>CM076848.1:137765726-138365726 GCA_039519185.1 Astragalus membranaceus | reverse complement strand
AAATGTGAAAGTATTTGTTGTTGATAATGATTATCACTGTTTCAAGTTTCAGATGATGGGTTGGATGAAGAAGTCATGCTTCCTAACAGTGATTATCACTGATGCTTCAATTTGAACCTTTCCCCTTATGCTTTTATGTTAGATTTTGTGTTTGATTTTGTAGTGGTTCATGGGATTTTTGCTATTTGGAAGGATTGATGTTTTGTCTACGCTACACGGGATTGATGTTTTCTCTGCTCAATCTGGTATTGTTCAATTTCTTGAATGTTTATTTGTGTTCTCTAATTGTCTTTTATGCTGTTGCTGTATAATATAGCAATTGTTTTTATTATTCGGCCCATTAGAGATATTTCTTTATGATAATTTGAAAAAAATCACTGGAAGAAAGACATCTAGTAAAAATAATTATGGGAAACAATGAAATTAGCAGATGAAGGTATCCTTAAAATGAGTCTAGAAAAAATGTCCTTGATCATCGCAGCTTCTACTTTAAGCAACAGGACACAAAAAGCTTGAGATGGTAATAGAAAACTTTTCGCTTTATGAACTGTACTTGAATAGAATTTCATTGATGAACTAGGATTACTTAGAAAATCAACTGGCATTCGGCACACTGCTGTGAGTAATTGGCTCCGTATTTGATGTTCTAATTTGAAGTAGCTTTCCGATCTAATGTGCAATTAGCAAACTATAATAAGTGAGTGAAAGGAAGGAATTTTGACATGTCCGCATATTTTAAAAGACTAAATGAGGCCTTAAATCTAAAAAATGAAAAACAAGACTTAAATTAGTCAATGAAGCCTTAAAATCCATTAATTACGCAAATTTGTTTCCGTTTGGAGAGCCACGAGATTGAACAATAACTCTGTGTACATACACATGATTGAATATGAAGAAAAGGGAGAGAGCCACTCTCTCATTCAAACTTTTAACTTCCCTTAGCAAAGTGAAATCATCTTTCACTCTAGTTCACAAGAACTCAGTAGCTCAAGGTTTTGATAGCAAAAGGGACATAAAATTCGAAATCCTCTTCATCTCCAATTCTTGAATCTTCATCCTTTTTGCTTGAGAAATTTTGAATTTCAAATGTATGTTTGGGGGCTTGCATGTTTGTTTTCCTTCAAAATGGGAACAAAGGAAACTTTTAAGAAGCTGGAATTTCATCCCATTGAGGTTATAGAAGCCTACATTGTCATTTTGAAGCTTGCATGTCTTTTAAGAGTCTCAAGGAGTCAAGAGGGGGGGTCATTTCATAGTCTTTGAAGTATCAAATTAAAGTTTTTGAAGTTGCTTGTTTGGGTGCTCTTCAACCAACTGAGTACTTCCTTCCCGTTCTCCTAATTTTCGTTTAGGGTTTGAGTATCAATTGATACTCATCCCTGTTTGTGTGTTTGTTAGGATTTCCATGAGTTGGAATACCAACTTTGGTGACATTGGATTGTAGTGTTGATGCTTCATTGTGTTTGGAATTGTATAATATTTGTGTGGAATTCCATGAGAATGAAAGTAGTAATGGTTCTTGTTTGAGTTGTAATTGCATGAATTGTGATGTTTGAAGTGATGGTATGATGGTTAGGGTAGGTTAGGAGCCAATGGAATGGAGATTAGAACACAAAATCAGGTTTTCTGCATACCGTCAAGCTACCACGGGTCGTGGTGTTCACCACGGGCACCCGTGTTGGCTTCGGCTTGCCAGCAACTTTTCTACAACCTTCCAACTTGTTTTATCTTTAACTTTGGTCCCGAACTCCGATTCGAGTGATCTTTGATGCGTTGGAAAGCTAACGAAAATATCTACACATATAAATGAATTTTGGACTGTGTTTTTATCTTGATTCAAAAAGTACTCCTACTCTAACCCAAACCCTTATGCTCTAAGTGCTCGTTTGGTAGTACCAATGACTCTATTTGATTTATTAATGGAATGGTTTGTTTATGTGCCAATTGGTGAAGGAATAATTATCCAACTTGTGATGGTTGAATCCTTTTTTGATTGAGAAACCGAGAGCAAAGAATTATTTAGTACATACATGAGTACATTTATAAATGAATTAATGAATGGAGAATGTACTTGGGGTGGTGTCATGAACCATCTCAAGGCCCGAGAGGTTTAGTTTAAGGATAATATATTGAAGGCGGGTTTCCTACAGTGTAAATTATAGTTTTTATTTTATGTAAGTCTATTGCGTCAGGGGGATGTATTCTAGGTAATACAATTAAAAGACACTGTGAGTATATGTATGGTGAGGTACCGCTCGAAGAACTCACTGAGATTTCAATGAAATCTCACTCTTTATTCATTCTGGTTTTCAGATAAATAGAGACAATCGAAGTATTTGAGGTGAAGATGCTTTGGGCTCATGGTTGAGAAAGTGAGAGATTATTTATTATACATTTGGAGAAATATGTATATGATGTACTATGTACTTTGAGTACTTGTATAGTAAGAGTTAAACAAAACAGATGCTTAGTCCTCTTTGACTTTTTCCTTATACAAAGCCCGCCATACTTTCGAAAGAGGTCATCCAAACTCAGCGAACCAACAATAGACACACACAGCCAAGATCCCACTCGCCTCCAGACCTCCGTGGTGAAGCTACAGTTCAAAAATAGGTGATTAATATCTTCACTATATTGATTACAAAAAGGGCACATCGTCTCAGCCTCCGAATGAATGACATTTCTATGGAAAAACTGGGCTCGAGTGGGAAGCGAGTCACGAAACAAACGCCAACCAAATATTGAGACTTTAGAAGGCACAATCGTTTCCTAAAACTCAGCAGAAACACATGAAGCATGTTGCTGCCCAGCATCCAACCCGAGAGTGGTCAGCCACCTATAATGAGATTTAACTGAAAAAGCCTTCGTCGAATCCAATGTCCAAGACCAAGAATTACGCCTATCCATAATCGGTTCTACAGCCAACAAGACCTCGTGCAATGCAGCTACTTCGGAGGCACTGACAGTATCTTGACCTTCCAACCACGGTTCCTTCCAAATCCACTTTCCACTAGACCATTCGCTAGTTTCAGCCACTGAGACTTGCTTGTGATTACAACCTGAAAAAAGAGAGGAAAACACCATATAAAGGGGTTCAAGACCAAGACAGTGATCATGCCAAAAATAGACTGAGGATCCGTCTCCCAACCCTCTTCTAACACACGAACGAAACCGCCCCTTAACAAGATTAGAATCCAAAGAAAGCAAGTCACGCCACCACAAGGAACTTGGATTTCCTCTAGATGCCCCTTCCAACAAACCGTGCATGAAGATTGAAGCAAGATCCCCATACCTATAACTCAACAATTCCCTCCAACTAGCATTAGAATCCACCAATGCCCTCCACTTTCATTTAGATAAGAGAGCTATGTTAAATAGCTTTAAATTTTTAATACCAAGACCTCCTGCCTTCTTCGGTTGACAAATCCTCTCCCAAGCAACCCAATACATACCTCTTTCTCCCTCATTAATACCCCATAAGAAGTCCCTTTGGATTTTTACCATGGCCTTAATCACCACCTTTGGAGCTTTGTAAAAAGAAAAGAAGTATAGGGGTATACTATTCAAAACAAAATTAATAAGAGTTACCCAGCCTCCTATCGAAAGGGTACGCCATTTCCAAGATGATAGTCTTTTCCTCAGCATGTCAAGCACCGGCCTCCAAGTTGATTATCTTCTAGGATTCGTTCCTATAGTGATGCCCAAAAACTTGAACGAAATGAATTCTATTCTACAATGAAGGAATTTGGATGCTGAAGATATTAACTCACTTGCTATATTAATACCAATAAGTTTACTCTTATGGAAGTTCACCTTCATCCCCGAGACAAGCTCAAACGCTCTCAAAATGGATTTAATACTCCAAAGGTTATCCCATGTTGCCCTCCCCATCAACATTGTGTCATCCGCAAATTGCTTTATAGGGAAACTCAAATTGTTATTAATTGCGTAGCCTTCAAAATCACCAATCTCAACCGCCTTGTACACCAAAGAAGATAACCCTTAAGCAGCTATAAGGAAAAGAAAAGGAGACAATGGGTTCCCTTGTCGTAATCCCTTTTGTACTTTAAAATCTTGAGTCGGGGTACCATTCACAAGCACAGACATAGAACTAGTACAAATGCTAGTCTTTATCCAAAAAATCCGTTTCCTAGGAAAACCCATTCGATTCATCATATAAATCAAGAAATCCCAAGAAACTGAGTCGTACGCCTTCTCAAAGTCAACTTTGAACAACAAACAATCTTCCTTCTTTCTCTTCGCATAATCCACTACCTCGTTCCGCACCACCACCCCGTCCAAAATTTGTCTTCCACCAAGGAAAGCGAATTGATAGTTATTAATAATATTAGGCAACACCTTCTTCACCCTACTAGCCAAAACTTTGCCAAAATTTTATATAAGCACCCTATCAAGCATATAGTCCGAAACTCTCCCAAACCTTGAGGGTTGTCATTCTTGGGCACTAAAGCAATAAAAGACGCCGTAATAGCTTTTGGCAGAAAAGCTCTCTCCTGGAACTCATTAAAGAAATCTATCACCTCCTGTTTCAAAAAATTCCAACATAAAGTTGAGATTAAATCCATCACAACTCCAAACCTCCTCCCTAATCTCATCTTCGCAAAATGGTTCCAATAAGAACACAGAATCAGAGTTTGAAATTTGATTGATATGCAGTCCATCCAAAGTGGGGCGAGTACGACAAGTCTCCGTAAAAACCTTCTCAAATTGTTGTTTTACAAAGAGCTTAACTTCGTCCACGTCCTCTACCAACTCCCCATTTTCTCTAAGAATCACAACATTGCAACGCCTTCTTCTATATTTCATTAACGAATGCAAGTATCTGGAATTCATATCCCCCTCCTTTATCCACCTTGCTCTAGATTTTTGAGCCAACATACATGAATTTCTTTCCATAGGGAAGTTGAAACCGCACTTCTATTGGCCACCACTACACTATCCCATCCTTCACTCAAAGCGGAATCCATCGAGTTCAAGTCCCTAACTAATGAATCAATGCTCAAATCGACTTTTCCAAAGACCTCCTTGTTCCACCCTCTCAAACTACCCTTGAGCAACTTCAATTTCTCCTTGAGGACATATACACTAAAACGTGAAATATTGAAGTTTCCCAACAATTTTGAACAAAAGGTAAATATTGATCATGCTCCAACCAAGCATTGAAAACACGGAACGGTTTAGGGCCCCAATCTTTCACAGAACGGAGAAGCCAGATAGGGCAATGGTCCGATATTTCCATGTTACCAATCCACTGATCAGAAATACCCCACAAAGAAATCAGCCCCTTTGAAATTAAAAACCGATCCAGCCGACTCATAGAGAAACCATCTTTACTAAACCAAGAATTTTTTTTACCGGAATATCAAGTAAATCCATTGCAACAATAAAATTATTAAAATCATCCATCTCAACCACTGATCTCACACCATTCCTCCCTTTCTTTTCAGATGCGCAAGTGACTGCATTAAAGTCTCCAACAACACACCATTAACCGACACCCATATTCTGCTTAATAGCCAACAAATCCGCCCAAAGACGCTTCTTTTCAGCAGTAGAACAAGGAGCATAAATATTTACAATATGAATAATAGAACTCTAATAGCTAACAGAAACCCCAAGAAAGCCAACACCAGAGAAATGAGTGCTCACAGTACATGCCCCTTCCAACCAACTACAAAGAATACCTCCCGACAAACCACGAGAAGGTTGATACACCCACTTAAAATATTGATTACCCGATAACATTCCAACCTCCCTCTCTAGAGTCACCTCCCTTTTAGTTTATTGGATGCAAATAAAATCAAATTGACTAGAATTAATAAGCGAAACTAACCGGCGACGTTTACCTCGGTCGCCCCACCCTCGTATATTTAGAGATAGAAAATTCATGGGACATTTTTGTTATTCACCCTCGTTCTACACTCTTCTTCATCTCTGCGCTCCCCATCTTCTACCATTTCAATATATCTATCATCCGGCAAACTTCCTTCCACCCCCAATCGCTTTGCATTTTCCCAAACCTTGTTGGCCACTGATTTTCCTAGCAAAACCCAAAATTTATTATTGCACTGAGCTATGTCATTGCTGGATATTGAACCCCCACAGAGGACAGTACCTGCAGAAAAAATTGAAGAGGAATTTGCTCTAGTCGTTCCTTGTTGAGGTTCTACATTAGCCTCCACATTAACCCCTAAGAACGAAACATAAGACACCTCCTTCAATTCCCGAGTTGCCTTTTGAAATTTTGGAGATTTCGGATTTCTTTTCAGCCGCACCCGCATTTGCTTTCGTTGTTTTTTGGATTTTGGTTGATTGTGCTCTTTCCCTACATTGGGCTGATTTGGACTTGAAGGGAGTTCTATAGAATTGTTGATTGGGCTTGTGATAAAAGATATACGGCCCACATCCTTTTCACCATTAACATGCCTTACGTTAATTGTAGGTCCTTCTCCGTTGTTAACACACGCTTCCGATGAGCTCTCCAACGCTGACACCGTTTCCTCCACAAAGCTGTCCTCAATATTAGGAGAAGATCCACCAATAAATGAATTTTGGCTCATCTCTCTATGCTCCATCATAACACCATTATTCCCAACCTAATATGAGCTATTAACACCCAAATGATTAGTGCCCGAAATCCTTGCATTATTAGCTGAATTGCTCACCGATTTAAGGAAATCATTTAAAGTGTCTTCATCCACCTCATCATCACCGTTCACAGTATCACCTGAAATCATCATTGGAGCTCGAAGAACCTATATCCCCCACTGCACTCTCTTTGTTACAACGGTGCAAAACACCACAACAATCCTCCGCAATTTTAATTTTAAACGGAATTGAATTAATAAAGACTTGAAATTCCTTATTTACCGTTTCCGTTGTCCGAGTGCGTATCTTAATACGCGCAACATCAAGCGTACTCTTCCTACTAGTATTATCATTTGAGAAAATGAATTCTCCCACGTACGCCGAAAGCTTCGTGAAAAACTCATTGTTCCAAGCCGGTGGTCGACGGTGCTCGGTGTTAAGAGTCCCACATCGGATGTGATATGGCCTGAAAATGAGTTTATAAGTGGGAGGCATCCCTCACCTTACAAGCCGGTTTTGTGGGGTTGAGTTATGCCTTAACCACATTCTAAGATGGTATCAGAGCCAATCCAAGATCCGCTGGGCCACCCGCTATCGGGCCACTCGGGTCACGCTCCAGTTGTCTAGTCCTGGGCGTGAGGGGTGTGTGTTAAGAGTTCCACATCGGATGTGATATGGCCTGAAAATGAGTTTATAAGTGGGAGGCATCCCTCACCTTACAAGCCGGTTTTGTGGAGTTGAGTTAGGTCTTAACCACATTCTAAGACCCGGAGTGGTGGTCGGTGGTGGTTAAAGCGGTGGTTGACGCTGATCAGAGTGGTGGTTGATGTTGGTCAAAGTGGTGGTTGAAGGTGGTTAATGTGGTGGTTGGTGGTGATCAAAGTGGTGGTTGACGGTGGCTGGAGCGGTGGTCGGGGGTGGTCGGAGTGGTGGTTGGTTGTGGTTGGCGGTTGTTGATGGTTGTTAGAGTGGTGGTTGATAGTGGTCGGAGTGGTCGACGATGGTCACGTGGTCGGTGGTGCTTAGGGTAGAGGTCAGCGGTGGTTGGTGGTGGTGAGAGTGGTAGTTGGTGGTGGTCAGATATATTTATGATTAGAGGTGGATGAAAGAAAAACAGAAACAAAAATAATAAAACCTATTTTTTTGGTTTTAAGTTTCGATGGAAAACTGTTTTGAAATTAATAAAAAAACCAACTCAACCCTATTTTACCCAGACTTTATATAGGTTTGATTGTTTCTTATTTTTGTATACATTTCATTTGGTACATTTTTGTTTTTAAAAGACCAACTTAATTGTAAAATTGAAAGCATAGGGAAACTTGTAGTATTTTTAATATATTAATATTTATTTCAGCAAAATTTTAAAATATGGAAGGTGAATGATAAAAAATTAGTTTTTAAAATTACAAAATTTTATAAGTGCTTTTGTGATTATACGTCCAAATACTAGTTTTTCTTCAAGGGCTTTTCAATATACACATCTATACGTAAATAGCTCATATAGCATAAGCTCTTATGCGATAAACTCTTATGCTATAAGTGTAGGTATAAGTTGTTTACCAAACGGGCCCTTAGTCTATTTTGAAAATTCATCCTTTTGTTCTTAACTTTCTGTTGTTTTGATTGAGTCTTCTATTAGTCTTCTGAAAATTGAATACATATTATAAATTAAAATTTTATTTGGTTTAGTTCATAGTAGATTGTGTATTATGAAATTAAGAGTGGTTCAACTTTCCTATTTACAACTCAATTAAAATTATATGTGAAATGAGAATGGAGTGTGATGCCAGGGGCAAACCAATGAGTAAGCTATCTACATGGGGAACTATCAAAAGCAGGAATTTGGATGCTGTGTAGTCGCAATTTGGTGCATTCATGCACTGAACAAATCTCCACCGTCAAATTTTGATCTAATAGTTTAGATTTTATATGTGTTTTTAAAGTTAAAAAAAGTGATCGTCTGATTAAGATTGGATGGCCGAGATTTATTGAGTGCATGACTGCACCCATTTGCGACGGCATATGATCCAATTCCCAAAAGCAGAGAGGGAAACGGGAAAAATCTAAAAGTAAAACAAAAGCATGAGAGGATGTCATATTTTATGTGACATGTACAACATCATATCTTGAGTAAATTTTGGCCTCTTCGACCTAAAAGTAGTTGCAACAATCTACTATATAGCCAGATATTGGACTCCTAGGCCCAATATCTAGCTAAAGTTGAATCTGAAACAGTAGCCCCCCAAGTCGGTTGCACATGATGTGGAGCCGACTTGCGAGCAAAGTTTTCATCGCTGGACATTCAACCTGTAGAAACAAAAGTCCATGTAACACGGTTACACACACATTATCATTGATATTTGCACACCAGACCGGTTGGGGTGTTATGGATGTTCTCCCAGCAGCATTTGAGCTCTACAAAGAACATAAATTATGACGTTAATAGAATTCAGTTATGACACTTATTTATAGGATTGATAGAATTAGTTATGACATTCATCGTGTTTTGCAGCGCTTGTTCACTATTATGATTGGTTGCACACTCTATCTTGACGCTTGTTTAAGCCAAAGGGAATTCGTATGAACTGATTGACGTTTGTTTGGTTAGTTTATGATCAATCAAGAATTATGGAATCTTGCATGAATACTTATTTTAGAACCAATGATAAATCCAAGAAACACATCTGAAACCAATGGATTGGTTGTTTCTCATCAATTGATTTCCTCATTAAATGACTTTCCTAAAAAAAACCTGATTTATGTTTTATTGTGTTTTGGTTATTGTATTTGGTAATATTCAATTTAGAGATCTTTGTGAGACGACCAAGGTTAACTACCTTGTACTACATTTTACATCTTTTAGTTATTTTGACCAGCGTATGACAGTTTATCAATTGTGTGACCAAGGCTTGTGGTCGTGCCGTCATCAGACTTAATTTGTCTGCAACAGATCTGGTTCATTAGCCAATAACAAATTTGGTTCAGATCGCAGCTGAGGAAAATTGTTCAAGATGAATATCTAAATTGTTTGAGTTGTACCAACACAATCTAGAAGAAATAAACGTGGATCTTGGAGATCTTGGTTTTGTGAATCAGAATTGTAAGTCCGATTTGGTTCAGATCCAAAATTCTCAAAATTACATGTGTGAACATGTCAAAAAACGAGAGGAACCGGCGTTACATGAAAGTCAATAACCGACGTGGCTTCCAAATCAGACCTAATCATTGCTTCACTGCGATCTTGCCGCAACGTGAATGGTGAGCACCGATGTTACCGTCCCGTATTCGTTCTTAATATTCTAGAACCGTCTGGATTGCAGCGACGTGATGCAGGATTGGATCTCGGATTCTGCACTGCCGTGAGTAAAAGAGAGGGAAGAGAGAGCTCCCACTGTGGCCGCCAATGTTCCGAATAGAGCTCAGGAAGGGAGGCTGAGGTGAACCTGACCTAATCCGAGGTGACTTCAAGCTCTGGTGAGAAAGAAAGGAGGCTGCCACCTGCAAACACTCTGACGCCCAAGTCAGTCCATAATTGAGATGGAGCGTAAAGGAGGGGTGGAGAAAGCGCATCAAATTTTGGAGCGCAATTGTGTGGGCTTGCAATTGGTCTCCTAGACCCATTATCTAGCTAAAGTTGGATCGGAACAATAAGCCTTTCTTTACTAAGGTTTCAATAAAGTTCTTTCTTTCTTTTATTGGGGTATTACGCTTCTAAGTCATCAACTCTACTATAATAAAACTCAATGCTAGCACTTTTACATTTTTAGACATCTTAAAATTTTGACATTTGTTAAAAATTAGGGGTAAAATTGTCATTTCGCTGCTAAAAGACAAAATAGCGTAACTTTTTGTCAGATTTAAAAAAAATAAAAAAATTCTGGCGCGCTGACACGCTGATGCGTGTCGGCTTTTTTTTAAAAAATCACTTTTTTTAAAAAACAAAATTTAAAATTTTTGTTAAAACTGTTTTTTTTTAATATTTTTTAAAACCTATTTTTTTAAAAAAAAGTCTTTTTTCATAATTTTAAAAATATGATTTAAATAATATTTTAAATACTTTTAAAAAAAAGTCAATTTTCATCAATATTTTCCAGCGGGACTGCCAACATGAGTGCCAGCGACAGTGGCAACGAGAGCGCAAACGAGAGTGCCAACGGGAGTACCGATTTTTTTAGACTTTTTCCAACATAACTATTTTAAAAAAATAAACTATTTATTTATTTTTATAATTTACTAAAACTACTAAAATCAATCAATTTAACCACCACTAATTGTAAAAAAAAAAAATTTAAAACAAATATTGTCAAAAAACTCATACCTTTAACAAAAGTTTAAAAAAAATTCCAAAAAATCAAATTATTAAATTCGTACTATACTCCATTAATTAAATAATCTAAAATTTGTTATTTACTATAATCTCTCTATTAAAACTACTAAAATTACCAAATTAATCTCTCTATTAAAATTACTCAATCAGTTTAACCACTAGAAAAAACTACCAAATTAATATTTTATAATTACTAAAAAGGAGTAAAATGCCAACGGGAGTGCCAACAGAGATGCATATTTTACCTAAAATGCCACTGTTTTTTTAAACTGTTTTTTAAAAAAAAAAGATTTTTTTCATAATTTTTTTTCCAGTTTTTTTTGTCATAACGAGAACGCCAACGAGAGTGCCAACGAGGATGAAAACGGGAGGGCCAACGTGGATGCATATTTTACCTAATATGCCACTGTTTTTTTAAACTGTTTTTAAAAAAAAAAAGATTTTTTCATAATTTTTTTTCCAGTTTTTTTTGTCATAACGAGAGCGCCAACGCGAGGGCCAACGATGATGCAAAAGGGAGGACCAACGGAGATGCATATTTTACCTCTAATATCCAAATACATTATTATGGATCGATGTAATTCTGATTGTCAACGGGGATGCATATTCCACTTTGAATTTCAAATAATACATTTCAGACATTGTTCACAACTTATGAATATCTTCCAAATTACTATTATGACTTCATGGCAATACACCGGCCATACAGTAACACCCGTGCGTATGCATGGATAAAATACTAGTTATAATAAGCTTAGTGCATGCAAACTTTTCGCTAGATAGGAAAAGAAAAATCTTACCTTTTAAGCGAGCTACATCTTGGGCCAATATTGACGCCAAAGCTGAGTCAAATTGTGGACTCCATCTTGCTCACTTTCTTCATTTTTTATTCATTCAACAACCTCACAATAAAATAAACTTCTATACTACACCCAAGTTGCTGTTCCACTTTCAAGGGTATTTTCATAAACACCACTAACTTCTGATGCATATCATCCACTTGTTTCTATTTTTCTTTCTCTGTCAGATGTCTTTGATCATAACCTCTCACTACTCTTTCTGAATCACTCCTAAAAAAATACTTTCCATTCTTCTTCTTCTCTCATCTACTCTTTCTTTCCATTTAGCTTTCTAAATCCTATTCTTCTTCTTCTTCTCCCATCTTCTCCCAAAAAATTGCCACACAAATACAAACACACACACTCACTATCAGTGGAAAGAAAGAGCCGCAAAATAAAGAGAAGAGAGAAGAAAAGGAGAGAGAAAGAAGAAAACGAAAAGAGAGAAGGGAAGCCGAGAGAAAGAGAGAGGTGCGGCCATGAGAGAGGTAAGTGATGGTTGCGGTGGTTGTCGGAGGGAAGGTTGGTTGCGGTGGTGGTGGGTGTTGGTGACTGTAAGTGGTTGTGAATGAGGGGCTGGTGTTGAGTGAGAAAGGAAAATGGTGGTGAGGAGAGAGTGTGGTGTTGTATGGGGAGAGCTCGCCGAAGTTTATGGCCGCGGTGGTGGTGGTCCAGCGGTGAAGGATGATGGTTTCTGGCGATGGTGGCGTCTCTCTCCAGTACGTCTCTCTCTCTCTTTCTGAGCAACAATAGAGATGGAATTGGTCAATAAAAAAAACAGAAATGGAATTGGCAAGAAAGAAAGAGATAGGGGGAGGAGTTGCGAGGGAGAAGAGAGAGAGAATAAAAAGTTGCAAGAGATGAGAGGCAAGAGAGAGAGGGGGGAGTTGTGAGGGAGAAGAGAGAAAGAGAGATGGGGCTGTGGCCGAGATGGGAAATGGGGAGGTGAAATCATGGTCTCGTCTCTGCACTCTCTGTTCGCGAAATAGGTGGGTTGGGGCTGTGGAGGAGATGGGAAATGGGGAGGTGTTGGTTGGCGCAAAAGAAAGGGATTGGAGTGGCGACTGATTCAGCGAAGAAGATGATTGGTGCGGCGGCACACAGAGGGAGAATAATTTGAGATAGTTTAGGATGGTAATACTTCAAACATGTATATGAATAGACACTGGACCTAGAGAACTAATAAAAAGGGAAAATGAATAGACTACTAGAATATCAAAAATTAATTAACAGAACCATAATGCACCACTGACGCATATTATTTGAATGAGTGGTTACATGAGTCCATGACCATTATACATACATATAGACATCCAATTGAAATTCACAGCAGTAAATCATCAAGCCTAGCAATTTATAAAAAAAATGGAGTAGACAGGTCCTGAACTAAAAATAACGCACTGATAGGCTCCAACATATTATTACAAGCAAATTAAATTTTTTAAAAGGCAATAAGAGAGTAATTCCGCAATGTCACATAACGGATTATTAACATCACAACCAACAAAGGTTTCAAATCAATACACAAATTAGTTATTTGGTTTAGAATTTCTAAACACATAAAATCCCAATTTAAAAGAATTAGAATATTCACCAAAATACCACATATAACTTCAATTGACATTAAAAATTTCTAACTCTTTTTAGTCTCAAATTTCAAATCTAATGTACCATGGAGGGAATTAGAGGGTGTGATAACTCACATAGATTGATAAGGTTGTCCGAACCGATTCTATTAAGAACATATTCCTTTGCTAAAATATATTATTTGTAACAAGTTTTCACAGAAAAGAGGTTTTATATGCACGCGGGTCAGTCAAGAATCAATCATAAAATTTTTATAAAGCACAAGTCAGATTAAGTATAGGATGTTCATAAATCATAATCTAGGCATAGGTAATATGATATATTGTAGATGCAAATTAGAACAAATATAAATGTAGACTTCATCATATTGATCAATACATATAATTGGGTTTAGAAGAACTAATACTTACTTGGATTGGTAGAACTTCGTGCTGATAACGTGTTATAAAATAAGATATAAAACCAAGGAGAAATATGAAGAAGATGAACAAGAACAAATATGGAAGATGAGAGCATTTTCTATTCTTTTCAAGTGTGTCCATACACTTAAGAGATAGCTCTATTTATAGGGTGAGAAAAGCCAAATGAAAGGTCACACTTAAAGAGTCACTATCAACCCATTACAACAAGAGAGTAATGATATACTGGAAGCCTAATAGAAATAGACATCCATTATATTATTCATAACAGTTAATGGTTTATAGAGGCAATAATAAGCACAATTAGCGGATAGAGAGAAACTTTTTTTTTTACCAATTATACCTAAATATTTATTTATTAATAATACAAACCAAAATGTTTCTCAAAGCCAGGAAAACTGAGTGTCGAACTCTCAAACCAAAATGCTTCTCAAAGCCACAAGAACACCAAACAATTTCTGGAAAACTTTAACACAAATGTTCTGCGATTTTTCTAGTTGATCCCACGAGTAACACGTATGTGTAACTAGCGGTGTTTACCAAAAACCACGGTAAACAAGTGACCGTAGATTTAAGCCGCTAGTGGAGATGAATTTAGAGTAAGAACAGAGTAACTATAAGGATTAATGTTTAAAATCAATCCTATAGGTGTGGGCGATGTGTAGTAAATAATAGTAAATGGTAATTGATGAATAGTAGTGAATGGTTAAATAAGATTGGGACTAAGGAAGAACTTGGAGACATGGCTAGTCAGTTAGTAATTACATTCTAGCGACGAAAACATGATAATTGACTTTCCGAAGAATTCTTAGTGGTAGAAAGACAGGTCAAGCTAGTCGCAAATCACGAGTAACATAAGACAATAAATGAGTGAGGTGTCCATAGCTAATTAATGACTTAGTGCTAGCTAGCTGAAGAGTACTTTATAGTTTAATGAAGTTTACTAAGTTATAGACGATAGATGATGACGTTCAGATATAGATGAGTAGATATAGCATGGATATAACGTGATAGTTATTCATAATTAAGTTTAATAACTTAGGTGAGAAGGAAGAGTTAGTTATAACATTTATAGGATGAGTTAATGTCTAGTGTGCTAATGGAGGGAAACGTGAGGGTGCAGTTCCACATTATCCCAACGTTTATTGTAGCAGTGAAACAATTATTTTATAAGATATCGATCGGAAACTCAAACAATATTAATTTGTATCATTTAGTCTTACATATCATTACAATCCATTAGCACATTAGATTCTAGAGAATGTATTAACAATTTATTAATTTAATTTATAAAATGAAAAAAAAAACACATACACTCATCAGGCAAGCCAATAAACGCTGATGAGTGAAAATCCCTCTTCAGATAACAACTCCCTCTTCCTCTAAAACACAGCAGTTCCACCGTTCACACCGCATCCACCGTCCTTTTACCACCGCATCACGGCCTTCCACCGCCTCGATTCTCTATTTGTCTTCCTCACTCTCACTCTTCGTCATGTCACTGTATTTCTCTCACTCTCTCGATTCCTCTCACTCTCAGATCTGGAAAAAAAGGCTTGCATGTATCCAATCTGGTTTGCTCCGATTTGAAAAAATGGTTTTCACTTCCTCTTGTTCTGTGTTTTGGGCTGAGATCTTAAAGAAAATGAATTTGTTATCTTGTGTTCTCTTCTTCCTTCTCAACGGCTAGTTGAAGAAAACCTCTCTCCTCCACCCGGCGTACTGCAACCAACCGTGAACATTGAAAAAAAATGAGTTCTTAAGGGTGACGGATTGGCGAACTGGGTTTTCTGAAAAAACCGTTGGAGATGCTCTAATTATTACACAACCAAACAAGAATTTTGTGCTTGTAGCTGGAAATTCCAAGTGAGGTAATTCTTGACACTTGACGGTAACACATTCGCAGAAGAAACTAATTACACCACCAAAAATAGAATTTTGTGGTTGTAGCTGAAAATTTAAAGTGAAGTAATTCTTGAGAGCGACAGATTCACTCACTTAGTCACACAGACAAAACACTCAAACTCTCACCACAGACATACAGAGACATGCACACCATCACCCACACCACCTTCTTCTTCATCTCGTTCCTTTTTTCAAAATCTTCATGATGAACATTCACTTAGCAACACTTTACTCCCAGGAATGAAAATAGGAACAAATTTTAAAACAGGTACATACATTTTGAAGTCTTTTATTTATTTATTTATTTATTTATTTGTTTAATTATTAATTTATTTATTTATTTATTTATTTATGTAAAACTTGGAGTCTTACATGTTGGAAATCTTACCAAGATCCTACTCCAGGTGATTTTTCATTCCATATCGATACTAACGGGCTTCCTCAGTTAGTTATTACAAAAGAAGGTAGGCCATTTTTCAGACCGGGTTCATGGAATGGAGTTAGTATTATAGGAATTCCTGGAGAAGAAAAGGACCAATTAGTAAGATCTAGTTTTGTAATGACTAAAGAGGAAGTGTCTTATGAGATTAAACTGATAAATAGTTCAATTATCTTGAGAAGTAGGCTAATTCCAAAAGGCCTTCAAGTACGATTAATATGGTCAAATGAGATGGGGTGGGTAGCTAAAATCCCTGGTCCTGCTGATCAATGTGAACAATATGCCTTATGTGGTGCAAATTATATTTGTGAAGCCAAAGGGTCTCTACACTGTGAATGCTTGATTGGATTCAAGGAAGATTCAACAAGAAATATTAGTGGGTGTGTTAGAATTAGAAACACCACACAATAGTGTAACAAGGGAAATAGAGATAGTTTTCATATCTATGAAGGAATGAAATTGCCGGACACTTCTTCATCATGGTATGATAATACCATTAGTTTAAAAGTGTGAAAAATTGTGTTTGAAAAACTGTTCCTGCACGGCTTATGCTAAATTGAATGTCAGTGGCACTGTAAGTGGCTGTTTGCAATGGTTTTCTGACATTGTTGACATGAGAAAATTGCCTGTGGGAGGACAAGATTTCTATTTAAGAGTTACTGCAGCTTCAAAACCAGCTTCAAAGCCAGGTATTGTTTATTTTCTTTTTCCATTATCTTTTTATTATGCCAACTTTTACTTTTTGGTAATGCTGCTAGCTGGTACTGCTTTTATGGGCTTATAACTTAAGGAAAATGCTGGAAAATAAGTAAGAAACAGTTTATATCAAACCTACAGAAAGTTATTAGTTATACATTTCTCACTTTAAAATTTTATAGGATTGTTCATTATCTATCATGTTATTCTTTCAATTTTTTAAAATCTCAAATAGATATTAAAATATAGACCATGCCCTCCAAACCCCTCCCCCCCCATCTTGTGTTAGTATTAACTCGAGTCAGCAATACTAACACAAGTTGGACTTAAATTGCCAACACAAGTTAACATATCACTGAAGTAACTAACACAGATTAATGTAATCGAGACAGTAAGTAATCAATTAACAAATTGAGTGTATGCAAATTGATCCTGTCAAATGAAAAGTTCCAATTGGTCCTCAAAAATCTCAAATGTGGGTTAAATTAGTCCTTTTTAGAATATTTATTAGGGACTAATTTAATCCACATTTTTTTAAGAACTAAATTGGTACTTTTGATTTCTCAAGAATCAAATTGGTATGTGTTTTTTGTTGGGGACAAATCTAGGTATTTACTCTTACTACTTTCTAAATCGGCTATTTCCTTCTCTGTTATAAATTAACATGAAAATATATTGACTCTCTAATTTAGTTTCCAAGGTGGAGTTTTACCAAATATTCTATATTTTTTATTTGTAATTTGTTTTTTTTCTTCAAATGCTTCCACATGCTTGTGTATTAGTTGATAGTGTTCTTAATCTTTCAGATGGTCACTTCAAAAAGAAGAAACTAATAATAATCTTGGTGGGATGCGGTGTATTCATCATTTGTATTATCTTATTTGGTCTCTTATTATTTTACATTAAGAAGAAGTGGTTCATGCAACCAGGTTAGTGAATTCATGATAAGTATATGTTGATTCTTTGTGTTGTATGATCAAGTTTAATTGCAATTCAATAGCAACTAATTTTCATTCATCTTTCAAATCACAGTCTATTATACTTTTGAGTTTTGTTTGCTAAGATATGTTCATAATGTGTTGGTTTTAGTAATAAACATCCCATCTTTTTGTTTTCATGGATTACAGAATCAATTGACAAGAAGGATGATGACATTGATTTACCAACTTTTGATTTTTTAATCATTTCTAATGTAACAAATCACTTCTCACAAAGCAATATACTGGGACAAGGAGGCTTTGGTCCTGTGTACAAGGTACTAAACTTATATTTAATACAAACATTCATCTTCATGAAATTAATTTCAATGTTTCCAAAACTATTTTCAGGGCAGATTAGCAGA
The DNA here is from genome assembly GCA_039519185.1 of Astragalus membranaceus. Classification (NCBI taxonomy): domain Eukaryota; kingdom Viridiplantae; phylum Streptophyta; class Magnoliopsida; order Fabales; family Fabaceae; genus Astragalus; species Astragalus membranaceus. The sequence goes on along the minus strand of CM076848.1, from coordinate 138,347,563 downwards.
TGGGCAAGAGATTGCAGTCAAGAGGCTTTCTAGAACTTCTAAACAAGGTTTGGAAGAGTTCAAAAATGAAGTGATGTTGATTGCGAAGCTTCAACACCGGAATCTCGTAAAGCTTCTTGGTTGTTCAATTCATCAAGAGGAGAAGTTATTGATTTATGAATTCATGCCTAATGGAAGTCTGGACTACATTCTTTTTGGTTGGAACTCTATTAAAATCCAATGTTTTAATGCTTTTTTATGATGAAATAGACTCTATGCTTACTTGGAAGTGAATATTTTTCAGACTGAACAAGACGTAAGCTATTGGGTTGGGCTATGCGATTTGAAATTGTTGATGGAATTGCTCGAGGACTTCTCTACCTTCATTGAGACTCAAGGCTTAAAATCATCCATAGAGACTTGAAAGCAAGTAATATTCTTCTAGATAGTAATATGGAGCCAAAAATATCAGATTTCGGTATGGCAAGAACATTTGACCTAGATCAAGATGAAGCAAGTACAAGTAGGATGGTGGGAACATAGTACGTATTTCTGGACATGTTTTTTTTTTTAATATTCTTCTGTAATCAGCCACCTTTCTTAATTAACTTCTCACCATGAACTCAAATACTTGAATCATCCTATCTGCTTGCAAAATTAAGGTTGTCATACATCTACCCTCTTGTTTTTGAACACTTTTCTTTTTGATTAGTGGTTATATGTCTTCTGAATATGCTGAGCATGGATCTATTTCGGTCAAATCAGATGTCTTCAGCTTTGGTGTGCTTGTACTAGAGATAACAAGTGGAAAGAAAAACAGGGGATTTTCTGATCCACATCATCACCATAATCTTCTTGGGCATGTAGGTTTGAAAAATAAGCAAACCACTCTTCATTTATTAGTTATAACAAAAGACTTGGTCATGTGATAAGACCTTTGAAAATAATAAGCACTTTTGTAGTTTCTAATATGAAAAATGAACTTCATTGCTTTCATTTCATGTAATTTTCAGGCTTGGAAACTTTGGACAGAGAACAGGCCAACAGAGGTTATTGATGACATACTGGAAGATGGTCCAATTAGTGTATCTGAAATTTTAAGATACATTCATATTGGTTTGTTATGCGTACAACAAAGACCAGAAGATAGACCAGACATGCCAACTGTGGTTTTAATGTTGAATGGTGAAAATATATTACCTGAGCCAAGTCAACCTGGGTTCTATATAGCGGAAAATCTTCCCATCCAGGAACATTCTGTAGGAAGTGGTGATGTATATTCAGTCAATGAAATTTCTGACTCGTTGGAGGGAAGATAAAAAAAAAATAACTTGTAGGGAAAATAGAAAAGTTGTGATAGATACTGAATTGGGCCTTGTAAAGAGCCATTATCATTCATGTCATGTACATAGCCATCAAGATTCACGTAGGCACCAAGAGGAACTCCACTGGACATCACCAACATATCACTTTGTTTTGTAATTGTAGAACTCCACTGAATTTTAGAACCAATTATGCAGTAGGAAATGCATTTCTGTTACAAAACTACATCACATATGGAAAGCTATTGAGTTCCTTCCAAGTCGTATACCTGAAAATTGCCAACAAGAGGTCTGAGTATTGGACTCTTTCATGAATTGCAGCCTGTATATAAATCACAATCATAGTGTGCAATTTCCCTCCCTCCCCCCCCCCCTCTCTCTACTTGATTATTTGTTAAGATCTGCATATTTGAACTCTTGATTTGATTGTTCAGTTAAAACATATTTGAATCGGTTCCAATCCTTGGAAAATCAATGTACTGAGATTACAGAAACCAACATTTTCCTTAAGGTTTTAATTGCTAAACCTTTTAAACATATCTGCTGATATTATTTTGAATCTTCTGAACAGAAGGTATTTGGCATAAATGCTTGGTTTAACCAATCTTTTGAATCATTGTTTGACTTTGTGTGAAAGTATTTTTATTTAGAAAATTCTACTTCTGCACCAGATTAATCAATAATCATATTTGTCATATTTACAGAAGTGCATACAAGTTTGCTTTAATCAATATTCTGAATCATTGCTGCAAATTTCTATGGAAGTAATTTGGATTCAAAAGAGTGTATATCAATACTAGGTCACATCTACTAGATATATTCGCAAAAGATCTTAACCATCTGGTACTAACCTTCTGAACCAAGCTACTGAGCAACAACTGCATACTTGAGTGAGAGCTGTGTCGTTAACCAAATCAATGTGCAACAAATTCACTGGAATTTTAGAGGGTAATGTATTTTAAGGAGGAAATTAAAATACCTTCAATTAAAATTGTAAGTTCATTGAATTTGTGATTTGTTTTCTCTTTCTTTGAAAATTTCAGAGCAATATTTTCATCTCTTTGGATTATCTGTAAGCAAAATCTGTTAGTTTCAGAATAACTCATCTTCTAATGTTCAATATTTGTTCTATTTGTGTTTTTTTATATTTGTGATGAAATTTGTGAACTACAGTGAAAAAATTAATTTTTTTAGTTTTGTGCTTTTGTATTGTGTGTTGAAATTGTGCATGCGTTGGGCTTGACAAAATGCACAAGTCTCACTGCTGAACTGTGTATGTAGAGTGATAACTCCATTTTTGAATGAATTTGTAAGAGGTTATTGCGGATGAGATGGGGGAGTGAGAGTAAGCTGTTTATTTATGTGATTTATTATCTGATTGGAACCTCTTAAAGAGGGTATTGTGGATGCTGTGATTCTGTTATTTCTTTGGTGTTTTAGTTACAGATATTAGATTCTGTTATTTATGTGATTATCAAGTTAGAAGAAACAATACTTAGGGGGGAGTCCTTTTAGTAGGGTATTAGATTTGTGTTATTTTGTATATGTTATGGACATAAGGTTTGGGGGAGCAAGGTTGTACATTTGACAATGATGGAAATGGACTCTGTCTCACATGTGATTGCTTTGGGAAGCTACAATGTGGAGGGGCAGGAGAGGTACCACCAGCAACAGTAGTTGAAATGACAATTATGCATATGATGACTCTAGTAGCCTTAACAGATGCAGAGAGATAAGTTTTCACTTTCTTCCCTCCTCCACAATAAAAGGATCCCAAAAAGATTAAGTTAATTGAAGCTTCAGCCATAGGATTGCAAAGGTTTTCTTATTAGTCATTAGTGTAAACAAATTTGGATATTGTTACTTCACAAAAGTTTCTGATCATGATGATGTACTTCACAAAAAAGGTATTGAAACTTGGTTTGTTATGCTTACATCCAGATCCATTAGCTAGAACAACCATGCGCCAAGTTGTGAGATATTTGAAGAGAGACGTGGTTATGTCACTTATTAGCACATTGCTTATTATCTTTAACCTTCTGGCCAGCAGATTTGGATATGGTGGAGTCAGGTTTAATCGGATTAAATATTAGAAGTCCTTTCATTTTTATCAATTAAATCCTTTGGCATTTTTTTCAATGTTCTATGTTTTATGTGAGTGCATCATATGTTAAACAACATAAACTACTTTAATGGATTGTTCTTGGGCAACCACATTATGATTCAATTATGCCTTTTGTACTAGTTACTGCTAAACTCCGATTTTGTTTTATTAAGTTGCTGGTTTTGGAGTCTTCAACTTCACTTCCTGTGTGTTGATTTAAGTATGTCTGTCTTTTCTTCTATTGCAACTAATTTGTGGATACATATATAAGATGTAATGCTTTAGATCCAATCACTCATTTATCGATACAAGTTGTATAACTTTAGACACTTTATCTCAATATATAAGAATCGGCTAAATTATTCTCTCATTTATTTGATGTGTGTTTGATTGATTCTCCGAATACCAGAGGATGGAAAATGTGTAGTTAGTATGTATATATGAATGAAAATGACATTTTGCTTTGATACTACATGTGATGCTAAATGCAGGATTTTTTTTTTTTTATAGATTTTTTTATGTATGAACTCACAAGAGTAATAAATCATAAATTTGATTGAAGTAGGGTAGGCCTGTTCATGGTTCAGTTTTTAAGGAGGACCGCACCGAACTAAACCAAACTGTTCAAACAGTTCGCTCGAATCGAACTGAACTGTCTTAATAGTTCGACCGAACCGTCTTAATAATTCGGTTTGACAGTTTGAGTCCGAACCGAACTGTTTAAATTTTGAACTTTTTTCCCCGAACTATTGGTCCGAACTGTTATTAAAACTGCGCAAACTGTTTATTTTAAAAAAAAACTAAACTGTCCTTTTAAAAACAAACCGAACTAAACTTTTGATCGGATTGTTTTGAACTCATCTTTTCATCGGTTTTTCTTTCTGAATTGAACTGCTAAAATCACTTACACTAAGGATTACAATTTATAACTTCAGTGTAAAAGCAATATTAGTCAGGATAGATCAATAGTTATTTAGCATCCAAAAACCTAAAAGAAGCCATCCAATGCAGAAAATAAAATAAAACAGAAGCTAGAAGAAATAACCAATAACACCGAAGATCCATAACTGAGATGGTGAATAACAAATGGAAACTTAAAGTAATAGCACAGGTATCCAGCATACAATTCCTAGAGTAGATTTTCATGGGTGGTCATGAATCTCACTTGTTGGACTCGTTGACCAACAAGTCTGGCGGTTTGTCATTGGATGGGTTTGCTGGGCTCGTCAAATGTTGAATTTGCATGTACGTTTGATCAAAAAAATAAAGAATTTTAAATACTTTATTCAAATAAGTAATTTTAAGAATGAAGAATTTCAATATATTTATCCAAACAGAAAATTTGGAAATTGAAGGGATTTCATTTATCTAGAATTTGAAATTTCCTAGAGTTTTTAATTGCTCTATCCAAACGCACACTAATTATGGTCAATTAACTTTGTATTAGTTTTGTGGGGCGAAAAATTTCCAAGTGACACAATATTCAAACCTCCCTTCTAGTAACTAAATCAATCACTTAAATTTTTAGAGAATAGATGTTTAAAAATTGATTTGGAATGAATTGATCTTTATTATGGAATGGTATTTTAAAATCCGGCTTAAAACAATTGATCCGGATAGTTCAGAGTAAAGTAAAATCATTAACCAAAAAAAGGTGAAATCACTAAAGTATGAAGTTACAAAAAGGACAAATTAATTTCTCTCTTATAATTAGACAGCCGACAAGAATAAGGGCAATGTTATCTTTAACTCTTAACTTATGTTAAATTTCATAACTATATAGATTTTTTTTTTGCAGGTTGCCAAAATCAAAACTTGGGTGTGCAACTAGCAGAATATCCAGCCCACAGAGTGACAAAAAATAGAAGTGATCCACTTGCTCACCAAAAAGGGTATTGCGGAACTTGAACCCGTTTCAAGTCGGGTTATTACGCGGATCCTGACTTAACCCGTAGTACTTAAAGGTTTTATAACTCTTGTAAAATCTTGGTTCGATTTACTGTTTGTAGAACCCTAAAACTTTGAATCTGACTTTGTATTCTGTACTTCTTGATTTCATGTACTGCTAACTGGAAATAGAACCACGATGGTCGAATCAAAGGCTAACGAAGGTATCCAGTCACCTTTTTGTGTTTATACTTTGTTTTTTTTCCGTATATTCGAATCTTGATGTGAACCTGTTTCTGTATGTGTGCTGAACTGAGCCTTGAACCTGTTGAAGGACTTCACCACTTGTGAAGACACTACCAGATTCCTTACTGCAGGTAACACACCTCTAACTTCTGTTATTCTCGCAATTTCTTACTTTCTTCACTGCATGTAAACAGAACCCTAACTTGGTTTCTTTGTGATCATTGTGAGGTATGCCTAACCGTGAACTAGGATGGAACAAGATGAAGAACTCAAAGAAAAACTCAACACTCGGTCACAGGGAATATTAGAGCATATTAGAGGTAGAATAGAATGAAAAGTAAACTGTAAAATATATTATTTCATTCAATTGATTCACTGTTGTATGAATCTATATTAATTCTCTTTGTACAAGTATATTTATATACAAGGGTTTTGTTAAGTTTGTTATTTAAGAACAAACTTAACTAATTCAGTTTGTAGTAACAAACTCTCTAACAACTTAACTAATTCAATTTGTAGTAACAAACTCTCTAACGGCTAGTTAATGCTAGCTGTTAGATTAAAAATAATCTAAGACTGAAATTAAAAGTTATCTAAGGTTGAGGATTACTAAATCCAACATCCTCCCTTAATCCTAAGACTTAGATTAAAAACATTTAGGAGAGATTACCTAATACTGTCAGGACAAGCCCCTGACTTAGCCTTTAAACCATAGATGATCCAGAACAAGCCTCTGGATAATAACTTTAGAAGTTGCATTCTTAGGTCAGAATGAAACCAAACCTAATTCTCTCCTAAGTTTAGTAAAAGACTCACCTTTTAGAGCTTTATGTAAAAAATCAGCCACCTGCTCCTTAGTTGAGCAGTAATCCAGCCAAGCTGCTTGAGTAGCACCTCCATAACCCAGAATGCATTCTGCTATGTTACTGGCAGAACTGCAATCTGCCATGTCAAGCCTTGCTAGGACCTTCTTAGCAAATGTAAGTTATTGTAGAGTAGAACCTTGAGGTATCCTTAAGAACTCTAGCCCTAGGACATAGGATAGAGTCCCTAAGTCTTCTTCAATGGAGTTTAACTCCTCAAATATAACCTTTTTCAACTCTTTCTCCTTAAGAGCTTCATAGTAGTCTATTGATTCTGAATCTGCCATTATGGCATAGTGTATGAGGTTTCCTTTATACACTTCACCTTCTCTATCCCCTAGTCATAAGTTGACCAGTAGGTTCTGAATTTGGTGTGGCAGATTCTTCATAATGAAGAACTTCTTCTGCTTGCTGGTGTGCAGGTTCCTCAATGTCAAATTCCCTCTTCATAGGGTCTTTATGGCTGCTTCTCTCCTTAGGACAGCTTCCTTGTCTTTCAGCCACTTCCTGAGACAGTTTGAAACACACCAAAGCTCCTCCTTTAGTTTTGATTAGATAGATCCAAAGCTTAGAATATTCATCTACACAAGTTAAAACAGAACTGTTACCACCTAATGAAAACACATTAACTGGCCCATAGATAGATGGATATACAAACTGCAATCTGTCCTTAAATTCATATTTCAGCTTTTCAAAGACTGTTTTCCTAGTAAACAAGTAGTACTAGTTTCAATAGGTCTTTCAATTTTAGGTAGACCATTTACCACTTCCTTAGTTCTTAGGTTAGTTAAACCTTTAAGTTTTAAGTGCCCTATCCTACTATGCTGAAGTGTACTTTCAGATTCAGCCTTTTCACTTAGGCATTCTGCCTATGAAGTGCAAATGCTGATTCTAAAGGTTCTAATCTTAGCAAGGGGTGTACTTAAAATCAACCTATCCTCAACATCAAACAACTTTAGCATTAGGTCCTTCAATATAATAGAAAAACCTTCTTCTACTAATTGCCCTAAGCTAATCAAATTACAGCTTATACCTGGAACATAGAATACATTTTGTATAGATATTACCTGTCCATCTTCCTTTTTGAACAATATGTTCCCCATACCCTCTGTTGTAATAAGTTTGTTGCTAGCACATTTTATGCTAGTTTTTCTACTAGGATCAAAATTAACTAACCATTCCTTACGGCCAGTCATGTGGTTTGAACAACCTGAGTCCAAGTACCACACTTCTTCAAAAATCCTGCCATCATTAGTTGTAATAACAAAGATAACAAATTCACGATTTTTATCTATCCTAGATTCAATTTTAGTAACCACAGAAACTTCCTTAGTTCCTGTTTTAGGTTCAGTCACAACTCACAGATTCTGAACTCACAAATTCAGAATTCACAGATTCTGAACTCACAGTTTCAGAATTCACAGAAACTACTTTAGTTTCTGTTTCAGCTTTAGAACTCACAGAAACTACCTTAGTTTCTGTTTCTGGTTCAACTGTAACCACAGAAACTTCATTAGCTTCTGTTTCTTCTAATTCATCAGTAATCATACTGAAAGCTATATGCTTAGGTTTTGAATCAGAATCTTCTTTAGCCATATTGGCTTGATAGCCCCGCAAGTGCACGGGTCGTATCGCGTAATAAAAGAGTATCGGTCCACAGGGAGAGCCTAAGTGAATACCAATTTAATTTTTCAAAGTTTGATTAACTGAAAAGAAAGTGTTTTTAGAAAGAAGGAATGTTTTAGTAAAGTCTACTCACTCATGATCATTGTAGACAAAAGAGGAGAAAAGGAAATAAAAGAAGAAAACATAAAGTTAAATAGCGAGAAATAAAAGAAAGCGGTAAAGTGCAAAATTATAAATAGCAGAATTGTAAATGACAAGAAAGTAAATTGCTTGAAAAGAAAATTGCCAGTAATTTACTTGACTTGCCAGTAATTTACTTGACTTGCCAGTGATTTACTTGACTTGCCAGTGATTTACTTGACTTGGAAATTTAAAGGGCGAAAAAGTAAATAACAAGGAAAATAAAAGAGCGGAAAAATAAAGAGCGAGAAAGTAAAGAGCGAGAATTTAAATAGCAATGAAAGTAAATGACTTGGAAAGTAAAAGGGCGAAAAAGTAAATAGCAGGGAAAATAAAAGAGCGGAAAAGTAAAGAGCGAAAAGTAAAGAGCGAGAAAGTAAAGAGCGAGAAATTAAAGGGCAATGAAAGTAAATGACTTGGAAAATAAATAGCAAGAATTTAAAGGGCAAGAAAGTAAATAAACAAGAATCATAAAAAGCATGAAGAGTAAATTGAAGTCATGAATAATTAGAGAGCCTTTGTCATTGATTTTCTAACAAAATTCAAGCTTAGGTACAAGTGAGGATCAAGCCTCTATTTATAGGAAAATATGAGGGGCAAAATGGTCCAAAAGAGGAAAAAGTGGCAAATCAAGTTGGCCAAGGTAGTCATCAAAGAGCCATCCTCAAGTGGACAATGCACATGAGCAAGTGGTCAAAGCACATGGTCATCAAAAAGTGGGCAAAAATATCCATCAACAAGTGGGCAAAATATCCAATTTTGGCTTGCACAGTCGAAATCTTGCCAGCAGAAGCAGGCACAGTCGAAATCTGGGTAGCAGAAGCAGGCACAGTCGAAATCTGGAAGATGCAGTCGAATTCTGGGAGATCCAGTCGAATTCTGGCCTGCTGAGACAGATGCTGTCGAATTCTGGCCTGTTGAGACAGATGCTGTCGAATTCTGAGAGATCTAGTCGAATTCTGGGAGATCCAGTCGAATTCTGGGAGATCCAGTCGAATTCTGGCCTGCTGAGACAGATGCTGTCGAATTCTGGCCTGCTGAGACAGATGCTGTCGAATTCTGGCCTGCTGAGACAGATGCTGTCGAAATTGCTTCAAAATAAAACCTGAAGATAAAAAGTAAACATTTGCAGTAAAATAGATCAAAAATATAATTAAAATACTAAAAAGACTTAATAAAATAACTATTAAAAAGACTCTAAAAATAGACTTATCAAACTCCCCTATGCTTGAACCTTTGCTTGTCCTCAAGCAAAAACAGTGTAAATCTTTAGGCCAATTCTGAAGGAAAATTATTTTCATATTGAAACCTTAAGTGAACTGTGGGGCAATTCTAACACTTTGGTATGAGAGCTACTATTTTGGGCTTCTTGTGGAATTGAGAGACAACTTTAAAGTATCAGTACTCTAGAGGGGATATCAATGTCATCATAGAACCGGTTCCCCAACATTCTTAAGCTTGGGTCTTCCATTTACTAAGACCGGGTCTCAAAGGAGGGTCTTTATACGTTGGGTATTCAAGCATTTTTCTTTTCTTTTTGATCTTATACGCTAACCATTTATTTTGACATTTAAAATGCACTAACTTCTGCATTTTTGAATTGGTTTTGCATATATACATAATTTTTTTTTTTTTTTTTTGAATATCCCAACTCAGACGTTTTTCTCCAGTAACCGCGCATCTAGTAAATGTCACCAAGAGAACCAGGTTACTAGTTTCTTTTCAGTCCCTCTATTTGTATTAATAACTGAAAATAGTCTCAATAGTGTGTGTGAAAAAGCCCTAGAAGTAGAAATCGAACCATGATACAATTTTGTTGTTCCCAACCAGTCCACCTAGATGATTGCTAATGAAAAAAATCGAAAATTTATTTTTGTCCAGAAAAGGCTTATTTTAAAACATGCTTAAGGTTCACAAAGTTTCGCGATGGAGGGAGCAGATACAATCTCAAAGATAAAAACTTGGCAAAACAATAAAGAAATTCCTAATAAAAGTAATAAAATACCCCCCCATGCTTGGACTAGGCATTGTCCTCAATGTTTTTTCAAATAAAACAAAATGGGTTAGGAGAGCTCACCTGGCTGTCTGGTTCAGGATACTCGGCCCTGGGGTATTTTATTTTTCAACAAATCGAAAAATACATTAAGCCGTGGGTTGCCTCCCACGCAGCGCTCTTTTAACGTCACTAGCTTGACGGTAAAAAAGAATTTTTTTTTTTCAATTGGGATCATGTAGAACTAAACTAGTTCCTTTCTCAATTGGGTCACTAATTAAATAATTTTTCAACCTTTGACCATTGACTTTAAACGATCCAGTTTTCTCGCTCCAGATCTCTACAGATCCGAAGGGGTAAACCTTACGGATTTCAAAAGGACCGGTCCATCTTGACTTTAATTTTCCCGGAAAAATTTTTAGCCTGGAATTGAATAATAACACCAGGTCACCCTCCTTGAATTCTCTACGAATAATACGCTTATCATGCCAATTTTTTGTTCTTTCTTTGTAAAGTTTGGCATTCTCATAAGCATCCATTCACAGTTCTTCCAATTCGTTTAGTTGGAGTTTTCTTTTTTCTCCGGCTAATTCCATGTTCAGGTTAAGGCGTTTAATTGCCCAGTAAGCTTTGTGCTCTAGCTCTACCGGAAGGTGGCAAGACTTCCCATAAATTAATTTGAAAGGAGTCATTCCTATGGGAGTCTTGTACGCAGTCCGATAAGCCCAGAGAGCATCATCAAGCTTTACCGACCAGTCTTTCCTTGAAGTCGAAACAGTTTTTTCTAAAATACTTTTAATTTCTCTGTTCGATACCTCAACCTGACCGCTTGTTTGAGGGTGATAAGGCGTTGCAACTTTGTGCCTTACTCCAAACTTTTGTAGTAACATTTCAAAATGTTTTGAGATGAAATGGGATCCTCCGTCGCTTATGACAACACGAGGGACCCCGAATCTTGGAAAAGTTATTTTTTTGAAAAGTTTTATGACTACCTTTGCATCGTTTGTAGGAGAAGCAATGGCTTCGATCCATTTTGACACATAGTCAACGGCTACCAGAATATATTGGTTTCCAAAAGAAGAAGGAAACGGTCCCATGAAATCAATACCCCAGACGTCGAAAATTTCAACCTCTAAGATATTATTTAAGGGCATTTCATTTCTTTTTGAAATATTTCCGGTGCGTTGACACTGGTCGCATTTAGAAATGAATTGATGCGCGTCTTTAAAAAGGGACGGCCAATAAAAACCAGATTGAAGAATTTTCGTAGCAGTTTTTGAAGAACTGGCATGGCCGCCATAGGAAGAAGAATGACAATGGTATAGAATGTTACTTACCTCTTCTTCCGGAATGCATCTTCTGAACACCCCATCAGCTCCCCTTTTAAAAAGCAGTGGCTCGTCCCAGTAATACTGTTTGAGATCATGGAAGAATTTCTTCTTCCGCTGATAATTTAAATCTGGGGGGAGTACTCCTGCTGCAAGGTAGTTTACAAAATCTGCATACCATGGTGCTTCAGATTTGATCAATGAGAAGAGTTGATCATCCAGAAATGTATCATTAAGCGGCAACTCTTCTTCTTTTGTTCCTTGTAGACGGGACAAATGATCAGCCACAACATTTTCAACGCCTTTTTTATCCCTTATTTCAAGATCAAATTCTTGTAGGAGTAAAACCCATCGGATCAATCTCGGCTTGGCATCTTTTTTGTTTAACAAATATTTTATGGCCGAGTGATCAGTAAAAATGATGATTTTTGAACCTACCAGATATGATCGAAACTTATCAACGGCAAAAACTACCGCCAATAATTCTTTTTCAGTTGTGGCGTAATTCATTTGTGCCTCGTCTAAGGTCCTGCTTGCATAGTATATGGCATGCAATTTTTTTTCTTTTCTTTGTCCCAGGACTGCCCCAACTGCATAGTCGCTTGCATCGCACATTATTTCAAACGGAAGATTCCAGTCTGGTGGCTGTATGATCGGGGCAGTAACTAAAGCCTTTTTCAACCTGTTAAAAGCTTCAAGACAAAGATCGTTAAAAATAAATGCTGCATCCTTAAGGAGCAGACTTGTCATAGGTTTTGAAATTTTTGAGAAGTCTTTTATGAACCGACGGTAGAAACCCGCATGGCCTAAAAAGCTTCTCACCTCTTTTACTGTAGTGGGAGGTAGCATTTTTTCAATCACTTCAATTTTTGCACGGTCTACCTCAATACCTCTGTGAGAAATTAAGTGCCCTAGGACAATTCCTTCATTAACCATGAAATGACACTTTTCCCAGTTTAGAACCAGGTTTACCTTTTCACATCTCTCTAAGACTTTTTCCAGATTGGCTAAACAGTTTTCAAAATTTGACCCATGGACGGAAAAATCATCCATAAACACTTCCATTATGTTTTCAACAAAGTCTGAGAATATGGACATCATACACCTTTGAAAGGTAGCGGGAGCATTAAATAGACCAAAGGGCATCCTTCTATAGGCATAAGTGCCATAAGGACATGTGAAAGTTGTTTTTTCTTGGTCGCTAGGGTGGATGGGAATTTGGAAAAATCCCGAATAACCATCCAAATAGCAGAAATGTGAGTGCCGCGCTAACCTTTCTAGCATTTGATCAATGAACGGGAGGGGGAAGTGATCTTTCCGGGTAGCTTTGTTAAGCTTTCTGTAATCAATACACATTCTCCATCCCGTGATTGTCCTTGTGGAAATGCATTCATCCTTTTCATTTTTAATAACTGTTAAGCCTCCCTTCTTAGGTACTACTTGAACAGGACTAACCCACTTACTATCGGAAATAGGATATATTATCCCAGCATCAAGGAGTTTTAAAACTTCTTTTTTTACAACCTCTTTCATGTTTGGGTTTAATCTTCTTTGATGCTCGATAGAAGGTTTATAGTCCTCTTCCAGTAGTATTCTGTGTATGCATATTGACGGATTTATTCCCTTAATGTCCTCAATAGTATACCCTATGGCTTTGGGATACTTCTTGAGAACATTAAGTAATTTTTCAGTCTCACTTTGTTTCAAATTTGCATTTACAATTACTGGAAAAGTAGAATTAGGGCCAAGAAACTCATACCTGAGAGATGATGGTAAGGGCTTCAGTTCTATTTTTGGTGTTTCTTTTGGGAGAGGCTGAGGCTTTTCCTCACCCAAGGTTTCAGTACCCAATTCTTTTGATGGTGGATTTTCATCCAAAAGTTTTATGTAGAATTGGGTTTCCCCTGCTGCATTTGTATTTGTGTTGCCTAAAAGGCAATCTTCCAGACTATCTCGTGAAGATGATGCTAAAGAGCATTCTCGCACGCAATAGTCTACAATGTCAATCCTGCAGCATGAGTCTTTTACAGATGGACTTTTCATGAAGTTTGAAACTTCAAACTCAACCTTTTCATCCCCCACATTAAAAACCAACTTACCGTTTTTAACGTCAATTATTGCCCCTGCAGTAGCTAAAAAAGGCCTCCCCAGAAGAATAGGAATTTGGGAGTCTTCTTCAATTTCCATTACAACAAAGTCCACCGGTATAAAAGTTTGCCCTATCTTGATAGGGATATCCTCTAAGATTCCAGTGGGGTATTTAACGGAACGATCTGCCAACTGTATTGTCATTTTTGTGGGTTTAAGTTCGCCTATCCCTAGTCTATTGCAAAGAGAAAGGGGCATCAAACTTACACTGGCTCCTAGATCGCACATCGCTCTGTTTATAGTTTCACTTCCAATCACACAAGGTATGGAAAAACTACCTGGATCTTTGAGTTTTTGTGGTAGCTTGTTTTGGATAATTGCACTACATTCCTCCGTTAATGCAATTGTCTCGTAGTCGTCTATTTTTCTTTTCTTGGACAAAATTTCTTTCAAAAATTTAGAATAAGACGGCATTTGAGACAATGCATCAGTGAAAGGAATGTTGATGTAAAGCTTTTTAAGCAAGTCGACAAACCTTTTGAATTGCTCGTCAATTTTGCTTTTTGCAAATCTTTGGGGGAAAGGAATGGGTGGTTTGTATGGTGGAGGGGGGATGTGTGGTTCTTCTCTTTCTTTTTCTGGTTCTTTCCCTTTTTCTTTCTCTTCTAGCTCACCTGGTAAATTATGTTTTTCACTCACAGTTTTTTCTTGGTCTGCTCTTGGTTCCTCTAATTGTTTTCCGCTTCTAAGGGTGACGGCATTTATTTGGCCTTTTGGATTTTGTTCTGGTTGCCCAGGAAATACCCCTGAAGTCTTAGAGGATGAAGCTACCTGTGTTGCCACTTGAGTTATTTGATTTTCAAGCATTTTATTATGAGTGGTGATAGAGTCGACTTTTGATACTAATTTGATAAGTGTGTCATTCAAATAACCAGTTTGATTTTTGAATTCTTCATTTTGTTTCGTTTGAGATGACACAAATTTTTCCATCAAAAATTCCAAGTTCGACTTTTGTGGGTTGTTTTGTGGGTTGTTAAAAACCCTTTGATTTTGAAAGACAGGAGGTGGTCTAGGTGCTGGATTGGGTGGAGGATTTTTATAAGAAAAATTTGGATGATTCCTCCACCCAGGATTATAAGTATTTGAAAATGGATCTTCCTTTTGAGCATAATTAATATGCTCGTTTCCAGCACTAGATGCCTCAAGCTGGCATTCAGCTCCAATATGGCCAACAACCCCACATAATTCACATGGTGGAGTAATAGGAGAAGAAGTTTGTGAGACGACACTTACATTTAATTTTTCAAATTTTTGAAAAAGTGCGTCCACTTTTGAGGTAAGATGATCAACAACAGATATTTCATACTTACCCGGCTCTTTTGATGTGGCTGGCTTATTCGTTATGGCTCGCTCACTTGTCCACTGACAATGGTTTTGAGCCATATCTTCAACGAGTGCATAGGCTTCGGTAAAATTTTTGTTCATTAAAGCTCCACCTGCAGCTGCATCAACAGTCATCCTTGTTGCATATTGTAATCCATTATAAAAAGTGTGAACAACAAGCCATTTCTCTAGTCCATGATGGTGGCATAGCCTTAACATTTCTTTGAAACGTTCCCAAGCATCATAAAGAGATTCCCCGTCGTTTTGAGAAAATCGAGTAATTTGATTTCTCATTTGAGCTGTCTTACTCGGGGGAAAGAATTTAGTAAGAAAAGCTTGTTTCAGCTGGTTCCAGTTGGTAATGGATTCCGAAGGCAAAGAATGTAGCCATGCTCTAGCTCTATCCCTTAATGAAAAAGGGAAGAGTTTTAGTCTTATGGCATCCGGAGGTACCCCGTTTAATTTGAGAGTTCCACAGTATTCAAGAAAAATTGAAATATGAAGATTTGGGTCCTCCGTGGGAGAACCAGAAAATTGGTTTTGTTGTACCATCGAAAGTAGAGATGTTTTGAGTTCAAAATTATTTGCTTCTACATTTGGATGTACAATGGCAGCCGATGGCTCTGCTGAAGGTGTTGCGTACTCTTTGAGAGCACGATTTTCATTAGCCGCCATTTGGTTATCGGGAATTTCTCTCCTCCTTCTATGTAAGAACCTTTCGATTTCGGGAATTTGTGGAACAGTTTCACCGAAACTTCTGGTTCTTCGCATTCGAGGGACAAGAGAAGAAAAAGTAAAAAATAAAGAAAATAAAATTTCAGTCTAACCGGTTTCGAAAAATTTAATTAATATCACTGCCTCCCCGGCAGCGGCGCCAAAAACTTGATAGCCCCGCAAGTGCACGGGTCGTATCGCGTAATAAAAGAGTATCGGTCCACAGGGAGAGCCTAAGTGAATACCAATTTAATTTTTCAAAGTTTGATTAACTGAAAAGAAAGTGTTTTTAGAAAGAAGGAATGTTTTAGTAAAGTCTACTCACTCATGATCATTGTAGACAAAAGAGGAGAAAAGGAAATAAAAGAAGAAAACATAAAGTTAAATAGCGAGAAATAAAAGAAAGCGGTAAAGTGCAAAATTATAAATAGCAGAATTGTAAATGACAAGAAAGTAAATTGCTTGAAAAGAAAATTGCCAGTAATTTACTTGACTTGCCAGTAATTTACTTGACTTGCCAGTGATTTACTTGACTTGCCAGTGATTTACTTGACTTGGAAATTTAAAGGGCGAAAAAGTAAATAACAAGGAAAATAAAAGAGCGGAAAAATAAAGAGCGAGAAAGTAAAGAGCGAGAATTTAAATAGCAATGAAAGTAAATGACTTGGAAAGTAAAAGGGCGAAAAAGTAAATAGCAGGGAAAATAAAAGAGCGGAAAAGTAAAGAGCGAAAAGTAAAGAGCGAGAAAGTAAAGAGCGAGAAATTAAAGGGCAATGAAAGTAAATGACTTGGAAAATAAATAGCAAGAATTTAAAGGGCAAGAAAGTAAATAAACAAGAATCATAAAAAGCATGAAGAGTAAATTGAAGTCATGAATAATTAGAGTGCCTTTGTCATTAATTTTCTAACAAAATTCAAGCTTAGGTACAAGTGAGGATCAAGCCTCTATTTATAGGAAAATATGAGGGGCAAAATGGTCCAAAAGAGGAAAAAGTGGCAAATCAAGTTGGCCAAGGTAGTCATCAAAGAGCCATCCTCAAGTGGACAATGCACATGAGCAAGTGGTCAAAGCACATGGTCATCAAAAAGTGGGCAAAAATATCCATCAACAAGTGGGCAAAATATCCAATTTTGGCTTGCACAGTCGAAATCTTGCCAGCAGAAGCAGGCACAGTCGAAATCTGGGTAGCAGAAGCAGGCACAGTCGAAATCTGGAAGATGCAGTCGAATTCTGGGAGATCCAGTCGAATTCTGGCCTGCTGAGACAGATGCTGTCGAATTCTGGCCTGCTGAGACAGATGCTGTCGAATTCTGGCCTGCTGAGACAGATGCTGTCGAATTCTGAGAGATCTAGTCGAATTCTGGGAGATCCAGTCGAATTCTGGGTGATCCAGTCGAATTCTGGCCTGCTGAGACAGATGCTGTCGAATTCTGGCCTGCTGAGACAGATGCTGTCGAAATTGCTTCAAAATAAAACCTGAAGATAAAAAGTAAACATTTGCAGTAAAATAGATCAAAAATATAATTAAAATACTAAAAAGACTTAATAAAATAACTATTAAAAAGACTCTAAAAATAGACTTATCATGGCTTCAGTTTCAGTTTCTTTGGACTTAGAATCCTTCTAGTAGGGCATTCAGTAGCATAATGCCTATATTTATCACATCTATAACATTGCAATTTAGACTTGTCTTTCTTTTTTGATGCATTGCTATTTTCCTTAGTGAAATCATATTTAGAGTTAGGTTTACTTGACTTACCTTTGCCTGTCTGGTTGCTGCTGCCTGTTGACCACTTCTTGCCTTTAGACTTGGTGAATAAGGCACGATCCTCTTCTTCTTCACCATCTAGAATGTTGATCCTCATTTCCTTGGCTTCAAGCTTAGCTTGAAGTTCTTCAACTTTCAGATGTTCAGGTCTGGTTGTGTCTTCAATGCTATTGACCACCCAACCAAATTTCTTGGTCAAAGACCGTAACACTTTTTTACAAATCACTGTTTCAGTGAGAGTTTCACCATATTGAGACATGATATTAGTGATTTTCTTTAGCCTTATAAAGAAATCAGAAATACTTTCCCCATCGTTCATACTTAGGATTTCATATTGTCTTCTTAAGGCCTGTAACTTCTCCTCTTTAATAAGAGCTGCACCAGTATAGTACCTTTCCAAGACATCCCAGGCAGCTTTAGAAGTCTCATAACTTCTAATCCTATCAAAGTTTATCTCATCATACCCATGGTGTATGAGATAAATGGCTTTGTAGTCTTTTTGTTCATTCTCATTAAAAAGGTTAATTTGAGCAGGTGTTGGGTTTTCTCCCAAAGGATCAATACCATTTCTAACAATTCTAAGAACACCATGGCAGCCAAAAATGGCTTTCATTTGAAGGCTCCATCTGTCCCAGTTCTTCCCATCAAGCTTTGGGATTTGGGTGCTTAAACCTATTCCAGTACTAGTCATCATTTAGAACTGAAATCCTTTCAAACACAGTAAAATTGTTAGAACACAGAAACCGCACAATCTGATTGTGCAGATTAAAGAAAAAAAAACCTTTTAAAGAAACAAAACTAAAGAATCTTAAAGAAAGAGATCGAGATAGAAATTTTTCTGTTTATCCCTGGATTGTTACCAGCTCTTAGGTACCATGTTAAATTTCATAACCATATAGATTTTTTCTCGCAGGTTGCCAAAATCAAAACTGGGGTGTGCAACTAGCAGAATATCCAGCCCACAGAGTGACAAAAAACAGAATTGATCCACCTGCTCACCAAAAAGGGTATTGCGGAACTTGAACCCGTTTCAAGTCCGGTCATTACGCAGATCCTGACTTAACCCGTAGTACTTAAAGGTTTTATAACTCTTGTAAAACCTTGGTTCGATTTACTGTTTGTAGAACCCTAAAACTTTGAATCTGACTTTGTATTCTGTACTTCTTGATTTCATGTACTGCTAACTAGAAATAGAACCACGATGGTCGAATCAAAGGCTAACCAAGGTATCCAGTCACCTTCTTGTGTTTATACTTTGTTTTCGTCCTTATATTCGAATCTTGATGTGAATCTGTTTCTGTATGTGTGCTGAACTGAGCCTTGAACCTGTTGAAGGACTTCACCACTTGTGAAGACACTACCAGATTCCTTACTGCAGGTAACACACCTCTAACTTCTATTATTCTCGCAATTTCTTACTTTCTTCACTGTAAACAGAACCATAACTTGGTTTGTTTGTGATCCTTGTGAGGTATGCCTAATCCGTGAGCGTGAACTAGGATGGAACAAGATGAAGAACTCAAAGAAAAACGCAACACTCAGTCACAGGGAATATCAGAGAATATTAGAGGTAGAATAGAATAAAAAGTAACTGGAAAATGTATTATTTCATTCAATTGATTCACTGTTGTTTAAGATTCTTTAAGATTCACGAGGAATTTCTCGAGGGTGATAGGATTGCAACAACTATAAAGAAAAATCTAATATACAAGTTCGACAAAGAGTTGAAAGAAGAGGCCGTTTATAAAGTTTTGAAATTTGAAGTGGCTACTAATTTGAATCCTACCGTGCATCCACTCATTAATATAAATTAATCTTCTATTTAACACCATCGTCAAACACGATAAATCATCATTCATCAGCCATTTCACAAATGACCTATAACTTCATCAATCCTCAAATTATCTACGAAATGGTTATGGTACTATACAATTTTTTCAGTTGGTATGAAACATAAATTTTAGTGTTGCTGTTTAATTCGGAAATTTCGCATTTTTACCAAGTAATGAATATTTTTCGTAAGTCCTTGGTGCTGGAATTAACTAACTGCAGCAATAAAATCAGGGTCAATATCCCCTGCATTATTGACCGGTATCCGATCTTAGACACCAAGTCTGATCCGAGGTAGTTGGTAGGTAATGTTCTGTACCGTACCTTTAGACCGGTATCCGATCTTAGACACCAAGTCTGATCCGAGGTAGTTGGTAGTTAATGGTCTTGATCGACCGAGCTCCGCTTCCGATCCGGGACAGGTGGTACCTGCGAAGACACTCCGACGCTCAAGTCAGCCAGAGAGCTAATTAGAGGTGAAGAGTAGGAAAGAGTGTGTACCTTTAATGAAGCATTCAATGCTTATTTATAGAGTTTGATGGTGTTTGACCTGATGAATCAGGACCGTCCGATCTTGCGTTGCGATCTCAACCATCGGTTGATGGATCTGCATTTGGTGTTGGGCCTCATTATTGTGGATTGGGCCAATCCATAACAGTTGCCCCCCAAGTCGGGTCGTCTTGGGGCGAGCTAGACTTGATGCCTTATATGGACTTTGTGAGAGTTTTTGAAATTGAGGTCGGACCTTCGTGGCGACCTTCTTCAAGGCCGGGCTTATAGCTACAAATTTTAGTGTTGCTGTTTAATTCGGAAATTTCGCATTTTTACCAAGTAATGAATATTTTTCGTAAGTCCTTGGTGCTGGAATTAACTAACCAAGTGTTCTCCCTGACCCGGAGCTCGCCTCTTCTATCTATGTAGTTGAGGAAAGCAAAGGGTGGATTGATCCAATCATGAAGTATATTAAATCGGGGGACGAGCCTCCGGATTCTTGTGAAGCCAAATTGATCAGGAGGAAGGCCTCGTCCTTCTTCGTGATTGGCGAAACTCATTATAGAAGAAGGCTCTCCGCACCATTACTGAAATGCATTGAAGGAGAAGAAGCGGATTATGTCCTGGCTGAGATTCAGGAGGGAATTTGTGGACAGTACCTCGAAGGTCGGTCATTCGCTCTGAAAGTCTTAAGGGCAGGTTATTTTTGGTCAAACATGGAAACCGATGCTAAAAACCATGTTAAAAAATGCAAGAAATGTCAGATCCATGCCAATATTCATGTATTGTGGCCTACAGGACCAGCCCACAAAGCTCGACGGGGGAAACTCCATTCCGACTCTCTTATGGGACCGATGCTGTCATCCCGGTTGAAATTGGAGAGCTGAGTTGGAGAACACTCAATCCAGAATCGCCTAGAGGAAAACAACCAGGCTTTGAGGGAGAACCTCGACCTCGTCGACGAGGTTCGAGGAAGAGCCTCCTTCAAAGAAGCGTTAATTAAGCAAAGGATAGCAACCCGGTACAACTCAAAAGTTGTCATGAGGGGATTTCGAGGTCGGCGATCCGCTGCTCTGAAGAGCCGACGTCGGCTTAAAAAACGCCGCTCAAGGGAAGCTCGCCCCCAATCGGGAAGGGCCTTACCAGGGTCGTGTCTAAGACCGGTAATGGCGCCTTCGAGTTGGAAACCTTAGAAGGGAAAAGCGATCCCAAGGACTTGGAATGCTGCCAAACTGAAGAAGTATTAAAGTTAATTATCGCTTTAAAGAGCATACTGTATTCTGATGTTATAAACATTCTCATGTAATACATCTTCATTACTCTTCATTATGCTTTGGGAGTCGAAATCACCAAGATCAATGGCCCGAGGCTGCCATTACCCTGAAGGGCGAGTTAGATCTGGGCCGAGTGTTGGTAAATTGCCCTAAAGGCGACATACATTACTTGAGCGAAATAAACGCAAGCACACAATATTAACATGCAAGAAATAAAGCATAACCGAGGTAAATTAAACTGGAAAAGCAAGCAAATTAAATGAGCAAAAACTTACAGGCCACCCCGGATACGTCCGGGTCCTCAAGTTCGAAAGAGTTTTAGTTACAGAGTTAAACTCCGGCTCCACCTGGAGCCCGGAACCTATCCACAAAAAATATTACCCTCCAGTAATAGGCTAAGCATCACAAGGGCGGGGATAGACAATGATACACTCTTTGGTGACAGAATCGGTTTTGACGATCCTATCATCCACCACGTCGTGTCCCACGTTCAATATCTCTTTGTCCAGAGGAAGTGAAGGGTGAACCACGACAACTTGAGCAAGAGCTTTATCAAAGCCTTCCCCCGCCATCCCAAGAGCTATCATTGCTATGTCGGCAGCTTCAAGCTTGGATTTTGGAGTCTTCTCCTAAGCCTGGCTCAGCTTCTCTTTAAGCTCAGCAACCCGACCTTCGCACTACAAGAAAAGTTGGTTTTTTCGGCAGGAAAAATCCGCCGGAAAAGTCAAAAATCTGCCGAAAATTTGGACTTTCCGGCGGATTTTTCGCGCCGGTAGCCAGCTCGCAGCAAACGGTTTCCTGCGGATTATTCGTCAGTAATTTCCGGCGGATTTTGTTTAAAAAATTAATATTATTTTATTAAAAACTTTAATTATTGATAAAAAAATAAAATTTAATAATTAATTGAATTATTAATTAATTTAATAAATTAAAAAAATAAAAATTAGGAATGGAAATTAATAATTAATTTAATTATTAATTAATTTACCAAAAAGAGGAAGATACCTTAGATTGAAAAAATTTGCCAAAGAGAGGAAGATATTTAGTAGAGAGAAGAAGAGAATTCGTAGAAAGGAACAGAGAAATTTCAAGAAGACAATTTGGGTTTGAAGAAGAAACGTGGAGAAGAAATTTGAGGAAGTTATATATAGAGGAAGAGGGGTGCAACGGATTTGAGTACCTTTCCGGCGGATTTTCAAAAACAGTAAATCTTCGGCGGAAAACGGGATTTTCGGCGGATTTAAGTACCTTTCCGGCGGATTGAGTTGAATTTCCACCGGATTTAAATAATTTTTTAATTTCAGAAATTTTTAATAAATCCATCGGTAATCCCTTTTCTGGCGGATTTCTTTTTTTTTTAAAAACAAATTAAATTTTGACCAAATAAATACGCTGGAAATCCCCTTAAATCCGTCAGAAAATTACTGGAGGAAGAAAATCCGCCAGAAAGTCCCAGATATCCGCCGGTAATTTTCCGGCGGATTTGTATTGCATTTCCGGCGGATATTAATCTGCTGGAAAGTCCTGGCCGGAAAATCCCATTATTCTTGTAGTGTCGGGATCCGAGCTGAGATTGATCCTCTCCTCCCCAGTCTTCTGCATCTCGGCCTCAAGCTCAGAAATCCGACTCCTCAGGGATGTGGCCAACTCCGCAGCCTGCTTCTCCTTGGCCTCTAGCTCGGTAATCTGAAGTTCGAGCTCTTTTATCTTGCTGCAAGCATAGTCTCTCTCATTCTCAAGTTCTCCACTCATTTTACGGAGATCAGAGAGGTCCTTCTGAGCCTTTTCCAGGGTGGAAGAAAGCGACTCATACTTTTTCCATTCTCCTTCCCTCAAAGCTCGCTCCTCATCTCTTTCTTTCAGGGCTCCTGAAATAAAAGAAAGAAAATAATGCTAAGTTGAGAACATAACCGACAAAAGCGGTAAAAGAAGGAGACGTTGGTTTCCCATGATTACCTCTAACATAGGCTTCAGCTTCCTCCTTCTGCACCTTGGAGATATTGGCCAGATGCCTAAAAAGTTTTCCCGCGGCCTCAACTGGATCGGCCCGATACCCCTCCAGGTTCTTCTTCAAGAAGTCACCATCTATTGAAATGCTTGAAGATCAGCTCTTCTTCGATCCGTCCTTTTCATGGCGACCCTTCTTCGACGCCTAGGGGGAACCGCCCTAACCGGATCACACCTTTTTTCCCGGGGCTTGAGAAATGGAAGCATGAAAAGAGGGGCGATCCACTTGCACCAAATTTTGCTGGCGTTTCCGATGTTGAAGGATGCCAAGCTGGTCTTCAATGCTCGCAACAGTGACGGTGTTAAGAGGTACATCTTGTATAGGCTCGTCCCGTCGAGGGGTTCCCTAAGGGGTCGGTGGAGCATCAGAACTACTTTGGAGTAGACCGGCCCTCTTTTCAGCTACTGCCCTCAGAATGACGAACTTATCAGGAGCTATGTTATCTGCAAAACAAACAAATTTGAAGAGAAGATTAGGGATACCGCTCTTAAAGATGAAATAAAAGTTAAAAACATTTTATCAGTATCTGAGCCTACCAAGCGCTCCTAGCACCTTTGACCTTGAGCCCGCCTCGACCAACTTCGTCGTATCAATACCGAATTTCTTAGGATCTTTGTAAGGGATCAGGTCAGCGAAGTTGATCAGGATCGCCAGGGATTCTTGGTCCACATCACTTAGTCTGCTCTTGCTGACTGTCACTACAAGAAAAACTGATTTTTCCTGCCAGGACTTTCCGGCGGATTTTTATCCGCCAAAAAATTTCCGGCGGATTTTAGGACTTACCGGCGGATTTTATCCGCCGAAACATTACCGGCGGATTTGTTGGATTTTCCGGCGGATTGTTTTCCTCCGCAACATTTCCGGCGGATTTTTAGGTATTTCTGGTGGATTTGGGTCTACGATTTAAAATCCGCCGGTAAGGTCATTTTCGGCGGATAGTTAAAAGAACCGCCAATTTTGAATTTCGAAAATCCGCCGAAAATGCGTAAAAATCCGCCGGAAATGACAACCCAACTAAAATCCGCTGGAAACGTCATTTCCGGCGGATTTTTTTTGAAAAAAGCGGGGGATTTGATTTTTGAAAATCCACCGGAAATCCTTGAAAATCCGCCGGAAATCCCCTGATTCGCCGAAAATCCCCTAAATTCGCCGGTAAATGACATTTCCGGCGGATTCTGCCTTTTGACCGTTTGACTTCGTTTCTTCTATATAAATCCCTTCTCCACTTCTTCTTCTTTCACACCTCTACCAATACTCTCCTTCTCTCTACTAAATCTCTTCTTGAAATTTCTCTCTTCCTCCCTACGAATTCTCTTCTTCTCTCTACTAAATCTTTTCCTCAGCAACAGTATGCACCCCAGTATTCCCAGCAGTATGCACCTCAGCCATACCAGCCATACCAGCAGCCCCAGCAACAGTCACCCCACCAGCCAAACCAGCACCCCCAGCAGCGGTCACCCCAGCTGCCCCACATCGATCTTAATATCGATGCGATTAGTGCTTTTCTTGCATCTGATGATACCTATTATCATGGTGATGACACAGACCAGCAGCCACCTCAGTAGCTTTGGATTATTTTATTTTGTTGTATGAATATATTTTTTATTGTATGAATATTTTTTTTATTGTATGGATATTTATTTAAATTAATTATTAATTTTCATTCCTAATTTTTATTTAGTAAAGTAAATTAATTAATTATTAAATTTTATTTTTTATCAATAACTAAATTATTTAATAAAATAATTAATTAAAGTTTTTAATAAAATAATATCAATTTAAAAAAAAACGATTTTAAAAAAAATATTTATTTTTTAAAAATAATTAATTTTTTTTAAAAAAAACGGTTTTTCCGGGGGATTTGTGGACTTTCCGGCAGATTTGGGGACTTTCCGAAGGATAAACTCATGCGAATTTTTTTTTTGGATTTTCCGGCGGACTATCCGCCGGAAATTTCCGGCGGATTTTTCGGCGCCACGAAATTCGCCGGAAACCGTTTGCTGCGAGCTGGCTACTGGCGCCAAAAATCCGCCGGAAAGTCCATATTTTCGGCGGATTTTTAGCTTTTTCGGCGAATTTTGCCCGCCGAAAAGTCCAATTTTTCTTGTAGTGTGTATAGGCGTGGGGTGGGCGATTGAAGTGAGAAAGGGACCACCCAATGGGAAGCTTAGTGGACTCCAGAGATCGTCCATCATCGCTATACTTGCCGGCATACTTTACGGCTTCGTCGTTCACAGGCTCGACGAAGAAGAATTTATCTTTCCAATTTCCCTTCAGAGAGTCGGTATAGGGAATGAAGACCTCAGTGTTCCTTCTACCTCTGAGGCTCACATGTTCCCATCACTCTTTGGACCCTTCCTCGTGC
Organism: Astragalus membranaceus; assembly: GCA_039519185.1. Lineage (NCBI taxonomy): Eukaryota > Viridiplantae > Streptophyta > Magnoliopsida > Fabales > Fabaceae > Astragalus > Astragalus membranaceus. The sequence goes on along the minus strand of CM076848.1, from coordinate 138,322,112 downwards.
CTCCTATTTATCTCGAAGAGATAAAAGAACAAATTGGCGGATATCAGCCTCTCCAAATGAATACACATCAATTCAAAAGCCCGCATGAAGGCGGAAGGCCCATGCGTTAAGGTGAATCTGCGCGGGGGAGAGGTTCAAGCTTCCCAATACCTCCTGCTGAAGGGCGATGAATGGGGGGTGGATGTTCATGTTGAAGATCGTCACCTCGTACATGACGAACTTGAGAGCCTTGCGCCCAAATAGCAGCGTGTTCCTCTTCTCCCATGCCTTCCACATTCCATAGTTGTCCTCTTTTCCATGAAATTCCGGTTGACAACGTGGCTCATGTCATCTCCGGCTTTATATAAAGATCAGATCGCCCTCAACGCCTCCGATACCTAGGAATATTCCCGGGGGATATTTAAAGCCATCAGCAAGGGGACATCGACTGTCCCGACCCCAGTGCTGGAATACTCATCAGAATCACCTCCATGGTTTCTGGGACCACCTTCATTGTTTCGTCTTTCAGCAAAAGCCGTCTAGATCGACCTCGATTTAAGTCTCCCTATCATCGGAGCTCCGGCTAGAGTTGTTGCTCCCCTGCTCTTCTGCATCCCGCTCAGCATCGGACTCATCCGATTCAATGACCACCACATCCTCAGATCGGTGTCCACTTGTTCGACCTTCCTCCATCAGCACTTTGCTAGGGACCTCGGGGGAGCGATCTTCCGCTTGAAAGCTGTTGGGAGCGGAATTAAGTCCCTCCTGAACATCGGGTTCAGCCGATGCGGTGTTACCATCACGGGCACCCTCCGGGTTTCTAGGATCGGAAACCATTAGTTTGGCTCGGATTGGCTATGTTTGGACGATCTGTGATAACAACCCTATGGGTTTGCTTTTTTCTAGCCAGATCGGACTTGCAGAAATGGGGGCATGTCAAGTCAAGCTTAAGTGTTAAAAAGTGGGTCCACAACCAAGTCGGAACCCGACCTGACGACCCCCATTCTTAATAAATAAAAACGGAGTAGGAGAAGTCTCGGCTAAAGCATAAGGCAAAAACAAAATAGTTAAAAGGCACTAACCTCGAAAATCGAAAGCTCGGCGAAGCTGAACTTGTTTGCGCGCTTTGACGATCTCACTGAAATGAAAGGCAGAGACCCTCACCACAGTAGGTTGGATCGGAAGCTCGAAGATCAAAGCACAGAGTGACGATGTTAAGGTCGGTACTCAGAGCGATTTGCAAAAATCAGTGCAAATGAATAAGGTTTTCACGCATATTTATAGTGTACCAAGAGCTACGAATTGGGCCTGGGCGATGCGTATTTCAGGCGATGCGTCCAATCAGTAGCACCTATTACAAGCGCGTGAAACGAAGTGCCATCATTACACCAGCCACCATCGAACGATCGCGCCCCATCAGTGACACTGTTGTCAAGCGCTGAAATCGAAGCGTCACCACGAAAGGGGTACATCGAGCCACTCGGTGCTCCTTCAATGAACGTTCCGAGGCTGGGGGCAGACGCTCAGGTGAGTATAAGCCCGACCCCAGAAGGTCGCCACATTTGGCAAGCAACCAAATTCAAGCTCGCACAGAGCATCGTAAGTTTGTTTCTCCGAACTTGCGCAAGACCTGAATCTCAGGCACTCCGAGGCTGGAAGCAAAACACTCACAAGAGTACAAGGCCGACCTCAGAGGGTACTTCAAACCCAAACAAGGTATCAAGTCAAGCTCGCCACAAGGGAACCCAACGTGGGGGGCAACTGTTACGGATTAGGGCCTTTCTCATGGTATTCACTAAGGCCCTATGCCAAAAGGCAGATCCATTAACCAATGGTGGGGATCAAAGACCTAGATCCAATGGTTCACCTTGATTCCCAAAACCTATAAACAAGCCTTCAATGCAAGCATTAAAGATACACACACTCTTTCCAATATTCTCACTTGCAACAGACCCACTTGCTGACTTGAGCGTCGGAGTGTCTTTGCAGTTACCACCCCACCTCAGATCGAAGTGGAGCTCGTACTGACCAAGACCATTTCTGCCAACTATCTAGGATCGGACTTGGTATCTAAGATCGGATACCTGTTCAGGGATACCGGTACAGATCAGTCACTAAGTTAGAATTCCTAAATCAACAACCACCATGTTTACTACATAATTAATAAGCTCTTCAAACAAATCACAATTCTCAATAAAATTTACTGCCATTATACCAATATATATTTTTACAAAAGAAAATCGATACCTGAGAAACCTGGTCACACAACTCCAGTAGGAAATGTACCAGACAAGCAATCTGAAATTCTGAATCCTTTTCAAATCCCGCGTCCCCGAGGCATGAGTTTTGCAGCCTGGAATATTCAAAATAGTGAAATAGTCACAAAGCAACCAAAAAGCATGGACAGTTCCAAGTTTCATAGACACAATCAAATAGTCATTGCAGTCCTGTTTGGGCATTTCAGCAAACATAAGCGTGCAACAACATATTTCAGTTCACAGAGCAAAATACTTAGAGCAGGAACATAAAGCTTCTAGTATACAATTTGTCTGATGAACTTCATTTGCTCTCCCACAATTGCCACCACTTAGAGCAGCTAAGTAATGCATAGCAATTTTAGCTGTCTCTGTCTAACAAGATCCACTCTCACCACTGCAAACAAATTCTGATAGTCTCAAAAAGTGCAGTAGAGATTATATTATTACTATGAGTTCAGGAACGTAAATTTAAGAATCGTGCACAAAAAGATTCCCCAGTGTACAAGTAAAGTGCTAACCTTATTATAATAGACTGATTTACTTTATCTGCAAGATACAAAAAAAAAAGACAAATAGAAAACCTTTATAAACATTTACAAGTGTTCTAAAGTGCTCATTCAGTTTCTTAGAACACATCAAGATCCTGACTAGAATAAAATTCAAAAAGCATGCTTCTAAATGAAAGGAGAATAACCACTACATGATAGGAAAGGAGAATAAAATTCAAAAAGTAAAGGGCTACTGAAAAAGAAAAATAGAAAGAAAATGCAAAGTGTGGTGGAGAGAACCATTCATACAGAGAAAGCATGCTTCTAAATGTTATGCTTTTAGCCAGTTGCTACAAACAAGAGCTGGACTGAAGACAAAATATACAATCCGATAAAAAAGAGGGGCTTCAGGTTAGTTGCAAGTCATCAAAAGAGAGTTGGGGACAAAACTCACTACTAGGAAAACTTTAATTAGCAATAAAAATTAGGGACAGAACTCTAACACTTAGCAATATTGTTAGAGAGTATCATTTTTTCTCTCATTATTTCCTTGATATTTTTCATGGAAAAATTAGTTCAATTCATCACAATGTGCACATGAAAAGAATGAGCTCAAAAGGAACCAATAAGCTTTTGTTGAATATTTGTTTCTATATTTAGAGAAATTATGACAAAAAAAAACTTCAGACATTAAAAATGGAATCTTACTGTATTTAAGTGCTTCCTTTCTTTGTCCCTTAGTTAAGAAGAGCGATCCAGTGCAAGAATTGTCCCAACAGAAGTAAGCAAGAGCACCCTAAGAACTGGCATCAATGCAGTAACAAAGAGCTTCCAGAAGTCCATAGTGTCTATTTTATGATTAAAATGGAGACACTTGCCTTGAACCATTCCAAATTAATGTGCATTATACAATAATAACAAAGATGAAGCCCTATTATGTCACTAACCTTTGACAGGAGTTACGAAACAGAAGGAAAGAAACTTGCCACAAGCTAAGAAGAGAAACCTGCATATATTAGGGAAGAAATTAGTTGTTGTCCAATAGAACTAGAATAACTATGGGTTATGTAAAATGGGACAAACCAGAGCTTCCCTACAATTATTGAGACGGGTTGATGGGAAATTTGTCAAGCCTAATGAAGTAATGTACAACACAATCATTGATAGCTTTTGCAAAAATAAACTTGTAACTTTTGCGTTTGATTTATATTCTGAAATGTTTTTTAAGAAAATTTCGCTTGATGTTGTCACTTACTCTACTCTAATTTATGGAATTTTACATTGTGGGTTAAAAAGCATTTGGATTGTTCAATGAAATGGTATTGAAAAACATCAACCCGAATGTTTATACTTTTAATATAATGGTCGATGCTTTATGCGATGAAGGAAAGGTGAAGGAAGCTAAATGTGTGATAGTTGCGATGATGAAAGACATTGTAGAATCCAATATTGTTACTTATAGTGCTTTAATGGATGGGTATTGTCTAGTAACAAGGCCACAGATATATTCAACACTATGGCTCAAATGGGAGCGACTCCTAATATTCATAGCTATAATATCATGATTAATGGATTGTAAGATTAAAATGTTAGATGAAGCGAGGAATCTCTTTGAATGAATGCACTCCAAAAATATGGTTCCCAATACAGTAACTTACAGTAGTCTTACTGATGGTTTGTGCAAATCAAGACGACTAACTTGTGTTTAGGAGCTTCTTGAAGAGATGCAAGATAGAGGTCCTGTCGCCAATATCATCACCTATAATTCTTTGTTAGATGCGTTATGCAAAAACCATCAAGTTGACAAGGCAATTGCATTTCTAAACAAAATGAAAGATCAAAGTATCCAACCTGATGTGTACACATACAATATATTTCCTAGTGGACTTTGTAAAGTTGGAAGACTCAAGGTTGCACCGGAGGTTTTTCAAGCTCTTTTGGTTAAAGACTATAATCTAGATGTTGCAACGTATATTGTTATAATCAATGTGTTTCGTAAAAAAAGTTTATTTGATGAAGCAATAGCCTTGTTGTCAAAAACGAAAGACAGGGGTTGCATCCCTAGTGCCGTGACTTATGAAACAATTATTCGTGCTCTCTTTGAAAATATGAGAATGACAAGGCACATAAACTTCTTCGTGAAATGATTGTGAGAGGTCTGTTATAAGAGTAAAAGTAAGTGAGATGCTTTCTACTTTATGTACTATTATTCAACATCAGTTCTTCTACTTGCCGAGTTATCGCTGGAATCTCTGTTCCACATATTTCCTATGGCATGAGACGCATTTATGCATATTTTTGCTTCATTTTAGATACGTCGTGGAAGTCAGCATCTGTCTCAATTTTTTCTGTAGTGATCTTTTGGTTGTTTTTGTTTTTTTCTTTGAGCAATTGGTACAAATGACTTATTTTCATCTTGCGGTTCACGTGGCTTCCGGGGGAAAGTATTGAAACTGCATATTACATGGTGTTTGTGGACGAATGAAACTGGTTTGGTTCTCTAAAACATTTTATAGTATGTGTTAAAATTAGAGAAAGGTACACTAAGTGTTGGTGTATAATATGAATTGTGGTGGTGTAGGTAGCAAAAATAATAGGCCCAGAATCAAAAAACAAAACTGACCCAGTGTTTGCTTGGCAGGCACTGTGCACTTAAGTGGAAATGGGCTTTGACCCGGATCCAATAACAAGCAAAGCATTGAAAGGTTAATGCCCTGAACCCTAATTTCGTGCCTCAGACTTAATCTTTCTTTCTCTCTCTTTCTCTTCATTCTCTCTTTCTTTTCTCTACCTTCTCTCTAAACAACGATGAACCCTAACTCTTGTTCTTCTTAATTTCAGGTACCTCACGCCTTTGTTGGTGCAATCAAACCTCAAGAAGTGAGAGTAACAAGCAGTAGCTGATACTTGTTGAGAGAAAGGCGAAGTTGCAGTGCAACGTAACCAAAAAACCGAAAGTGACAAACACAATAGCACAAAGAGTTAGCGAAAGAAGGAACGCAGAAAAGAACGAATGGATTGCAAGGGGTTTTGTAAAATTCTTTCTTTTTCGTTTATTTCATTTTTCTACACACTGTACTGTGTACATACATGTATATATTTATAGAACAGTTTTTGGTTTGTTAATCTGGGTTAGTTATACTAACAACCCAGCTAATCTTCTAAACATATTTCCTAACAACTTGTAACAGATTCTATTTTGTTTACAAATGGTCAATTTTTACCTAGATTTATGAAACACTAATTTTTTTTTTACAATCAATGTAACTAGGTAAAGTAAAAGTAAACAGAATTACAAGTCAATACTCCTCCTTAATTCTGTTCCTCGAAGGAAACCAGTCCCAGGTTCCTTCGCAGCTTCATAAACTGTTCTCCTTTGACTGCCTTAGTGAGTATGTCTGCTTGTTGCTCCTTTGTAGGACAGTAGTCTAGTTGTAGCTTCTGTTTGTTCACTTGGTCTCTTAGGTAGTGAAAACGAGTCTCTATATGTTTGCTTTTCCCATGAGATATGGGGTTTTTAGCTACGTTGATTGCTGACTTGTTATCAATCAGCAACCTGATTGGTTGTTTTCCCCTTAGCAGTAATTCTTCCATTAGAGAATCAAGCCAGTTAGCTTGGCAAGCAGCAGTTCAGCCTGCTACATATCCAGCCTCACAACTAGATAATGCCACTACACTCTGTTTCTTGGAGCTCCATGAGATTGGGGCTCCATTAAACTTGAACAAATACCCACTTGTGCTTCTCCTGTCAGCCTTATCCCCACACCAATCTGAATCAGAATAGCCTACTAATTCTGATCCTCTGCTGCCCTCTCCCTTTGGAAATAGTATGCCATAGCGTAGAGTACCTTTTATGTACCTTAGAACTCTCTTTGCAGCAAGCAACTGAGGCTTCAAAGGTTTGTTCATGTGTCTGCTCACTAAACCAGTAGCATAACAGATATATGGCCTAGTGTGACATAGGTACCTTAGTGAGCCAATAATTCCTCTATACATTGTAGGATCAACTTCCCATGCTCTTCTTCAATGATATGCACGCTGCCATCCGCAGGAGTGCTTGCTGGGTTGCAATCCAGCATATTGAACCTCTTTAGGATGTCTTTAGCATACTTAGATTGATGTAGTATCAGCCCTTGTTCTGTATAAGTAAGTTCCAGCCCTAGGAAGTAGGATAATCTGCCCAATTTAGTCATCTCAAACTCTGACTGCATCTGCTGCTTGAATTCTGAAATTTCAGCTTTGTTGCTTCCTGTAACAAGCAAATCATCAACATATAAGCATACAATAAGCAGATCAGGATCCTTCTTCCGCCTTATATAGAGCCCATATTCAACTGTGCACCTTTTAAAGCCTAGGTCTAAGAAAAATTTGTCAATTCTCTTATTCCAAGCGCTAGGTGCTTGCTTCACCCCATATAGGGCCTTATTCAACTTGTATACCCCGTCCTCCTTGCCTTTGGCTTCAAAACCAGGTGGCTGGTCCACATATAGTGTTTCTTATAATGTCCCATTAAGAAAAGCAGATTTCACATCTAGGTGAAACAATGGCCAAGCACTGCTGCAAGCAAGAGCAATCACCAGTCTGATTGTTTTATGTCTAGCAACAGGAGAGAAAACTTCTGTGAAATGAAAGTCTTCCCTTTGTTGAAAGCCTTTGGCCACTAACCTGGCCTTGTGCTTCACTATGTTGCCTTCTGGATTGAGTTTCAGCTTGAATACCCACTTCACAGCTATAGATTTCGGGCCTTGAGGTAACTTGGTCAGCTTCCAAGTATCATTCCTTTCAATGGAATTTAGTTCCTATACCATTGCACCCTTCCAAGCCTTGTCATCTAAGGCCTCTTTGGCACTAACTGGCTCGGCATCAGCCAACATAGCAAACTGTACTAAATCACCTTCATTGGTGATTTCAGCATCATTGTTCCCCTCATAGTCATCAAATCTTCTAGGCATCTGTCTATGCCTTTGAGGTCTAGGTTATGCCACCTCCTCAGCTTGTTCCTCTTCACTTTCATCACCATTAGGAACAATTTCAGGTTCTGTCCCCTCCTCAATAGGTTCCAGATTCACTGTCACAGAGGGTTGAGAGCTGGTTTGGCTTAATTTTTGCCAATCCCAGCTTTCATCCTCCAAGACAACAATATCTCTATTAATTTCAACCTTATCATTAGTAGGATTGTACAACCTATATGCACCAGTAGGATGATAACCAACTAAGATAAGAGGTTTGCTCTTGTCTTCAAGTTTCTTTCTAGTAGCATCAGGAATGTGACCATAGCACAAGGAACCAAACACCCTTAGATGAGATACACTAGGCCTTTTTTCTAGCCAAACTTCCTCAGGCACCTTCCCATTCAGCTTCTTAGTAGGACAATTTTTCAACAAATAAGTGGCTGTCATTACAGCTTCTCTCCATAGCTTATGAGGCAGCTGCTTCTGTTTTAACATACTCCTGGCCATATCCAATATGCTTCTGTTTCTCCTTTCTGCGAAGCCATTGTGCCGTGGTGTATAAGGAGATGTCACTTCATGAATGATTCCTTCCTTAGAACAGAATTCCTCAAACTCATTTCAGGAATATTCACCTCCACCATCAGTCCTTAGGTACTTAATTGCCTTGCCACTCTGTTTTTCAGCCATTGCCTTGAATCTCTTGAAAACTTCAAGAGCGTCACTGTTGTCCTTGATTATATACATCCAAAGCATCCTTGAGTACTCATCCACAAAAGTGATGAAGTACTTGTTGCCTCCAACAGATTGTACCTCAAAAGGACCACAAATATCAGAATGTAAGACACCTAGCACATCCTTAGCTCTTCCTAGGTTGTTTACCAACTAGACATACAGTACAAGTCTTTTCTGGTAAAACAGTCTTAGGCATGCCACAAACTAGTTCCCTAGCATTCAATAGAGATAGACTTCTAAAATTTAGATGTCCATACCTTTGATGCCATAGGAAACTTTCTGAATCAGCTGCTGTTGCATTGAGGCACTCTTCTTCTGCAACTTCTAGGCTGGTTCTGAATGTTCTGTTCTTGGATAGTGGTGAGGATAGGACCAAATTATCCCTTGTGTCATAGAGCTTCTGCTTGTTGTCCCTGATTGTCACTGAAAAGCCTTTTTCAACTAGTTGTCCAACACTAATGAGATTGCTTCACATGTTGGGAATGTACCACACATTCTCAATCAATACAGTTCTGCCATCTGCCCTTTGAATGAGTATATCACCCATTCCCTCAGCCACCATACTTTTGTTATTAGCACACTTAATGGAGGTTTTCTTGGTTGGATCAAAATTGATCAACCAATCTCTGTTGCCAGTCATGTGATTTGAACACCTAGTGTCCAAATACCATATGTCCACCACTGTCTTGCCATCACCTGTGGTAATCATGAATGCCAGCCATTCAGAATCATCATTAACAGCTGTGAATGCCACAGGATCAGAATCTGAATCAGATTCCTGAGCCACATTGGCTTCCTCTTCCTTGTCTTTGTCCTTCTTTGCCTTTGACCAACAGTCACTGGCATAGTGCCCAAATTTCTCACAGTTCCAGCACTGAATCTTCTTCTTATCAGTAGGTTCTTTCTTACCATTAGAGCTACTAGACCCTCCTCCTTTAGAGGATTCAGAATCTTTGCCCTTTCCCTTGTTAGAGTTCCAATTTCCTTTGCCATTAGGCTTCTTCTTGCCCTTTGACCAGTTTGACTTAGAAGATTTAGCTTGGAAGGCTGTCTCCTTCCCTTTATCACCTCCTTCCATCTTATTTATATGAATTTCCTTGGCCTCTAAGGTGCTTTGAAGTTGTTCAATGGCCACTGCTGCTAGATCCATAGTATCCTTAATAGGATTGACTATATAGCCAAATCTTTGAGTTAAAGAACGTATGATCTTTTCACAAACTTGCTGATTTGTGAGTTGTTCACCATTCAATCCCATTGCATTAGTGATAACTCTAAGTCTAGTAATGTAATCACAGATCTTCTCTTGATCCTTCATCTTAGTGTTCTCATATTGCTTTCTCAAAGCATTCAACTTGACCTATTTTACTTGAGTATCACCCAAGAAGCTGGTTTTCAGAATATCCCAGGCTTCTTTAGAAGTCCTGGCATTTCTGATTTTGTCAAAATTTGGTTCATCACAACCTTGATGAATGAGATACTTACCCTTGCAATCTTTCCTCTTGTTCTCAATGTATGTGGCTCTTTCAGCCTCTGTTGGTTCTGCAGGCAGCTCTGCAAACCCTTCTGTCACAATTTCAAGGAGGTCTTGGAAGCCTAAGATTGCCTCCATTTGAATACACCATCTGTCATAGCTTTTGCTATCTAGTTTAGGTATGTTTGTGGGTAGATTTCCTGCCATGGTTAAGGTCTGAAAGCTGTTTCACACACTGTTTCCCTTTAACCCAAGAATCTGTCACTCTGACTAAACTCACAAAAATCACCCACCTCACACACTCTTGTGTTTCCTAGATTTTCTTGATTCCCCAAGAACGTAACTATGCTCTAAGATCCCAATTTGTTGGTGTATAATATGAATTGTGGTGGTGTAGGTAGCAAAAATAATAGGCCCAGAATTAAAAAACAAAACTAACCCAGTGTTTGCTTGGCAGGTACTGTGCACTTAAGTGGAAATGGGCTTTGACCCGGATCCAATAACAAGCAAAGCAGAGAAAGGTTAATGCACTGAACCCTAATTTCGTGCCACAGACTTATTCTTTCTTTCTCTCTCTTTCTCTTCATTCTTTCTTTCTTTTCTCTACCTTCTCTCTAAACAACGATGAACCCTAACTTCTAATCTTCTTAATTTAAGGTACCTCACGCCTTTTTTGGTACAATCAAACCTCAAGAAGTAAGAGTTAAAAGCAGTAGCTGATGCTTGTTGAGAGAAAGGCGAAGTTGCAGCGCAACATAACCAAAAAACCGAAAGTGAAGACAAACGCAATAGCACAAAGAGTTAGCGAAAGAAGGAACACAGAAAAGAATGAATGGATTGCAAGGGGTTTTGTAAAATTCTTTCTTCTTCGTTTATTTCATTTTTCTACACACTGTACTGTGTACATACATGTATATATTTATAGAACAGTGTTTAGTTTGTTAATCTGGGTTAGTTATACTAACAACCCAGCTAATCTTCTAAACAGATTTCCTAACAACTTGTAACAGATTCTGTTTTGTTTACAAATGGTCAATTTTGACCTATATTTATGAAACCCTACTTTTTTTTTACAATCAGCGTAACTAGGTAAGGTAAAAGTAAACAGAATTACAAGTCAATACTAAGAAGTACATGAAAGGGTACTAGCATTGGTAAGGAAAAGAGTGTTGCTGAGATGGCACATAGTGCCCAGTTGACCGATGTGGTATCTGGCGCCAAAGTCATGGGCCAGTTCACTAAGGAGGTATCCGGCGCCCAAGGCATGACCCAGTTCACGGAGATGGTATCTGGCCCCCAAGGCATGGACACAGCACATGAGGAGAGAGGGAATGATATCAGTGAGGCGCGGGGTCCCTAGTACGTGGTAACTGATCACATGGGAGAGATAAATGGAGCATAAGGCGCTGACGCCCCCTGATTGGTGTGATGGGAATATTTTGAATCCTAGGATCATGTGGCAACATATTTCTATATTTCTTCTAGTAGTTTCCTTAGTTTATTCTAGTATGCAATAAGGCACATTGTGGTGCATGGTAGTCTGTAGCACTTTCTATCTATTGTAGTCCTTGCTCACTGCTCAAATCATCAATGAATCATTACTTCATTTGATCAAACTTTCTTTTATATTTCTATGGCTTTCATCAGTATTTCTTCCTTTAGTTTATTTTATTTCACATTTTTTAAGATGGTATTAGAGCATATGCTCTGATTGTGAATAAGGAAATAAGGAAGGTTGTAAATAGTAGATTTGTAGATTTATTTACATATGTATTCGGCCCAGGCCAGTTAGGTTTTCATAGGATAGCCTATTTAAACTCATTAGTGTTTGTACTCAAAGGATCAAGACACACAATAAATAAAACGGAACTACAGCTACTCTGTAGTCGCAGACGTAGGAAAAGTTTGGCCGAACTGCGTTATCAATATCGTGTCTTCGATTTTGACATGGTATCAGTCTAGGTTTGATCTTGGTATCTGTCTCTTGCTTTCGTAATTGGCGTTCCGTCGCTCGTGATTTTCGTGTGGGCGTTCCGTCGCTCTCCTGCTTTTGTAATTGGCGTTCCTGCTTTCGTAATTGGCGTTTCGTAATTGGCGTTCCGATTGTTCGATCCATATTGCGAATCGCTCACCTGGGTTCGTCGTCCTGCTTGCGCAAGCCCTGTTTGTTGTTACACTCCATCTTCGTAAATCTGCTTGGTATCTATCTCGGTTGCTTTGCGAGATCTGAGTCGTGAGATTCTTGGCTTCCGTTTGCGTCGTGATATTTGCGGAATCCTGTTCGCAAATCTTGCTCGGTTTCGTTTGGGGATTTCTTGGCTTCCGTTTTCGTTTGCGTTGTGAGGATTTCTTGTTTCACGATTCTGTTTCCTTTTTTGGTTGGCATCTTTCGGTTGGCAGGGAGATTATTTAGTCTAGTATATTTTTTTGGGCAAATTTTGATTTGTTCACGACATCATTTTTTTTAATGGCTTCTGACAAGGAACGAGATAATTTTTGTGTTCGATTCACCGGAAAAAATTATGCTGCTTGAGATTTTCAATTCATGATGTATGTCAAAGATGCTCAAATTATTTCGTGGATCCTCAGTACAATTAATCCTCAGATGATCAATAATTTGAGATCTTTTTCAACCGCTCAAGAAATGTGGGATTACTTGAAGCGTATTTACAATCAGGACAATACGGCTAAGCGTTTCCAGTTGCAGTTGGAGATCGCCAATTAGAAACAAGGTAATTTGTCAATTCAAGATTATTATTCTGGTTTTCTGAATTTATGGACAAAACACTCTACTATTATTTATGCTGCTGTTACCAAGCCGTCATTGTCGACCATTCGTGATGTTTATGATACTAGTCAACGGGATCAATTTCTCATGAAACTTCATCTGGAATTTGAGGCCGTTCGAGGTGCTTTGCTGAATAGGAACCCTGTTCCTTCCTTGGATATCTGTGTTCCTGAACTGCTCAGGGAAGAACAGCGTCTTAATACTCAAGGAACCATGCTTAATGATCCCGTCCATTCTGAACCCGTGACAGTTGCATATGCTGCGCAAAATAGATGCGTGGGCCGTGATATGCGACAAACTCAATGCTTCTCTTGTAAACAGTTTGGACATGTCACTAGTGGAAAATTGACTTTAAAAAGCATCATTTAGCATCGGTTGTTTAAACACCCGATGCTAAATGTAGATGCGGTGGCAATTTTGCAATTAAATGGAAGATTTCAATTTTCACGCCTACCTTTAGCATCGGGTGTTTAAAAACCCGATGCTAATTGTATCTACGTTAGACATTTAGCATCGGTTATTTAAACAACTGATGCTAAATGTATCTGGGTCAGACATTTAGCATCGGTTGTTTAAAACAACCGATGCTAAATGTCTGACGCAGATACATTTAGCATCAGGTGTTTAAACACAGGATGGTAAATGTCCATTTTTTTCTAGCTTTCCATCGCACATCTTTATCTCTCTCGCGATCTCTTCTTCTTCTCTCACTCTCTGAACCTTCTCTATCTCTTCTCTCACTCTCTGAACATCACATATCTTCCTCTCTTCCTCTCCTCCTCTCCTCGTTCGTTCTCTTCCTCTCTCCGCTGGCTCCCTTCCTCTCTTGCTCTCTTCCTCCGTCCTTCGTACAAACCCTTTCTTCGTTCAAACCCTCTCAAACCCTTCCTTCGCACAAACCCACTGTAACAATATTCGCTCAGAATCTGTTTTCAAGCATCTGTCCCTTCGTTTTCGTTTTCTCCTCTATCGCTTCCTCTCTCTTCCTCTCCCTTCGTTTTCGTTTTCTCCGCTATCGCTTGAAACCCTAATCCTCTCCCTTCATTTTCGTTTTCTCTGCTCTCGCGTGAAACCCTAAGTTTTGTGGCTCTTTCCAGAGCTTCTTGGCCTTGAGGTGCGTTTTTGGCTCTGTTGAGAGCTTCTAACCTAAAGTGCGATTTCATGTGACAACTATATGACTAGGAAGCGCTTTGTTGGTAGACTATCTTAAGCGCTTTGTTGGTTCTGAGAGGTGAGCATCTCTTTCTTGGTGATTTCTGTGTATGATTTCTATTTCTAAAGTTGTTTCCTCTTCTTTTCTAGTTTATGTTGTCACAAAGAGAAAAACCTTTACAAACTTATCAGAAGTGTGGTCTAAGGAATTGGAACTCTATTTAGCTAATCAGGATTTTCTTTCATTGTCATATACTCGGCATACTGAAGATGTTCGTGAGGTACTTTGAGCTCCAAATCCTTTACTGAAGTTTGCCATCTTAGACTCATTCAAATTCTATTAACAGACCTTTATACATTATTGTAATGCAGGCTCGTGAATTCCTTTCGAAGTTGGGCGATCTTAGCCAGACTCATATTTTTGCGAAGATTGAAAATGTTGAAGTGAGTTGCATATCTTCACAATGTACTGTAGAAACTTCATTTTTGTGTAAATTATATTCATTCTGGCTAAGTTAATTCAATTGTATGCATACATTTGTGTTATATCTCAGGGATTGACCCATTTTGATGAAATTCTACAAGAAGATGATGGTATTATCCTTTCCTGTGGGAATTTGGGCATTGAGCTTCCACCAGAAAAGGTCAGTTTTCTTGATGAAATTCCTCTTGTTTTTTGAAGTACTCGTAGTTTTGCAGTCTCAACAATAAATAATTTGTTTCTGGTCTAACTAGTTCTCTTTATTTTCAAAAATATTCCTGATGTCTATGTCAGAACTATAAAATACAGTATTATGATGCATACTTGTTTATAAGGCTTGCTGTTGCGTATATGTTAACATTTATTAACTTCAATTTGTTTTGTAGGTTTTTCTATTTCAAAAGTCTGCCCTATACAAATGAAACATGGCTGGGAAGCCTGCTGTGCTCACCCATGTTGTGGATAGTATGATTGACAACTTAAGACCAACTCGTGCTGAAGCCACCGATGTTGCCAATGCTATTTTAGATGGAATGTTACTGATTATATGATACCACTTGTTAGGTTGATGAGTACTACTATACCCGTGTTCTCCTGGAATATTTGATACTTGATGATTCATCAGAGAAGTAGAATATTTTTATACCTAGGTGGTTTACAAACTACAATGATGTCATTTTTTTTCATTAGTGCTAACCTAGTGTGCATGAGGCTGTCTGTTAATATTGGTTTGCTTGTTAATTGAAAAGACCTTCTCTAAGTGACTTAAGGAGCAATTTTCTTCTCAATGATTTTTTTTTCTTCTTTTATCGACACCCATCTACTATGTTTTTGTTAGAACTAATTGATCGATCTTTTTTCTAAATGTTTATAAATATGCAGGAAGTGATGCTATACTTCTGGGTGCTGAGACTTTACGTGGGTTGTACCCCGTTGAGACTATTTCTACTGTTGGCAGAATTTGTTCACAGGTAAATTCATTACATGGCTCATTAATTTTACTCAATGTGTAGGATTTGTACTGAGGTCTTGTTTGAGGTTTTAGATATTTAAAACTGAAAATCAGATTTTTTGGAATTCCTTTTTCATATGAAATGTTCTCCTATTCAAAATGTCACTCAACTTGCCGGATGATATATATCTCTGCCTTTTATTTCATTTCCTTGTAGGTACGAGCTACTATTAAGGTGAAAGCTTCTATTATAATTTGCTTTACTTCATCTGGAAGGGCCGCAAGGTACTATCTCTAAGACCTAACTACATACTACCTATGTCCCTACGTATAAGACTTGTCATTTTCCACTTAATTAATAATTGTCTCTAGTTTTTTTTAACAACTAGGGATATTCTTGTAAAAAATAACCAAGACATCTAGTAACTTGTAAATAAAGTCGAAAGAGTAAGTTTTATGCTTTAGGTGAAAAGGATTCAAACAATAATTTTTTATGCATCCCGTAATTGATAATTGTGATCTTGCCTACTAAATTTCTTTTGTATTGTATGCTTGATTCCAAGCTGAGTGTTGATTTTTGTATTATCACAATGGAATTGGTCTTTAGGAAATGATGTGTGGGATGTGTAATTTGGCAATGAACTTAGCACTGCCTTTGCTACCAGTTTATTGCCCTTTTAATACTGCCTAAGATAACTTGCCTCATATTTTCACAATGTTTATTTATGTCATTTTTGCTCCTCATATAGAGCTAGATGTTGAGGAAGAGGACGATGAACCTGTTTTTCTTGATACTAGTTGTAGTTTCTTGATAGTTGTAGTTTCTGTTTCAGTGATCAAGGTAATGTTTTTTAAGAAACAAGCTTACTATCTGTGGCACATCTCCTTTGGCATCAAATTTCTAGTTTCAGTTTGATCATAATTCCTGTCCATTGATTAACAACACTATTGTTTCCTATTATTGTGTCTTGAAGTTATTTTCATGTAAATATTGCATTGATGTTACTGTGAAACACATTATGACAGGCATATAGTTGATGGATGCTCACTGCACTTATTCAGACTGGGAGACTTCCAGTGGGAGTTGGTTTAGGAGCTGATGGGGGTTAAAGATATAATCTAGATGGAGTCTTGGAGCTTGAGCTAGTTGATTGAAGCCACGTTTGGATTCAAGCTTAGGAAGAGAATGAGGTGTTGTCAAAGGAAAGTAAACTAGAGAAGATTTATTCATGTGTCCTTTTTGTGTTCCCTCTAAGTTTAATTTCAATTTTTAAGAGTTGTTGTATTCTAGAAATTGAATGTTTACGAGTTGTTGAAGTGGTGGTTGTTATGTGAATATTTGAGAAATTATCTCATATTGAATGAATGGCTTGAAGCTTGTATGAGTTGATGTTGTAAGTGATGTTTGTGAGGCATGTTTGAAATTAAATGAATTGTATGTTGTTGTTGTAAGTATACTGCTACAAAGACAAAACTGTCAGCTTCCAATTAAAAAAAAATAGACATTTAGCATCAGTTGTTTTAAACAACCGATACTAAATGTCTATTTTTTTTTTTAAAAATTAGACATTTAGCATCGGTTGTTTCAAAGGGTCAGCCGAGGGGGAAATGGCCGAGGCAAAGAAGACTTGCTTGCGAGGCAAGAAAGGGCACGTGGACAGAACGTGGGAGCAGTTGAAGGTTAAGCGAAGAGGAGAAGCCTTGAGGAGTGGAGCGAAGAGGTTTCAACACCCCACTAACCGTTCTAGTGGGATCGTGGGTAATGACTCCGATTTCTTAGGGTTAGGTGCGAGATTAGGCGTTGATCTTCAATTGATCCATAGGTAGGCAAATGTTGGCTCGCTTAGTGGCCGACGAGGGTCTCTGTATATATATAGAGAGGAATAACTTGTACAAAGACACACACTCAATCAATACAAAACTTATTCTTTTTCTCGCAATTTATCTTCATCGCACTTTACTTTATTTTACTTTTACGCATTAGCTAATAGATAATCCAATTCTCGTGTCCCTTTTACCCAACCTGACACTCTTTGAAGTAGTTAGGGAACCCACAGTTGGGGAGCAGAGTTCCCTCCTCAACGCAATCGCTTGAAGAACAAAGGAATAAAAGACTGTCCAAACCCCTGGCTGAATCCACTGCTAGGACCTAAGAGTTTGACAACAACAAAAATAGGCCCTTCGGTAGGACTGGCACGAGTGAACAAACTATCACGCTTGATTCACCTGGACTGGATTATTGCTGGCATATGCACTTGCGCTCCGGCAGAAACCTAAGTATGGAGCCACATTCGGCGTCAAAGAAGGGAACTGCCTCCAAGGCTAAGATCACAGAGCCAATAAGTGTCTCGGGGAACACCACCTTAACGGTTACTGCTGATTCGAATGAACCACCTCACCAAGATGAGGAACCCGTGGTCATGTCCACGTCATTCATTCGACAACAAATTGACATGGGGATACATGACATAATGTACCAAGTGTCCCATCAATTGGCTGACAGAGTAAAACCTATGGTGCTCAACGAGGTGCAACAAGCCAAGGAAGTGAAACAGAGGCGCGCTACGCAAGCTAGTAGCACCATGAGCCCCGTTTTCCCCGGCCAATCACAGGGAGGACAACCTAACTCTCTGGGAGGCACGCATCAGACCTCATCATACACCAACCCGGTTGGACCTCAGTAGGCATCTTCCTACAATCAAACAGGGAACATGCAACAGTGTCCACCAAGTGGGAGCATGTTTGGACCTCAGCAGGCATTCTCTCATCTCGTAAACCCTACCCCTGTTATTCCTCAGCTTGGTACTTTTGCCAATGCGAACACTCGAGGACAGTTTATGGCGAATGTCACTAACACAACTTCTCTTCAGCAGGAACAAGTGCAATTGGCCAGAAGGCCGCCCGAGGTAGTTGACTTGATGGGTCTACCACAAGGATCATCCTATGGATGTTCTACTGCGGCCAACTATCCGGCCTACACACGGGGGCAAGCCTTCACCCCGGAATCTGGGATTGGCAGGACAGGCGGGTATTTCCCGAGTCAGCAGCCATGGGTTCAGAGCCCACCTGGCTCGACAAACCTACCCGGCGGGTTCTTATTTACACGCACAGATGAATGGTGCCCCGGTCGAGAAGTCATGGAACAAAATCCACCTCACCGAGGCAACCAGGAACTGGCTCTATTAACTTGGCCCAAGTAATGCCTAGGCAGCCATGGACGGATGCTCCAGCTCAAGTCCTACCGCAGCCAGGGGAACAAGGTCCCCTTAATACAATGTGGCGACCAATGCCTCCACCTGAAAGACCATCGTGGGCCCGCCCAACTCCTGGACCGAAATCTAATAGCTGACACCATCAAGAAGTTCTTTGGTGTGCAGTTGAAACCGCTCGACAGACTGGTGTACAGGAAGCCTTACCATGAGTGGGTGGACAAATTGGTACCTCTGCCCAGAGGATTTAAAACACCTGACTTTGCTACGTTTTCCGGGGACGATGGCAAGTCCACAATGGAGCACATCGGCCGATTCACGGCCCAATGTGGAGAAGGGAACCAGAATGAGTATCACAAGCTACAGTTGTTCCCCTTGTCATTGACGGGGACTGCATTCTCATGGTACTCTTCACTCCCGCCTGATTCTATTTAGACCTAGGCAGACATGGAAAGGTACTTCCATGACAAATTTTATTGGCCACAGCCCGAGGTCACCGCAGCCGATCTCATGAATTTACGGCAGAAGGTGGACGAGGCTGTGACAGACTTCATTGAAAGATTCTGAAAGACAGCCGAAAAATGCTCAGTACCATTTCCAGAATCACAGCTCACTTCTATGGCCATCTCCAGAATGCACCCTCAATTGAAGGAAAAGCTTGTGGGACAAGCTTGTAGTGACCTCAGTGGCCTTGCTTCCAGGGCTATCCAGATTGAACAGTTCATACAGGAAAAAGAAAGGAAGAGGGCCACTAGGGGTCGAGGACCTCAGCTGGTGTCAGTGGTTGACATTGAAGAAGATTCTGACTGCGATGAATCAGTCGACTACACGACAGACATCATGGTGGCCAAGATAGTGAAAGAGAAGGCATACCTATGTCCTGCTCTTAAGCCTGCTAAGGGGAAAGAAAAGGACGAGGCAGAAAACAAGTATGAATACTCCTTTGACATCATTAAGGTGGACCAGATCTTCGACTACCTATTAAAGGATAAACAAATCAAGCTTCTCGACTGTCATAAGATACCTCCACCTGAAGAAATAAAAGGAAAGAAATACTGCAAGTGGCACAATTCGTTCAGTCACGCCACCGCCAATTGCATTATCTTTTGCCGAGCTATTCAAGAAGCTATCAAGAAAGGGAGGTATAAGATGGCCGACAGAGGAGTGTCATAAATGACCGTTGATACTGACCCTTTCCCCAGCATGAACATCAACATGGTCTCTTTCTCAGGGAGCAACCGGGGAAAGGGAAAGAAGAAGTATGTGTGGGTCCCCAGACAAGAAGTACCCCGAGAAAGAAGAGTCTCAGCCTTTGACCGATTGGGACCTCCTGCTGAGGGATTCACAGTGGCCGAGCGAGTAGGTAGGGGAATTGAGCCAACATAAAGAACCCCAGAAGAGACTTCCCAAGCCAGGAAGGCTGGTCCACGATCTCAGAGAACTGCACTTGTCCAAACTCAATCCTGAGAGGCAAGCATCTCGACCCAAAGATCTAAAAACCCAGCACCTCCCGCTTGGGGGGACACGATCGGACAATTGAAAGATCTATCAGGCAAGCCACTGTGCCAGATTCAGAGGAGACACCCCACTCCAAGGGAGAAAGGAGGGTTGCGCAGGTCACTACGGTGCAAGACTCGATGTCAGTGGGCATCACAGTGTTGAATGATCGCGAGTTAAGAGCTACTAAAATGATGAATCCTCCTTCAGGGGTACCACAGGACCAATGGATGACTAAAGCAGTATTAGCAGCATCACTCCCCAAGGTGGCCTCCAAATCTCGCTCACAGAAGAGGAGGCTGCAGAGGGCAAGGGCCTTCCACAGAATGAGTGAAACGTTGCACATGCTCACATCAGTTAGGGAAGGAAATACGCAAACTATTTCTGCTGCCTTAGTAGCCAAAGTGCTAAAACAGGCTTTCCGAAAACATGCCGAGGATAGAACTCCAGAGCAACAAGACGCTGAGTTAGCTGATCCTGCCACATCCACTAATAGGGAATAACAGCCTAATGCCATGATAGGGGGTGGACGCAATTGGCAGCCCTCTCACTGAAGCAGTAAGGGAATGTCTGTATGGCCCTCACAGCCCTGGACGACCTCAGCTAATCAGCATCCGCCCTGATGAGGAGATAATGACTGAGGAAGAAATTGCAGAAGATGATCTCTTGGGCGAGGAAGAAGAATACCCCTTCGGTCCACTGAACTTCGATGGTAACTCCATAATAGAGTCAATCCTAGATGGCATCATGGACGGAGACAACCGAGATTTCTTTGCTGGCATAGAAATGGTGGGACTCCTACCACCTGAATTTTGGGGAAATAATAAGGATCAACCAAAGACCCTCGAGGGGGATGTTTTTGCTGAAGGGGCCGAATGGGCCGCCATGACAGAGCCCGAGGGACCAGTTACAGAAGGAATGTTGTTTGAAAAGCCCACAACAGACATGACCAGACACTTGAAGCCCCACTATATTAAAGCCCTCCTGAATGGGAAACTATTTAACCGGGTCTTCGTGGATGGCGGAGCTGTTTTGAACATCATGCCGCTGACAACAATGAAGAAGCTAGGGAAGAATGCTGAAGACCTCATCCATACGACCATGACCATGACCAGTTTCATGGGCCACCCATCTCACGCTTTGGGGGTGCTGGTAGCCGATGTAACGGTTGGGTCGAAGCTGACTTGTTCAACTTTCTTTATCATTGAGGGGAAACCCTCCTATGCTGTAATTCTGGGCAGAGACTGGATCCACACCACTGAATGCGTCTCGTCCACTTTACATCAGATATTGATAATATGGATAGGTGATAAAGTGGAGATAGTCGAGGCTGACCCCAATCTATTCCTTGCCGAGGTGAAGACGTTTGAGGCTATTTTCTATTCTCCTTATTTGAGCCCTATATCTATCCCAGGAAACTACGAGGAAGGGGGTATAGAGTCATGTGATTGGACAAAGAAGGGCTTTGAGCTCAAACTGTTGGCCGACCCACGGCCTAACACCGAGAGCAATGACTAGTCTCCCACCAGAAGTGTAGAGCCCGTTGGATTGATTGCACCTGTTCCAAGTTGATCCAGCATTGAGGAGGCTATGTTTGGTGCAATACACGAAGAGGAGGGGGTCCCAAAACGCCCATGTCAGAGGATTCCGGATAACCCCGAGGACGATCTGTTGGTTGAACCCTCTCACATAGAGCCCATCCAGAGAAGAGTTCCGACGTTTGAAGCTCAAGACCCTTTAGTGGAAGTGAACTAGGGGAGCGAAGATGAACCAAGAATGACCAAGGTCAGTGGCAAGATGCAACTACAGCAATGAAACCAGGTGGTGGCTTTAATCATAGAGTATCACGACTGCTTTGCGTGGGATTACCATGAGATGTCGGGTTTAGATAAGGCACTGGTAGAATATAGGTTGCCCATCAAGGACGGTTGCGGACCCCATAAGCAACCACCAAGGAGATTCAACCCCCAGCTGATGCCCCAGATCAAAGTTGAGGTGGAGAGATTACTGAAAGCAGGGTCCATAAGAACTGCCAGGTACGTAGAGTAGCTGTCTAATATAGTCCCTGTGATCAAGAAGAATGGCCAAGTGAGTATGGTATGCCTGTGGCCGACATGTTGGTCGATGCCGCGGCTAACAATGCCATCTTAACATTTATGAACGGCTATTTTGGCTACAACTAGATATATGTGGCCGAGGTTGACATCTATAAGACTGCCTTCAGGTGCCCCGGTGCCTTAGGCATCTATGAGTGGTTGGTAATGCCCTTCGACCTCAAAAACGCAGGGCCCACATATCAAAGGGTGATGAACGCCATTTTCCATGACCGGATTGGTAAAAGCATGCAAGTATATATTGATGCAGTGGTTGTCAAGTCAAAGAGCTTCGAGGCCCATATCGTGGAGCTTGAACAGGCCCTCAAACGGATGAGACTCCACAATCTTAAAATGAACCCCGCTAAATGTGCTTTTGGCGTATCTGTAGGAAACGTTCTGGGCTTCTTGGTGCACAACCAAGGCATTGAGGTACACAAAAAGAAGGCTCGAGCCATCTTAGAGGCCAGACCTCCTAGAAAAAAGAAGGAGTTGCAGAGCTTGCTCGACAAAATCAACTTTCTGAGGAGGTTTATTGTCAACTCGGCGGGGAAGATGAAGACTTTTTCACCCCTACTGAGGATAAATGTAACACCCCTTTTCTACCCCATAAATTACACGTCATTTATCAGAGTAAATTGTTTTCACAAAAATTAATTTGAATGAATAGAAAAGAAGTGCCACATCGTCATAAATAAAACTCGTCATTGTCACTCGTCAAGATTTTTGCATCATTCGTCATAAAATTTAAACTTTGAAAATTTCGTCACAGCGGAATAAAAATAGCAACTCGCCAAAATCCCTCAGACACGTCTCAAAACATCAATAAAATCATTAAACAGCCAGTTAAATAATTTCAACAAACTTCACCCACGCCCCCTAGGTGTTACAGTATCAGAGAGCGATTCAAAACATCCCAACAGCTATCAAGGAAGGCAGCATGACCTTCACTCGCGGATACCTGCAGCGTTGCCACAGTAGAGCAACATTCCAAGCAGAAAGGGTGAGTCTTCAAACAGCATAAAGGCATATATAATAATCAATATATTAGAGGACAATATCTATAACTACCACGGCACACTTAACGTCGCATTACAACCATCACAGAGCAACATCGGCAACCAACGTCAAAAACACATCACAAGCAAAACGCGTCGTGTTTATGCATATGTATGAAAATGCAACCCACACCTGGGCATATGCATGATGGTACCATACTCGTCATAATAAGCCACTATGGGCACACCGTCACTGTTTTCTCGTCATAAATAAGCCACTATGGGCACACCGTCACTAAGAGGCCGAAGCCTATTCGTCATAAAATGCACATGCTATGAGACACTATGGACACATGTGCAACCACAAATCATCATAATCACAACATCATCAAAATATTGGCCACTAAGGGCAACAACGTCGTTTAATTAACCACTAAGGGTATCCTCGTCATAATCACATTAACGTCAAAATATTGGCCACTAAGGGCAACAACGTCATTTAATTAACCACTAAGGGTATTATCGTCATTTTACTCAACACGTCATTACTTCGTCCGGGTCAGCCACGTAGGCGCCCGTGCAACATCACTCATTTTTATTTCCTTAAAATAGCTCTTTTCCGAAAATGATTGAGTCACCACATTTTTTCTCAAAATACGAGGTTTGAAGGTTGGATCAACGGCCAAATAAATTTTCCAGAAAAATGTTTTATGAGCCCCAAATTAGAATATTCAGATGGGCGTCTGAATAAGCTTTACAACGCACTTCGAATCGTTTAAAACGGACACCCGAGTCAAAAGTTATGATCAAAACAATTTAGGGACGTCAAAATATTTTTCAGGACAGCTACGGGTTTGGCGCCCATGTGTGCGCCTAGGGCTAGGGTACACTACAAAAATCCGATTTTTCACCAAATTAAATCCCCAAATTAATTCCCAAAATCAGCCTCATCAATATAAATCAAATCACCATGATCACCTATTAAATCCTCCAATTATTGGTTGCCAAAACATCCATCAATTAAGGTCCCAATCCACACAAAATCAAGGGTTAATTCAATCACCAATTTTGGACCACCAAATCAATCACCAAATCAATTATCATTAATTCAAATTACTAATTTCTAATCATCCCTACCAATCCTCCTGAATTATCAAACATGACACAAAAGCAAATCACACCAACATGTAGCATGTGAGTCATGGTATTAACATCAAACATCAACAAATCACCAACAACAAACATCACAACTCATCTTATATTCACAACAACACCAACAGTTCAACAAGAAATTCAACATAATAACTAATACACCCTAGGCATCATAGAACTACCCTCCCACATACTAACCATTATATAAACCCTTATAATGTGAGACTCCCCTTACCTTAATTATGATGAACACGAAACCTTCTAGACGAGAAATCACCACGTAGCCAACAGCAACAAAGCGCCCTTCTTCTCCTCCCTTGTGCGCCGTACGGCTCCCTCTCCCCTCCTCTCTTCACGATTTCTTTCTTTCTTTCCTCTCCAAGGCGCACTCTCTCTTTCTCTCTAGGTCTCTCTCTCAAAATTTCGCTAATGACCCATCATAGTCCCAATCCTAATTCACTTATGCGCAATCCAATTGATCATGGGCCTCCAACACAGCTTAAGCCCTTTATCTAATTAGTTGTCGCCACCAAATCCCTAATACCACACCTCCACATAATTAATATAATTTCTAATAATTAAATTATATCCATTAAAATAATTAAATTAATCAAAATACCTAAATACTTAGTTAATTAACTTAATTAAATATTTAGGGTGTTACAACTCTCCCCCACTTAGAATATTTCGTCCTCGAAATTTTCTACCGACGCGAACACCCTCACACTACCCAAATAACGTCGCCTCAACGCTTTGCGACTAAACCTGCTGCGCTACTCTGATAAACCGACTTGCATTCTACTTCGCTCATCTACCCTTAAGGATAACGAAAAATATCACTCATCACAGCATCACCACGAAGTTCACGGAGTGCATAATAATTGCAAAAACAAGCCACATAATAGGCAACATCAAAATTATCTTTGCCACTCAGGCGACATCAACAACAACAAAACCACGACATCGGCCATAGGCCTACAACACACAATTCGCTAAAGCATTTTCGGGCCATTCGGCGGTACCTTCAACAAAACAACCTAGCTTGGGCCATTCGGAGGTACCCAAGACAACACATAAACATCAACCTAATTAATATCAATACAATCAACCACGTCATCATCATTAACGAGCAACCACAAAGCAATAACAAAACAACGGTACTACTCACAACGGGAATTATCATCCAGAGAATCAACTATTGACCCAACAGTCAATAAGCATCACAATAATGACCAACCTGCACAACAGCAACCATACACAACAACAACAACAATGGGGCACTAAGCCACCGGGGCAGCCACACGGGCGCCCAACTACCAACAACCACGGACCGGCAGGCAACACTTAACCATTTAAAAACAACCGACACATTTAAAAACCAACGACACCAGAAACAGTCAATTTTGCCTTGAAATTAGAATATTCAGTTAGGCCTCTGAATAAGCTTTCCGAAACATTTTAGTTTGCTCAATTCGGACTCCTGGGTCAAAAGATATTGCGAAAACATTTTTCCGTTACAGTGACAGCACAAACTAGGCAACGCATGAAATTCCAGCACCCGCACGTAAACTTCAACAATTTATTTACCCTATCAAACGACATCGGAATTTTGAAAACAACCCCTCTACGGAAAACTTACGAAGTCTAGTTTCTGGCTATATTTTTAGAATTTCAAAATGATGAGTCGAATAGCACAGTTTTCACAAACAAGGCAGCTGGTCCAGAAAATGGGGCAGCGACTGTGTCCAAAGTTGTGACTCTTCTACAATGCCCAAAACAAACTCAAATAACACGAAACTTCAGCCTAAACAGTAAATCATTTTGTCTAGTTTTCAAAGAAATTGGATTCATTCGAAAAGGAGTTCATTTGAAAACACCACAATCAAAACATTGACCCTATGTCCAGACTGCTCCCAGATTACTAACCTCACTTGTGGAGCCTATAACTAGAGCTACGCAAATCCAAATTGAACGAAACCGGTACCAAAACGACCGGCGTGAAATCTATTTTCACGAACAATTAAACACGAAATTTTTGGACTGGCCGAACAGTCCCAGTTTCACGAAAACCGAAACAGTGTTACGCACTACATCTCAACTTTTTACAAACACAAAATACACATCAATCAATCAATTTAAACATCAACTTTAACAATTAGCATACTACAGTAAAAGATTTACACACGATTAGTGTTTATAAAATAATTTTCAATACTAATCTCGGTATCCAACCGTAAAAATGTTTAATGGAGGTTCAAAACAATTTCAGAAATTACTTTACACTTTTAGATTTTCAAAACCACATGGACAAATCAAGAAGAATCAACCAAAAGTTTTGTTATAAAACTCGAGCATGCAAGATTACACTTTGAGGAAATTAGGCAAGTTAAAATAGTAACTCAATGAGGTGGTAGTTCTCAGCTAAAATATTTACATCAGGTTGCAATTTTTTTCAAAAAGGAATTGAGGGCAAAATTATAGTACTTGAATGAAAACGTTTTCACTTGTAATGATTAAAACACCATGGCAGTTATCAGTGCATCAATAACTTAAAATAGCCCATAAAATAATTTGACAACACATTCAGTTTGCAAACATCTAAACACATTGCAGAGTTTTCGTAGAGGTTTAGCGTCGACCAATAAAAAAAACAGTTTGGACGAATCAACACATGCGAGTAACAGGCACCAAGGTAAACTACCAGTAGCATATATGCACAGCAGATACACATAACAAGGTCAGGCAAACAAAGGTAATTATATTTTAAAATGCATTATGTCGGTTTACACTCAAGGGACAAACAAACATCAGGATGGTGAGCACTTAATATCATACTATACAAATACACGAGCATGCGAGTACATATGCAAGTAAAAGTCAATTTAACATTTATCAACAAACAGCAATTACAAGAGCATCTGAGTACATGTCAATCTAACATTTTACAACAAACAGCAATTAATTGGAACATGATGCAAGGTACACCGAGCTCAATACCAACCAAAACACATGTGAGCATTTAAACAACAGAGTATATCATTTAGAAACACGCAGCAAGGAGGTTAACAATAAGGACCACAACAAACAAACACAATTCACACACCGAAAACACAATACGGCACACTACACTAGTAGGGACATCTCCCCCACTAGTTCACTTACCAATGGAAACTTTTGGCGTACCTGCAACATAAACAATGGTCAGCACTGAAAGACAACAGTTGGTCACTATCTGACACAACGACTCGACGACTTGGCCGGACGGACCAACCATTGCTCTGATACCACTAATGTAACACCCATTTTCTACCCCATAAATTACACGTCATTTATCAGAGTAAATTGTTTTCACAAAAATTAATTTGAATGAATAGAAAAGAAGTGCCACATCGTCATAAATAAAACTCGTCATTGTCACTCGTCAAGATTTTTGCATCATTCGTCATAAAATTTAAACTTTGAAAATTTCGTCACAGCGGAATAAAAATAGCAACTCGCCAAAATCCCTCAGACACGTCTCAAAACATCAATAAAATCATTAAACAGCCAGTTAAATAATTTCAACAAACTTCACCCACGCCCCCTAGGTGTTACAGTATCAGAGAGCGTTTCAAAACATCCCAACAGCTATCAAGGAAGGCAGCATGACCTTCACTCGCGGATACCTGCAGCGTTGCCACAGTAGAGCAACATTCCAAGCAGAAAGGGTGAGTCTTCAAACAGCATAAAGGCATATATAATAATCAATATATTAGAGGACAATATCTATAACTACCACGGCACACTTAACGTCGCATTACAACCATCACAGAGCAACATCGGCAACCAACGTCAAAAACACATCACAAGCAAAACGCGTCGTGTTTATGCATATGTATGAAAATGCAACCCACACCTGGGCATATGCATGATGGTACCATACTCGTCATAATAAGCCACTATGGGCACACCGTCACTGTTTTCTCGTCATAAATAAGCCACTATGGGCACACCGTCACTAAGAGGCCGAAGCCTATTCGTCATAAAATGCACATGCTATGAGACACTATGGACACATGTGCAACCACAAATCATCATAATCACAACATCATCAAAATATTGGCCACTAAGGGCAACAACGTCGTTTAATTAACCACTAAGGGTATCCTCGTCATAATCACATCAACGTCAAAATATTGGCCACTAAGGGCAACAACGTCATTTAATTAACCACTAAGGGTATTATCGTCATTTTACTCAACACGTCATTACTTCGTCCGGGTCAGCCACGTAGGCGCCCGTGCAACATCACTCATTTTTATTTCCTTAAAATAGCTCTTTTCCGAAAATGATTGAGTCACCACATTTTTTCTCAAAATACGAGGTTTGAAGGTTGGATCAACGGCCAAATAAATTTTCCAGAAAAATGTTTTATGAGCCCCAAATTAGAATATTCAGATGGGCGTCTGAATAAGCTTTACAACGCACTTCGAATCGTTTAAAACGGACACCCGAGTCAAAAGTTATGATCAAAACAATTTAGGGACGTCAAAATATTTTTCAGGACAGCTACGGGTTTGGCGCCCATGTGTGCGCCTAGGGCTAGGGTACACTACAAAAATCCGATTTTTCACCAAATTAAATCCCCAAATTAATTCCCAAAATCAGCCTCATCAATATAAATCAAATCACCATGATCACCTATTAAATCCTCCAATTATTGGTTGCCAAAACATCCATCAATTAAGGTCCCAATCCACACAAAATCAAGGGTTAATTCAATCACCAATTTTGGACCACCAAATCAATCACCAAATCAATTATCATTAATTCAAATTACTAATTTCTAATCATCCCTACCAATCCTCCTGAATTATCAAACATGACACAAAAGCAAATCACACCAACATGTAGCATGTGAGTCATGGTATTAACATCAAACATCAACAAATCACCAACAACAAACATCACAACTCATCTTATATTCACAACAACACCAACAGTTCAACAAGAAATTCAACATAATAACTAATACACCCTAGGCATCATAGAACTACCCTCCCACATACTAACCATTATATAAACCCTTATAATGTGAGACTCCCCTTACCTTAATTATGATGAACACGAAACCTTCTAGACGAGAAATCACCACGTAGCCAACAGCAACAAAGCGCCCTTCTTCTCCTCCCTTGTGCGCCGTACGGCTCCCTCTCCCCTCCTCTCTTCACGATTTCTTTCTTTCTTTCCTCTCCAAGGCGCACTCTCTCTTTCTCTCTAGGTCTCTCTCTCAAAATTTCGCTAATGACCCATCATAGTCCCAATCCTAATTCACTTATGCGCAATCCAATGGATCATGGGCCTCCAACACAGCTTAAGCCCTTTATCTAATTAGTTGTCGCCACCAAATCCCTAATACCACACCTCCACATAATTAATATAATTTCTAATAATTAAATTATATCCATTAAAATAATTAAATTAATCAAAATACCTAAATACTTAGTTAATTAACTTAATTAAATATTTAGGGTGTTACAATAAAGAACACAGAAGAGATGGTATGGGGAACCAAACAACAGGAGGCCTTTGATAAAATCATGGCTGCCTTAACCAAACCCCCTGTCTTGGTACCTCCGCAGCCAGGCAAGCCTCAGAAGCTGTACATTGCGGCCGAGGAACAAGCTATCGGCTGTTTGTTGACTCAGGATGACGATAATGGAGCAGAGCGAGCTATATACTATCTCAGCAGGATCCTCAATGACGCCGAAACCAGATATTCTCCCATTGAGAAACCGTGTTTATCGTTGTTCAATGCTTGTACTAAATTTGAATATTCCCTATTACTTAAGGAAGTTTTGGTTGTGTGCAAAGTAGACTTCATTCGATACCATCTTAATAGGTCTGTCTTGTAGGAAAGACTTGTAAAGTGGGCCATTAAGTTGAATGCATTTGCTTTAACTTACGTACCTTTAAGGGCCGTCAAGGGTCAGGCCTTGGCTGACTTTCTAGCCCAACATCCATGCGTAGAGGTGTGCGAATTTCCCACCGATCATATCAACTACTTAGGGTTAAAACCTTGGACCCTCATGTTCGATGCATCAAGCACCCAAGCGGGGGCAGGCATCAGTGTGGTAATTGTTGCACCCCGAAAAATCCCCCTTTGGGTTTCTCGATGTACAACGTGGAAAATTTTTGGAGCCGCCACCAATATTTTAATTTTAAGACCAAAACATTGAAAAAAGGTCTTTTGGATAAGGCGGATGGTCTTTGGAAACTAGAGATATTGGTTCGGGGGTCGATTACGTGCGAGGAAGGTGTTAGCACCGCGCACGTCCTTTCTACCGAAAGGGAACCTCTAATTAAATGTGTGGTTTTAACGTTTGATTTGAAAAATACCTAGATTTGCCTATTTATTTCTTGTTTGAAGATGAATGGGAAAACTTATTGGAAATTTTATTTTTGGTGAGAGAGGGGGAAAAAAGGGTTTTTAGAAAAAAGTGCTTGACGCGACATGGCCCGCTCCTACGTATCTCCCGGTGCGATGGAGAATTCAAAGCTACGTAGTTCTTGGGTAGAAAATGTTTGTGTGTTGGTGTTTTTTAATATTGGGGTCTTAGGATTGTGTGATCTCTGTTGAAGGACCACTGGGGGTCTGAAGGGCCGTTGGGGGCTGAAGGAGCGCTGGGGCTCTGAAGGACCACAGTTCACTTATCCTAAAACGATGATTAACCCGGCCGGACGACCGACTTAATCCCCTACTTTGAAAATAAGATTTTTGATTTTTGTTTTATGAAAGAGATGTGTTTGTATTTTTTTAATTTAGAAATTGTTTATTTTTGCGCTTGACAGGGGCGTGGCCCTGCTCCTACGTATCTCCGGGTGGAGAATCAAAGGCGACGTAGTTCTAGGGTGTCTTTTTGAAAAGCTTTTGTTTTATATCTTTTTTTTGGTGAGTTTTTGAAATAGGACGAGCATTAGTGAATGATTAAACTAGCAGAGGCTCTGATGAATCACTACTAAATACTCAAAAAAAGAGAGTTGTACCGCTAGTCAAACGAACAAAGGTTCTGATGGACTATTGATAACAACTCGTTTTTATTATCTTTTCTGAAAGTGATTTTCGAAAGAGATTGATTCGCACGATGATCAAACTAACAAGGGTTATGAGGGATCATCGTTTATTATTCTTATGAGAAAAGGGCATTGCTACTAATAGCTAAACGAACAAAGGCTCTGATGAGCTACTAGCAACAATGGGTTTGAAAATGATTCTTTTTGTTTGTTTTATGAAAATGATTTTTTATGGTTGCAGAAAGGATTTTTATTTGTTGCGCTTGACGAGAACGTGACTCTCTCCTACGTATCCCAAATGGGAATCAAAACGACGTAGTTCTAATGAAATTGTTTTTAAAAGGGTTTGAAAGATTTTTGGAAAAAGGGTGAAGGCACTATCAATGATTGATTACAAAAGTTCAAGCACATTCACTAATCACGAAATCCTGCATATGTTGAACATTTAATCAAGACTAAACATGCCAATATGATCAAAAGACCCACTTATCAGGGATGCAAGGTAAAGTTCTCAAAGCAAGTGTGTGTGTAGGAAGGAGTGTATTTACCCTAATGACTCTATGCTACAACAGGCATGTAGACTTACGTCTTCATTAGGAGGTCATACAAAGCAAGTGTGTGTGTAGGAAGGAGTGTATTTACCCTAATGACTCTATGCTACAACAGGCATGTAGACTTACGTCTTCATTAGGAGGTCATACACATGGATGGAATGACATATTGAATCAAGACTTTAAAGTGCATCAAAACAAGCAAGTAATTGATCATAGGCATAGAATGGTCTTAATTAAACTGAGGAACATATGAGCAACGATTTCTCAATAACATGAACGAAAGGGGGAAATTGCATCAAGGCTAAGGTAAGCCTATCCTTTGCATTTATGAATAAGTGCCCAAAGGCTAATAACACAATCAAAGATGAGGGAGCATCAAGGTTTTGAATAACCTATCCTTTGCAATACCCCATGGACCTTAAACCATAAACCTAACTATCTTTTATTCATTAAGAAGTTAAAAAAAGGGGAAAGTTGAATCATCTGAAACCATCTTCACCACTTAGAACATGATGCACTAGGCATAAGTGGGAATCATGTGGTTCATCATCAACAATGACACTAGAGCTAAATTAAATCACATGGATCACAATAACTAAATAGTAACAAATGAAAAGACTGAAATACCTCTGATGAAGACAGATATTACAACTCTGAAGAACGCAAACCCCGACTAACCCTTGCAGGAGATCAGCTCAGACGGACCAACGACGCGAATAGAGCAAAACTGAAGCGTAGAACTGGAAAATGAGATTTGCGAGAGTTGTCTTCTCAGATCTCGTGAAATGTGTCTGGAGCAATTCTTCTCTGATCTTGTGAGATGTGTGTGTGTGTTTTCTGATTTCGTGAAATCTCCTCCCCTTAATGTGATTTGAGGCTGCCTATTTATAGGCTTAGGAAAGCGTAGAATTTTTTTAAAAAACATTTATTGCAAGGATGAATCGATTGTTTGATGAAGTGTAACAAGTGCATAATCGATTCCTTGCCTTTGAAAAGTCACATGAATCGATTCCAAGCTTAGTTAAAATAGTGGGAATCGATTCTTGAGCCTTTGGAAATAATAAAGAATCGATTCTCGGTTCCTTTGAAAACAAGAGGAATCGATTTTCAGGACCTTTTGCATAGGTGAGAATCGATTCTTGCTTTAGTTAACACAATGAGGAATCGATTCATAGCCTAAGGAAGAGCTTGAAAATCGATTTCAAGGCCTATGCAAGAAGAGGGAAATCGATTTTCAGGACATCCTAAATAGGTGAAAATCGATTCTTCACTTAGTTAAAACAATTAGGAATCGATTCATGGCCTATGGAAGAGCCTGAAAATCGATTTCAAGGCCTATGCAATATACTATAAATCGATTCTTGGCCTTTGGAACAAAATAGAAATCAATTCTTGCTTTCCACAAAAATGCTTTTAGGTTTTTGCCATGCTTGCATAAAATATTTTCCAAAGCTTGCCATGCATGCACAACATATTTTTCAAAACCCTAATTTCTTAAAAAGTGCATTCTGACCCTAAAAAAACTTTGGAGCGGTTTCTAGGACCCAAAATGCGTAGTTTTTGTGTGGAAAATTAAGGTTTGGACCTAAGCCGGACAAAATTGGGGTATGACAGCTGCCCCTCTTTATTTGGATTTTACCAAGAAATATGAATTGCGCGAGACATATTTCGAAGGTAAAATAGTAATAAAGAATTCAGAAATTATACAAATTTTGTCCACTTGGGGAAACCCGAATTTTTCTCTTTTCTTTTTCTATGGGCTTGAGAACAAACGGGGAACGGTTAACACTTGGCACATTAACCGAGAGAGAAAATGACGGATCACTCGGGATCTGAAGGAGCACTAAGGCTCTGAAGGACCACTCGGGGTCTGAAGGAACACTAAGGCTCTGAAGGTCTAATTCGCAGTCGATGCTTGGCGCATTGATTGGAGTTAAACTGAAGGACCGACGAGGTCTGAAGGGCATGCCTAAGCCTGATGGACCAATGGGTCTGATGGAACGCAAACTAGCAACGGTACTAGTAAAACGGTCTGCTTGGGGGGGGTGGCCTTTTCCGAGCGGCCAGGATGGGTCAAGATCAGATCCGGAACTGATATGTTGACCATGAAGGACGTCCACTGTGTCTTAGGCTGACACAACTAGTCTGAAGGACCACTCGGGGTCTGAAGGACTTACCCGCAGCTCGAATGCGAGGTGAAGTCTGCTTTTGAAGGGACACTTGGGTCCTGAAGGGATTCACGAATTCTGCTGGTTGATTGATTGAAATGTTCAACTAAAGCAGATAGAAAAGTAAAATGGGCACTTGGCGTGCAAACAGAAAAGTAAATGGGCACTTGGCGTGCAAACAGACAAGTAAAATGGGCACTTGGCGTGCAGAAAGCGGTAAATGGGCACTAGGCGTGCAAAAGCAGGAAATAAAGCGGTAAAGAACGCGGTAAAGAAGGAGCACTGAGGGCTCAGGATGAGCGCGGAGGGCTCAGGGGGAGCACAGAGGGCTCAGGATGAGCGCAGAGGGCTCAGGATGAGCACAGAGGGCTTAGGAGGAGCACAGAGGGCTCAGGAGGAGCGCAGAGGGCTCAGGATGAGCACAAAGGGCTCAGGATGAGCGCAGAGGGCTCAGGGGGAGCACAGAGGGCTCAGGAGGAGCACAGAGGGCTCAGGATGAGCGCAGAGGGCTCAGGGGGAGCACAGAGGGCTCAGGATGAGCGCAGAGGGCTCAGGATGAGCACAGAGGGCTCACAAATTCCATCGATTGGTTGATTTGAAATGACCGATGCTGCTGTATTAGATTGATGTATCTGCATATGTCAGTTGATGCAAGGAATAGTGCATGGAGTATGAGTGCATGTTATGCAAGTGTATGCAATGCAATGAGATGCTATTCTTGATTCTTTTACTTTGGTTTTCGTCATGTGATGAATGCACAAGATGCGGTTATGCAAATGTAATGCAGATGTATGCTATGTGGATGCATGTGACGCTGATGCATGCAATGCTGGACGCTTTTGATATTCTCTTTTGGCTTTCCTTGATGGTTGCTTTTTTTATTTATGAAGTGCGGGTATGCAAATGCAATGCTTGAGAGTTGTGAAATGCCTTGGCTTATTTGATGGAATGCTAAATTATGGACTTGACAACGAGTCTGGTTTATGGGCCGACAAGCCTGGTTTATGGAGCAATATGTGTCTGCATATTGGTCTGATTTATGGACCCTAAAGGTCTGGTTTAAGGACACACAGGTCTGGTTTATGGATCACAATGATCTGGTTTAAGGACACAAAGGTCTGGTTTGACCGCATGGAATGCCAGTGTATGCAATGGAAGGCTTCGTTTTGTTTTTTCTATGAGATGCATGATGCAAATGCCAAGACTGCTATTTTCTTTTTCTTTCTCTTATGATGAATGCAAATGCCTGAATTTCTCCTTTTCTTTACTTTATTATCATTATTTTCCTGCCTGATAAATGCATGATTTTATGCATGACTGTGTTTGTTTATTGCCTCTTTTTTTTGCTTATTTTTTTTTTGCTGGTTCAGCCAACCTGCGACACTCATGACACGAGACTGAGGAACCTGTTGGACTTGCGGGGCTCATGGGCCGAGTGCATGTTGGTCTTGACTTTGCTGGTTTGAAGCAATCGTGGATGTAGTTGCTCTCTTGTATGATTGACTGATTTTGAGGATGTGCTTTCTCTCAGGACTCTTAAGAATCTCGTAATGATTTGCAATGCTCTATGATATATGCACATGTGTTACAGTTCAGGACCATCATCATCATAAAACGTTTATTTTGAGCAGAAAAAGCAGAAAATAAAAGAGTGAACAGATACGAGAAATTTGAACTTTATTAATGCGGAAACCGGTCGCACAAGAAGTTACGCCGATTGTTTATTGCATTTGAGAGTTTAAACTATAAAAAGACACGAAAAAAAAGAGAAACTAAATTCTGACTGTCCGTCTCTGTGGAACAGTGCCAAACATCTATGTCCTTGACCTTGACCACCCCCTCATCCAAGCTTGTAGGAGAGTTGTATGCCTTTCTTTACTTTTCATGCCTAAGTTTTTAGACCCTAATTTTTGCCTGGATCGCCCTTTGCGGGTTTTCAATCCACCGGGTCGCTCTGATTTTGCCTAGGCCGCCCTTTGTGGGTTTTCAACCTAGCGAGCTAATTCTTACTTGGCTTGTCTTTCTCTCTTTTTTTTTATATTTCTTTCAGGCATAATACTTCTTCACTTAATCTGAATTGACTGGATTCTTGAGATCTTCGCCGTCTATATTTATGAGTATCGGCGCTCCTCTGGAAAAAGCTTTCTTGACTTCATATGGACCGTCATAAGTGGGTATCAACTTCCCACGGAGTCAGTCTGGATAGGTAGGATCTTTTTGAGTACAAGGTCTCCTTCGCCGAATTCTCGAAGACGGACTTTCCTGCCGAAAGCTGCCTTCATCTTTTGTTGGTACAACTGACCATGGCGCGGGGCAGCAATTCCTTTTTCTTTAATGAGATTCAGTTGATCTAGACGAGCTTGGACCCCCTTTTGCTTCTTCTAACTTGGCCTCCATGACTACTCGTGGAGAAGGTATCTCAACCTTGATGAGAAGAACTGCTTCTGACCCATACACTAGAGAGAAAAAAAAGGGTTGCCCCTGTATGATTTCAATGAATGTGAGTGCGACAAGGGATGAGATAGGTGTAGGATCAATTTCCCCAATTGTAGGAGGGGTGAAGAGCGACAGGATTGCCCCACTTGGCATATTGTAAACAAATGAATTTACTTGTCCTTGAGCTAAAACTTTGAGAAAACAACAGCAATCAATCATTGATCGGAATGGACTTTTCGGGATTGTGGTGTTTCGTGGAGGAGAGATGAGTAGGCTTAATGAGGTATTTGGGGCTAATGGCAGGATGGTTTTTATTCGGTGTTGGCTGTCGATCGATGATTTATGATGGTTAACTGGCTTGATGAGGTATTAGGAAATTTTATTCCTGGCTAAGGGTCTGTGGAGGGCGGGTCATCGCGGTCAAATGAGAGTGTTTGCGGTTTATGAGAGGAGGGGTGCATGGAAATGAGAAAGTGTTTGAAGGTTTATTGAGACGAGGACCTCTTGGGTTTTGTGGTAACCTGTATCAACTCACTATTTACATCTCTTTTGTATTTTTCTTTTGGTTTTGGGATTTTCCTTTTGAATGATTCTTCCTTCTTTGACTTCTTCTTTTTCTTGAGCTTGGGTGAACTGATAAAGAACGATGCACTGTTTTTTTCGAGGTGGTCCTTGTCTAAGGTGACTTTTGGATTTTTGGCTTTTTCTTGGCTTAAGATGGGTCGGAAAGGATTATGTTTTTCTCTTTGGGATTTTCTTGGCTTACGGTGGGTAGGAGAGGATTTTGTTCTTGGATATGGAATGGTGGTCCAATCTTCATTTCAAATCATGATTGCTTATTTCCTCACAAATTAACTCTGGGACAATAATTCACTTATTTTCATGCACTTGCCCTTCTTCTTTATTTCCCTTTTGAGCTCTAATTTTCCTTTATTGAAACACCCATCTTGACCTCTTTCTTGTTCTCAGCGGTCCCCAAGTTGATCACTTCAGCGGATTCCCCGTGATGCTGAATAACCCTTTTTCCTTGCTTCATTAACTTTCTAGAGGATTTTCCCGGTCTTTCTCAACGTCCCCCTCTGCCTGATTAATAAGGTGATCAAAGTCAAAATATGGACCGTTGACACTGTTATTTTGAGAGACAATTACTGTGGATTTGCTTTTTGCCGAGGCGAAAAAGCAGAATGGACGGTGAGACAAGCAAGCAAAAATAATAAAGAAAAGACACATGAAATGAAAAGGAATCGATTTTTTATTGATTGGAGTTCAAAAACAACATTTTTATTGATGATGATGATTTAGAAAATAAAAACATGTGCGCCCCTAACAACTGGTCCTGTGGCCTTGGGCAGAGCCACAAGGTTGCATTACAAATGACTACTTTAAATCAAAGGTCCCAAGAGGATCAACAGCCTTTCAATTCTTTAATTCTTTCACCAGCACTGCAGCGACAAACCAGGTTTGCACCACCCTCTTCTGACTTAGTACCATCATTGATGACAGCAATTTGATCGTGTTGTTCCTCTTCCTCATCCCATCCTGTGGGTTGGATGTCTTCCATTCGGATTTGAGCACTCTCGGGAGCGTCATATCTGACAAAGTAGTCAAACTTTCCACTGGACTCCCCTAGGGTATCCCAACATCTCTCTTTCATAGGCACCGCTATTACTTCCTCATTGATTTCTTTTTCATCTTCAATATCATGGGTCCCTATCTGAACCACGCACCGATCTATCAGGTCTTGCAGGATCACCTTAAAGCTTTCGCAATTCCCCACGCATGCGGAATCAGCACATCCTTGTTCATGGCAACACCCCTTTTTAACCACTCCAGCATGACATAACTCAGAGTAGATAACATCCAACGGGGTCTTAACCTTCTTCACGTCCTTTACCAATTGCCCGACAGAACCTTCTAAAGCATTGATAGCTGGCCTTTGATGATCTGGCACTGGATCAGTCGTTGTGCTTGGGCTGTCCTGTTTGAACGAGATCCACCTAGCATCTACTAGGTCTTGCACTACATGCTTGAAGGCTTTACAGTTCTCCACGACATGCCCCACCGCTCCCTCATGGAAGGCACAGGTACTGTTAGGGTTGTATCCTCTGAAATATGGTGGTCGGACGGGTTTCATTGGTCTTGTGGTAATGAGCTTGCTTGTGATGAGGTAGTTAAAGAGATCTGTGTATGGCATGGGGATGGAGTCAAACTGACGCGACTTTCTTCGTTCCCCTATAGCATTGTTGGCGCCAATAGGATTGCAGGGGACTCTTCCTCTTTTTATCTCGACTTCGAGTCTTGCCCCTACTCTGATCACATCTGAGAAGCTTGAAGGTCCCCTTCCGATCAGATGTTTGTAGAAAACAGCTGGGAGGGTATCCATGAACATAGACACTATTTCCTTCTCAGTCAACGGGGGCTTCACTTGTGCAGCTACACTTCTCCACCGCTGGGCATATTCCTCAAAAGACTCACGATCTTTCTTGCTCATAAACTGTAACTGAGACCGGTCTGGAGCTGGGTCCAAGTTATGCTGGTAGTACTTTAGAAATGCTTTAAAGAGATTCTTCCAACTATGAACATCGGAGGATGGCAGCTGCATATACCAGTCTAGAGACGCTCCAGTCAGACTGTTTTGAAAGAAATGGATCAGCACTTTATAATCATGGGCATAAGCTGCCGTCTTCCTAACATACATCTTCAGATGGTTAGATGGACACCCAGTGCCGTGATATTGATCAAAGTTAGGTACTTTGAATTTAGGAGGAATGAAAGTAACAACTCCTTCAGGATTTTCAACAGCGATAGCCCCAACAGCGGCCTCACCCCTCTGCAGCATACTCATTTCCTCGGTTATCTGTGCTTCTTCAGCTTTAGTCTTCGGAGCTTGACTCTCCCGATCCAGCTGCTCAGGATTAAGAACCTCTGCAACTAACTCCTCTTGGCTCCGGCGGCCCTTATTCTTAAGATTCCGATTACTAGCCATCAACCTTGATTGCAGACGGGTGGAGTATCGGTGTTGGTGAACCAGCTTACCTTTCATTTCTGTTTGTTTAGATTTTTATTACATAAGAATCAAGATAAATGTATGAATGGATGTATGAATGTATGTACAATGTTTACTTGATGCCGGGAACTACAGGTGCCTTATCTTGTCACAAGCGCATAAACTTTTTGTTTCTGATCTAGGAAGTGAAGTAAACGAGGAATCGAAATAGCAACTCAACCTTCTTCATAACTGGGAAGCGAGAAGTAAGTGAAGCCTTGCTATTCGATTCTATTCTGATGCACCTATGACAAGACGGTACACTATTTGGTGATCCCCAGCAAGCAAAATGCAAATGAGATGTAATATGAATGCAAGTAAATGAATGCGGTATGATGCAATTATGATATGAATGATGCGTGTGGAAAAAATAAAGGCGATTCATATGGACGGAAGTTCAAAAATTGAGGAGCCACGCTACGTGCCGCCTCACGCACTGGTTTATTTGATGAAGGGAAATATATTATTATTTTTTGAAAATGAGGACCGTACGTCATTTCATATGGACCGGTATGAGAAAGGCTACAGCGGTAACTCTTTCTTTCTCTTTTTTTTTTTTTTTGAAAATGAAGTGGGCCATATGTCACTTCGTACGGACCGGCAAAAGAGAAGGCTACAATGGCAACCCTTTCCTCTTTTTTTTTTTTTTTTTTTTTTGAAAATTTCTTCTTTTATTCTAGTAAAGACATGCCTAAACCACAATGCAACATGCAATTCGTATGCCCTCGTGTCCTACCAAGGTGGGAATCCTAAGTTCTAGGGCAACTTCAAAGGTTCCTCCCATGTAGCTCTATTCACTCCCTTACAAGGCCACCAGAGCTACAGTCCCTTTCACAAAACTCCCCACAAATGCAGCAAACTGCTAGGTGTGAGGCATCATGAAAGAGCACAACTCTGGTTGAAACTTTCGCAAGTAGCCAAACGGACAAAGGTCCTGATGGGCTCTCACTACTCGAATCCACTCTCCTAAGTTTTTGCAGACCTGGGTTATGGTCCCACTCAAAACACATAGTCACAGGGTATAAGTGTAGTGTGTGTCAAGGGCGTTTTCCCTAGCACTACCCCACCTGAAATGAAAACCAGAGCAGTCCAGACAACAGCAAGAAATAACAAGTTATCTACCCTAGGGTTCCATACCTGGAATATCTATAAACAAGGATATTGCTTACCTTAGGAAGAGGAGCCAAGAAGAGGGGATCATGGGGATTGGAAGAATGCATGGGCATAAGCGATAAAATAAAGGGAATAAAGGATGAGACAGGGAACAACATAGAAGAAGACAAATGCATACGCCTACAATCAATGATAAGAAAGAAAGGCAAACAAGGTATTAATCAAATCAACAGTACATTAAACCACACATTTTAATTAGTTAGGCTTGACCCTCGTCTTTTAAAAAGTGTCCCTAGTGAAGTCGCCAGCTGTTGCACCCCGAAAAATCCCCCTTTGGGTTTCTCGATGTACAACGTGGAAAAATTTTGGAGCCGCCACCAATATTTTAATTTTAAGACCAAAACATTGAAAAAAGGTCTTTTGGATAAGGCGGATGGTCTTTGGAAACTAGAGATATAGGTTCGGGGGTCGATTACGTGCGAGGAAGGTGTTAGCACCGCGCACGTCCTTTCTACCAAAAGGGAACCTCTAATTAAATGTGTGGTTTTAACGTTTGATTTGAAAAATACCTAGATTTGCCTATTTATTTCTTGTTTGAAGATGAATGGGAAAACTTACTGGAAATTTTATTTTTGGTGAGAGAGGGGAAAAAAAAAAGGGTTTTTAGAAAAAAGTGCTTGACGGGACATGGCCCGCTCCTACGTATCTCCCGGTGCGATGGAGAATTCAAAGCTACGTAGTTCTTGGGTAGAAAATGTTTGTGTGTTGGTGTTTTTTAATATAGGGGTCTTAGGATTGTGTGATCTGTGTTGAAGGACCACTGGGTGTCTGAAGGGCCGCTGGGGGCTGAAGGAGCGCTGGGGCTCTGAAGGACCACAGTTCACTTATCCTAAAACGATGATTAACCCGGCCGGACGACCGACTTAATCCCCTA
Organism: Astragalus membranaceus; assembly: GCA_039519185.1. Classification (NCBI taxonomy): domain Eukaryota; kingdom Viridiplantae; phylum Streptophyta; class Magnoliopsida; order Fabales; family Fabaceae; genus Astragalus; species Astragalus membranaceus. The sequence continues at coordinate 138,280,606 of CM076848.1, read as the reverse complement.
CTTTGAAAATAAGATTTTTGATTTTTGTTTTATGAAAGAGATGTGTTTGTATTTTATTAATTTAGAAATTGTTTATTTTTGCGCTTGACAGGGGCGTGGCCCTGCTCCTACGTATCTCCGGGTGGAGAATCAAAGGCGACGTAGTTCTAGGGTGTCTTTTTGAAAAGCTTTTGTTTTATATCTTTTTTTTGGTGAGTTTTTGAAATAGGACGAGCATTAGTGAATGATTAAACTAGCAGAGGCTATGATGAATCACTACTAAATACTCAAAAAAAGAGAGTTGTACCGCTAGTCAAACGAACAAAGGTTTTGATGGACTATTGATAACAACTCGTTTTTATTATCTTTTCTGAAAGTGATTTTCGAAAGAGATTGATTCGCACGATGATCAAACTAACAAGGGTTATGAGGGATCATCGTTTATTATTCTTATGAGAAAAGGGCATTGCTACTAATAGCTAAACGAACAAAGGCTCTGATGAGCTACTAGCAACAATGGGTTTGAAAATGATTCTTTTTGTTTGTTTTATGAAAATGATTTTTTTTGGTTGCAGAAAGGATTTTTATTTGTTGCGCTTGACGAGAACGTGACTCGCTCCTACGTATCCCAAATGGGAATCAAAGCGACGTAGTTCTAATGAAATTGTTTTTAAAAGGGTTTGAAAGATTTTTGGAAAAAGGGTGAAGGCACTATCAATGATTGATTACAAAAGTTCAAGCACATTCACTAATCACGAAATCCTGCATATGTTGAACATTTAATCAAGACTAAACATGCCAATATGATCAAAAGACCCACTTATCAGGGATGCAAGGTAAAGTTCTCAAAGCAAGTGTGTGTGTAGGAAGGAGTGTATTTACCCTAATGACTCTATGCTACAACAGGCATGTAGACTTACGTCTTCATTAGGAGGTCATACAAAGCAAGTGTGTGTGTAGGAAGGAGTGTATTTACCCTAATGACTCTATGCTACAACAGGCATGTAGACTTACGTCTTCATTAGGAGGTCATACACATGGATGGAATGACATATTGAATCAAGACTTTAAAGGGCATCAAAACAAGCAAGCAATTGATCATAGGCATAGAATGGTCTTAATTAAACTGAGGAACATATGAGCAACGATTTCTCAATAACATGAACGAAAGTGGGAAATTGCATCAAGGCTAAGGTAAGCCTATCCTTTGCATTTATGAATAAGTGCCCAAAGGCTAATAACACAATCAAAGATGAGGGAGCATCAAGGTTTTGAATAACCTATCCTTTGCAATACCCCATGGACCTTAAACCATAAACCTAACTATCTTTTATTCATTAAGAAGTTAAAAAAAGGGGAAAGTTGAATCATCTGAAACCATCTTCACCACTTAGAACATGATGCACTAGGCATAAGTGGGAATCATGTGGTTCATCATCAACAATGACACTAGAGCTAAATTAAATCACATGGATCACAATAACTAAATATTAACAAATGAAAAGACTGAAATACCTCTGATGAAGACAGATATTACATGTAACGCCCCAAAATAAATTAATTATTTATTTAATTAGGTTATTTAAGGCTTACAATAATTATTTAAGTGAATTAATTAATTTGGAGTTTATGTTATTTAAGAGGTGTTTAAGTAATTAGGGAGTGGTGGAATTAATTGAAATGGGAGGTGCAAATAGGGCCCAAGCATGATTGGGCCTAGGGTTAAATTGGATCAAAGAAAGGGATTAGAACAAGAGAAAGGAAGAAGGTGGCGCTGGGTAAGAAGAGGAATCGAGAGAGAGAGAGCATACGGGTAAGATAAGGAAAAGAAATGAAAGAAATAAATAAAAGAAAGAAAGAAGAAAAGTCAAAGGAAGAAAGGAGCAAAGAAAGAAGAAATAAAAGAAGGAATAAAAGAAAGAAACAGCGACAGCCATCAAGGGAGGAAGAAGAGTAATCATTCATCCAAGCCTTGGAAGCTCACGGTTTGCGTAAGAGGAGAGGAGGGGGGCTGCTGCGTTTTCGTTTTTGTGGCTTGAGAGTGGCTGAGTTCTTCAATCACCAAGGTTAGGGGGCTCTACTTTATACCTATAATAATGCTTAAGCTAGGTGATATATATGTAGGATTGGTTGTAGGAGGTTAGATTGTTGAGTTAGATTAGTTGGAATGTTGAACAATTGCTACTGTTTTTGGGTTGTTTTGATTGAATTGTTGAATGTTATGTTAGTATATAGGTTGATGAAATAGTTTAGTTAGGAATTGAGAACAATTGTTACTGTTTGTTTGTTTTAGTGAGATGGGTTGATTTGTGAATGTTGTGTTAATATATATGTGGATGGAATAAGTTAGTTTAAAATTGTGTAAATTATGTTACTGTTGGTGTTCTAGTCGAATGGTTTGCTGCCTTGTTGTTAAGCATTATTATATAATTGCTAAGCATTATTGTAGTTGAATAATTGTTAAGCATTATTATAGTTTGAATGTTAAATAATTTGCTACTGTTTTGGTTGTTTTGATGAGTTAGTGAATTGTTGTTCTAGTGGATTGTTAAATAATTGTGGTGTTAATGCCTTGTGATAGTATGAGTTTATGTGGTAAATCAAGATGAGTGAGGTGAGAGTGAACATAGTAGGAATTGTGCCTTTAAGTTAATTGATTAATTACCTCAATGAAAAGAATGTAGTTATATGTCGGTTGCGTTGTAATTAATGATTAATCAATCGAATTAGTGTTGAAGCAGTGTGAACTAAATGTTGAATTGTTAAATAGAATTGTTGTTAGAGTATTGAAGTTGTGGTGTGTGTAATTGCGGGAAGTGTAATTGTAAAAATTAGATTACTAGACTAAAGATATAAAGCGGTGTGTACGGAGTTGTAATTATTTGGAGATGTGAAAGCGGTGAGGGACTCCGGTCCAAAGCGGTGTGATAACCTTAAGGCCTTTATGTTGATTATATTAAGTTGAGAAATGCAAAGCGGTGAGTTTAATAATTATTATGGTTTATGTGTGGTGTTGTGGTGCATAGTCATAGTGTCGCATGACTCATGCTGCATAAAGCGGTGTGTCGGCTTCGGCCAATGCGGTGCGGTGGCTTCGGCCAAAGCGGTGAGTGCCCTCCAGGCTAATAGCGGTGATGATGGATCCACATGCATGTTGCATTACATGCATTAGTCAAGCATTTGATGAGTTTGTGGATGAATTATGAATATGATGATTGTATTGATCATGTGGTGAGTTGTTATGAATTAGTGTTGCTTGCTGCCTTCCTTAATATAATGCTTATCTTAATTATTATTATTTGTGTAAAGAGACTCACCCTACTGCCTTTGTTGCTTCTTATGTCGGCAACTTGAAGGTAATCGAGAGTGAGGGCATCCTTATGCCTCGTTTCTAGTAGTGTGTCAGCTCTGATATGTAGCACCAGGGGGAGGGCGTAGTAGTACTATTATTGTCGTTTTGATGTATTGGATTGTTATATTGATGTATTGATACCATTCCGCTGTGTTGAGACTATTATTATTTATGTGCTGTAAACTAAAACAGGTGTTGTGGGCCCGTCCCTAAACTATTCGTGCTATATATCGTGCTGTTGACTGTGGACTTCACGTCATTGATTATAAACTAGATGATTTTTATAAGCGTTGAAATGTGACACCTTTTTCTATGATTCACATTCTTTTAAAAACTCTGATTTTATATACTGATTAATAGTCAATTTAGAAGGGGGTGTTACATTAGTGGTATCAGAGCTGAAGTTCGGCCTGCCCGGCCAAGTTGTCCAGTGTCGAGTCTAGTTATCTCTCGAGTCTTGGTACTCGTTCTAACCATAATTTGTGTTTCCGTGATTAGCTGAATTGGTCATACGGTATGATTGCTATCGTTGATACTGATACTACTTGTTGTTCTGTTATTGTCGCATGCTGCGAACGTTTGAGTACCGTATTAACTGTTGTGGCTGTAGTGTGTTGCTTGGTGTGTTTCTCTGTGTCCCTTGTCGATCATCGACAGAGACTGTTGTTGTGAAATTGAGATGAATATGTGTAAGATTGATAAAGGGTTTTATTTTTGCACGCGTTGTTGTTCTACAAAAAGAGGTGCTGTTTTCATGTTGTAAATGTGCTTTCCTTTTCACTCGAGTTTGCTGCTGTTTTTGGATTACTCCTACTGCTGTTTGTGCAATTTGATGTTGCTATTTTTGAACTGAATTTTCTGCTGTTTTATGACTAAAAGGGGCGTGGTTTATCGCTGTTTTTATAAGTAAAAAGGAGTACTGTTTTCCCAAATTAAATGCACTGAGTACTCAATTTGAGGCGTACCGTTTACTCAAACCTCACGAGAATGTTTACTAAAATTCGACGTGCATTTTCCCCAAAATTAAAGTGTTGGTTATATTGCTTACAGTTGTTGCTTTGTTTTGAAAATAATAGTGTGCTGTTTTTATATTGTTTAAAGATGTCGTTTTGTTTTGAGATTAATAGTGTACCGTTTTTCTGTTGTTAATGTTGCCGTTTTTGCTGCGGTTGTTGCGCATAAAATAGGTTGCCTTACGTGTTGTCTTGCTCTATGTTCTTGAATTTCTTGGATGTGTGATGTTGTGATAATGTGATTACTATGAGTATAATTTCCTCGCCTAAATGATTACAATTACTAATTTCTTTTATTGTTATCAGTGAGATTATATAATTTGTGCTAGGTGGTTTTGAAAACTTAGATTAAAATTGTGCATTTCTATTAAATTATCTCTTATTGTCAGATGCCTTCAAAGGTATTCATTTATTTTAAAATGGTTGTATAAAATCAATTTTTATAACGTGTTTTCATCACTTATGTTGATGCTCTAGGCTAAGTGATTGTGGAGTTATTTCACTAATTGTTTTTAGGTGCCATTCCTGGACTAACATGCTATATTCATCTCCATTCACCTTACTTTGTTTCACTCGATTTCTTGATTTTTCTCAAACTGGGATGCTGTGAACCCACTAGTATATGAAATAGCGTTACTCCAATGCACGGTGTTATCTTGTTTCTGTCTCTATAGGGGCCTAGAGATGTTGTAGTAACTTTTCCGAACACAACTTTATGTAGGAAACTTCTAAAGTTAGACCAGTGATGTTTGTATTCGTGTTTTAATTATACTTTGACAATGTGTAATTAAGACAATAACTAATGGTTTCGTTTTGAGTACTATTTGATTTGGATGTGTTAAAGAGCATCTTCACCCTTATGTTCGTTTCATTTATTTCACTTGTTCAAATTCTTCTCAATATGTGATGTGGTGAACGTGTTTCGCTGTGAAGATACATATGTTTACTAAACAAGTAGTATAATTGGAAGTTATTTTATCTATGTATCTTGAATTGTGCTAAGTGCGTGCTAACAAAGTTTAAAATGATTATCTAATTTTGTAGATTCTTCTAAGTGAGCTTACGAAACTAAGTATTGAGCATATAAGTGTGTTTGTGCATTGCGTTGTATTTTTCTAATAATGAGTCTAGAACCCTTATAGGAGCCTACTAGAAATAAACTTGATATATATAGGACTGAAGTAAGCTTACTTGTGTCTTGATTTTACACTACGGTGTGCGATAACTTGTCCTGGTAGAAGTATATGTTTCATTTAACTTCCATGAAGAGTAGTAAAACCACATGCTAACTGCTGCCTTCTGATAAATAAATTAAAAACGATGCCTGAGTATTTAATTATTTTTTTTTTGTGATTATTGTTTTGAGGTTTCATTGTTTAAATATGATTAGATCATTGGGTTTCAGGGCTACGTGTTGACTAGCAGATACCCCTAATTTAATTATGATATGTTATAAAGATTGTTTTCTTGAGTTGCATGATGATGCGAGAGTTGATTCGCAAATTCTAGATACTTATGTGTGTTGCAAGTGCTTGTGTGTTCTTCTATGTGTAGTCCTTGAGGGTAGGAATTTATCTTATACCTTATTTTAGTTTGTGTGTCACTCTTGAACCCGTAGTGGCGATTTATGCTTAGAATGAAAGTGCACAGTTATGTGACATAAGAGGTGGAGTCAATATATTAGGTTGAGACTCATGGGGAGAGGTAAGCGCATACGTTAGTGTTTCACAGATCAAGGAATAGAACTTTGAAAGTGTTGTAGGTGGGTGTACTGAGGTTAATATTAGGATTTAAACCGTGTGAATTTTCGAAGAGATTAAGTGCGAACTAGATTCATCTTGTTGTTGGGATTAGCGTGATTTTCGAGGACGAAAGTATTCTAAGTGGGGGAGAGTTGTAACGCCCCAAAATAAATTAATTATTTATTTAATTAGGTTATTTAAGGCTTACAATAATTATTTAAGTGAATTAATTAATTTGGAGTTTATGTTATTTAAGAGGTGTTTAAGTAATTAGGGAGTGGTGGAATTAATTGAAATGGGAGGTGCAAATAGGGCCCAAGCATTATTGGGCCTAGGGTTAAATTGGATCAAAGAAAGGGATTAGAACAAGAGAAAGGAAGAAGGTGGCGCTGGGTAAGAAGAGGAATCGAGAGAGAGAGCATACGGGTAAGATAAGGAAAAGAAATGAAAGAAATAAATAAAAGAAAGAAAGAAGAAAAGTCAAAGGAAGAAAGGAGCAAAGAAAGAAGAAATAAAAGAAGGAATAAAAGAAAGAAACAGCGACAGCCATCAAGGGAGGAAGAAGAGGAATCATTCATCCAAGCCTTGGAAGCTCACGGTTTGCGTAAGAGGAGAGGAGGGGGGCTGATGCGTTTTCGTTTTTGTGGCTTGAGAGTGGCTGAGTTCTTCAATCACCAAGGTTAGGGGGCTCTACTTTATACCTATAATAATGCTTAAGCTAGGTGATATATATGTAGGATTGGTTGTAGGAGGTTAGATTGTTGAGTTAGATTAGTTGGAATGTTGAACAATTGCTACTGTTTTTGGGTTGTTTTGATTGAATTGTTGAATGTTATGTTAGTATATAGGTTGATGAAATAGTTTAGTTAGGAATTGAGAACAATTGTTACTGTTTGTTTGTTTTAGTGAGATGGGTTGATTTGTGAATGTTGTGTTAATATATATGTGGATGGAATAAGTTAGTTTAAAATTGTGTAAATTATGTTACTGTTGGTGTTCTAGTCGAATGGTTTGCTGCCTTGTTGTTAAGCATTATTATATAATTGCTAAGCATTATTGTAGTTGAATAATTGTTAAGCATTATTATAGTTTGAATGTTAAATAATTTGCTACTGTTTTGGTTGTTTTGATGAGTTAGTGAATTGTTGTTCTAGTGGATTGTTAAATAATTGTGGTGTTAATGCCTTGTGATAGTATGAGTTTATGTGGTAAATCAAGTTGAGTGAGGTGAGAGTGAACATAGTAGGAATTGTGCCTTTAAGTTAATTGATTAATTACCTCAATGAAAAGAATGTAGTTATATGTCGGTTGCGTTGTAATTAATGATTAGTCAATCGAATTGGTGTTGAAGCAGTGTGAACTAAATGTTGAATTGTTAAATAGAATTGTTGTTAGAGTATTGAAGTTGTGGTGTGTGTAATTGCGGGAAGTGTAATTGTAAAAATTATATTACTAGACTAAAGATATAAAGCGGTGTGTACGGAGTTGTAATTATTTGGAGATGTGAAAGCGGTGAGGGACTCCGGTCCAAAGCGGTGTGATAACCTTAAGGCCTTTATGTTGATTATATTAAGTTGAGAAATGCAAAGCGGTGAGTTTAATAATTATTATGGTTTATGTGTGGTGTTGTGGTGCATAGTCATAGTGTCGCATGACTCATGTTGCATAAAGCGGTGTGTCGGCTTCGGCCAAAGCGGTGCGGTGGCTTCGGCCAAAGCGGTGAGTGCCCTCCAGGCTAATAGCGGTGATGATGGATCCACATGCATGTTGCATTACATGCATTAGTCAAGCATTTGATGAGTTTGTGGATGAATTATGAATATGATGATTGTATTGATAATGTGGTGAGTTGTTATGAATTAGTGTTGCTTGCTGCCTTCCTTAATATAATGCTTATCTTAATTATTATTATTTGTGTAAAGAGACTCACCCTACTGCCTTTGTTGCTTCTTATGTCGGCAACATGCAGGTAATCGAGAGTGAGGGCATCCTTATGCCTCGTTTCTAGTAGTGTGTCAGCTCTGATATGTAGCACCAGGGGGAGGGCGTAGTAGTACTATTATTGTCGTTTGATGTATTGGATTGTTATATTGATGTATTGATACCATTCCGCTGTGTTGAGACTATTATTATTTATGTGCTGTAAACTAAAACAGGTGTTGTGGGCCCGTCCCTAAACTATTCGTGCTATATATCGTGCTGTTGACTGTGGACTTCACGTCATTGATTATAAACTAGATGATTTTTATAAGCGTTGAAATGTGACACCTTTTTCTATGATTCACATTCTTTTAAAAACTCTGATTTTATATACTGATTAATAGTTAATTTAGAAGGGGGTGTTACATTACAACTCTGAAGAACGCAAACCCCGACTAACCCTTGCAGGAGATCAGCTCAGACGGACCAACGGCGCGAATAGAGCAAAACTGAAGCGTAGAACTGGAAAATGAGATTTGCGAGAGTTGTCTTCTCAGATCTCGTGAAATGTGTCTGGAGCAATTCTTCTCTGATCTTGTGAGATGTGTGTGTGTGTTTTCTGATTTCGTGAAATCTCCTCCCCTTAATGTGATTTGAGGCTGCCTATTTATAGGCTTAGGAAAGCGTAGAATTTTTTTAAAAAACATTTATTGCAAGGATGAATCGATTGTTTGATGAAGTGTAACAAGTGCATAATCGATTCCTTGCCTTTGAAAAGTCACATGAATCGATTCCAAGCTTAGTTAAAATAGTGGGAATCGATTCTTGAGCCTTTGGAAATAATAAAGAATCGATTCTTGGTTCCTTTGAAAACAAGAGGAATCGATTTTCAGGACCTTTTACATAGGTGAGAATCGATTCTTGCTTTAGTTAACACAATGAGGAATCGATTCATAGCCTAAGGAAGAGCTTGAAAATCGATTTCAAGGCCTATGCAAGAAGAGGGAAATCGATTTTCAGGACATCCTAAATAGGTGAAAATCGATTCTTCACTTAGTTAAAACAATTAGGAATCGATTCATGGCCTATGGAAGAGCCTGAAAATCGATTTCAAGGCCTATGCAATATACTATAAATCGATTCTTGGCCTTTGGAACAAAATAGAAATCAATTCTTGCTTTCCACAAAAATGCTTTTAGGTTTTTGCCATGCTTGCATAAAATATTTTCCAAAGCTTGCCATGCATGCACAACATATTTTTCAAAACCCTAATTTCTTAAAAAGTGCATTCTGACCCTAAAAAAACTTTGGAGCGGTTTCTAGGACCCAAAATGCATAGTTTATTTTTGTGTGGAAAATTAAGGTTTGGACCTAAGCCGGACAAAATTGGGGTATGACAGTAATCACCAGCCCCATCGCAGGACATGGAGATTCATGTGCAGGATAGGAGACCAAGCGTCTAATAATCTGGCCGAATATGAAGCCTTGATTATGGGACTCGATATCTTGGCCGCCATGAAGGCCCAGTACGTAGAAATAAAAGGAGACTCCCAACTGGTAATCAAATAAATCACCGGGGAATACAAGTGTTACAATGCAAAGCTTAGGCAGCTACGGTCCTCGGCTCATAACTTGCTAAAGTTGTTTGCCAATGTCGTGATAATATCCGTCCCTAGAAACAAAAATCAAGAGGAGAATGACTTGGCCCAGCACGCCTCAGTGTATAAGGAGATGGTGACCGAGGCGCTGCAGCAAGACGTTGTGAGACCAGTTGAGACTGATCCCACTGATGATTGGATCGGGGTGTTGTCGGAATACCTCTGTTACCCAACGGCTAATGCTGACTTCAAGGTCAAGGAGAGATCCGTTAAATACATCATAATAGGGGATGAGCTGTACAAGAGAAGCGCCAATGGGGTATTGTTGCGATGCCTCAAGAGGAAGGATGCTTATATGGTGATGGCTCAAGTGCACGAGGGATATGTGGCTCCCACAGGTCTGGTCCCATCATGAAGTGCCTGATCTATAGGCACGGATACTATTGCCCGACGATCACAGTCGATTGTTTCCAATTTGCGAAAGGTTGTGAAGCATGTCAGCTGTACGGGTCGATCCAAAGAGTACCTGCAGACGAGCTCCATCCCATTATCAAACCCTGACCGTTTAGAGGGTGGGCCATGGACATGATTGGCAAGATATACCCTCCAAGCTCGAAGGTCCATAACTTCATTATCGTAGCTACCGTTTAGGGAGTGTTAACCCGGCCGCGGTGATCAAATTTATAGAAAAAACAAATCATATATAGGTTCGGGATCCCCGAAACCATCACAGGTGATCAGGACACAATGTTCACGAGGGAACAAGTGGTGGCCTTTGCCCAAGAGTATGGCATCAAGATCAGACACTCGTCTCCTTACTATTCCCAGGCTAATGGACAAGTCGAGGCTAATAATAAAATCATCATCGAGCTCATCAGGAAAGACATAGAGGATAAGCCTTGACGGTGGTATGAAACCCTTAATGAGGTCCTATAGGCCATGAGGAATTCCAAAGCTACCACCACAAGAGCGAATCCCTATCGTTTCGTATATGGTCAGGATGACGTGCTACCACTTGAGATTAGTGTAGCTTCGCTACGAGTAGCTCGGCAGCATTCTCTTAGCATGAACGAGTACCAACAGGCCATGCTGATGGAGTTGGACTCGGTCGATGACGATAGACTGGCTGCCCTCCGCAGGATAGAGGTAAATAAAGCCAAGACAACTCGCGCCTACAACAAACATGTCAAGCCAAAAAAGTTTGTTGAAGTAAGGATCCCAAGTTTGGCAAGTGGTCCCCAAATTGGGATGAGCCCTATACCATAAGTGAAGTATTCAACAGAGAAGCGTACTATCTTATCACGTTAGACGGAGAAGAGTTCGAAACAAAAATCAACGGCAAATATATTAAAGCATATTATCCTATTCTATTGGAAAGTATGCAAGGAAAGGAGAATTGGTAGATAAAAATGAGAATTGTCAAGGTGGCATGCCACAAACCAGCAGCCTAGTAAGAAAATTTCAATTGTCAAAATGGCACGCCACATACCGGCGGCCTAGTAAAACAAAAGCCTTTCAATTGTCATCCGCTGCAACCTTACCTACCACAGTCCTCGCAACAACTTCTGCGATAACCTCACTTGCTATAGCCTCCGTAATGATAGCATCTGCTGCAGCCTCATCTGCTTCTGCAGCTGCAGCCTCACTTAGATCCTCCAGGCTCCCGGAGGGGAGATCCATCGGCGGACATGCCTCTGATAATGGCGCTCCAACTTCACTGTCAACGTTGATCCCGTGGCGTACGACGGCCTCGACTGTAGGGGCGTTGCAAGGAGGTGAGGGTTCCAGAGAGGGGAGTTGCTTACCTACTTCAGCCTCGTCCTCGACCCCCAGGACTGGTGGGGTGAGGGCTTGCTCGAAGGATGTCCGCAGGACACCCCATCCATTGACTGCTTGCATAATAGCCTCACGGCTCTTATTAAGATCGGCTTCCAAGCCAGCTCGTTGAGGGAGTAGGAATGCAAGGTGTGGATCTAGCGCAGAGTTGCGACGGAAAAGCTGGACAATGTCAGAAGTGATGTTCAAAAGTCTACTGGCGGCTGCCGAGTGCTTAGGAGTAAGTGCGGCCAACTCAAGCTGAAGGGACTCTATCTGTTCTTCAATAGTCTGCACCCTGCAGGCAATCTTCCCCTTCTCGGCCAATGTGGCACGTTTGCTCTGGTCCAGGGAAACAAAAGTGGCTCGGTGCCCAGCCTTTTCATCCTGAACGGACTCTAATTGTTGCAAAGAAGACTGGGCTCGATCCTGGGTCGTCTTGGCCCTCCCATATAAGCTTGAAATGTCCCCGAGCTGCAATGCAATCTCCCTTAACACCCCCTTCTTAACAGAGAGAATGTCAGAGGAACTGGAAAGCCGGAACAATGAGGCCCTGAGGTCAGCTACCTGGTTAGGATCAGTCAGATTTTCCCCAGCCAAGGCAGCCTCCACTCGGCTGTGATCCGCATCCGCAGGGGCGGAAGCTACCATCGGAGCGTCTAGGCTAAGGAAATAACGTTCCAATTCTTCATCGGCAACATCCAGGGTGGCAAGAGCCTCGAGCTGGTGAGAGATCGTGGGGTTGGTCTCCTCAAGAGAAGGGGGATCGGTCACAGTGGCATCATATGGAAATCCCTGCAAAAGGAAACTATAAGAAAGGGCGACGATAGCCATGGACAAAGTACAGAGGTTGAAAGGGGGAAACTTACAAATCCTGAACTTGGGCTATTACGGGTTTCCGCTTGAGAGGGTGGAGGTGATTCTACTGGAGAGCGAAACCTCTGTGAGAGGGCCCAGGAGTCAGAAAGAAACAAGTAAATGGCAAAAAGCACAAAGCATTCAGAAAGAGAACCTACTCGGAGCCGGTTGAAATGAGGGGAGAGTTCCCTAGTGGTGTGAGTGGCAGGAGTAGGTGAAGTCGGATTAAGCAGATCTCTTCTTTTACAGTGAAGGAGTGGAACATCGTCGTCATCATCTTCGTCTTCATCATCATCTAAGGTAACTACCTCAGGTGTTTGGGCTACACAAGAATGATGTCATGTCAAGTTGTGCCAATAGAAAAGCCAAAATACTTACTGGTGGTAGAAGAGGATTGCCCGATGGACCTCATGTGAGGTGAAGAGCGATGAGGGGAAGAACTGGAGAGCAATGGTCTTTTCTTCTTCCATATCTCCGTTGGTTTAGCCACCGAATGGACAGCCGTGGACTCACTCGGGCAGCCATCGAGGTGGGCTGAGCCGAGAGGCCCTCAGCCGGTCCCAAGTATTGTTGAAGATATTCAGTGGTAGGGAGAGGCAAGAGAGATTCACGAAAAGCGACCACCAGGAAGTATAGCTGCTAGTCTGACCAAGAGAAAGAGAGGAACCTTGCTTCCTGGTCCGCCAGAAGTATAGTGAGATCGGTAAGGAGAATCTTTTCTCGGGTGCCCTGCACAGCCATGGAATCATGAGGGACCGTCACATGCTGACCGACGCCAAATTGCCTGGCAACGAAGTTGGGGTGGTAAGGTTCCAAGGTAAGAGGGTTGGTATTAGAGGAGAGTTTGGCACCAGCAATCAAATCTCGAGCCATGAGAACACAGCTCCAATGGATAACCATATCATAGTGGTCGCCGGAAGAGGGGTCCAAATCCTGGGGGGTGAAGATCCATTGGGGCCTGTGACCTTTCCCCACTGACGGACACCAGCAAAAATCATTAGGGTCTATGTCCAGCAGGACTCGAATCGCCTTCACCCGCTCCACAGGAAAACTTGGTGTGGCAGCAAGAGCACACCCCAGGATCTCCGAGGAATCTGTCGCCATGTCAGGAGCAAAATTTGAAAAGTAGAGTTGCGCCCAAAGCTGCAAAAACCAAAAGGGACCATCGGCCTTAGAATAAGATCCCTTGTCCTTGACTTGCCTCAGAAAGCTATCCATGCTCTTGTAGAGGATAGCGAGGAAGAAGGGACCCCAGGCATACTTTTGGCCTGTTTGCAGCAGGCGAACAAAACAGAAAGTTCTTTGACGACACCAAATGACTTGGTGTTGTAGAAGAACTTGTTGAAGAAGTACATGAGGAAGGAATGATGCTCCCCATCAGTGACCGGGCCGGAGCATTTGGCGTTCTTAGTCAGGATGTTGGAGAAGGCAGAAGCGTAAGTATACGGGGGTCAACGCCCAGGAAATTAGGGTCGGCGTGGACCTCAATGCCGCCGGTGGGGAGCCCCACAATGGCGGCCACGTCTAGTAAAGTGGGAGTCAAGATGACCCATGGAAACACAAAAGCGTTTAGGGTGGTCGACCAGAAGGACATTAAAGGGAACAAGAGATTCACGTTGTGAGAAACCTCCTGAGTCTACACCATGATCATATCATAGATACCCCATGCCTTCCATGTTTCTCCCTTTTTCTTGGCCAAGCGGACCACCCAGTCATTGTAATCAGATTTGCTTTTCGGCCATCCCCGAAGATCATGAAACTTGGCCTCAATGTTGAACCAAGAGTTTTTAGGGGGAGATTGCACGAACCGAAACGTTTTTTAAAAACCTCGAAACTGTAGTCGGCGTTGGTGGCGATAAGGCGAAGGATAGACAATGGGCCGATGGTGGTAAAAATGGACGAAGAAGCACCCTGAATGGAAGGGGTAGCAGAGGAAGAAGTGAGTTGTTTGGCTGCTATGGCTGACAAAACACGGCCTGAAAGGAAAGGGGAAGGAAGAGGTTTCTCTCAAAGCGTAGGGAAGAGTGAGTATGCAAGGAACCGTGTACAGTAGGCATGATGGCCATTTATAGTCTTGGGGAGGTAACCGGTGCGACCTTGGGAACCACTACACTGCCTTTTCAGATTGACGCGAAGCGAACCGCCAAGTGTCACATAATGGCAGCTAGCCGCCTCAATCGTCACATCAGGTCATATCATGGGTTTTTGTCCCATTAGTCACGTCCCCGCGGCCATGCTACAGCACAAAAATGGGGGCAATTGTTAACACCAAAAAATAAATTAAGTCGTAGGCCGAGGGCCGAAAGATGGAATCAAGGGGAGACCAGGGCACCGAGGCAAGTCGCCTGACAATTTACAGAAAATATTTGCCGAAGGAACAATCCCTAAGGAGGAGCTCGAGGCAAAAAAGAATATAAACACCCCGAGGGGTGACTTAGTACGAGGGATGATGGATAGGGCTGAGGCAAGACAAGTCTTAACTTATAGAGTGCCTCGGCGACAATGGCTCGGATAAGCCTATGTTTGATGGCTGCAGGCCGAGGGGGAAATGGCCGAGGCAAAGAAGACTTGCTTGCGAGGCAAGAAAGGGCACGTGAACAGAACATGGGAGAAGTTAAAGGTTAAGCGAAGAGGAGAAGCCTTGAGGAGTGGAGCGAAGAGGTTTCAACATCCCACTAACCGTGCTAGTGGGATCGTGGGTAATGGCTCCGATTTCTTAGGGTTAGGTGCGAGATTAGGCATTGATCTTCAATTGATCTAACGGTAGGCAAATGTTGGCTCGCTTAGTGGCCGACGAGGGTCTATGTGTATATATAGAAAGGAATAACTTGTACAAAGACACACACTCAATAAATACAAAACTTATTCTCGCAATTTATCTTCATCGCACTTTACTTTATTTTACTTGTGCACCATTTTTTTTAGATTGAGTTCCAGGTGTCGTTAATTTGAGCTTCTACGATTGTGCAGCGGTGGAGATGTGATCACTACGGATCACCCAGCAACTTGCGGACGATACTATACGTTGATGTCACTTTCTTTTTATTTAATTGATTAAATGTTTATTGATTTGATCATGTGACATCGGGACTTGGGTTGTATTTTCAAAGAAATGTTCTTATAAATAGTGTTTATATGATTTAAGGAGTTGATAACATCTTTTACTTGCGAAAGGTATTTCGAAAATGAATTGCGAATATTATTTTGAAAAACAAATTTACTCATTTTTCGTACTTTTCTTTTATTGTTACATTTGGGGTAAGGGGTGTCACATTTAGTGGTATAAGAGCAGTTCGGTCCTAACCGGACTGTTTGTTTGGTTTATTGTGTTTCCGATGTGTGGACTCTCAATAGAGTTGCATGCATTACTTGTTTTTTTCTTGATAGTTGGGAGGTTGACCAAATTAGTTGGTTAAGTCATCTAGAGAATGGGATGGGCTATAGATATTCCTTAGAAGAATCATCAAGGTTATAGTTGATAGAAGCAAGTTAGAACCCAAACAACTATTTTCCTTTGGAGAGAGTTTTTCATATATAGAGGTTGGTCTATTCTTTAGGCCGTCCTTTGTGTGCCCATTATGTCTCCTCTGTGTGAACTCTGTATCCTCGAGAATTATTTCTAACTTCCATGTTACCTTGGTTGTGGCTCTGTAACTCTAAATGTGTAGAATCTCCAAGTTTTTAAGATTTAATTATGATACTAATATTTTTTAAAGAATGATGTTACATGGTTTTGTGATTTTAAAAATAAATAAATATGTACGTTTAATGTTGGTTGCTCAAAATATGTATTAAGTTACTTTGATTAATAATACTAAATCTTGTATAATTTTTTTTTACGTGTTTTTATTTGTGTGTTCATATTTCGGGCTGAGTGTCTTGTGAATTGGTCTTGCTAGTTATTTGAATGTACTAATTCATTATTAATGTGATACAATATTTTGATCATTATAAGTAATAATCATTTTTAAATGTTATAATTATCGCTTCCTCTTATCCGATAATTGCTTCCTCTTATCTCTCAGCAAACCACCAAAACTACAAAGCCCGAAAAACTAAATACATAAAACTGTTATCATTAATATGTGTAACGGTAGTTTTTTTTTATTTTTTATAATTAAGCCCGGATGGATTACATCAATACATCATGCAGGGTTGAATAAAAACCACAATTAGAATAAAAGCACCTATACAAAGTTGAAAGAAAATGTTGGGGAGTTTTATTGTAAATGAGATCAACGTTCCCACGAAAAATGTTAAATTATAAATTAGATAACATTATTATCAAATTAAAAATAAATTTTAACAAAGACATTGGAATTGAACATTATTGTGTAAAAACATGTGCAAGTATACACAGTCAAACAAGTAATAAAGTGATAAGTAGAGATCGTTCCCATGAGGATTGATTATGGTTAACTTCACAAGTTCCCAATTTAGCTAATCTAATTAGTGAGACAATAAAGTAACAAGTAACACATTTTATTAAGATAATTAGGACAATAAATTAGAGGGCAAATGACAATAAAATATAGTAACAGTGATGTTGAATCAGAGAGATGGGTATAACCAAGACTATGATCAATAATTACTCAAATAATGACTCACTGCTGTGATAAGTGTTGTGATAGCATTCAGTGTGCAGAATTGAAATTTAACTTTCCAATTTTAAGATCAGAATATCGCAAAGGTTCCCTTATTCCTAAGCTCCCATTTGGTCTATTCTAAAGTGTGTAAAGTATGTTTCAGATCACACTATGGCTCCAGCTTCATATTCCCATTCTTCACTAGGAAAATCAATATTCCTATTCAGAACTTTAATACATTCCAGAAGTTAAAGCACGTTACCCTAATTAAAGTGATCAAGTTCAAAAAGAGTGTATAGCATTAAATCACACAAGTTAATGAAGCATCAAGAATTAATCACAAGGTTTCATCATAATTCATAATTACTTCACCATAGTCTTGGCTATAAAAAGATCTAGCTCATAATGAGCTTAGACAGGACAAAGTAGTACTTAGATAACATAAATGAAGTCATGGAATTAACAACTATAGCCCAAATCAGAAATACACTGAGGAAAACAGAAATTACAAACAAAGTGAAGCTCAAGGAGAGCTTATAGTGCTACAAATCTGCTCCAAGAACTCTGTGCAGTGCAGATGAAGAACTGTGCTGCAGAATGTAGGTTT
The DNA here is from genome assembly GCA_039519185.1 of Astragalus membranaceus. Taxonomy (NCBI): domain Eukaryota; kingdom Viridiplantae; phylum Streptophyta; class Magnoliopsida; order Fabales; family Fabaceae; genus Astragalus; species Astragalus membranaceus. The sequence continues at coordinate 138,263,136 of CM076848.1, read as the reverse complement.
CCAGCTTCAAAAATGGAGTTCCAGCACTGAAAAGGGTGGAAAGATGGTTGGGGAAGATGATGAACAGTGGATGGTGGCTGAAAATGGTATTCTCTCACCCAGGGATTTGAGGAGGCTGAAGCTCTCCTCCTTCTTTTAAGGTTAAAGTTCCTTTTTATATGACATTTTCTTACTTTCTGTACTAATTGGGCCAATGTATATTCTGAAAAGGTGCTGGGAACCCTACAAGTAAGGACAATTTGTCTTTTTGTGGCCCATTAATGCTCAGATTCCTTTTTGCACACCCTTACATAGGACAAAACACCATTTTCTTCACTTTAACATCTCGTGCTACCACAGCATTCGGCACAACACCTGAGCAAAAAATTCATGCACAACTAAATAAAGAGTGAAATCCCACAAAATGGCACTAAAAGTGCCCAAAATACATTTTAAACACTACGAACAAATTTATATTAAATTAAATTATATTGAAAAGCCCAATTTATTTACATTAATTACCATTAAACAAGCTTAATTTTCATTTGTTTTGGCATAAATAACTCTTATTTTTAAGAGTGATCAAACATCCACAAAAGTCTAAATTTTTTTAATAACGTTATCTATATCCATCAGAAATATAAAAACTTAACCCATAATTAAAGAGAAAAGAAGACAACACAATTAGAAAGTGGAACACGTACACAGCTATCATGCCGAGTTTGGTTTAAAACTAAACACCAATTTAAGTATGCTTCTAATACTCGTTGGTGCGAAATTATCAAAATAAGGAAGAAAACAGCAATTTGGACATGTAAAAAAACATCAATTTGGACATGTAAAATTTTTTCTGCATCCTAAAGCACCCCAAAACACAATGTCTTGCATCATACTTTACGTATTTTGTCACAAAAGGTTTTTTGTTTTTCATCAAACAGGTTATTGAAGAACGAACTTCGCGTACTTGAACACCTTAAAAAATTTTGGGACCCTAAAATTTTGCATATTAAAACATCTGAAATTTTTTGAGACTATAAAATACCCCTTAAAATATAAAAAAGAAAAAATGTAAAACCTTAAGATATAAAAGAAGAAAAAAAAACTGAAACCAAAAAAGGAAGAAGATTTTTTTTCAAAAAAAAAATGAAGTAAAAAAAAAACAAAAAAAAGTGAGGCACAGAAGCAAAAACAAAAAAAAAGAAGAAAAAAAAAGGAAGTTGGCGCCAACATTGACAAGCCGCTTATAATGTCTAGATATTGTTGTTTCATTGTTGTCATTTTATACTATCAATAAAGAACTTATTATTTTGTCGAAAAATGAAGGACTTATTATATTTTTCAATTTTTCACCTTTGACCATTAACTTTTTTACAACACTTTTGACCATTAACTGAGCCCACCAAAATGTACCTTTTTACAAATGACGTATTTTTAGATAAATATGTTTTTTTTATCATTTAAATTCTGATAAGCTCGATATTTTGAAGAATAAATTATTCTTTCCTTCTATTGGACATTATATACACTTTCCTCTCCTCTCCTCTTATTTTAAAACACACACTGACTGGTGATACATATTCACTTTAGGAGGTGGTACAATATCATGGAAGTCATCAAAACAAACATGTATAGCCCGGTCTACAATGGAATCGTAATTTATAGCTCTTGAACAAGCATGTCAAGAAGCTGAATGGTGTCCCAATTCTGCGGTCCACGTGTCTAGAGTGAGTGCTCTCCCTTCTCTCTTCGCGTGCCGTCACCCTCCCACGAAACTAGGGTTTCTGTGTGGATTTTCGCTCCAGCTCGCTGGTTTCGCCCCCACCTCGGTGGGCTTTGCTCCTTTTTGGCAGTCGCTCCCACTTCTGTGGGTCTTTTGTTGTGTGCAGATTGTCTCTCTCAATGGACAAGTGGAAGAAACCGGACTTCCCGATTGAAGATGAAGCTCTGTTGGTTGTGGATGATGACGAAGCTGCAAGCGATGAATCTTGTCAACGGTCGTTAGTTGGGAAACTCTGGACTGAAAGCCCTTTCAACGCTCGTGCTTTTAAATCTACCATGGTTGATGCTTGGAGGCTTAAACGCCCTGTTGATGTGCAGGAGTTAGGAAAGAACCTCTTCCTTTTTATCTTCTCCACAAAACGTGACATGGAGAATGTTCTGAGCTCTGGTCCTTGGAATTTTGATAGAAATGTTGTGGTTTTGAAGAAAGTTTCGGGGTCTGAGCAACCGTCAGATTTGTCTCTAAATTCTACCTCTCTCTGGGCAAGAATTTACGATGTTCCGCTGCGTTTGCGTACTGATAACATGGCTGCTAGGTTGGGGAATTTGATGGGGTCATTTGAAGAAGCGGATACCAGGGATTGTAATAGATTGGGGAAATATCTGCGAGTCAAGGTCTCCATTGATCTCAAGAAAGCTGTGAAGAGGGGAACTGTAATTCGATTTCAAGGCAAAGACCTCAAAGTTTTTTTCAGGTATGAACGTTTACCTGCCTTCTGCTTTATTTGTGGTAAATTAGGCCATCAAATGAAGGAGTGTGATGATAGTGAGTCATTTGAAGAGGAAGGTTTGGATGAAAAGGATGAGAAGGACCTCCTCTTTGGGCCGTGGCTGAGGGCTTCTCCTCTGCCTAAGCAAAACTTTGAAGTTAGGAAGGATAGTTTCCCTGGATCCTGTAGTAAGAGTTTGTTTGCCTCCTCAGGCAGCAGTAAGGTTGGAAATAGTGGGAAATCTAGAGAAGAAGTCGAAGTAGTCCAACCAGCTAACCCCACTCTTACAAAGGACCCTATTGGTACACCTGCAGAAGTAGTTTACACTACCCCTACCAAACAGGGTCAACCTACATGCCCCAAACTTACCAATGCTGATAATCTGTATGTGGCTGATATTGAAGAGGTGGCTGAATCACTAGGTACTTTTGCTTTAACCCCAAAATCTACTTCAAAAAAACCAAAAGCAAAAACTACTACTACCAAAGCTAAAAGCAGAAGCTGGACAAGAGTGAAAGGTGGGAAAGCTAGGGGTGGCAATAAAAAAGAGACTCTTACTAGGGAAAGAGGTAAGAGGAGTCTTTTTGATGTGGTGATCTCTGAAGGTACGCTTGGGGATCTTAATGAGAGTCTCCACAAAAAACAAACTACTAGGATGGACATTGACGAGAATCTACCAGAGGGGGTGTTGGAAGACCAACACCTCCTACCTCAATGAAAATCTTAAGTTGGAATTGCAAGGGGTTGGGGAACCCTCGGGCAATTCGAGCCTTGTTAAGGCTCAACAAAATTGAAAATCCTCATATGGTTTTCCTAATGGAGACTAAGTTATCTGAGTTGGAAATGAATAAGGTGAGAAACCAATGTGGTTTTAGTTCTGCCATAGTGGTCGGTTGTAGAGGTTCTGGGAAAGACAGAGCAGGTGGAATAGCTCTTTTGTGGTCAGATCCTGTTTCTTTTACTGTTGAATCCTACTCTTTGAACCACATTCATGGTTATGGTAAGATCGATTCTAATGACTCTGAATTTATGGTTTCTGGTATCTACGGCTTCCCCTGATGAAGCTCATAAGAGGGAGACCTGGAGGTTGATTCGGAGCCTCAGGAACCCCCAGTTAAGTGACTGGTTATGTTTGGGTGATTTTAATGATATTGTTGAAGCTACTGAGAAGCAGGGAGGCAATAACAGATCGGTTGGTCAACTAAATTGTGGGAGAGATACTTTGGAGCTGTGTGGTCTTAATGATTTGGGGATTATTGGTTATCCATATACCTGGTCAAATGGCAGAATGGGGGAGGAAAACATCCAATGTAGATTGGATAGGTGCCTTGGTACAGAGAGTTTTTGCAATAGATTCTCTCCTATCACAGTTACCCACTTACCAAGATATGGGTCTGACCATTCGGTTCTCATGCTTAAACTTGATGACCATGATCATTTAACCAAGAAAAAGAGGATTCATGTCTTTAGATTTGAGGAGAATTGGACAAAGGATCCTAGTTGTGAGGATATTGTCAGGAGGAATTGGAGGGGTGGTGGCAGTTCCTGCTCTAATAAGCTTGTGGGGATGGTTGGTATTGATGGAGAGTTTGAGGGGTATAGAACAAACGTCATCAAAAAGGGGATCATGAAAATTGAGAAGCTGCTTAAGAATGAGGCTCTCTGGAAGGGTGACAATGTTAACTTGGCTATTTACAGGAGCCTAGAGAGAGAGTATGCTGATCTTCTCAAGTGTGAAGAGGTGTCTTGGAGACAACGAAGTAGAGCTATGTGGTTGAAAGAGGGTGACAAAAATTCCAAATTCTTTCACAAGAAAGCTAGTCAAAGAAGCAAGACAAATGCCATTAAGAAACTTAAAGATGAAGATGGAATTTGGTGGCACGGGGAGGAGCATGTGGAGAGGACTGTTCTTAATTTTTTCACTAATTTGTTTACTTCCTCCGGTACTATCAATGCTGAGCAGGTGTGTGGTAATATTCAGAGACATCTGTCCTCTGAACAACTGCACCCTTTGAATGCACCTGGCCCTGACGATTTACCAGCTCTATTCTTTCAAAAATACTTGCACATTGTGGGTGATGACATCCAGATGCTAGCTCTTGATATCCTCAACAATGGGAAGTCCCCTGAATGCATCAACATGACCTTCATTGCTCTTATTCCTAAGTGTAAGAATCCTTCCTCCCCCAAAAATTTTAGACCAATTAGTTTATGTAATGTTACTATGAAAATTGTAACTAAAACTATAGCTAATAGGGTTAAGAGTTTCCTGCCTAGTATTATTGATGATGAGCAAAGTGCTTTTGTAAATGGGAGGCTTATTACTGATAATGCCTTGGTTGCCATGGAGTGCTTCCATTGGCTTAAAAATAAAACCAAGGGCAAGAGGGGAATGATGGCTCTTAAGCTCGACATGGCAAAAGCTTATGATAGACTAGAATGGGACTTTATTAGGACTTCTTTGTTGAAAACTGGCTTCCCTGTTAATTTTACAAACATTATCATGTCTTGCATCAACACTGTTAGCTACCAGGTGCTTATCAATGGCCAACCTAGAAGATCTTTCAATCCTGAGAGGGGTATCAGACAGGGTGACCCTCTGTCACCTTATTTATTTATTTTGTGTGCAAATGTTCTCTCTGGTATGTTGCATCATAGTAGCCAGCATAGTTCTATTCATGGGATCCAAGTTGCTGGAAATGCTCCCCATATTACTCACCTTCTTTTTTGCGGATGATAGCTTACTGTTTGCTAGGGCTACTGCTAAGGAAGCTTCTTCAATTGTTATTATTCCGGACTCTTACCAAGCTGCCTCGGGCCAGCTTGTAAATCTTGACAAATCTGACATGTCATATAGCCGAAATGTGCCTATCCAAGAACAACAAACTATCTGTAACCAGATTGGGATAAAGGCTGTGACTCATCACACCAAGTATCTTGGGCTTCCAGTGGTGTTTGGGAGGTCTAAGAAGGAGGTGTTCTCTCTTGTTCAAGATAGAGTTTGGAAGAAGGTTAAAGGGTGGAAAGAGAAGTTTCTGTCTAGAGCTGGTAAAGAGACTCTAATCAAGTCAGTGGCTCAATCAATACCAAACTACATTATGAGCTGCTATAAGATGCCCGAAGGAATTTGTAACGAGATTGAGTCTATTATTGCTAAATTTTGGTGGGGATCCTCTGATAATCAAAGAAAAATTCATTGGATAAGCTGGAAAAAGATGGGAGTGGGCAAGTCTAAGGGAGGAATGGGCTTTAGGGGCTTTAGTGAGTTCAATGCTGCTCTTCTCAGTAAACAATGCTGGAGGTTGGTGAATGATGAATCTCCTCTCATGTCAACAGTCTTCAAAGGAAGGTATTATCCTAGATCAAATTTCCTAGCTGCCTCTACGGGTTTTCAACCAAGCTATGCTCTAAGTGCAAAAAAAGTTATTGAGAAAGGAACTAGATGGATGATAGGGAATGGTGAGAAAGTTAAGATATGGCAGGACAACTGGTTACCAGATCAAGCAAACTTCAGAGTCTGCAGTCCGGTTAGTTCTATTCCTGCTGATTCTTCTGTCAGTGCCCTCATAGATGGTGACACAAAGCAGTGGGATAGGCATATTATTGCCAGGATTTTCAATCCTTTTGAGGCCAAACAGATCTATAATATTCCCATCTCTATGAGGCTACCCGATGATAAACTTGTTTGGCATTGGGAAAAGGATAGCCACTACTCTGTCAGATTTGCCTACCACCTCTTGAAGGAGGAAGATAATAGAAACTCTGCTGAATCCTCAAGCTCATCTAACAAAACCTTGTGGAATTCTACCTAGAAAATCAAAGCTCCAAACTGTGTCAAGAATTTCATCTGGAGATTGGCCAGAGACATTTTGCCAACTAGAAGCAGGTTGCAAAGAAAAGGTATTTCCCTTGATACTCAATGTTCTTTCTGTTGTTCTGGTTCTGAAACTAGCAGCCATCTGTTTTTGTAATGTCCCTTGATAAAGCTGGTCTGGTTCTCTTCTCCGCTGGGAATCCATATTCAAGATAATTCTGATCTCCTGACTTGGCTGCAACATTGGCTCTCAGTGGATGATTTATTAGCAAGACAAACTGTGTGTATCACTCTTTGGAAGATTTGGAAGGCGCGTAATGATCTAATCTTCAATAATTCCAATTTTAACCCGATTGAAGTGGCAGCTGCTAGTGCTAATTTTGTAGAGGACTTCAATGCTGCTAACACTACGGTTACCAGAACACATCCTTCTCCTTCGGCAAGCTGGGAAACTCCACCTGCAGGCCTCATCAAGGTTAATTCTGATGCTGGGTGTTTTGATGATCTGGTTGCGGGTTGGGGTTTTATTGTGAGAAACTCTGCTGGTGCGGTGCTCCATGCTGCTACCAATCTCTGGTATGGTAAGCTAAATCCAACCTTAGCTGAAGCACTTTGCCTTCGGTGGACACTACATTGGGCTGTCTCTAATAAGCTCTCTAATGTTTGGTTTGAATGTGATTCTGAGACTGTGGTTCTCTGCTGTTCGGGTGTTAAAAATGATATTTCTATAGATCCTGTTATATCTGATTGTAATTTCCTTCTAGGACAGATTCCAAATTCTAAACTTTCTTTTGTTAGAAGGAATTGTAATCAAGCTGCTCACGCACTTGTTAGTCTAGCTAAGCAATTTGGTGCTATGTATTGGGAGGGATATGTCCCTGAACCTGTGAACAATATTGTCTGTAATGATGCCACGTGCTCACTCTTTTCTCATTTAATAGTATGAGTTGTCTTTTCTGTCAAAAATAAAAAGAAGCTGAATGGTTGAGATGTCTAATGGCTGATATACCATTGGGTCGAATACCTACACCTATAGTATCATTCCATATGATTCTCAAGCTGCAATTGGTGTAGCTAATAATAGATCCTATAATGATAAGAGAAGGTACATACGCATTGTAAAATCCCAGTCTGCTTATCAGGATTGTCTACTGCCCTACAAATAAACACGAGTCTTTTCAGCATGTGTCCTCCACACTTTCATGTTTTCTTGGAAACCTCTCAAAAGACCACTCATCCCAAAATCGCTTCAAGTCAAGCATGCTTAACTATCGAGTTCTTATGTTTAGGGCTCTCGAAATATAGGTAGTCCCAAATCTTTTAAGTGTTACTTCAAATATATAGTCCCATACCTGCATAGCCTCAAGATCCCTATCATTCTAGTGCATATTTGGTTCGTTCGTGCGCTCCTTCGCCTGAAGCTGCCAAGAGCCGCTCTTTCTCTGTGCCAACTTTTGGGCACCAGCGATCACTCCCCTCCCTCATCAGTCAAGGATGTCACATGCATGAGACGTGGTGTTGTTAGACACATAGGTAATGGCATTTACCCAGAAAATTGTTCTAGATACCCCGACGAGGGTGGGCTTAAAGCCTTGGGTAGAGGTGGACACCCATTTGTGGTCAAACGAATCCATATGGATAATATATGCACTACATTTCTCATCCCTATGGCTTGTGGTGGTGGTTGAAGTGAGGTTGAGCCGCAAGCTGTCAATAATTACATAGCCTTTCAGATGACTAGCGCTATAGAGACACACTTTGACATGGCTAGTGCTTTAGAGACGCAATTGATGTATCTACCCACGTGAGTGTGAAGGCAAAGACAACCTTCAATGAAACAATTTGGCAATCTTTCTAGAACACTCTGAGCAGCCCAAGGTAATAGAGAGGCCTCAATTATGGTGAAAAACATTTTATCAGGAACCGTCACAATTTCAAAGACAAAAGTGTGTTGTGGGAGTCTCATCTTAAGTCCACTTAGATCAAGAGGAATTCACTTTTTTGAGAAGCCTAAACTTAGATCATTTCATTAATAATAACGCGTTCACTAAAGGTTGGATTCAAATCATGAATCTTGGAACTAGCAAAGACTTGTGACACCCTCGCAAGGGTATGAGCGACACAGTTGGCGGTTGATGTTTTTTCTTTTTAATTTTTTTTTGACCAAATTTTCTTTTTAGTTTTCAAAGATACTTATAATATAATTATGGTTATTTAATTATATTATTAAAAACTTTATTTTCCATAAAAAAAAACTTTATTTGCCATAAAGATTTATAACGTCTTCTTCCCAAAAAAAAATGATCTTCCCATAAAGATTTATAACGTCTGTTAATCCTCCGGTTGGTGCAATAGTTAGTAGCAATTTAATTGATATTGATTTCACTGTTTTGAGCAACAGACAAAAACAATACATACACAACGTTGGTTCAAGAAAAAGTTCTCGATATATATCTGTAAGGCCTAGTTCAACTGGTAAATGCCAAAATTGTTAGGCTGGATATAATGTCTCGGGTTCGAACCCAAGACTTCACAGTGGTGTGCGTGAGTTTTTAGTAGCAATTGTCACTCTGTCTACAAACCAAAAAAAATAATTTTGGATATACAAGATAACCGAAAATTATATTCTTGGTCCGGCTTCTTTTTGTTGTTATTTTCAGGCATTGTTTGTAAATTTTGAGTAGTAAACCGGAAATTGTGATGCACTGAAGATCCACCAAAATTCACTTTCAAGTCAGCGGTTTTTTTGCCACACCACAGCGTTATTCTAATTCCAATTTTTATTTTCACAGTACCATATCAATATATCTTAGTGTGACAAAAAAATATCAATATATCTTAGAATAACAAATAGAAATAAACAATTTTTGTTATAAACCTTCAATTGAAAAGGAAGAAATGAAATATTATTCAAGATTTGGAACTCATTTATCTCTAATTTCTAATCAACAACAAGGCTCTTTTTCTTTACTAGTCCATTTACGGCAGATATATGTCTCATTTTGAGTTTGAGACTGACAAGGTCCACTTTCTTTGATAGACCAACCGCACCATTCACAATTATAATCGCCATCATAGACATCAATTGTATATTGGAGTATAGGCTCTCCTGTCTTTTGCCAAATAAAGCTACAGTCGTAAGATGTTTGATTCTGCCTATCATCATTTCTGTCAAAAGTCCATTGCACTGATTGAGTAAAATAAATTCTCTGAGGGAAAACCACGACCTTTCCATGTTCCTTTGTCTCACTGCATGTAACCAAAAATGGAGTATTATCGGAGAAAGAATTTGTGATACTCACAGTTATCCTCGGACCTCCAAGAACATTTCTAGCCAATACTAGCAATGTAAGAACCAACCCCAACAGGAGAACACTTCTCGTGAATCGAGACATTGTACACTACTCTTGTTGCTATGAAACTTCGCTATATATATATATATATATATATATAGAGAGAGAGAGAGAGAGAGAGAGAGAGAGAGAGAGAGAGAGAGAGAGAGAGAGAGAGAGAGAGAGAGAGAGAGAGAGAGAGAGAGAGAGAGAGAGAGGTTCAAGTACGATGAGGAAAGATTAGATAGGATTGATATATGGAAAAAGATGGAGTGCCTTTTACCAAAATATTGTTTTTGATTTTTGTTGTCATTTTCTAATAATATCAATAAAGCACTAATTATATTTTTCCTTTTTATACCTATGACATTGATTTTTTTGACAAGACTTTTGACCATTAATTGAGACAACCATAATATACCTTTGACCAATGATGTCATGTTTTGGTAAATATGTTTTCTTTTAATTTTGATAATCTCGATTTATGAAAAAAGTAAATTATTCTTTTCAATATTGGGCTAGCTTGCAATGGGCCTATTAGTTAGTAAAACTATAGGTCCAGTCATGCTTACAGCAACAACAATAGGACCAGATACCTTGCCCAAACAGGATACCTAGTTAGACAATGCCCTGCTAAAAACGACAACTGGAATTTGAGGACCGGGATACCATACTCGAACATGATACATTGTCCAATAATTCCCTTCTATTGAATTATCTTCAATAGAATAAAAACTTTAACATCTTGTTGAATAATGTTTACTACAACAACAATATATTCACAAATCCAAATAATCATCCACATATCACCTATTAGACACAAATAATTTATCAGGAACCCAAACAAGACATTTTCACATTTTTGATCACATATATCTAAACATGGCACAATCAAAAAACATCAATTAAAATCACATTTAGTTTCAGAAGTATGGCCATTAATTCACGAAATACATATTATTTGTCAAATGCAACAATATCATATTTCACAAATTCGATTAATCATTCACAAAACACATATCCTTAGTCAAAAGTAAAGCATTTTCATAGCAAAGAACCAGAGGAAGTGAGTTTTAATCATATATAATTTCATAGACATCATTGAATTACACATATACTCATTAAACAATTTTTTTATTGCTCCTACGATTAATGAACATGTATCAAGACTAAGTTCGCGACACAAAGTCATATCGTTGATCATATATGATTTCACATAACACATCACAAATAAAACACGGGTCGGGGTCACAGGTGTTAGCCTGCATTTTCGACAGGTTCAATTAAATGCAGTCAACGAGGTTTGACTTGCTAATTTCAAGAGGAAAGATATTGATTTCGACAGTGAGAAGTTTTCCCAAGAAGGTTGACGCAGTGCTTAACTTAGTGGAAATTGAAGAATTGAAGCCAATGGTTCGACGAGAAGAAAGTTAGTGATAGATCAGAAGTCAAGTGCTCGTTGTTGAAACAGCATAGCAGTTATTGTGGTCGAAGACATGGCAGTTACCATTTTTTAAATTCTATGTACAGTTAGTTAGTTATTGTGTTTCCCTCCTTGTATAAATAGTAGTTTTTCATAGGAAGAATAGGTCACAAACTCACATACAGAATTCTGAAACTCAGACTTTCAACATAACAGAGAAAACGAGTCAGAGAACAATGTATGAACTTGTGCACCATTCTCTTTACAATTAATGAAATTTCACTTTTTTTTTTTGAACCAAACCAACCATTTTTTATTGGGTGAGCTTTTTTCTCCTTAAAAATCAAACCAAACCAGCGTCTAGGACAAACCTAAGAAATAAATCTGCCCAAACCTTCAAAAGATGAACTCGCCGTTTTCAGATCCATGACCACTTGACGCTCAACTCTTGGGAGCTTTCATTACCAGCCTTTATCACCAACCCTGGTCGTCTATCCACAAGCTAACAATCTCTGATCATCAAAGATTTATAACAACGTAGACCGAAACAGATATCGCAAACCGGTTATAAATAACCAACAAAAAAATTGTCCTACGATACTTTTAATCTTGGTGAATGGTAGGTACTAGGAAGGAAGTGGGAATGTCAACAGTTCCAGACAGGATGAGCCGGAATACACAATCTGATTAAGGTATGCAAAGTGTCTGTGTTCAATATATAAGATTTCACTGAACTTGGAAACTTGTAACCGCTTTAAGATTTCACGAGCTGGAAGGCATTTATCAACCACTCCTGTGAATCTATTAAACTGCGGAGGGTATATTCATGATGTAAATACAACTCAACTCATCCATAAGCATATATGATAAAGGATATATTCCAAAGAGTACATGTAAGCAGCAGAAGCAAAACATTAAAAAAAAAAACGTTTCTTCAACGATGTCTACTAAGAAACCCTAAAATAAAAATATAACATGACAGGATTTTTTTAACTGGTGATGATGAATCCAAATTTAACAAACCAGGGATGAAATCCAACTACAACACATGTGCTAGCACTTCAATCTTTCTTCTTATCTTTCAAAGGCCCTCTGGGAATCTTGCTCAAAACCTTCACATCAAACACAGCATACTGCTTCTTGAATTCGATAAGTGCCTTGTCACCAAAAGAGTCCACGCGATCTTCATATTTCTCATACAGCACAGGTACAGTGTGAAGCAAAACAAAAGCTATGTAGAACAATGTCAAGAAGTTGGTCCAACTCCCAACAATAGACAAAACCCATAATCCAGCGATCACCGAGAGAAACTTTTTAAGTCAAAACCCATAATCCAATAGACAAAACCCATAATCCAACAATTTCACTTTTACAGCTGTGCAAAATCAGAAAAAGAATTAGACATTTAATGTCAGGCGCTCAGATGCCTGACTTTATATGTTGAGGCGGTGGCAAACATGTAATTTAGAGGCAAAACTCGCGAGTTTTAAAGTCAAGCGAATACACGTCTGACTTCTAAAGTGAAAAATAGAAAAAAAACTTAGACTTTTAAAGTCATGCTATCAGACGCGTGACTACATAAGTAGACACGGTGGCAAACTTGTAATTAAGAGGTAAAATTTTAAAGTCAAGCGCATACACGCCTGACTTCTAAAGTACTAAAATAATATCAAAATATTCCCTCTTTCTATCCGCAAAACGCGTGCTGCTCTCAGTTTCCATCACTCTCTCAGTTCCCACGCCTCTATCAGTTGCCATCACTCTCTCAGTACTCTATTCGCAAAACCCTAATTTCGTAACTCACTTCCAGCACCGCACCACCACACCCATGGAGAGAGAGAGAGAGAGAGAGAGAGAGAGAGAGGGTTCGCATGAGAGAGAAGAAACGGAGTTGTGGTCTTTTGAAAAGTGTGAGTGAGAGAGAGAGAGAGCGCACAGCGAAGCAAGGCGCGGTGAAGAAGAAGGAGACTACACCGAAGCAAGGCGTGGTGAAGAAGAAGGAGACCAGTGGTCGAAAACCCAAACCCAAGGACGAGAAGAAAGATGAACAATCACACGGGAAGACGCCAAAGGAAGCAAAAAAGGCGCAACAGCAACAACAACAGCATCGGTGGACGAGAAGTACACTCAATGGAAATCTCTCGTTCCCGTTCTTTACGATTGGCTCGCAACCATAACCTAGTTTGGCCTTCTCTCTCTTGCCGGTAGTATTTCTCCCTTTTCTTGGGTTTTCTGTTCTTCGAACTCTGAGCTAATAATCGTTTAATTTTGGTACTGATTTTGATTTTGTTGTTGAAGTTTTGTTTAATGGTTGAATCTTTTTCGTTGATTTTGTTGTTTTGTTACTCAGTGGTGTTGGTGTTGGTGTTTTCTGATCTGATCTTTTTGTTCCATTTGATTTTGTTGTTTTGTTACTCAGTGGTGTTGGTGTTGGTTTTGTTGTTTTGTTACTCAGTGGTGTTGTTTTGTTGATTTTGTTGTTTTGTTACTCAGTGTTGTTTTGTTACTCGCAACAACAGCTCTTTATTTTTGTACTAAGTTTAGTTTACTGAATCAAGCTTGTGATCTGGTGGATTTTGCAGGGAGAATTGGATGTTGAGAAATAGAATTATTGATCTGTTGTTACTTTCTTGGTGAGACTGAGAAACGATGCCCAGCCATCTATGGTTTGCACTGCAAATGATTTATACGAATGGAAAGATTTTCCCAAGGGACTCAAGGTTCTTCTCCTTGAAGGAGATACCACTTCTGCTTCTGAGATAAGTTCAAAGCTTGAGGCTATGGACTATAATGGTAAAACACTTTTTTGTTTCTTTCTTTTTTGTTTTTGTTTCGGGGGATAAATTATCCCTATCTTTTTGTACGATGGCATTAGGTAAAGCAACATTGCTTTGGAATCCTTATTTTATGGTTTTTGGAAAACCTTGATCTAAGGATTTAGTTGAATTGGAGGCTATAGAACTTGAGGAATCAGGAATTCCTTTTTCCCCCCTTTTCTTTCTATGTTAAATGTTCCCATGTATGCTAAATCTTTGACATCACTTGTAAAGTTGCTAAAGTTCTCATCTACACGTGAACTATGTACTTAAGTTTTTTTTTTGTTATGTTGATTTTATTCTTGTTGATTTTATGTACTGATTTTATGAGATATAAGTTATTGTTGTTGTTATGTACTGATTTAGTTGATTTTATGCTTCTTGTTGTTGATGATGGCGCTTATTGTTAATTTGTTGTACTGATTTTATGAATCTACGAACTGCTGTTGTTGTTGTATTGATATAAGCTATTGAGATATGAATCTGTTTGGACTTGGAATATGATGTATTTGGTTTCTTTGTAGTTGTTGTGCAAAAACGTGTGCAAGTATACACAGTCTAACAAGTAATAAAGTAGTAAGTAAAGATCGTTCCCACGAGGATTAAGGTTCAATTGCTAAGTCTATGGAATAGCGTTGCTTTAATGAGTAAATGTAACCAAATAGATGGGTGAAGATTGTTGTGCAATAATTAACGTAAGTAAAATGAGAATAATAAGATATGAACGAGTAAAAGTACGAGAAATGGTAATAGTCAAGACCAGGATCAATAAACAAAACTTATAGTCGCAGTGCTGTGATCGATGCTGTGACAGCACTCAATGCGCAGAATGAAAGTGGATATTCCTATCGCTAAGAGCGTGATGTCGTCAAGGTTTCCTTATTCCTAAGCACCCATTGAGGTTCATCACGTAGGTTGAAAAGCTTGTTTCAGTTCACACTATAGCCCTAACTTCATATTCCTATCCTTCGTTAGGAAAGAATAATATTCCTATCATTCTTCAAACTATATTAACTTGTGATATCGGTGAGTTAACTCCTTTTCAGATATTAAAACACGTTACCCTAAACAAAGTGATCAAGTTCGAAAAGAGTTTATAACATTAAACACACACAAGCTAATGAGGCATCACAAATCAATCACATAAACGCAACTACAAGAATATATTCATATCACCATCGTCTTGACTATCAAGGAGTTTAGCTCATGATGAGCTTAGACATGATAAAACAACTTAAAGTTACCGTAAACATACTCAACAACATAGGGAAAGCACTTAAGGGTTGAGTTACACCAACGAGCATGAAGGTGTCACACAACTACTGACTAGTTGTGCTATCAGAATGCTAAGAGTACTGGTTAACAGGGATCTCGTGGTTGAGTGTGGAGGATGATAGCTGCAAATGGTTGATTATGGTATTTTGTGGAGGTATGCGGGCCGTGTTCTGAACTCGTTCTCTCTTTGTCTCCAAGGATTTCTTCTGTATCAGATCTATCTCGTGCTCACGAGGGTAGATGCGTATATATGGGCCTTGGTGGTACGGCGCGCCTCTCTTGGGCCCTCACTATTATGTTGTTGCAACAAACCCTAAGAATTACACTGCCTTGTTGGTTACGGAGGCGCCGTCCTCGCTGGATGATAATGTTTCCTTTTTCTGTTGCGCTAAATGAGGCGCCTCGCCTAATCGCGCCCCTGCCCAATAATTCGCTGCTCTGCTGCCGTAGCACCTGTCGTAGCACTACCGTTACTAGAAAGTATCCTGCACACTAGCACACAAATTAAATTCCACAAAGATGGCACTTTCGTTCCCAGATTATAGTTAACATCCAAAAATCAATTAGTGTCTAATATGAAGATATCTACTACATTTTCTTGCGTGATTTACTTAAGGGTCAAGATAATTCTTATTTGAATGAATGCAAATAACTCACATTTCTGTGAGTTATCACACCCCCAAACTTGAACCATTGCTTGTCCTCAAGTAATGACAGCATCCGGCACAGTGCTGACAGCATTAATGACAGCATACAACCTGGGCAGCATCCAACAGGCACCTAGTGATAGCATTCTTAAAACGTGTTTACCATTCAGCAAAAACATTCCTCAAGACTTCCCCCTCATACTTACACTATTAGACTCCTTAGCAACCTGTGAACTCATAGCCTTCGCCCCCTAGATTAAAGGTGTGTGTGCTCTCTTGTACTTCTTCCATAGGCTCCTGACGATTTACTAGGCTTGGCTCTGGTTCCCACTTAGAATTTCCTACACTGCCTCTCCTTCTCAACTGCTGCAAGCAAGGCTATGATGATATACAGGGGTTGCCTTTTTATTTTAGGCGTTGATAACACTTAGGCCAATTAGAGTGGTGCACTTTTTTTTTTGAGTTGACTTGACCCGACTTCGGCTGAAACTGTAACGGTGTCTCCACAAAACAGCCTCCCTACACAGTGGCCAAACAACCTTCTTTTGCATATGTGCACCCTCTTTTACTTGAATTTGGCCTTGCTACTAGCGTGCTACCCCCAAACTTGACTTTTACCCTACATGCAGTTTCTATCAAATTCCAGGAAGTTTCGGTCCCTGCTAAGTTTTCACCTAACTTCCACCTAAGTAAAGCCTTTCACTTATTTCCAACATCCAACAGGCATTATTTCACCTAAGTAAAACTTGTGATTTAATTTGTGCATGCTTTTGAGGAGTGGTAAACATCTTTCAAAGATGGCGCGCTCTAATGTAAACAATACTTCTGCATCAAATGCACAATGTTCACAAGAACAAGCGTCAGTTAGTGACGCTAACGCTACGAATATCGTGGGAGTAACCGCTTCCATGCCTTCTTCGACACTTATGGGCGTAACTGCTGTAACTGCTCCTTACTCCTGTGTCGATGATGACAACGGCAGCATTGACACAGACTAATGCGATGGCTTCTGTGCCACCAATATTAGGACCAACAAGTCCTTTAATGGCTAATCCAATGATTGAAAATATGCCATTTAATTTGCCTATGAACAGTAAGAGTTATCCATATGGCATGCCAACAGCTATGATGGCAGGCCTTCTGAAAAATTCGTCTACGTATACAGACTATTCAATTACAGGATTTATGCCTACACATAGTTCATCAGAGAAGATTTTCAGTCGAAATGTTCAACCTTCATTGACCACATCATCTTTGCTGGCATTAAGGCAACAAATGGATGATAGTAATCATGATATGGTTAATATGTTAACACAACAAATTGGTACAGTGTTTAACCCTCTAATACAAAACACAAATAATAGTTACCAAATGTTAGCAACACAAATGGGAAGAATTGCTGATTTCTTTGGCACTCCACCAGTGCATAACCAGCAAATTCCTCAAATTCAGAATGTTAGGCCTGTTGAAATCCCCATAGAAAGGCCCAACAATGCAGTTCCCATCAATCAAGGGCAACAACTTGTTGTCGAAGAGCCTGTTCCTGATGTTGTGTTAGTCAATAGGAACCAAAATGCTGATGAAGTGGTTAGGCAAGTCCAACAAAATAATTTTCGAATCCAAAACAATTTGGCTAATCTTGTCGAAAACATTCTAGCCCAAAATGGTCTTTATTTAGGCATACATAGGCCTAATTTTGTGTCACCTTTCTTTGGCTGATAGAGTTCGACAGGTCGAAAGGCTTAAAGCTGAAAAGGTTAGGACTAGTAGGTTCAATAATAATAATAAAAAAGTCGCATATATCGACACTAATGACAGCGACCAGGAATTCGACATATCGTATGAGGATGTCGAATAAGAGGTTAATATTGCAAAATTAAAACCTACGCCTCCTTATACATGTAAAGTGTTAAAGCCATCAGATGGGAAAAATCCTGTCGAGCCTAAAAATGATAAGTTTGTTACAAAACCTTACACCTTTGATGTTTCTAAATGTGATGAAATATTTGATCTTTTGGTTACTAATGGTCAAATTTTGGTGCCTAAAGGCCTGAAAATACCACCATTGGAACAAAGAAAGAAAAGGGGTTTTTGTAAATTCCATAACTTTTTAGGCCATAACACTTCTCGTTGTGTTATTTTCAGGGATTTGGTCCAGAAAGCTCTCAATGAAGGTAGGCTGAAATTTGGTGACAAATCAAAGCCTCCAATGCAAATCGACACTGATCCTCTTCCAACAGTAGAGGCAATGTATGCTGAAGTCGACATCATGGTTGTCGAAGCCACTGGAGTTGTTGCTGGAAATGATAATTTGACAAAAGATATTGAAGTTTCTAAGGCTAATGTCGAAATGGTCACTGAAGACCAATATGCTGAGAAAATGAAAGGTGCTTACCCAAAAGAATAAGAGGAATTAATTGATTTCCATAATCGTTGCAAGATAAGAAACACAGAAGCGATGCTATGTCCAAGATGCAGTTCTGTCTTTGACAAAGAGGCTGCAAAGAGCCTTGAAGGTTATCGACCTCAATTGAAGCGGAAAGGAAAATGGTTCGACAAAAGGCCAAAGTTCAGTTTCAACAAAAGAGGGATACCATACAAAGTTACTTCGACAAAGCATACTCAGAAAGAGCAACTTAAGACTTATGTTCCATCAGCAAAGTCTCTTGTAGAGAAATGGGTGTACTCCGGTGGAAAGAATACTGGATACTTACCCGTGAATTCTGGTGGGAAAAGTGTTAGGTATCAACCAAAATCCATAAAAATAGCCAAGGGCAGCACCAGTACTACTGGCCAAAATAGAGCACTGGAATCTAACAAGTATGCCTATAACAACAATTACAAGGGGAAGAATCCCATGACTAGAACTCAATGGCGCAGACACCAACGCCAAAAGAAAGCTATTGGTGCAGGACAAGTAGAGAGTTCTAACAAAAAACAAGGTAAGCAAGTGGCTGTCAAAGTGGCTAGAAAGCCAGCTACTGAGAGGATATTTCCTCCACTCTCAACAATCAAAGAAGGCTTTGACTTAGACGAAGAAATGGAGTCTGATTTTGCTGATTCTGGGTCGGAATTTGATGTCTTATGCAATGTGGTCTCAATTCTACCAATTGAGTATGATGTGGTTTCCGAAGTGAATGAAGTCGAGGAAGATTTCGATGAAGAGACTACTTATAAACCCATTTGTTACTCTGTGATGAAGAATGGTTATGTCGAGGAACAACATGCTGTATCTGAGAAACCAGATTGTGGAATGATGAACTATCTCAAACCTTTGTTCATTCAAGCTAAAGTGAACAACATAGGTGTCAACAAGATTTTGGTCGACTGTGGTGCTGCTGTAAACTTGATGCCACAACATTTGTTGAGGAAACTTGGTAAATGTGATACTGATTTTAGGCCACACAACGTGGTACTCACAAATTATGAAGGCAAAACTGGCCACTCACTTGGGGCCATTGAAGTCGAGGTAGCTGTGGGTAGCATCAAAAGATCAACGTTGTTTCTTGCAGTTCCTTCTAAGGCTAACTACAACTTGTTGCTAGGAAGAGAGTGGATACATGTCATGGGGGCAATACCATCAACTCTTCACCAAAGGCTCATTATTTTGAGAGAAGATGGTTTGGTCGAAAACATTGAAGGTGATCAGAGTTACTTCAAAGCGGAGGTAAATACTATCACTAAGAAAACTTTCGACAAACAATTGGCGAACATTGCGCCATGTTCTTCTTCTGATCTTGGTTATGTACACCAAGATAATGTGTTTTCCTCTGTTACTTTTCACCCAAACTATGGATTTATTTGGGAGAGGGGGGTTATGGATGAGGATAATCACCCAAGAGGCTTTTGCAAGCCTACTGGGTGGGATGGACCATAAATAGTTTATTTATGTCTAAGCCCAATGCATGGGATAGAATTAAGGCCTATGTGGCCGAAAGCAAAGAAAAAGCGGCATTGGAAACCGAGCTACAACAACAAATGGTTGCTGAAGCCAGTGATAGTAATAGTAAGGAAGACTTGGTCGAAGACCAAAAGCTTGATTGTGTACATGATGATGAGCCTTTAGGTTTTGAAAAGGACCCAATGGGTTCGACCAAGAAAATATAAGCATGAGATCCCATGGAAGAAATTGACTTGGGAGATGGCTCTGTAAAAAGGCCAACATATATTAGTGCAAAGATTGACAAAGATTTCAGGGTGCAAACTGTCGAACTTTTGAAGGAATTTAAAGACTGTTTTGCTTGGGACTACAATGAGATGCCAGGTTTGAGTCGAGAAGTAGTGGAATTGAAGCTGCCTATACGACCAGAAAAGAATCCAGTGAAGGAGACACCAAGAAGATTTGCACCACAAATCCTGTCGAAGATCAAATCAGAAATCGAAAGACTACTCAAGAGCAAGTTCATCAGAACTGCCAGGTATGTAGATTGGTTAGCAAATATAGTTCCTGTTATTAAGAAAAATGGAACTCTTAGAGTTTACATAGATTTCAGGGATTTAAATAATGCTACACCCAAAGATCAATACCCTATGCATGTGGCAGAAATGCTTGTTGATTCAGCAGCAGGCTTTGAATATTGTTGTATGCTTGATGGTTATATTTTTATTGCTAAAGATGTATCAAAAACAGCATTTCGATGTCCAGGGGCATTAGATTCTTTTACTAAGTGGGTAGAAGCTATTCCCTTACCTAGTGTTAATCAAGAGGCAGTGATTAATTTCATTCAAAACCTTATTTTGTATAGATTTGGGATTCCAGAAACCATTACTACAGACCAAGGTTCAGTGTTTGTTGGTCAAAAAATGGTAGAATTTGCCTCTGAGAATGGTTTCAAATTATTAAGTTCGACGCCATATTCTGCACAAGCAAATGGTCAAGTCGAAGTTGCCAATAAAATCATCATTAACTTGATAAAAAACATATTGGGCAGAAGCCTAGGAATTGGCATAAGACTCTTGGTCAAGTGTTATGGGCTTGTCGAAATTCTCCTAGAGAGTCAATAAATACTACTCCTTTTAAGCTTACATTTGGGCATGATGCAGTGTTGTCAATCGAAATTTATTTACAGTCAACCAAAATTCAAAAACAGTTTGAAATTCCATCTGATCATTATTGGAATATGATGTTAGACGAATTGGTGGACTTAGACGAAGAAAGATTAACTGCGTTAGATGTTTTTACAAGGCAAAAAGAAAGAGTGGCCAAAGCCTATAATAAGAAGGTTAAGTCGAAAACCTTCGCTTTGGGAGACTTAGTTTGGAAAGTTATTTTACCTATGGACAAGAAAGATAGGGTCTTAGGTAAATGGTTACCAAATTGGGAAGGACGACTTAAAATTTTACAAGTATTTTCAAACGCTGCTTACGAAGTCGAAGAATTAGGCGCTGATAATCGAATTTTGCGTATAAATGGCAAGTATTTAAAAAGATATGAGCCAATATTGCAGGAAGTTAGAATAACACAAGGTTAAGAAGTAACGAAGAAACTTAAATATGGCATGTCAAAATTTTGAATGCCTAAGAACAGTGCCAGAAGTTTGAACATTGGAAGATGACGCCATTAATGATAGTTCTGAGTTTTTCAAGTGGTTTCGCTGCTTCACTGTTCGGGTTTTACAGGAATAGTGGTCGCGTAGTGTTGGATGAATAAATGAAGTTTCGCAAATGGAGTTCTCTGGTGTGTAAACGCTAGATTTCACAAGGAAGAAGAAGAGAAAGGGTTCGCAGAAGCAGAGAGAGTAAAAAAGGGAAAATGAAATGGAGAAGTTGCTTTTATAGCTGTTTTAGCAAGAGAGAAAAAAGGTAAACCTTTGGGTTTTCTTTAAAGAGCAGTTATTTCCAATAAGTAGTGGGGAGTTACAACAGAAAACGTGGCCCACTAAATCTGAGATAACGGCGCCATAAAGTGCCTTTACTGGAAGTGTCTTTTCAATTCTGAAAACTGATGGTAGTGACGTCATAAGATTCAATATAAAGCTGTTGATTGTAATTTCAAAAACGTCATTTTCTGCCTTCATTTAAAACAAAGTCGAAAAAGACATTTTTGGGGGGCAATTTGTTAGCCTGCATTTTCGACAGGTTCAATTAAATGCAGTTAACGAGGTTTGACTTGCTAGTTTCAAGAGGAAAGGTGTTGATTTCGACTGTGAGAAGTTTTCCCAAGAAGGTTCGACGCAGTTCTTAACTTAGTATAAATTGAAGAATTGAAGTCAATGGTTCGACGCAGTGCTTAACTTAGTATAAATTGAAGTCAAGTGCTCGTTGTTGAAACAGCAAAGCAGTTATTGTGGTCGAAGACATGGCAGTTACCATTTTTTAAATTCTATGTACAGTTAGTTAGTTATTGTGTTTCCCTCCTTGTATAAATAGTAGTTTTTCAAAGGAAAAACAGGTCACAAACTCACATACAGAATTCTGAAACTCAAACTTCCAACATCACAGAGAAAACGAGTTAGAGAACAATGTATGAACTTGTGCACCATTCTCTTTACAATTAATGAAATTCACTTTTACTTTCTTAAGTCTTCTGCATTTTATTTGTTTTCTCTTCGCCTCCTACTCATAATTTTCCCTTCTGGAGATAACTTCGACGGTTATCTTCATACTTTCAAGTTAAAACCGCAAGAACACTCATAATTTCTGGAAAAACTTTAACACAAATGTTCTAGGATTTTCTAGTTGATCCTGCAAGCAATATTAATTTGTAACTAGCGGTGTTTACCAAAAAAACACGGTAAACAACAGGGTACCCCACATGAAGAAACACTCACCTTAGTTGTTTACACATTTGTTCGTTTCACGCCTTTCTTTGAGAATAATGTGGACCCACGTAGAAGCAAACTTCTCACTACAAGAATAAAGGGAATTGGGAGCGACTATTTCCCTTCAAAAACATAGTCGTTGGCAACAATATATGTGTGACATCGATATTTCAAGTCGTTGAGATAAAAATGTTTATTTCCCAAAAAAATCACTGTTGTAGAGAAAACTATACTTATCTCAACGGTAACTTAAATTGTTGAGAAAAACACAATTTTATACCAACAATGCAATAATGTTGTTGGCAAAAAATAAACTTACCCCAACAACAACCAAAATCTTTGAGAAAAACAAAACTGATTTTTTGCAATACCATAAAGTTGTTGGTAAAAGTATTTTCTTAGTGAAATAATAAAAAAAATATATTTAACTTTGGAGGTGTCAATTTTGGCCTAGCCTAACGGGTCAACCCAATGGCCTAGTGTTCAGTGTTGGGTCGGGCTCAATAAATTAAAGGCCCAAAAAAGAACTAGAAATTTTTGGCCTATCCTAGTTTGCCCATGGGCTAAATTGGGTCTGTCTTTTTACGTTTTTTTTATTTTTTTTTGCTTTCCTTTGTAAAAAATTGGGTTGGGCCGAACTCGCCTGTTGGCCCAGTATTTTGGACTCGGCTACAAAAGACTGTCCAATATATAAATGAGCCTCCCAGCCTGCTTTAGCACTTTGTCCCATTGGGCTGGGCGGCTCAAATTGACAACTGTATTTAACATGCTATTGAGAATGTTGGTAAAAGTTTAGAGTTTATTGTTAAATACAGTTAAATACAGTGGCAGACCGAGGTGTCAATCAGGGGGTTCAACTGTTCAAGTGAACCCCTGAAAAAACAAAATTAGCAACAAAACCCTATGAAAAAATGTTTTTGCACATCCTGAAAAAATCTTTTGCACCTCGGTCCCTAGTTTTGCACCACTTTAATGCACCACACTCACACAATCATTCACATTCTGACATATTTAACTTGTATTTAAGAACTTGTTAGTGATATTTAATTTGTGTTGGTCTAGTGCAACACAAGTTGTGAACCTGTTAAAATCTTATTTTTATTATAATTTTAGAAATGTGTGTGTTTGAAAATTTTTGTACCCCTAACCTAAGGTCCTAGTTCCGCCAGCAAACCCCAAAAGCACCCGTAAAACACCAAACACTTTAGCATTTTTAGTTTTGAATTAATTTTTCGTTCGCGGTTGTATTTCTCCAACTCCCTCTCTTGCACCCTCATTCACTTATTATTTTTCTTCAGTTCTCTCCCTCGCGATTAATTAGGGTTATGTTCTTTACCTCTAATCTAATGACTTCGCTTTTCTTGAGTCAACGCACCATTGAAGACATCTTCAAAGACTACAACACTCGCCATAATTCCCTCCTTCGTGCTCTCACCTCTGGTATGCGTTATCATCCTTCCTCTTCTTTCCCTTTTCCCCTTCTCTCTAAACCCTAATTTCACGGTTTTTCTCTTCTCAGATGTCGACGACTTCTATTCTCACTATGATCCGAGTAAACCCAATCTCTCTCTTATTCATTTCCTGCTTTCTCATCTTGTTCACTATGTGTCGCTGTAATGTTTGTTGGAATTATAAAATGGAAACTTTGGAACATGCATTGTTATTCATGTATCTAGACTATGCCTAGTAAATCACATGCATAGGAACTAGAGACACATTAATGTCCTTGTAAATTTCACCTTTTATTTACTCTCTAGTGTGGATATAATCAAAGATCACTTGAGTGCATTCTAACTCAAGCATTTCAGAAATTCTAGTCTTTTTCACATGGTATGAGAGCAAGTTTGGATTCTATGACTTATCTTTGTGCCTCACCACCGCTCCCGGCGGCGGAAGCCGCTGCCGACAGACACCACCTTTTATTTTTCAATGGATATCTTCTCATAGTTGCCATAACCCTATTTTAGTTTCTGTTTTCTTCTGCTGTTTTCAACTTTTTGGCGTGTCTTTTCAGATTCTGGCAGACCTACCACCGTCAGCCACCGTCTGCTGCCACCAGAAAATTTTTCCAACGACCGTTTTCGGCAAAACCACCACCAATAGGGGCGAAATTCACCGATCAACTCAAATGTTTAAGGGTCCATCTTCATCAGGCCATTCTTCGTCCATGTTTAGGCCCAGTTTCCATTTTCTCTCTCCTTAAACACTGTTCAGTCCAGAAACCCATCTTTCAGGTCAAATCATCATGCACCGCTACCACCATCAGAACCGCTTATATCGGACCGGCCTACAGCCAAAATCTCGCTCCCATCTCCGCCGTCACCCGTCGTCACGCGCGAAAACACTGTCAGAGTCTCCGTTTCACGTCCGTCCGCCGTACCGGCGGGGGCGGCGTGTCCGGCCATCGTTCTGGTGGTTATTTTCAACGCAGGTGTCGCCTATCTCTCTCTCGGTCCCGGATCTATGGTTATTTACTGAGTTTGGTCCCCGATTATACGTGTCTCTAATGGCGAGCTCTCTAGTTAACAATCTGAGCACACTATAGATAGTCTTTGGTAGTCCCGTTGTCCAACAACCATCAAGGTTGAGTCATCGACCCCAATTATAGATGAAATAGTCCATTGGTAGTCCTGTTGTCTAACCATTCTCAAGGTTGAGTCGCAGCACCAGTCACAGATGAAATGTCAATAATAATATTCAATGTCTTGATTATCAGAAGTGTCACTGCATCTGGTCAAGCAGTACCCTCACATTTATGTCACTTCATCTTGTCAAGTAGTAGCCACACATTTCTGTCACTGCATCTTGTCAAGCAGTATCCATACATTTCTGTTCCTGCATCTGGTCAAGTAGTACCCACATGTTTCTGTTCTGTCCACGGCTCCATGCCGCCCTTAGTCACCAGAAACTTGTCACAGCTACCCAATATTGGTCAAAATTCCTTGCTCTACTCATCTTGGTGGTCCTAATCCTCTATTTAGTCACTAAAAAAGAGGGGTGGATATTTTTGGTCCTGTTTCTAGTTATTTCTTTATTACTACCTAGTTAGGGGGAGCCTTGTTCTGGTCTTGAGAGATATTAGAGATTGGTTGAAAGTCTCACCTACCTCACCATTACAAAGCCAATAATTCAAAATATTTGTTGCAAGCTTGGAGCATTTGATTTATATGCTCCACCTTGAGGGGGAGTGTTGGAATTATGTTCTGGACTGGACCAAGAGGCCCATTCAGCAATTAGATTTGGATAGGCCCAATCATGTTGATCCATATCCACTATATTCCAGCCCACTTATGACTCTCATGTTTGGATGGCTCAGATCCACTCCATCAATCCGACGACTCACAATAGGAACGATTCTCTATAAATACTTGCTCACATTGCCATATTTTAGGTACATTCTCATTCCTAGATATTACTACTCTCTTATTCCAATACTGACTTGGGCATCGGAGGGCATCGGAGTGGCATCGCAGGTTCCCCCTCTGGGATTCATTCAACGTTCGGCTCGGATTGCAAGAGACCTACCAACAGCAGTCACAACAGCGCTGCTAGGTACAGAACAGTGGGAGCTGTCTAGCTTTCACCTCATCTCTACCTCTTAAGAATTCTCTCCTGCATTCCGACGAAACCCCGAGGCAGACCCTGGGACCGAAGCATTGCCGTGTCTCAACACCAACCTGAAGACACGTGACAAGGTGTTGCTGCCACTCTTCCAAGCGACACCATCCAAGTCCCGGCTCCACAGCTGATCCAGATCCCCATCCAACCTGAGGATGCCACGACCATCCGCCAGCTCCTGGACCTGTTGTGAAACCGCACTCAGGCTATGCTGCAGCAAGAGACGCGCCTCAGGCAGATAGAGAGACGGATGGCAGCCACGTCTGAGCAGCCTCATCCTCGCTGGAGCACTATTCCCCCAAGGATGGTGAGCTCCAGGCGCCACGGATCTCCACCTAGGCGTCATCTTAACCATCGCTCCCACCCAGACGAAAGTGAGCTCGTCACGCTCCTCCCCGACGCAGCAGGCACCAGGGATCAGGTTCACCTCCAAGCACCCCTCCAACTTCAATCGATGGAACCTACTGGCTTGACGACTCTCCCTCACGGACCTCGTCGCTTGTAACCTCCAATTCTCGCGAGAGGTCGCGGAGCCAAGCCAAGACCCACACGAGGCGTCGCCACATATCTACCTCGAGGAGATCTCCCGCCCGACGTGACCGCCAAGGCATAGACCTTGGGGACGGGTCACCTCACCACTCTCCATGGCTCTCCCACGAGGGACCCTTCACCAAGAAGATTGATGATTGTCCGGTTCCTAAGGCCCTAGAGAAGCTTCCATCCCTCAACATGTACGATGGGACTGGAGACCCTGACAGCCACCTGATACACTTCTCTCTCATGATGGGCTACCGAGGGGTAAGGGAACCCGTCCACTGCAAGATCTTCCCCTCACTCTCGAGAAGTCAGCACTAACTTGGTTCCAGGAGTTGAAGCCAAGCTCGGTCTCATCCTGGGGACAACTAGCTATGATGTTCACAACTCGTTTTGCCACTTCCCGCTTAAAACCCAAGTCTGAAGAGGTACTCAGGGAGATCAGACAGGGAGAGAAAGAAACACTTAGAGAATATCTGGAAAGGTTCAACAACAAAGCTGCGAATGTTAGGAACCTTGAAAATAATAGGAGGCTCTTTTGGATAAAGGATGGTCTCCGCAAGGAATCCCTTCATGCCTCTATGAGCCAGTAGGCGTCGAAGAGAGAGCAAACGCCAAGGAGCTTGGCGCCTTCGCAAAGCAGTGTGGTGCCTCTATCAGCCTAGATGTGTTGAAGAGAGAGAAAAACGCCTTTAAGCTACTTAGAAGAGTCAAGTGAGAGAAGAATCTTCCCAGCTCAGAGCATGAAAATGCGTTGAAATCACAGGAGGCTCACCTCACCTTATTTAGCTCGCTTGCGTCGAATTGAAAGAGAATCTTCACGCCTCATATTGCTTGGACGCGTTGAATAGAAGAAGAGTTTGGGGCGGACTTGAGAAAATGCATCTCACCCCCTAGCTTGCTTGAAAGTGATGAGCTTGAGGGGAACGTGTCGTACCTCGGGCTTGTTGAATGCATGAAGCTGAAGGTAGAGATCCCGAACGTAAGGCACTTGTCACCAGAGCAAACCCTTTATTCCAAAGAGAAACCGGGATCAACAAGCCCCACGACTTGGTCAACTTCCTTTAAATAACCCGAAAGCACATGGACTACGAAGAGAATGAGCCGGTCCACAAGGCCATTGAAGAACCATGGATGGAGCAAGCCCAGGCGGAGAAGACACACCCTGCAGTGACCCATCCTGAGGGACGCGTCCTGCAGGGACCCATCCTGAGGGACGCATCCTGGGAAGACGCAGCCTGCTGGAAGGGACTTACTGACCTGCAGGAGTGACGCAGCTTACAGAAAGGGACTGCCTAGCCTACTAGGGCAACCCCAATAATAGCTTCCAGCCAATATCATCACCCCAAGAAGATGGTTTTGCAAATAGGAACCTTAGATTTACGATCGCACGAAATGGATGGACGCTAACATGTACCCTGAATCCTGATAAAGGAATCCAGTGTGCCATGGCGTACATACATTCTAAACTTACAAGCACGAAGGCCTCAAGAAATCACATGAGTGGAAGCCAGATGCGTCACGCCTTGAGATGCGTTGCGTCAAGCGGAATCCAGATGGTAAATGTCAAGTCCAATTGTCGTTCACAATCTTGTGTATAAACATCTCCTCAAGACGCGATCAAGCCACGACGAATCTGTCAGGCTTGGGAGAAGCAACATAGAGTATCAAGGTCATAAAATTCTACTGATAAATCTTTAAGCCACGAGAGAAAAAGACCCAAGTAACAACGAACAAAGGTTTCTAGAAGTAAAATAGTCGCAAGAGCCAACCATGGCAGAGCAAATCAGGGTCGACTCAAAGCCTGTTCAACTCAGTCGCAAGAGCCGGCACCACCCCAACTTTGAAAAAAATCGAAGACAACAAGGACTTTCCAAAATGATGAGTAAGTAAACAACTAAGAGAAAAGACGCAACGTTTTGAGTATTAGACCGACACGAGCGATCTGCAGCTGACTCGAGACTTTGGAGCAACACGAGTTGTACTCATCCGCACATAACGTATTCACCAAGATAAGATTCAAGAGGCTACAACGGGGTCACGAGGCTCCGACTCAACACTTTAGTTAAGAGCACTGCGCAGAGTCACAAGATGCACAACAATGCGTAAGACGCAGAGCTGCAGAGGCATGCGGGACTCGTCGCGATGCAGCTGTAGAGGCAGAGCAGAACTCGACCCAGCTGCAGAGGCAGTGCAGGACTCGACGCAGAAGCAGGCAGTGCAGGACTCGATGCAGATGCATGTGATGTAGGATGCGACACACTAACATATGGCGTGATGCAACACATTTTACCCTTATGACAAAGGCAAGGCCTTCTTCCCGCTGTGCTGGGCCACAAGATGCGCAGCAGAGCAGCCTCACACACCAGCTAAGGTACCGCACTAAAGGGGCGCCTCACGAGAGCACCACATAGGGCCTAGAATGTCCACTCTCAACAAAAAGGCGCAGGTAAAGACGGACAGTGTCAAAGCAAGGCGTGAAACGTCACTAAGGAAACATAATGCTAACTGCTGTAAACCAAGGTGGTCTTGCAAAGTATTACTTTGTAAATTCTCATTGTTATATGCAGCGAAGCAAATCAAGTCCCGAGGCAACAACAAGGAACATAATGACTTAGCCCGACGGTAGAAAGGGGCGGCATGAGATCGACGCTACGTTCATTTGTGCCTTCCTATAAACCGAGGCACGGGCCATCCAGCTCACTTCGTCGAAGCGACTTTGAACGTGTTGCAACACCGTTGGACGAGTTCTAAAGTCCTGGTAAACTGTGCCAATGGTATACTTTAAGCTGGCCTTGGTGCTCGCAACCCCGTTGGACGAGTTCTATCCGAGCCGAGTCTTGGTAAACTGTGTCAGGGGTGTACTTTAAGCTGACCTTGGTGGCCGCAACCCCGTTGGACGAGTTCTATCCAGGCCGAGTCCTTGTAAATTCTGCCAAGGGTATACTTCATTACAAACAGTCCAAGAAAACGTTGGTAACTTAGCACGAAAAGCTAGCCAAACCTGGCGACTATCTAGCAGGTGTGAAATGATGAGGTCACAGACACCAGGTGCGTTGACAGGCACTGAGAGGAACAAGGGCGGGAACCCACTATGTCACGCCTAGGGGAGATGCCGTCTATTCCGAAGACCATAACTTAGTCTGTGTTTATCCAATTAAGGCGTGTAAGTATGCGTTGGAAAGCTAAGAAGCAAAGCTACAATTCTTCTGTTAAGCTCGAAACCCAATTCCGTTGTCCTGAAGGTCAAAACGGCGTGGTACGTTTCAGGAAAAAATGGCCTTTGTCTCCTACCCATAAACATGTTGAACGGATACGGAAGATAGATGTTGGGGGCGAACGAGATTTGTTGGTCTCGGGAGGTGCGACAATTGTCTTGTGTCTCAGGCCCTTGGCAACAAGACGCCTACGAAAGCATGAAGATTGTCGAAAGACGTTGCAAAATCTCATGTCCCAAGTCTGAAGTCTCAAGAGAAGAACAAAGCGAGGCGCCTCAGATGCCACAAAACGGTCAAACTCAAATTACCAAACGCCCAAGACGAGCAATAAATCCACGAGGATTACCTGACTTGCTGCTTCCAGCATCGGCTTGCCATGAGGCATACAACTCCAACCCAACCTTGACCATCCGTGTAGCAAGAGAAAAAGGATCCTTCAAAAATCCTTCACCTTCAACTAGTGAGAAATCCTGAATGAAGACCTCAGAGTCACTGCCAAGATCTCTATCCTTCCGACGCTTAGGCTCCCCCTGTAACCTCGAAGGAGCACCAGGACGACTCATGAATCTCTTTACCCCGTCGACCAACTGAAGCCGGACGGGCAAGAGGAGAATTTTGGGAAACCTTGGAAGATGCCCCCAAGATGAGGCGCGCCCCTGATGAGGGACGTGCGGATGCTGCACAAGGAGCAGGGGCATGACCGCTACCTCAGGCCAATCTCACCAGCTCATCAAAAGAAAGAGGAGCGGCCATACGATCTGCAAAAGGGCAAACAAATCAGTATGAAAATAACAAAGAGTGGCTAGAAGGAAAGACAAGATCAACAACGAATCTAAGCATATTCAAAGTGTTACACTCCATGTCAGATAATGAAGTCGAAGAGATAACATATGAAGCACTAACTTGACCGGAGCCAACATTGAACCAACCAAGGGGAAATTTCTCCCGAAATAAAGTTCCCTCCCCATCAAACTCTTCAAGACTGTCCATTGCACGCTGACTCGAAGGGACGGGGTTAAAATATTTGCTACTCCAAGTCTGTTGAGTATCACGACGCAGTTTGAAGAACGGGCAGTCTTTCCATGCTCGGAGCTTCACAAATTCATAGAGGGACCGGAGTCCGAGATCTCTCGCCTACGATGCACCTCAAAGATACTGAATAACACCCTCAGCCTGCATTTCCTCTTCATACAATCTCAAAAAATCTTACAAAAGCCCAGGAGTTGGGATGCATCTGAGACGGGGTAATGGACAAAAAGTTCAAGACCTCTACCTGAAATGGAGTGAGAAAAGGGAAAATACCTATCTTAAAGATAAGGCAATGGTACCTCATGAACTTCAGACTATCAGGAGTGTGCCAAATTCGGTCATCCGGCTCAACTCCTTCCACCCTCCAATCCTTCCCAATCAGGCTCTGCAGATCTGAGAGGTTACTCCCTGGGGTGTAAACGCTTCTAGTGGATCGAACGAGTCGTGAAACCGAGTCATAGCTCACCCCATCCATCTCCACCACCTCGAAATCAGAATAAAAACCAGAATCTTCGGACAAGGAGGACACAGCCATACGAGGCACCTCTGGAGCCGCAGACCCAAATTCATAAGGTTCCCTCGATGGGCCACCAATCTCAATGCCAGCCTCCACCAAATCATGAATGGGACCTCGGTATGGACCTTCAACCCGAGCGGTCCTCTTCATCCTCGACATCAATCACAACTTACGGGACAGGGGGGCAAGCAGTCAAGACAAGTGTTATATAATGAAAAGATAACTCATTGTTAAACCCCCTCTCCCTGAGGACGTCATTGATAAGCAATAAAAAAGGGGGCATGGCATACTCACACAGAGTTCATCTCATAAACAAGAAGCATCAACAATCCCAATCCTACTACCCGAACAAGTCAAAAATTTCTTATGAATAAATTCAAGATTCGAAGTTGAAATTGATACCTGAAAAATGACGAACCGAAAAGCTGAAAAGGAATGAAGATCAGCTTGTCAACATCTCCAAAAGAGCTGAGGTATCACCAAAGAAGCTTCGTGCCTTCTCCCTTGCATCGCGTCGAGCTTCCTCCAGCTTGCTTCGCGTCGAGCTTCCTAAAGATTTCCTCGCGTCGAGCTGTCTAAAGACTGCGTCGCGTCAAGATCCACTCCTTTAAAGGCTGCGATGCATCGAGGTCCTCCTTTTTTTTCAAAGCTGCGACGCGTCTAGGTCCCTCTGCTGAAGCTGCGTCGCGACAATGTTTCCTTCGAGACAGTGGCATTAAGACCCCCTCTCACGCATGCAGCACGTCGAGGGCGCTGGGTGAATGATGCGACGCATCGAGGAACTCTCTTACGCTTGCATCGCATCAGTTGCGTCGAGATCCTCTCCCACGCCTTCTTCGCTTGCGTCGCGTCGAGGGCACTGGTTGAGTGCAATGTGTCTCGCCTCTTCTCACTCGTAACGCGTCTTTCCTTTCTTCAACTGCTGCGTCAAAATTTTCTAACACCTCACCCAAGGGAAACGCATCTAGGCGAAGCCATTTTATAATGGCCCTTCATCACTCACATGAAATGCATTGAAGCCTAGAGGGAAGAGTTGGGACATTTGGCAGAAAGCCCAAGTCATAGAAACTCACCCATTTGACCAGAAGTTGCCAAAGAAAGGCGCTGAGGCACAACTAGCAAACGCGATCGGCAAATCTGAAGCGACTCGTTTAGGAAGACAGGCCAACGATGACAACACTAAGAGAAAATCTTCAAGCTAAGACCATCCTCCGGAATAATCTCGGCTTGGGGGCCACCTCTCCTCGCCTTCTGTGACTTGTATCGCGTCGAGCAGAAGGAGGCAAGCCTCGCCTCGCCTCGTGTTGCCACCTGCGTCGAGCTGAAGTAGAAAACCTCGTGTCGCCTCGTTTGCCCGCTTGAGTCAGGATCAAAGAAGACAGTCCTCCCTCACCTTGATCAAACACGTCGAATTAAAGGAGAACCTTTACGTCTCAAAACGCTTGATGTGTTGAATGAAAGAAGAGCCTGGGGTGTACTTGTGAAAAAGTATCTCACCCCCTGCTTGCTTGAAAGTGACGAGCTTGAGAAGAACGTCTCAAAGTCGTTGAAAGCACGAAGCTGAAGGTAGAGGTCCCGTACATATGGTCTCAGGTCACGGATTAATGAAATTTTGCAAATGGCTCACTTAGCAGAAGCGTTATTCTCCACAATGAAGCGGGAAAAAACGCAACTACAAGGCGACAGTTAGACTCAATACGGCCTACCAAGGCAGATAAGCAAGTAGGAAGCCAAAACAAAAGGGGGGTCCAATCCAATTCAAAAAGATTAGGTTTTTGCATCTCATACTTAATCTTCGGTGCATTCCAATGATGAAGGCAAGACCAACTTGTCTACCTTAAACTCTCCACTCAATCGAAGGTCCAAGGAAAAGGCGCACAGGCGCGAACTCATCAGCAAGGCATGAGACCATGAGGTCTCAGGCAGCACGAATGAGACCATGAGGTCTCACGCATCAGGCAAGAGACCGAGAGGTCTCAGGTCTCAGCCACCAGACACGGAGACAAGCACAAGCTGGAGACCTTGGGGTTTCAGTCCTCTTTGGGTCTCGCCTTTCCCTCTCTCGTGGAGTTGGTAAGATTTTGCAAAAGGTAAGAGTTCACTTCCTGGACCGAAGCCATGAAAACAGCCTCACAGTGATAAGGAGACGTCTCGTAACCACGAACTGTCTGGAGCTTCCTAGACCAATGACACTTTTGGCAACAACAAGCCATCCCACCGGGACGACTCGAGACAACCTTTAGAGGCAGATTGACCGGCAGGTACGGTGTCGGCAAAGACTTCAAGCCAAGACCATCATTTCGGAATAATCTCGGCTTGGGGGGCAACTGTTCTGGACTGGACCAAGAGGCCCATTCAGCAATTAGACCTGGATAGGCCCAATCATGTTGATCCATATCCACTATATTCAATCCCACTTATGACTCTCATGCTTGGATGGCTCAGATCCACTCCATCAATCTGACGGCTCACAACGGGCAAAATTCCCTATAAATACTGGCTCACATTGCCATAATTAGGTACATTCTTATTCCTAGATATTACTACTCTCTTATTCCCTATACTGACTTGGGCGTCGGAGTGGGATCGCAGGTGCCCCCTCCGGGATTCATTCAACGCTCGGCTTGGGCTGCAAGAGACCTACCAACATCAGTCACAACAGCGTTGCTAGGTACATAGTGATGGTTGGTTGCTCTCCGCTACATTCTATTTTGGTGCCATCCTAAATAGGAATGATAGGTTAGTACTATGTCTTTGCTATGTGTAATTATATGAAACATCTCCAAATTAAGTTTCTGAAACTGTTTCATGGTTTCTGGTTTCTACTTTCTTCCCTTAATTCACTGATTTTAGTTTTCCTTTATTTGTAGAATTGGTCAAAACTATGATGTAGTTAATAGTTATTCAAATTGGAATGAAGTTGTAATTCTCTAAGAATGCCAAACGAAATGGATGGATTGCTGGAACTATGTACCGGTTTGTATTGTGCTTTACGCTTATCATGAATTTTTGAATTGTTTCAAAGTATTATCAAGTTTGTTGTGATTGCATGGTCAGTAAGTTCATAAGCAACACTGAACAGGATAGCAGTCTCGTTCTTCAAGTGCAGAGCTTGAGCTCAAAGGATGATGATTCTAAAGCTTCTCCAGAGCTAAATGCAGGAGAGTCTTCAAGCTTTAGCCCGAAGGATTCAATAGCTCTGAAGTTGAGGGGAAAATCAAGACCTAATAAAGCATTTATGCAAAAGTATGTTGTTTCATCAAAATAGCAGAGACAATTATTTTTCCAAATAGCATGTATCATCAATTAAAGTCGCTGTGAAATAGCAGAGACAATTATACTTTGGACAAATATTTTTCCAAATAGCAGAGACAATTCTTGTTGTAAAAGTTGTAAAAACATGAGTAATGACAACTACATCAAATATTGCTGTGAAACTTTTCGCAACGAGACTTAAGGCAGCAACATGCAGCGACTTTTTCCCCGTTGAAAAAAACAAATTTCTCAACAACTTTAAACATTTAGCAAAGACTTTTGTTGTTGCAAAATCCATTTTATCTTGTAGTGTCTTGTTCTTGTCCGCATCATAGCTTTATTCGCTTTCCACACCAATGTCTCGATAGGTACTCGTTAAAGACCCATATCATATAATCCACAACAAATAATATCAAAATAATAATTAATTATCACATAAAAATATAGCGAGTAGTTAATTAATTAATTAATTTATTAATCAATTTAATGACAATTTTTTAAAAAGGAACACACACCCCAAGGCAGCGACAATGATTCAAAGCTACATTTACGAGTCCTCATATTGAGTACCTATGAATCTAAATATCCGGCTTAAGTAGCCATTTTCGACAACATCGGTAAAATACGTCAAACTGTGTCCTTTTCGGTTCTCAAGGAAATCTAATCATCAACAAGTTCTCTTTAATTAGGATGGGATTGAATACAATACTAAGACTAGGGCTGGACAAACGGCAGGTTTGTTCGGATTCGGGTTCGGAACTCCCAATCCAACCAAAACCGAAGTGAGTAATTTGTCACCCATCTCCGACCGTTTAAGTTACGGTTATAGTCGGTTGCGGGTTGGGTGGTTACGGCAGTGCAACGGTCAGTCACGTTCGGTCTGTAGCTTCTCACATGGTGGATCTTCTCCTCATGGTTGAAGCTTCATTTTTGCTTCAATGGCCGCTGCAAATGTTGAAGCTTTTTTTCTCTCTCATATATATGTACCGGCAAAGAATTGAAAGTTAAATCACATTGCTTTTCTCTCTCATATAAAGCTTTATTTTAATTTATTACACCTCTATTGCCTAAAGCTGTACCTATACGTCTGTTGTGCTACTGCTGCAGAATGCTATTGTTGCAGAATGCACAGTCTGCAGCTTTATTGTTTATTATATTTTTACTACTATAAATCAAACGGTCGGATTCGAGTTGTAGCGGATTTATCAAACCAAATCCGCATCCGTCCGGTATAATCCGTTTGAGACTATTGACGGTTACCCCAAAATCCGCCAAACCGACTCAGCTAACCCGCATGCATCTATTTTACTTTGGTTTACTCGGTTTCCGGTCGGGTCGGACTGATCTGTCCACCCCTAACTAAGACCATAGCCATTATCCTTGTACAATACTAATCATAGGAAATTCACAATCTGAATATGAAGTCATCTTCTTCATTGTACTCATTGTTATGAATATTACTATTGAATGTCTAATATTTTTGCCCTACCTTCTATTAGGTTACACTTCACTTATTTATTTAATTGCATTTTACTAATTTTATGTAATTAGTTAGTTATTCTGTTTTTTAGAGTTTATTTAGAAGATAAAGGATAGTTAGAGAAGATAAATGGTACATTAGTATTATTAAAACTCAGCTCATAAGCTTTTGCTGTACATTCAATTTCACTCACTTCATCAATCAATAAAATGAGACTTTCACTCTCACTTCTCTGTTTCACATATAATTGACGTTCTACGTTCCTCTCTCCTCGATGATTCCTACATTGTCTTCTCACGAATTTCTTCCACATATTATTTGAGATTCTCTGCGTTCATCATTCTTCCTTCATTCTTTAGATCTGCTTGGTTGTTGTTCAACTCATCTCTATCATGGGAAATCCTCCACAAAATTGCGATGATGCATTCTACCTTCATCATTCGGATAATCCCGGTCTTGTGTTGGTATCTCAACATCTTCCTAAGGACAAATTTCGTCACTTGATGCGTGCATTCAAGAAAATTTTTGAAGCTTCTTCCTCGATCATCCCTCGAGCCAGCTTCATCATTCAATAAAATTTTTGAAGCTTCTTCCTCGATCATCCCTCGAGCCAGCTTCATCATTCAAGAAACCTTTTGAAGCTTCTTCCTCAATCATCGCTCGAGCCAGCTTCTCATCATTCAAGAAATTTTATGAAGCTTTTTACTCGATCTTCCCTCGAGCCAGCTTCATCATCATTATTGACTTATGATAGTTATGACTCACAAATATCCATGCCTAAGCCTATTCTAGATTTCTTATTGGGCCAAGATCTCTATTATTCCACCTATTTTTTCATACTCCAGTTGTCCAGTCCTTGTTATTTCACCTGTATCAGTCAATGCTTCAGATGTCCAGTCCTGAGCGTGAAGGGTGTGTTGAAGTCTCACATCGACTAGAAATATGGCATAAGCAATCTTATTTGCTTGTGAATTCATAAAATCAAATGATTTTCAAGGGTATATTTGTGATGCAAAACAATTCCAAGACCCCTGTTCTCAGAACTCATTGGCAAGATGGGAATGCTTGACATCTATTCTCCATCTTGAGGGGGGGTATTAGGTAACACTTCAATTATTTATTTAATTTCATTTTACTAATTTTATTTAATTAGTTAGTTGTTCTGATTTTTAGAGTTTATTTAGAAGATAAAGGGTAGTTAGAGAAGATAAATGGTACACTAGTATTATTTAAACTCAGCTCCTAAGCTTTTGCTATACATTCAATTTCACTCACTTCATCAATCAAGATCCTGAGTGGAAAGATGGAAATCCAACACCGCGTTATCAGACGTAGAAGCTTCCCCCGCAGGCTCGGGGGTCAGAAGTTCCACAGGAGGCGGCATTAAGGCTGACCCACAGGCTTCAGCCCGACCGGAAACTGCTTTCGAAGTCGGCCTCCGCTCGTCAATAATTATGTTTCCCTCGGCAGACCTCCTCAACGACGGCTTACCGGGGGCAACGAGCTTTGTCCTCTCAGTTGCCGTTATCTTCGTCATTTTACTGGAACGAGAGTAAAGGGATTACAGGAAGTCAGAATACAAAGAACTCAACATCGGCAAAGAACAATGTAAATCCTTCAACGTCGGGAGTCGCGAACTCAGACTCGGGGTCGACGGAGAACAAAGTAGCACGAAGTTCATCAAACTCGGGAGAATTCGAGAGCAGAAATTACAAAGTACTTGGAATTTCGCTTTGGGCGAGCATTTAAAGACATTCTGCACCCGGAAGATGAAGCGACGCTACATCTCTCGAGGCAATCGACGCACAGTCGTGAGGATCCATGCAAATCATTATGACGAGACACCTCGTATCACTCAAACGTCACGCCTCTGACACACTGACATGAAGCACCTCAAGGAATACCCGAGTCAACTCAAGACCTTCCGACCTCCGAGACCGCGTTCGACCTCTGTGTTTGTGAAATCTCACGCCAAGGTTGTACCCTTTACCGCCGACGTCGGCCCCAGAATTTGGCACACGTTGCGCGACCCCGAGACCGGCAACAGAGGAAACAAACTATCAAGCCGACGCCACTGGTGCTCCACGACTATAAATACGGGTCTTATCCACGAATCCAGGTACGTTTTTCACACTCTGGTACCTCTCACTGACTTCCATTTGATGACTTAGGCATCGGAGTGTCTGTCGGTACCCAACCCCACCGGGTCCAACCTCGGAAGAAAACGAATTGACGACCATCAACCTCGGAAGATACCGATCTCCGCCGTATCCATCCAACCTTGAGCCAAGAGAAGATCAAAGCAATACATCAGATACCAACTACAGAACCCCGATCCGGGATCCGAGAATCCAAGGCAAGGTACAGAACAATTGGTTATTCATATTTATAATTTTTATGAGTTTTTATTCATGAACTTTTATGAAGATTTAAATTTATTATTTTTTTAGTTAGTGTTTTCATTTCATAGCTTCCCATTCTTAATTTGGTTAAATAAAAAAAGTTTCGATTATTAATTTCTGTTTTGTTTGTCTACTGCGTACAATGTTTAATTAATTATTTTTTATTGGTGTTTTGAAGGCAAATTTGAAGGTCAGTGCTCAGATTGAAAGACCAAATTTTTTGTGGGAAAGTTATTTTATTATTGACATTAATGGGATTTATTTATCATTGGTTTTTGACATTAATGGGATTTGTAACAGCTATGTAATAATTACTTTTGATGTTTTCATTTTTAATTGACATGGAATGTCTTGTGTATAAGTAAGTGATGTGGAATGTGAGTGAAAGATTCAACTGGGATAAAGGGATGAATTGAAAGGGGTAACAGAGAAAAGAGATGATACAACTCTCTGGTTAATTCGTCCAGCAACTATGCATAACTGCATTGACTGTATTCTGTTTATTTCACTAACTACCTTCCATGGAACAGTTACAAGCTTATTTATACACGCGTGTAGAATAGGAAATTACACAATTGCCCTTAGTGCCCTCTAGTTCTCCTATATACTCTAGTTACAATAGGGTGTGAGCTATCAATACCCCCCCTAAAGCTTTCACCTTATCCTCAAGGGGAAAAGTAGGGAAAGCTAGTCTCACTTTGTCCAGCAGCTCCCAGCTATTCTCACATGCAGGGAGATGCTTCCACTTTACAAGTACTTCAGCCATTCCCTGTGAGTTGTAACGGAGCTCTAGCAGGTCTTGTAGGTCTGGTTGCAGTGTTCCTTCTTCAGTTAGAGCTGCAGGAATCTGCTGAGGAGTATGGTGACCTGTAACTGATTTCTTCAACTTGCTTACATGAAAAACTGGGTGAATTTTGCAATCAGCAGGGAGTTCTAGCTTGTAGGCGACTGTTCCTATTTGTTCAATGATTTGATAAGGGCCATAGTATAGAGGACTTAGTTTTTCATTTCTTCTAGTAGCTAGTGACTTCCATCTATAAGGAGTGGCCTTCAAATACACCCAATCACCTATGGAGAAGGTCAAATCTCTTCTTTTTTTATCTTCTTGCTTTTTCATCCTCTAGTTGTGCTTGACAGAGGTTGTCATGGAGCTGAGCTAACAAGGAATCCCGAGCATCATAGAGCTAATTTACTTCCTCAACATTAGATGGAATGGCAGGTCCTTTAATGATGGGATTAGAATCTCTTCCATACAAAGCTCTGTAAGGAGTCATCCCAATAGACACATTGAAATTGGTATTGAACCACAGTTCAGCCCAACAGAGCCATTTGGGCCATGAACGAGGATTTTCTCCTACAAAACATCTTAAGTACACCTCCAAGCATCTGTTAACAACCTCCGTTTGACCATCTGTCTGAGGGTGGAAAGAGGTACTATATCGCAACTGTGTTCCTGCTTGTTTGAGAAGTGTTTTCCAGAAATTACTTAGAAATATTTTGTCTCGGTCAAAGACAATAGTTTCTGGAAAGCCATGCAATCTGACAATTCCCGAAATAAAACAGTGAGCTACTTCACTAGCTGTGTAGGGATGTCCTAATAAGAGGAAATGAGCACTCTTGGTGAGCCTATCAACTACCACCATTATAGTATCATGCTTACCCACTCTCGGTAATCCCCCAATAAAGTCCATGGAGATGTCACTCCATACCTTTGATGGGATAGGCAGAGGGTGAAGAAGTCCAGCAGGTGCCAAGGTTTCAATCTTACTCTGTTGGCATTGTTGGCACTTCATTATGTACTCCTTAATGTCCTGTTTCATTCCTGTCCAGTAAAACACAGCAGAGATTCGTTTAAATGTTCTAAAAAATCCAGAATGCCCCCCTTGCAAAGAAGTGTGAAACTCAGACAGAATCACAGGAATCCTGGAGAAATTCCTGAGTAGAACTAAACTGCTTCCTTTGTAAATGAGTCCATGCTTGACTGAGTAGAGTTTCTGATCTGCAGGTTTCAGAACTATCTGCTGCAGTAGCTCTTGCAGTTTGGGGCAGTTTCTGATTTCCTCCTCCCATTCTGATCATTCTGGTAGTGTAATGCTTGAGATTGCAGCAAAAATCATTTGGCGTGATAGAGCATCAGCTACTTTATTGGCACTCCCCGGTTTGTATCGTACTTCAAAATCAAAACCAAGCAGTTTAGCAGTTCATTTAATTTGTTCACCACCTAACAAATTCTGTTCAGTCAGGTATTGTAAGCTTTGCTGGTCAGTTCTTACAATAAAATGCTGTCCAAGTAAGTAGTGCCTCCACTTTTGAATTGCTAATACCATGGCCATTAATTCTCTCTCATATGCTGATTTTTGTTGAGCCCTCGTAGATAGTTTCTGACTGAAATAGGCTAGAGGTTTTTCATCTTGCATAAGAACAGCTCCCACCCCCCTTGCTAGATGCATCAGTCTCTATTACAAATACCTTAGAAAAATCCGGCATTGCTAAAACAGGTAGTGTAGACATAGCCTGTTTCAGTGCTTGGAAGGCAGCTTCAGCTTCTGAGTTCCACTTGAACTTATCACCCTTGAGTAGCTCAGTTAGAGGTCTTGCCAAGACACCATAGCCTTGTACAAACCTCCTATAATAGCCTGTCAGCCCGAGGAAGCCCATCAATCCCTTCATGTCTCTTGGAGTTGGCCAATTGGTCATTGCAGCTATTTTTTGAGGATCTGCAGAGACCCCTTCTGATGAAACTACATGACCTAGGTATTCCACTTTCTGTACAGAAAAGTCACACTTCTTTTTGTTAACAACTAATGCATGATCACTCAATACCTGAAATACTTGTCTGAGATGTGTAGCATGCTCTTCCACACTCTTACTGTAGATCAGAATGTCATCCAAAAACACTAATGTAAACTTCCTCAAAAATGGTCTAAGTACTTCATTCATTAATGCTTGAAAAGTGGAGGGTGCATTGGTTAACCCAAAGGGCATAACTAGGTACTCATAGTGGCCCTCATGAGTCCTAAAGGCTGTCTTTGGGATGTCTTCAGTTTTCATTCTAATTTGGTGGTAACCGGATTTTAAATCAAGCTTAGTGAAAATCATGGCACCATTTAGCTCATCCAATAGTTCATCTATTAGAGGAATTGGGAACTTATTGGGTACAGTTAGTCTGTTCAAAGCCCTATAATCCACACAAAAACGCCAGCTTCCATCCTTCTTTCTAACGAGTATAATAGGGCTGGAGTAAGGGCTAGTACTTGGCCTTATAATTCCTGTTTTCAACATGTCTCCTACTAATTTTTCTATCTCATTCTTTTGGTAGTGGGGATATCTATAAGGTCTCAAGTTGGGTATATTGGCGCCTTCTTTTAATACAATAGCATGATCTGTTTCTCTACTAGGTGGCAAGCTGCTGTTTTCTATGAAGAGGGTTTCAAACTCAGCTAATACTTGCAGGATTACCTCTGGTGTAGTTTGCTGTTCTGGTTCTGAAGCTTGTAGGGCTCTGCACTCCACCATGTAAGCCTCCTGTGTACTCTGCAACTCTGTTACCAGCTCCCTGGCAGTAGCTTCCCGCTTTGACAGAGAAGGATCACCCTTCAATACCACTGTTTTCTTCCCCAGTTTCACCTTCAAAGTCATATCCTTGAAGTTAGCTTTGATGTTACCCAACTTCTCCAGCCAGTCAATTCCCAAAACTATGTCTTCACCATCTAAAGGAAATACAAAACAATTAACTAGTGTCTTTAATCCTTGTACCTCCAGCTCAACACCTCTACGCACACCTCTAGTTAAAATTCTTTGACCATTTCCCACCTTTACCCAGTAGGGTGGGGTGTCTTCCACCTTCAAATTGTGAGCAGCCACTAACCTCATGGATATGAAGTTATGTGTTGCTCCACAATCCATCAAGACAATAACTTTCAGAGTTCCTATGGTCGCCTTAATCATGAAGGATCTTTTAGAAGATAGGCCTGCCATACTACATAGGAGAAGACTCTTCAAATTACCACCCCAAACAATCTCTTCCTCTTCCTCCCCCATCTTGTCACCCTCTTGTTCTTGGCCTCCTTCCTCCACATATAGAATTCTCAGCATCTTGTTCTTGCAGACATGACTAGGAGCATATTTCTCATCACATGTGAAACATAACCCTTTCCTTCGCTTCTCGTCAATTTCCTTGTCTCCAATTGATCTTGCTCCCTTTGGTTGGTTGGTTTTCCTAGCATCTTGGCCCTTAGCATCGGTCTTAACAGTTGCAGACTCGGTGCTCTCCTTGGTGACTCCATCTTGGCGCCCATAGGAACTAGAGTATATAGGAGAACTAGAGGGCACTAAGGGCAATTGTGTAATTTCCTTGGTGACTCTATCTTGGCGCCAATTTCTGTTACTGTTATACCCTTTATTGCTCCAAGATTGTTTGTTTTGCCCTCCAAATCTTCCCACTGCAGCAATCTTTTCCTCTGCCAACAACGCTACATCCATCATTTCTGCTAAATCCTTGGGACGATGCAACCTCACCTCTGCTCTTATATCTTCTCTTAGACCATTGGAGAATAACCCAGCAAACAGTTCTTGATCCTTCACCTTTACGTGGCTCGACACCGTTTCGAAGTTCTTGCGATATTCTCTAACTGTACCTTCTTGTTTCATACTCATCAAGATTTCAAATGCATTCGTGATTACTGTGGGTTGAAAACGTCGTAATATTGCCTCCTTCAAAGCGTCCCAGGTCTGTTCCTCTGCACTCGCTTCCCACCATTGAAGCCAAGACAGTGCTTCGCCTTCTACCGCCATCATCGCCGCGTCGAGCTTTTCGTCCTCCTCGATACGCCGCACCTTGAAGAACCGTTCAACCTTGGTTAACCATCCCGTGGCGTCGTCGCCGTTGAACACCGGTAAATCAATCTTTCTCAGGCGTCGTTCACCGTCGTATTGGTTGCCATTACGCTCGGGTCGAGTTTTCGGGTCGCCCGGGTCTGT
This sequence comes from Astragalus membranaceus, assembly GCA_039519185.1. Classification (NCBI taxonomy): domain Eukaryota; kingdom Viridiplantae; phylum Streptophyta; class Magnoliopsida; order Fabales; family Fabaceae; genus Astragalus; species Astragalus membranaceus. The sequence goes on along the minus strand of CM076848.1, from coordinate 138,219,567 downwards.
CGTTGTCGGCGTCCTCTGTAATCCTTTGCAACGAGTTGTTCGATGCGAACAGCATGCTCTTCGAGGCGCAATTGGCTGCGCACCTCCATTTCTTGAAGTCTTCGCTCCACCTCGTCGATTCTAGCTTCCATGGCAGCGGTTTTCCTTCGCGTCATTCACACCAAGAATCGTCTCGCTTTGATACCAGTTGAAAGATTCAACTGGGATAAAGGGATGAATTGAAAGGGGTAACAGAGAAAAGAGATGATACAACTCTCTGGTTAATTTGTCCAGCAACTATGCATAACTGCATTGACTGTATTCTGTTTATTTCACTAACTACCTTCCATGGAACAGTTACAAGCTTATTTATACACGCGTGTAGAATAGGAAATTACACAATTTCCCTTAGTGCCCTCTAGTTCTCCTATATACTCTAGTTACAATAGGGTGTGAGCTATCAGTGAGATGTTTTATGTGGATCTTCTTACCAAGATTCAAGCAATTAATTACTTCTAGGCCTTTACTAGAATCGATTAAGAAACTAAGGATTTTATAGGCCTTGCTCCTTACTAAATAAGTTTTGTTAAGGATTTTGGCGAAATTTCATCAACTCAAAGTTGCCCTCATTTCAGCAGGTCTCTTAGCACTACCTGATTTTACACAGGTCGTTGTCCTTGAACGTTGAAACTAATGCTCCAGGTAGAGGAACTGGACTTGTGCTCATGCAGAATACGCATCCAATTGCTTATATTAGCGACGCTATTGGGACAAAACAATACGTCGTGTCTACTTATGAAAGGAAATCGCCTGCCATTTTGTGTCCCATTCATATTCATATATGGAGCACTCATCTTGTAGTGGTTGACAATTTGAGCAAATATGCCTATTTCCTAGCCTTAACTCATCCTTATACAACTCTTGATGTGGCATAGCTATTTATAGATAAAACCTTTAAGTTTCATGGTATGCCTAGTACAACAATTACAAGTAATAGAGGTTCCATTTTCTTAAGCGAAGTTTGGAATGAGCTATGCCAACTACAAGGAGCCTCTCTAAATAAATCCAGTACAGTACCGACGATCCTCAAAATGATGGACAAACAAAGGTGGTAAACAAATGCTTTAAGACATATTTAAGGGGTATGTGTGGTGATCAACCTTTCTCTAGGTTCCGTTAGATTCTTGGAAAGAAAAATGGCCGAAAGAGGGGGTTCAGCTGCTACCAAAGTATTGGTGTCGTGTAACGGAGAATCTCCTACTCAAGCTACAAGGGAGTTTATTATGATCTCCTCAAACAGTTTCATAATTTTCACACTTGAGGACAAGTGTGTGGTGAAGGAGGGGGTATTGTCACATGTTTATATTTTTGTCCAGGATACTAGTATATAGTTCTATTGTCACAGCTATATCTTATTTTAATTGTGTCATCTAGGTTTTTCATTAGAATTAATACCACTTTAATAGCATATGAAGTCACACCTTTATGCAAATTAGAATTCTGTTATTTGTGCTGAGCTGGCAAGTAGGAGCCCGTGTGTGTAAGCCAGTATAGAGTAAATTACATATATCTCTCTCTCACTCAACTTTGCTGTTACATTCATTTCTTATTCTCTAATGCAAGAGTAAATTACACAATGCATTATAACTATACACCATAATACTTATACCTGAAGATACACAATTGCTTTTTCCCTCAGAATTGCAATAACAAGTACACAGGGTTTTTTTTTCTAACTTTAAATTAATTTATAGAAGTTATTTAGGAACATTCTAGCTAAATGGACAATAGCAAGTAGATCGGGCCGCGACGGTCACCTTCATAGGAGCCATTAGATACGCTGGAGAAATCATATCTTTTGATTTGCTTTACTTAAAAACATTTAAAAAAGTTGGAAGTGGAGAGACATCGAAATAGTTGACTACATGAATCTAATTCCGCGAAATCCATGGCAAATTTTTGCAGCAATTTTCAGAAAAGAAATATCTAAGCAGATATTGGTGATGCTCCAGTTTGAACAGCATAAACTGAATTCTCATATTTACCATCCCACCTGTTTGGAATTAATGAAATGATTCTTAGTAATAATAACAAATTAAGTTTAAGATAACATACTTTTTGATTCAAAATTCAAACAACAACCAACCAACCTGGATTCCTCATTTTCTGGAATCTGAAGCTCCAATTCCTTATCAAAAGGCTTAAAGATTAAGTCCAACTTTCCATCATCTACTTTGTCCAGTGATGGAGGATCCCACTGAATAAGTAGATTATGTAGTGTTATTACTATTATAAATTATAAAAGAGAGACAACAAGAAGAGTATTTACTTATTAAAAAAGTAGACAGCAAATTGTATGGGCTGTTTTTACTAAGTTTAGGAGCAAATTCTTTTGCCTATAGCATTCAATTATTAAGTTTTGACTTCCATAAATAACAAGCTGTTTTTATTTTTTGGAACAACTCGATGAATTTAGTAGATCTTTTTAGCAGGCTCCAATGACAATGGATAGGACCAATCCCATTTTTGCAGTGCGATGGTTGCTTGTTCAGACTAGCAATACCTGTTGTTTCTTTTTTGTGATCAATACCAGCAATGCAGTCGTGCTGCTAAGCGAAGCAGTCTAATGATGTACCCTAGACGGTCTGCCAATATAATGCATACAATTCTTGTTGCTGGTTGGGCCGGTTCGGTGGTTTTTGTGTAGGGACTAATTTCCTAACTAAACAGATTGCACAGTTCTAGTAAAGTTTTGCTGATTATAATTACATGTTCATTGTGAAACTTGGACTGTAAGTATGCTATATTAGGAGAGATGCATAGAGAGTGCATTGGAAGTTGCAAATTTTGGGTTCCCTCAAGGTACATACCAAGAAAATATCAAGTCGTTTCAATTCCTTGAAGCTATATAGCTTCATATTTTAATTATTAAAATTAAGCACAATGCAATTTTGTATACAATAGCAAAAATACTAAAACTGATGAATTAATGAGAGAGAGAGAGAGGGTGATTACCTTTGGAGTATTGTCCTTGTCAATGGTGAGAGCTCTAATACCCTTATCATAAAAAGACAAGTTTGCTTCAGATTTTAGTAGGAAACACACATAAAACATTTTTAACAACATTTAGATGCCTTCTGTCAAAACTTGTTCTAGCAGTGAGACCATGACATTTACCTCGTACATATCCTCAGATATCGTAGTTCGGAGTATATTCATTGTCAATCTGAAATCTCTTTTTAGACTTTCAGATAGTGTTTGATTCCTTCCTTCACGAACCTGGGCATATCCAAGACAGTATACAAAACAATGAAATTCTAAAATATCATGTCATTTGCAAGGCAGACTTCGTTTCTCTTCTTATTATAAAATCCTTACCGATCTTAATACTATTTTCAATGCAGTAGGTGATGTTCTTTTCAATCCTTTTAAAATTGGACCTATCCATTCATTTCCTTCCTTGCTTGATTCAGCTTCCTTCACATCAGAGGTAAAGAGTATCATACAATGGCCTAGAAAGATGAGTATTCATATGAAAATAGTAAGAGTTATACCAACGATTTTATAATTTCTTCAATAGAATCCTTTGAGAAGCACTCGTCAATGATTGACTTCCTGAAAATCTCAAAGGTTACTACCAAAGTACAGAACAACTTTCTGCTGATTCTAAGGCTAAGACTAAATAAAAAATTACAGATCATTGATAACAAGAGCAATTACTTGTTTAAAATACTCTGTTCATCAAGTTCAATTTCTGAAGAAAATTCTTCTATTACTGATTTCACAGCATTCTCATCACCAGAATTTAAGCTAATCAAGCGCTTCTCAAGCTCAACTATTTTCTGGTACACAACAAATTTAAGAATCATTGATGAAGCAACAAAAGATGTCATGCTAACTTCTAATTTATGGTTCATGTGTCCATTTATGAATCTATGATTATACTTGCATTTGTGAGCAATGAACATTGCAGGCCAATTACTTCTAGAGGGAGACTAGATATCAAACTTAATCAAACCTCAGAAGAGACGAAATGGGTTGCGAATCCAGCTGCAACAATTTCCTTTCCAATCAAACGTGCTCCAGTAAGTGCCAAGAATTCACCTGCATATTACAATGACATAATCGCTTAAGGGGACAATTTTTTCAAAGACAGAAAGAAGGACAAGATAAAGGAAATTATTTGTATTATTGTGTTTACCGAAATGCCCAGGCAAACGAGAATGTCTGTAAGAGAAGCCACAATCGGTATGAAATCCAAAAGTTACTTCAGGAGTGGCAAAAACCTGTCAAAGCATTTGTTTGAACCAAAAATGAGAACAACCCATTGATATCTGCACCACAAAACTAAAAAAGAGTGAGAAAAATAGTATCTAACAAGAAAAGAATACCCACAGTTTTTTCAGTAACAACTGAGAACTTCAATGGGACTTGGACCATCAAAGCTGCACCTCCACCCATTGAAATTCCATTAACAAGAGCAACCTATTGTAACATAACAGCACCAGTTTAGAAAAATATTCACAAGCACATACTTATTTAAATGTTTACAGGCAGTGGAATTATGTTACTTAATATAACCTGTGTTTTCTTGTATGTACTAATGTGATGGCAAAGCCAGTAAAATCTGTACACCACTTCAAGGCATGAATCCCCTGTCAAGAAGAAATGTGTTGTTTACTATAAAAGTATGAGCAAGATCTCTTACAACTAGAAATGGATGCATGTCCATAGTCTGTGACTCCTATTCTAGAGAACACTCTCCTAACAAACTTCCTAAACAGAACATCAATGATTCTTACAGTTAAAGATTATCTACTAGTGCTACTAACTCAAGGAGAAGAAAAAAAACATGTCTTTCTTTGAACTTGTTTGCACAGAATCCTCTAAATCATATAGAGAATAATGAATTTACTTGTTTTCCAACCATCATAGAACACTCTCAAATCCCCTCCAGCACAGAAAGCCCTACCAGATCCCTGGAAGAAACAATTGAAAGAAATGAAGGAATTGCACATATGTAAAGCTAGAAACAAATGAAAGAGGTTATAATATTAATAACATAAGCTACCAACAACCAAAAGAAAATTAAAGTAAATTAAAACCTTTAGGATAATAAGCTCTGCCTTTTCGTCTTTCTCCCATTTTTCCAAATATGTTGCTAGCAGAGAAACCTGATAGAATTGAAAGATTATAAAAACAATAAATAAATAAAAAATATAATATTAATTGTAGGTTAAGACATTAATCACAAAAGATGAAAAATTTTCGAAGTTAAATTGACTGGACTTACAAGGTCAGGTGAGATAGCATTTAATTGCTTTGGCCGATTCAAAGTGATCAACCTTACATGATCTATCTCTTCTCCAAGAACAACAACCTAAAAAATCAAAATCCAACAATGCTAATTCATTATTACCACCATATATCTTGTTTCATATGATAAATAATTTCAGAAACCCATTGATGCATGATAACAATTCCAAATTTAAATAACAAAAAAAAAGGAAAAAGATCAGCATATCAAAATGTGAATGACTTGCCTGTTCATCTGATTTAGCAGCAACAGTTGTCATTTGATGTAAATTCTGCAGAATCAAAAAAATAAACGATTGATAGATGAAGAGAGAATGAGACTAAGCTGTAAGTGAGGTTTAGGTTTTTTAATCACCCGAAAATGGTAGGTGCACTGAAGTCTTTAAGTCAACGAGCACCTAAACAAAAACAACACAACTTCTGTCAATAGAATACTATGTATGATCCATATTACCAAAAAAAGAATACTATATGTATGATCCAACAAAAATAAAGCATCACCACACCTACATAGTATTCACACCTTCGCGTGCCTTTCACTTCAAACAAACATGTAGTACCCACTTATCTTACGTGGAACGCCACACCGTGGGATTTAAAATAAAAAATGTTATTTTTAGGCTAAACAGCACTTTTGGTCATTTATTTTTGCTCCAGATTTCACTTCGGTCTGTTATCTTTTTTTTTGTCCGTTTTGGTCCCTCATGTTTTATTTTCGTTTCATTTTGGTCTCTGACGTTAGTTTTTGTTAACGGACGCCACGTTGCAGTTAACTGCTGACGTGGCGTCCATTTTCATTAAATGAGGTGGCAAAAAATATATTATTTAATTAAATTAACAAATTATAAAATTAACAAAATCATCAAAGGTTCAATGAATAGGAACATGGTCTCCAGCCTCAGAATCTCCATTTCCTTCTTCCCATTTCCTTCTTCCCATTTTTTAATGTTTCTCTTCTCGGAACAAAAATCAACAAATTAACAAAAAAATCATCAAAATCAACATTTCCTTCTTCCCATTTTTTTAATGTTTCTCTTCTTCCCATTTTTTAATCCCATTTCCTTCTTCCCATTTTTTAATGTTTCTCTTCTCAGAACAAAAATCAACAAATTAACAAAATCATCAAAATCAACATTTCCTTCTTCCCATTTTTTCCCCTTTCTATTCTTCTTTACCGTCTCCAACTACGATTGGGTTTTTGACAACCCAAGAAGAACGATGGGTTTTGAACTCAGATTCGTTTTGAAGAACGATGGGATTTTTGAATCTCAGATTCGTTTTGAAGAAAAAGATTCAGATCTTAAAACTTTAAACGATTCAGATCTAAAGTTTAAAACTTAAAACGAATATAATACAAAACGATTCAAAACGAAAACCCGGATTTGCTAAGTTTCGTTTTGCTGGGTTTCGTTTTGCTGAAAAACGAAATATGAAGAAGAGGACCGAAGAGGCAGAGAAACGAAGAGGAAAAGAAAGGCATCGAAGAGTGAGAAGAGAGAAAACGAAGAGAGAAAAAAAGGCAACGAAGAGTGAGAAGAGAGAAATCTGTTCATGTTGATGAAGATGAAGAGGAACAAGTTCAATGAATAGGAACATGGTGATGAAGAGGAACAGGTTCAATGAATAGAAATCTGGGTTTAAATATTTTAATTGTTTTAATGTTTTTAAGTAATTAATGTTTTAATGTTTTTAAGTAATTAAAAAATGAATTTGCTGATGTGGAAATGATTGTCACCTATACCTGCCACGTCATTTAATGAATTGAGGACGCCACGTCAGCAGTTAACTGCCAGTGTGGCGTCCGTTAGTCAAAACTGACGTGAGGGACCAAAATGAAACAAAAACGAAACATGAGGGACCAAAACGGACCAAAAAAAAGATAAATGACCAAAGTGAAATCTGGAGCAAAGATAAAGGACCAAAAGTTCTATTTAGCCTAAAAAAAACTTCATCTTCCCTCCTGTCTCCGTTCTACTCCCTCCGTTCAACATCCATTTCGTTCCCTTCGTCTACTCGCGTCCTAGCAGCCACGGTGGGAAGCAGATTCCTCTTCTTCCTCTGTCCGCGTTTCAGCACACCTAAGGTGATTCCTCTTCTTCCTCTGTCTCCGTTCTACTCCCTCCAGTCAACATCCCTTACCCACTACCAAAATTCAAGTTAGTCATTTTACAGTCTAAGAATGGAGGAATCTGTTCAAATTAAAATATGCAGCGAGAAATTTTAAAAAAATTCCTTCCTAATAGGGTTTCTTAATGGTTTAGAACAACAAATCCATAACAACTGATTCAACATATTCATACAACAATTCTTAATTGTGAAAACTGGGGAAAAATGTGTAAATTAAGATTTGAAACTCAACAACAATTCAACAAATTTCATGTTAATATATAACAGAATTAGGGTTTGAAATTTGGGGGGATGTTGGAAAAGTTTTTGGGGAAATTTGAATTAGGGCTTTAACTCAATGTGAGAAGTTGATTTCACCAAGCTTTAGTTGTTGTCTGAGAGGCAATTGGAGGCTTCCACTGCCAGAGGAAGCACACAAAGGAGAATGAAGAGGAAGAGGTGTTCGGTTGCGAGGGTGCTGGCTTACTAGAGGTGGTGGTAGCTCACCGGGGAAGATGAAGATGAAGATTGGGGGTGATTTTCCAGAATTTCTAATTTTGTTTTTGTTAATTTATTTTTCTGTTTTTGTCAATTTGGTCCCCTATATTTTCTTTAGTTTCAATTTGATTCCCAATTTTCCACATCATTTAATGAATTCCAAGTCAGCCCCGACACTTAAGACGTCGTGTCAGTAGTTAACTGCCAGTATTGTAACGCCCAAATATTTAGTTAAAGGCTAAATATATATTTTGGCCCTTTTATCTTTGGGGTTGTGGTCACTTTGGCCATTTATCTTTTTTTTTTCTCATTTTAGACCCTCATATTTTTTGTGTGTGTCATTTTGGCCCCTGCCGTTATCATTTTGGTCCCTTATGTTTTTAATTGATTTCAGTTTAGTCCCTTATGTTTTTAATTGAATTCATTTTGGGCCCTTATGTTTTTAATTGATTTCATTTTCGTCCTTAAAAATTTGCCTAAAAAAACATAAACATAACGGCAGGGGCCAAAATGACACAAACACAAAACATGAGGGTCTAAAATGAGAAAAAAAAAGATAAAGGGCCAAAGTGACCACAACCCCAAAGATAAAGGGCCAAAATATATATTTAGCCTTAGTTAAATTATTTAATTAAATATTTAGGTATCCTTTTATTTAGTTATTTATTTCAGTTGGTGTAATTATATTAGCATTTGATTAAGAGGTGTATATTTGGATATTAGTGGATGGTGTTAGTAATCGGGCTTAAGCTGGAGGAAAGCCCATGATCCAGAAGCCCACTAGCTAGGCGCATAGGTAAAGCGCCTAGGCTAGGGTTTTGGCTCATTATGCGAATTGCTTTGAGAAAAAGAAAGAAAAGTTGCGAATAAAGGAGAGAAAGAGAGAAGAGGGTTTCGGCGCATCCAAGGGAGAAGAGGAAGAAGATTTCGCAAATTCAAGGAGCAGAGAGGAGCTGTGTTGCTGAGGTCATTGTTGGTGACTTGATCGAGAAGATTAGTGCTCTCCTACTATAAGGTAAGGGTGGGGTTCTTCCTTATAATGGGGTTTTATGATGGGGTTATGTGGGGATAGGTCCTATAATACCTCTTGATTGATTTTGATGTTTGATTTGGTGATAGTTGAATTATAACTAGGTTGAATTGAAATTTGGCTTGTTGGTGATTGATGTGACTCAAAAAAAAAATTGGTGATTCATTGTTGTTATTACTAATTGCATGCTAGGTGTTCGATTAATTGTTGTTTGGTGTTGTGATTGGCAATTCATGATAATTAACATTGGTGGTTAAGGATTGGTGATTTAAATTGGTGAAATAACGGAATTGTTGACCCCTAGGGCGCCATGGGCGCCATTGCCCTAGATGCTGTTTCTGGCGCCCTGTGCCTGGGCGCCGTGCCTGACCCTGTTACTTGGTGTTCTGTTGCTGTTTCTGGCGCCGTGTGCATGGGCGCCGTGTCTGGTGTGTGTCCGCGTGTGCAAGTGTGTGTGTGTTGCTGTGTCTTGGCGCAGGGGCGCCATGGACGCCTGTTCCTGAGTTATGTTGCGCGCTGTCTTGGCGCAGGGGCGCCATGGGCTCCATGGGCGCTGTTCCCGTGTCTGGTGCGTGTTCCTGTTCTGTGTTGCGTTTCTGCTGTAGGCTGTCTGGGCGCCAATTCCTGTGTCATGTTGTGTTTCTGATGTGTTCTGGACTGCCTGGGCGCCAAGGGCGCCATCTCCTGCAGTGTTGCTAGGCGCCCTTCTCCTGGGCGCCAGGTTCAGTTATGTTGCCTGTTGATGGGCGCCCTGCTCCTGGGCGCCAGTCTCCTGTATTGCGTTTTCCTGCTAGGCGCCCTGCTCCTGGGCGCCGTTTTCAGCATGTGCCTCAGTTTTTCCCCTATTTTGTTTTCAACATATCTTTTGACTCGGGAGTCCGATTGAGACGTTTCAAAATGTTTTGGAAAGCTTATTCAGAGGCCTAGCTGAATATTCTAATTTAAGGCAAAGTGTTCTATTTTTCTGGAAATTGTAGCCTTTGGCTTAACCGTTAAATGTTGCTGTTTTTGGGAAAGAAATTATCGTGTCTCAAATATTTTGGAAAATTGTCGTGGTCTTCGGTGTTGGGAAAAATCCTCGCATCTCAAATGTTTTGGAAAACTGTTGTCATCTTGGTGTCTTGGTGCTGTTTGAGCTAGGTGTGAAGGCTCAAACCTTGGTGTTGTGGGAGCTGGGTGTGAAGGCTCCAAATTTTGGTGTTCCGTTGTTTCGGGTGGTTTGGTGTCTCGGTGTCGTTGGGCAAGGTGTGAAAGCCCAATTTTGGTGATATCCGGTGATTGATTTTGGTGTGTCACATTGTGACTAATTTGATGATTGTCTGTGTGCATTCATGGTGTCGCATACAACATATGCATTTATTTGGTGAAGGCCTTTGGTCTTGGAGCTGGGTGTGAAAGCTCAATTTTTCTAAAACTAGTGAGCCGGGTGTGAAAGCTAAATTTTTGTGAATTGGTGAGCCGGGTGTGAAAGCTCTCAATTTTGGTGACGCCCTTATTTACGGGCAAAACTTTTGGTGATTTGGTACCACATGCATATGCCCGTTGGTGTGGGTTGCATTCATGCATTGTCATAACATTTGGTGACTGATTGTGGTGTTTACAAATTTGACGTGTGTTTATGAATAGATGTGTGTAGTGGAACGGTAGATATAGTTGTCATATTCTAGCATATTTCCTATCATTTTACGCTATTATATTGAAGATATATCACCCCTTCTGTTTGAATGTTACCCCTATGCGGTAACGTGCAGGTGATTGCGAGTGAAGGCCTAGTTACCTTCGCTAGTCTGAGTCGGTGTCCTTTGCTTTGATATGTAACACTCAAGGGGGGAAACGAACCTAGACTTTGGCTGTTGCATTTTACTATTTGGAGTCCATTCAGGACGTTATGATTTTATTGTTTTGAAACTTATTTCTATTTTCCGCTGCGTGGTGATGCATTTTTGACGATATGGTTAATTAAACTGGTGTTATGGGCTTCGACCCTTTTTGACAAAGTGATTATATATCACATGTGACGTTTGAATTATTGATGAATGTGTGACATATCTTTTCGAAGCATGAAATAAATTTTTTTTGTAACTCTGATTTTATTTAATAATTATCGGGTGGAAAAGGGGTGTTACAAGTATAGCGTCTGTTAACTTAATGGACGGAAAACACCTAAAAGGGGCCAAAATGACATAGAAATAGAAGATGAGAGACCAAAACAGGAAAAAAGATAAATGACAAAAATGAAATGTAAGTCAAAAATAAATAACCAAAAGTGCTATGTAGCCTAAATAATAAGTTGCCTGTCAAAAAATAAAATTAAAGGAGGTAAAGGTGTATCCCAATATTTGTGTGCTGTGATCTCTCTCAAACTCTCAACATCAATATGCACACATCTACACACTTTAAATTTAGACTTATTTTAGTTTAGTTTTGACATACAATATAATGTCCAATAATTCATAGGCAACGATATATTTATTTAACTAATTTTACAAAATTCAGAAAACTTTAGTAATGTTTACACAAGCCTAGTATATAATTTTAAATGTTATATTGGTTAACTATTTTCAAAAGTTTTTTAAAAATTTTAAAACACCGAGTTACACTTTTTTATCATTGAATTTTTTTTACTGATAGTAACTAGAACAAGCAAAATACCTTGAAGAGAGGATAACCAAGGTGTATTAGATGTAAGTAAAGTCTGACTTCAAATTTATTGTAAACGCCACCAAGGCGAAAGTACATCTAACAACTCAAGGATTGTAAGCAAAGCCAAATTTTGGTCGGAATATAAGTAAAGTCGGACTTCAAATTTTTGCATCTCTAATGACCAAACTCAAATACTAGCTGAAATGTGGTAGAGATTAGACCATATTTTTTTAACGTTTGAAATAGATGAACTTAACTGTCAAAAGACTCAATTAACTTAAAAAAAAACTAAGACGGTTTAATTTTTGTTCGGGGTTTGACCCTTTTGGTACACCAATCAGAAAAAGAGAAATTAGTTTTCGTTCGATTCCTAGCTAATAACCAAACCCCATGTGATATATTTGACCTGACTAACTATAAAATTGATATCAGTTTATCGTTCTTCAAAAATTACACGGTTTCTAGACTTCCACAACACCCATACAACTGTTGTCCAAATTAGATGCTTCACTGCCTTCAATTTCTTGCCCTAGAAAAGTGCTCCAAACTGCAAAAAATGGTTCTCTGGGTGATGGATGACAGTAGTGCAACCCAGACAACAAAGTACCATACACCAAACATTAAGTGTGAACATCCAATTTTAACCGTTATTTTATATTATTTTCAAAAATCTAAAAAATATCATTGTTTTTGGGCACTCTTAGATTTTTAGCGTTTACACGTGTTATTTCGGGATTGTTGGCGATGTGGCCATTAATAACGGGATCATCATAGTTATTGTTAATAGTTTGTTTTATTATTATTGTTATTGAAAAAAACCAAATTTGAGTGAATGTTTTTGTTTTATCATTATAATCAGTTTTTTTTTACAAAAAGGAAACAAACAGCAAGCAAAGGGGGAGAAAACTGAGAACAAAGAGAGAAACAAAAGATTAAAGAGGGGAAGCTGAGAACTGAGGGAGAGGACGACAGCCACCACCATCAGAACCACCACATAAATCACCCCCTACAACCATCATCTCCACCATACATCATCATCTCTCTCGGCCTACCCTACTCTCTCTCACCTCCACGGTTTCTCCTCTCCCAGCACAACAACCACCCAACACCGCAACCACCTCCAAAAAACGACGACCTCACCCTCACCACCACTGGTCACCCCCTCCGGTAAGGCTCCCTTCGCGTTTCTATCTTCCTAATCACATACCATCACCGTCCCTAACCGTATACCACCGCCGGCGCCGGCGCCCTACCACGGCACTCCCTCCGGCGACGTCGTTTCCTTTACTTCGCTCACCACCGTACGGAGATCATCACAGCCGCGCTCTCTCACCTCGCGAACCGCCACTGCCATCGTCGCGCTGTTGCAGCCATAGCCAGCTCCACTGTCCCTCTCGTCCTTTCCTTCCTCCGTTGTCTTTTTCGTTTTTTTCTCCCCACCGTCCCATTCGTGTTCTCTTCCTCCCTTGGTGATCGCCTCTCTCTCGTGGATATGGTGCGGCGCTGAGGAGTGGGAAAGAGAAGATTAGGGTTTGCATAAAATTGCTTAAGCCTTATATACAACCCACTCTTTTTTTTTCCTTTTTTTGCTTCAGATCGCTGTTTACACCCCTTCAGTTGACAATGCGCACCCCGGTCCAAAAGGCCTTGTTTCGCAAACCGTTAGCCCAACAAACCTTGAAGCAAACTTGGCCTGCTGTCACAGACACCACGTTTTTAATGAACACAGCCCCCCTGTTTAAGCCCAAATTCGCAGTCAGCACTACAAAGGCCCACTCACTGGTTAGCCTTTCCAAAAACAAGAAAAATGAGCTGGACTCCGCTAACTGCACCCCTTCTGTTTCATAACTACAGCGCCCCCTGAAGGCCCAGAATGCGTGGGCTGCTGAAAAAAAAACGAGTTGGGCTCAGCTTTCCACACCACCCCTTTTCAAATACACCCTCCCTTTATTTTCTTTATTTATTCATTACCATTCCCGTTTTTTTTACTTAAAATTATTTTTACTATTATTATTATCATTATTATTATCATTATTATTATCATTCTACAAAAATGAAAATAAACGTTAGTTCACATAAAAAAATATTTTTCTCCCTTTTTCTCATAAAAATACCAAAAATATGAGAAAAAAAATTAAAATCAACAAAACAAGCAAACTTTTTCTCAAGAAGAACTACGTAGCCTTTGATTCTCCGCTTCGGAGATACGTCGGAGCGGGGCTTCCCCGTCAAGCTAAATTAATTTTTCTCTAATAAATAATCAATTTTTTCTTTAACACCTATTTTCCAAAAAACTAACAAATGAGCTTGATTGAGATGTACATCTTGTCAACCTCGCAATCCTGGTTTAAGACGCCCGAGTTGTACAGCTTGGTGATCTTAAACTCCTTCAAAAAATTAAAATCAACCAACCAACAAACTTTTTCAGGAAGAACTACGTGAGTTTTGAGTTCCTCACTGCACCGGAGGATACGTAGGAGCGGGACTTCCCCGTCAAGTCAAAATTAAATTTTCTTCAAATGGACTTATTTTATTTCGTTATAAATAATTACTTTTTATCATTTTTAGGGCTATGTCGAGAGTTCATTACTCAATAATATTTTTGGATAACTGTCTTAGGACAGATGTACTAGGGGTGCAGTGGAATTAGGTTTTCGCCCTTCCCTATACATAACCGACTCCCGAATCCAATATAGTTTACGCAGACCAAATAACCATAAATGTAGGTTTTTCTCAATTTTTCCTATTAAATAAATTGGGCGACGACTTCTTAAATAATCGATTTTTGGGCTGTTTACGTCAGGATCCCGGTCACGACATTAAGAGAAAAGGAACAAGTAAAGAAAATGTTTTCAAGAGACTCTACACCCCTAAAACAAAACACACAACACAGTTCTCTTGTTGAAGTGAACATTCCCCCACGAAATAAGGCCGGACTCTTTAGTCACTAAACTATCAAGACAAAGCTCCACACTAGGAACATACACACTGTTACTTCTTTTCTCATACAACGGATCTGTTGATAGACCAGAAGATATATAAGTTATTTAATGCTTATAATATAGATGAGATTCAAATAAACTTATAAAGTGTTTTTTTCTTATAAATGATATCGAAGTTAGTACTATGAAGTGATGGAGGTGTATGGTAGTAAAAATTGAGGTGTTTTAGTTATACCTGTATCGCAACGAGGTCTTCCGGTTTTGCAACGCCTAGGATATGGATGTTGAGTGCCACCAAGAACAGGTCTTTTGAGTTCAGGGTTGGTGTCTGGATCTCCAAGGTCATTGTAGACATCGTAATCATATATACGCTCATAGTTCTTGCGTTCGCCTTGTCCATTTCCGCGTAAATGTACCAGCTCTTCTTCTCGAAACCTTTTCAATCCTTCTAGTGATTCTGATGGCAAATATGACTGTTCTCATTCATAATTACAAAAGATAAATCAATACATATGCCCATTTTAGGATATAGAGTTCAATATGTTTTTCTTTCCTATAAAATTTAGGAATTTTATAGTCTTTACAAAAATATTTATCTTATTTTCATCCTATAAAATATTCTAATTTCAATTTTAGTCTCTCCCTTAACTATTGTTAGTTACATATGGTTAAAAGAGGTCCACATGGAAAGTGTCACGTGACTTTTTTCATGACTTGAGATCAATGTTATCAGACCTGAACCGGTCATCGACTTGGTCAAGGCACTGGGTCACTGGGTCTTTAGTCGGACCAACGGGTCTTTAGGCAGACCGCATGACCCGGACGGTATTAAAAAGTAGTAAAAACAAACATGATATGTATAATATTATATATTACAAAGCCATCAAAAATTTGTGTTATATCTTAAAAATCTCCCAAAAAAAAGTCTCACCACAAAACTTTTAATATTTATTGGTGTTGAATTGAAAATTTTAATGAAAAGGCTGCATAAAAAATGATATAGTTTAATCATTAATGTAATTGCTTTCGAACAAAAATAAATCATTAATGTAATTGCATAAATCTATACGTTCATGTATAAATTTATAAGGCATTCAATATATAATATAGGCTAAATAGCACTTTTGGTCCTTTATATTTGCTCCAGATTTCACTTTGGTCCTTTATCTTTTTTTTGGTCCGTTTTGGTCCCTCATGTTTCGTTTTTGTTTCATTTTGGTCCCTCACGTCAGTTTTGACTAACGGACGCCACGCTGGCAGTTAACTGCTGACGTGGCGTCCTCAATTCATTAAATGACGTGGCAGGTATAGATGACAGTCATTTCCACATCAGCAAATTCATTTTTTAATTACTTAAAAACATTAAAACATTAATTACTTAAAAACATTAAAACAATTAAAATATTTAAACCCAGATTTCTATTCATTGAACCTGTTCCTCTTCATCACCATGTTCCTATTCATTGAACTTGTTCCTCTTCATCTTCATCAACATGAACAGATTTCTCTCTTCTCAC
Organism: Astragalus membranaceus; assembly: GCA_039519185.1. Lineage (NCBI taxonomy): Eukaryota > Viridiplantae > Streptophyta > Magnoliopsida > Fabales > Fabaceae > Astragalus > Astragalus membranaceus. Next base: position 138,203,536 of record CM076848.1, on the reverse strand, counting down.
TCTTCGTTGCCTTTCTTTTTCTCTTCGTTTTCTCTCTTCTCACTCTTCGCTGCCTTTCTTTTCCTCTTCGTTTCTCTGCCTCTTCGGTCCTCTTCTTCAGATTTCGTTTTTCAGCAAAACGAAACCCAGCAAAACGAAACTTAGCAAATCCGAGTTTTCGTTTTGAATCGTTTTGTATTATATTCGTTTGAAGTTTTAAACTTTAGATCTGAATCGTTTAAAGTTTTAAGATCTGAATCTTTTTCTTCAAAACGAATCTGAGATTCAAAAATCCCATCGTTCTTCAAAACGAATCTGAGTTCAAAACTCATCGTTCTTCTTGGGTTGTCAAAAAACCAATCGTAGTTGGAGACAGTAAAGAAGAATAGAAAGGGGAAAAAATGGGAAGAAGGAAATGTTGATTTTGATGATTTTGTTAATTTGTTGATTTTTGTTCTGAGAAGAGAAACATTAAAAGATGGGAAGAAGGAAATGGGATTAAAAAATGGGAAGAAGAGAAACATTAAAAAAATGGGAAGAAGGAAATGTTGATTTTGATGATTTTGTTAATTTGTTGATTTTTGTTCTGAGAAGAGAAACATTAAAAAATGGGAAGAATGAAATGGAGATTCTGAGGTTGGAGACCATGTTCCTATTCATTGAACCTTTGATGATTTTGTTAATTTGTTAATTTGTTAATTTAATTTTTGTTAATTTGTTAATTTTGTTAAATAATATATTTTTTGCCACCTCCTTTAATGAAAATGGACGCCACGTCAGCAGTTAACTGCCAACGTGGCGTCCGTTAACAAAAACTAACGTCAGGGACCAAAATGAAACGAAAATGAAACATGAGGGACCAAAACGGACCAAAAAAAATAAAGGACCAAAGTGAAATCTGGAGCAAAGATAAAGGACCAAAAGTGCTATTTAGCCTTATTTTTATTATAGCAATTTGTTTTTTTAAGTATTTAATAATATGTAAAATAAAAAAACACATTTGTTAGGGCATGAAACACATTTCCCGTATTAAATACAATCACTCATAACTTTCCTCACTTTACTTCTCACTATGCAGTAAGCTCTGAGAAGAAAATGGCAATGTTGATGGCGATTTCCAGAAGAGGGAAAGCGAAGCCGTAACCCAAATGAAAATCACAAACCCAACAAGCTTGCAAACACAAACCTCAACTTTTGAACCTATAGAATACGAATCCTAGTCGAATCCACAGAACAACAACCCTAATTGAACCCAAAGAAGACGAACCTTGGACGAAGGAAATGGTGACAAATGGGAGCTCTAAGGAGGCGAATAGACGAAGGTATGCTTCTTCAAGGACGAAGGAAGACCAGAAGTAGTATGATTCACCCTAATTCTACTTGGTTTTTTATCCTTGCTCCTTCGTTGTAGTTTTGTCACACTTTTACTTAATATGCCTAAAAAATTGATTTCTATTGAGTTTGTGCTAGCTAGTACGAATGAGCCCTAAAAAGAATGAGACGAAAGAACATTGTTTGCTACCATATACCTGAAAAACAATGTTATGAGATTAAAATGCAGAAATCGCAAAGAAAGAAGATTGTTAGCTAAAGAAATCACATGATACACAACAAAAATGCCTCAAATAATGTGCATCCATAGAACTTACGCCTAGGATTCTCGTTTGTCCAACCAGTCTTCAATGGAGTTTCCAATCCAACAAATCGGTTTTCTTCCCAATGAAGACCAAGGAGACGAAACAGGAGAAAACTGAGACATGGGGGTTTCCTGTGTATCCCTTTCCTTAGTCGTGGTCATCATCTGCAGGATGCCTCTCATTTTCTAAACCGACCTCACCCTCTGCAACCTCCTCTTCTGCGTGCATGTCAGGTGTCAACAGCAAGTAACTTTTGAAACACTTAAAATAGAACGCTAGATGTTTATAAATGCTCGACATGGATACGTTAATGTATTCATAATGTTTAAAAACGTCATTTGTTCTTAATACACGGTGTGGTTCCTTATGAGAATTTAAACTGCATAGAGGTTGTCGATTCCACATCAGTCATTTGCTTACGCCCGACGTGGATTCTTTCAGAAAATTTAAAACGTTTATAACTTTAACAATTCCACGCTATTTGTTCAGTTACGCTCTGTGTGACTTCTTACAAGAAAATTTAAATGTATAGAACGCTTTTAATTCCACGTCGGGTGTCTCAGAATGCCTATCTTGTTATAGTCATTAGTCAGATACTAATGCCAGGAACCCTCTGTTTATTCCATTCTCTCTCTATTTTTCACAGATCAATCAAACCATAGTTTTTACGTTGCGCTCTTTGTCGCTGTCGTTGTCGTTTTCCCTCGTTCTCACCATCACTTTCCCTCTTTCTATATATGTTTTGTGATTTAAGTTCTCCATTTTATGTTTGAAGTTTGAATATTGTTGAAATTCAAGTGCCATTAACTCTAGTAGTCTCTTACCTTAAGCTTGGACTGTGTTGGCGGATGTTGTTTGCTCTGCTTGTTGTACCAAAACATAACAAGTGGCCCGAGTGCTCAAAGCAAACAAATATGGAACATAGATGCATATTCTTTTTATGTGTCATCATCTTACTGACATGGAATATAAAAGAATGTGTTCTATATGCCATGTCATGGTCCCCTTGAGTTGCATTTTTCTTTACAACTGAACCGTACTACTCTGTCCTGATAGATGGGCCGATCTGATTGCTGGTCGCACCTAGACAAGCATAGGTCGGGAGCAGAGTTCGGCTCGGGTTGTACCTGCAATGACACTCTGACGCCCAAGTCAGTGGGGTAATGGTCAAGGCAGGAATATTAAATGAATGAATAGGGTACCTGTCAGTGGGTTTGACCCCTATTTATAGCGTCTGACAAGGTTTTGTGGCTGTCAGATGCTGCGGCTTGCTCTCAGCCGTTGATCTCGATTAGCCTGGGCGCTGTCCATGGATCGCTGGAGAGTTGGGCCAGTTTGCAGCCCATTTAACTAGATTTGGAGCTCGGCCCAATCCAGAACAGTTGCCCCTCAAGTCGGGCCCGACCATAGGTCCGGCTCTAGCTTGAATTGGTTTCCCCCGGTCTACTCTTAAGTCGTCCTGCAGCGATAGTACGCCGCGCGCGTTGCATTTACATACATTTCTTGGGAACTGTTGTCTTTAGGCTCTGACTGACGTAACGTGTGACTGCTCAGTTCTCGAGGTGATTGATTTGACATTTCGAGGGGGTAGGCAATGATGTTATTGTGCCCTTCGAGGCTAGCATTTAATGGGTAAGGCGAAAGGTCTCGTCCTTTCACCTTCGGCCCATGATTTCGTGTTAGGCCCATTATAAAAGGGGTTCTCCCCTTCTTCATTTGACATTTGCATTGTTTTGAGTTCTCTGAGGGCAACTTGAGTTCTCCGCCAACGACCTGATCTCCTAGCTCTAATTTGGTGAGGTGCTTCCAGTTTCAAGCAGACAAATACCGCCGGTGGATCTACTACCCGGTGCGCGGACTAAACTTTCGGTCTTCCGCTCCAGGTCGTCTGATTCCATTTAGAGCGGCTTACTGTCCTGATATCAAAGGGAACATTTCTATATATCCTTGCTTTGTTTCTTCGTTTACCGGGGAAGGGGTGTTAGGCTCGGGATCAATCTCGTTCCCCTTTCTAGGAAGTCGTTGTAGGCAGTCCTGAAATTCCGCCCCTCCTTGCAGGTTCTTGGGGAGCAACCTATTCATATTACCACGACACGCGCTCAGGAAGGGACTGCTCCGACCATGACAGATGATCGCGCCGAGTCCTGCTCGACCTTCGAATCGGCTTCTAGTTCTACGTCGGGGAGTTCCTCCAGAACTCACTCTCTTCCTGGGTCGATGACATCGCCGCCCGCTTCGCCGGGATACTCCTGCAACCACAACGCCTCGCCAGTGATCTCGGTCGGCGGCCATAACCCGGGTGAGTCTGGTGAGGAAAAAGTTGAGGAAAACGCGCTGATTGATGAACCTGAGCCTAAGTCAGAGCCTGAGGAGGCGACGCCCATGCCTCCTGTAACACCCCTTTTCTACCCCATAGTTTACACGTCATTTATCAGAGCACAAAAATCTTTTTCATTTATATTGATTTTAACTGATAGAAAAGAAATGTCACATCGTCATTTATAAAACTCATCATTTGCGCTCATTAAAGTTTGTGCAATAAAACCACCGTCATAAAAATTAGACTTCACAAAAATTCAACACATCACAGCGGAATAAGAGAATAACTCACTAAGCCTCTCAAACACATCTCATATACTCCACATAGTCATTAAACAGTTAATTAATTAAACCATCAGACTTCAACCACGCCCCCTAGGTGCTACAGTATCAGAGAGCGACTCGACAGACATCCCAACGGCTATCAAAGAAGGTAGTAGGACCTTCACTCGCGGTTACCTGCAGCGTTGCCACAATAGAGCAACATTCCAAGCAGAAGGGGTGAGAATTTCAATAAAACATAATTAAACATATAATAGAGTCATATGAGCAACAGTCACACAACATCATCATTATCATCAACTTCATAGCAGACAATCACGCAACGTCATAAACATGTATGTGCATGAAAATGCAACCCACTCCTGGGTATATGCATGATGGTACCATACTCGTCGTAAATAAGCCACTATGGGCGCACCGTCACTGCCACTATGGGCGCACCGTCACTGCCACTATGGGCGCACCGTCACTGCCACTAGGGCGAATCATAATATGCACATGCTATGAGACACTATGGACACATGTGCAAACACCAAATCACTCACCTGGAGTACTCGTCATCGTCATCATAAAACACACTCATAGAGTGAATTCGTCATAGTCACCATAATAATATCACAACTTCTTCATAAACATCACATTCAAAATTGGGGTAACAACATCCTTAAATCTTACTTCATACCTTTGTGGTTAGGCATTGGATGCTACTTACCACAAATTGTAATCTGTGGTAAGTGGGGCTTAGTGGCCACTTACCACAGATTCCAATTTGTGGAAAGTGGAATCCGAACAGTTTGATTATGTTCTCGTTTAATTGCCTTAACTCTTAAGTAACAATACATTAAAATTTGAGTAACAACACCTTTTAAATTTTGGGTAACAACACATTTAAATTTTGGGTAACATCACATTTTTATGCTTAGAAGACATCACATTTAAATTAAGAAGAACATCACATTTTTAAAGTGGAAAACTTCACATTTAAATTGCAAGAACAGAAATAAAACATCAGCCTTTTTATTTATAAAAACAGCCACATTGACACGCTCTTTCGTTTACAAAAAAAAAACGCAGAAAATTCGGTTCACAAACAGCAACGAAGCAGAGTGAAAACAGTAGCGTTTTAGGCGCGCACAGCAGTAAAACAGTGTGGAAAAACAGCAGTAATTTTCGAGCCAAAAACAGCAGTAAAGCAGAGTGAAAACAGCAACATTATTCGATTAGAACAGCAACAGCAAGACCAAGAAAACAGCAGCAAATCAAGGTGTAAAACAGTGACCTTTTAGCGCACAGTAACAGCAAAAACGGAGTGGAAAGCAGAGCCTCTTTTTAGCGCACAACAGCAGTAAAAACAGCACGTTTACACTATGAAAACAGCGCTTCATTTTTTATAAAACAGCAATACAATTAATCACCACTTACCTCCTCTCTCAATTTATTCTCAATTTTGTTTCATCATCCAAACATACAATTAAATCACCACATATGTTTCAATACCCAATTTAAACTAAAACACACCATACACCACATCTTAATTCAATCTCAATTTACTCACTCACATGCTCTCACCACCATATACATGAAATCGATTCTAACCACACAAAATCACTCAAATCGAAATTCAACTCATCTTCTCATATGATTAGTCACGTGACAACATCAACAACTCATCAAACAACATCACAATTTATTCAATTCTTCATCAATTTCACACATATTCATCTCAAATTCGCAACAACATCAAAACCCCACAAAACCCATCACATACCCAATTATATCAAATCGAAACGCTCACCCTTACCTCTTAAACGTATGCTCCGAAACGAAGAGGTCTTCTACGAAGCACCAAAGTAACCACAGCAACAAAAGCTCCTTCTTCCTCTTCTCTCTTGCGATCTCCCTCTTTCTCTTTTCTTCGAATTCTCTCTCCTTCTTTTCTCTCCAAGAGTGCCGCGCCCCTCTCTCTATTCTCCTCTCTCTTTTCTCTTTTTTTTTTCTAAAGTGCACAAGTGAGACATCCAAACCCTAACCCCTAGCTCATATGCGCCTAGGTCAAAATATGGGCCTGGATCACGGGCCTCCATTCACCTGAACCCAATTTAATTATTGGCACCACCTCCTAATAGAATACCACCTCCTGATTAATAAACATAACCCATAATTATTTTAATATTATCATTATTACTTCTCTTACCCAAATCCTAATTAATTAAATAAATAAATACAAAATAAATATTTAATCACTTTGGGGTGTTACAACTCTCCCCCACTTAGAATATTTCGTCCTCGAAATTTTTCCTTGCCAATGCTAACACTCCCCCACTAGCCAACTGCGACCATCTAGACAACTAGTGCCATCTAACACGTTGATTATTATTCCTTTGATTACCGGCGATAAGTGATTGGGCGGCCGTCCCTCCTACTGGTTCAGCCAGGTAACTTCAAGCAGTAGTAATCAGGCTCACTCTCTACTCCGCTGTGCCACTCTAGTAAACTGACTTGCATTCTACCTCACTCCTCCATCCTCACGGGTTCGCACACTAACAGACTGCTAACGGTTTGGTTTCTATGACAATGTCATTATAACAGACAACATATAGCATGCCACAACAATCAACGTCATTACAACAACATGTATCGTCAACACAGTCAAACCCCGGGACCAAATATCCCTTTTTAAACAATGGCCATAGGCCCATAACAACAATCAGCAATAATAACAACAACAAGACCATGTGGGCCATTCGGCGGTACCCTCAACAAGACAATGTGGCCATTCGGCGATACCCACAACAACAACAACATAATGACTTGGGCCATTCGGCGGTACCCAAGACAACAACAAAACAGCAACATAACTTGGGCCATTCGGCGGTACCCAAGACAACAACAAAACATCAACATCATTAATACCAACATAATCGTCAACACATCATTAACAACCATCAACGTCAACATAATCACGACAATGGGCGCTAATGCGCCAACAACCAACTGAACTTGTCACTCAGGCACATCAACGACGACAACAAAAACATCGCTATCATAACGACCACACAGCACGACCACAACCAAAATTAGGCACAACTCATAACAATAGGAGCAGTGCATAAAATTAGGGACTGTAACAGTAAGCTTCAGAGTACAGCAACGATTATTCTCAGAAACAACGGCAGTAGTTTTCAGAAAAACACTAACAATAATTTTCGGAGAACAGCAACAATGATTTTCTGAAAACAGCAACAATAATTTTTAGAGAAACAGCAACATGAGGTGTACATATTATTATTCATCAATCATACGAATTCAACAAGGCATCATGGTATGATTGTCAACTTAAGAAAGAATCATGGCCAGCAGGTAGCAGTTACTAATCACAAAAGAAAGTGGCCTTTTAGAGTTAATGATAACCATCCATATAGTTCGGTGTGGGAAAAATAATTTATCTCGTGGAAACAGCAGTTAAAACATTAAAACAGCTAGAAGGGCCAATCCATGGAAACATCATTTCACAGCTAAAGGCAAATATACGAAAGGTTCAATCACATACATGCACAACATACTTATTTAGGATTCTTTCGTCACGGGAAATAAAACATGTTATAGAAATTGATTTTTTTTTTCCTTACCAGACTGAACATCGGCTTAAACATTTCGGGATAAGACATCCTTAAGAACATACGGTAACAAAAGGTAACTCAAAGAAGGGCACAAACAGTGCAAATGCACATTTTAAATCCTACGGTTCAAACGTTTTTGCTAATCTTCACAAACTCGGGTGCAGAAAATTCTGTAACTATGCGTCTACTTTGGCGAATCAATTAAAATAGTAAACGGTGTCGGATTTCGACAAATAAATACTTGTTGGAAAGCTCTCCGAGTGTAGTTTCTACCTATGGTTCTCGTCTTTTAAAATAAGTAGCCAATTGGTACAGTTTTTTAAAATACTACACGGAGGTACCAACTTGGACAGAACTTCTTACTCAACTTTCAACCAAATTATCTTTCTCATCTCTTAATGAAACTTTACGAAACCAGTGTCTAATTCGTAGAGAATTAAGTCTACCTTTCAAAGAAACAAGAATCATTCAAAACGGAGTTCATTTGATGACACAAAAACTACAAAACCAACATTACTCACAGTTTGATTCCTAAAACTTGACCTAACTCGAAACAATCATAACTTGAGCCACACAGCTCCAAATTGAACGAAACCAGTGGCAAAACGACCGGCGTTAAATCTATTTTCAAAAACAATCAACCACATAATTTTTGGATCGACTAAACGGTGCCAGTTTTTGAAAAACGAAGCAGTGTCCAGAAATGCACCAAACCGTAAACAAGTAAAATTCATCATGTTTAGTCACGAAACAATAATCTCAAACAACGCTCAAATTCAACAATTCATGTCATCAAACAACACTCGGGCATTCAATCAACATATTGACATTTGGTCATACACTTATGTGCACACTTTGACTACAACCCAATTAAACCATCAAGACACCCCAAATTCACCTACCCACCAAAAATATCAATTTTCAACATCAAATACTACTTAAGCATAGAAATTTCACCTTCAAAACTCTTAGGGTAATATCATCAAAACAACTTGTAGGCAACATATGTTCATAGTTCACCTCAACACCACAATTTCATCATTTAATACACCATCATTAGATACACAGTCATTTATTTCACAAATACATCATTAATTAGCCCAACAACAACAACATCAACACTTGGTCTTATTCGACTCAACACATCAACAACAACGCTTTGGTCACATTGACCCAACAACAACAACAAAAGTCATGGACCAGATTCAAGTCAAATAACAATCACACAATCGACCTATCCATAAATATGACATCTCTACTTCAAAAAAAAAAATTATAATTGGAAGTGCGAAAATGAGTAAAAATTGTTTCTCAACACAATCAACAATTCATTTTTGGAAATGATTTTCGCAAGTGAAAGGTGTCATTAGCTCTTCAAATCATAAAATTTTTTATTTATAAGAACATCAAAGCCTAGAGCGGCAAAATATTTCTTTTGATATGATGACTAGGATGACCTGAAATACCATATTGAAAAATTCTTCCTAATCCCGATAACATTTTCCTTCGGTTTCAAAAGGAGTAGCTAATGCATCTTTCGAAAACCAAGCATTTTCCAAACCAGCAGAGACATCAAAAACAAAAGACACAGAGTTCACACATTGGAAACACAATACAACACACATCATCAGCAGGGGTATCTCCCCCACTTATTCACTTACCATCAGCAGTACTCGGTTTGTCCTCCACCTGCAGGAACATCACTTACTACACAGACAATGGTTAGAACTAATTTAGCACTACTCAATCATCAAAGGACACTACGACTATAAGACTTAGGCCGGACAGACCGAACTGCTCTGATACCACTAATGTAACACCCCTTTTCTACCCCATAGTTTACACGTCATTTATCAGAGCACCAAAATCTTTTTCATTTATATTGATTTTAACTGATAGAAAAGAAATGTCACATCGTCATTTATAAAACTCATCATTTGCGCTCATTAAAGTTTGTGCAATAAAACCACCGTCATAAAAATTAGACTTCACAAAAATTCAACACATCACAGCGGAATAAGAGAATAACTCACTAAGCCTCTCAAACACATCTCATATACTCCACATAGTCATTAAACAGTTAATTAATTAAACCATCAGACTTCAACCACGCCCCCTAGGTGCTACAGTATCAGAGAGCGACTCGACAGACATCCCAACGCCTATCAAAGAAGGTAGTAGGACCTTCACTCGCGGTTACCTGCAGCGTTGCCACAATAGAGCAACATTCCAAGCAGAAGGGGTGAGAATTTCAATAAAACATAATTAAGCATATAATAGAGTCATATGAGCAACAGTCACACAACATCATCATTATCATCAACTTCATAGCAGACAATCACGCAACGTCATAAACATGTATGTGCATGAAAATGCAACCCACTCCTGGGTATATGCATGATGGTACCATACTCGTCGTAAATAAGCCACTATGGGCGCACCGTCACTGCCACTATGGGCGCACCGTCACTGCCACTATGGGCGCACCGTCACTGCCACTAGGGCGAATCATAATATGCACATGCTATGAGACACTATGGACACATGTGCAAACACCAAATCACTCACCTGGAGTACTCGTCATCGTCATCATAAAACACACTCATAGAGTGAATTCGTCATAGTCACCATAATAATATCACAACTTCTTCATAAACATCACATTCAAAATTGGGGTAACAACATCCTTAAATCTTACTTCATACCTTTGTGGTTAGGCATTGGATGCTACTTACCACAAATTGTAATCTGTGGTAAGTGGGGCTTAGTGGCCACTTACCACAGATTCCAATTTGTGGAAAGTGGAATCCGAACAGTTTGATTATGTTCTCGTTTAATTGCCTTAACTCTTAAGTAACAATACATTAAAATTTGAGTAACAACACCTTTTAAATTTTGGGTAACAACACATTTAAATTTTGAGTAACATCACATTTTTATGCTTAGAAGACATCACATTTAAATTAAGAAGAACATCACATTTTTAAAGTGGAAAACTTCACATTTAAATTGCAAGAACAGAAATAAAACATCAGCCTTTTTATTTATAAAAACAGCCACATTGACACGCTCTTTCGTTTACAAAAAAAAAACGCAGAAAATTCGGTTCACAAACAGCAGCGAAGCAGAGTGAAAACAGTAGCGTTTTAGGCGCGCACAGCAGTAAAACAGTGTGGAAAAACAGCAGTACTTTTCGAGCCAAAAACAGCAGTAAAGCAGAGTGAAAACAGCAACATTATTCGACTAGAACAGCAACAGCAAGACCAAGAAAACAGCAGCAAATCAAGGTGTAAAACAGTGACCTTTTAGCGCACAGTAACAGCAAAAACGGAGTGGAAAGCAGAGCCTCTTTTTAGCGCACAACAGCAGTAAAAACAGCACGTTTACACTATGAAAACAGCGCTTCATTTTTTATAAAACAGCAATACAATTAATCACCACTTACCTGCCTCTCTCAATTTATTCTCAATTTTGTTTCATCATCCAAACATACAATTAAATCACCACATATGTTTCAATACCCAATTTAAACTAAAACACACCATACACCACATCTTAATTCAATCTCAATTTACTCACTCACATGCTCTCACCACCATATACATGAAATCGATTCTAACCACACAAAATCACTCAAATCGAAATTCAACTCATCTTCTCATATGATTAGTCACGTGACAACATCAACAACTCATCAAACAACATCACAATTTATTCAATTCTTCATCAATTTTACACATATTCATCTCAAATTCGCAACAACATCAAAACCCCACAAAACCCATCACATACCCAATTATATCAAATCGAAACGCTCACCCTTACCTCTTAAACGTATGCTCCGAAACGAAGAGGTCTTCTACGAAGCACCAAAGTAACCACAGCAACAAAAGCTCCTTCTTCCTCTTCTCTCTTGCGATCTCCCTCTTTCTCTTTTCTTCGAATTCTCTCTCCTTCTTTTCTCTCCAAGAGTGCCGCGCCCCTCTCTCTATTCTCCTCTCTCTTTTCTCTTTTTTTTTCTAAAGTGCACAAGTGAGACATCCAAACCCTAACCCCTAGCTCATATGCGCCTAGGTCAAAATATGGGCCTGGATCACGGGCCTCCATTCACCTGAACCCAATTTAATTATTGGCACCACCTCCTAATAGAATACCACCTCCTGATTAATAAACATAACCCATAATTATTTTAATATTATCATTATTACTTCTCTTACCCAAATCCTAATTAATTAAATAAATAAATACAAAATAAATATTTAATCACTTTGGGGTGTTACACCTCCCCCGGTAAGAGACATTTCTTGGGTTTCAGAATCTCTACGTGGGATACGACCTTCGCTAATAACTCCTGGGAGCGACCTTGTGGAGATCTACAAAAAAATGGTTGGGGTTGAAGGTCAAGAGTGGTCGGTAGAGGGTGCTTCGGCGGACAAGTCCATCGCCACCGTCCCTGGCGTGCTAAAATTCATGATGTATTCTATGGTGATGCTGAATTTGAGAATTCGTCCTCCTTTTACTGCCTTCCAATGAGAGGTCCCGAGACACCTTCTAGTCTCCCCATCCCAGCTGCACCCCAACAATTGGGCGTTTGTGAGGGCGTTTGAGCTGCTGATGGGAGCGTTGGGCCGACCCTGCTCGTTGATATTGTTTTTTTAATTTATTCGAATTAAGCCATCGTGGTGAGAAGGGCACCAAGAAAGGGCGGTGTGAGCACCTAAGCTTGAAAAGCCACCCCGAGTACAAATTCTTCAAGCCGTATTCTGACTCGATCAAACCATGGAAACATAGCTACATGTGGATTCTTCCTGTTTGCCGGAAAGCGTATGGGATGGTGGGGAACTTGAACGCCAAGGGAGAAGCCATAGGGTTCAAGTTCCCAGTCGCTTGGTCGAAGGCTCACTACAACAGGTCGGCAGCGACGTACCATATGTCGGAGTCCCGCCTTGATGCTACTGATAAAGAGACGCTCGATTTGCGGAAGAACCTGGTTTCTTATCTTCTCGAAGAGTCTCCACTGATCAGGGTTTACCCGTTGGTGAGGGTGGCCACCAACGTTGCGCTTCTTTCCGTTCTTGGTACGATTTAGGTCGCCCCAATCGTTTTTAGGATATTTGTTATGTGAGTTCCTTAGATTTCTTGACCGCCTTCGAACGTCCTGACCGTTTTTTTTTATTTTTGCAGATCAAATGGCTGGCAGTCTTAGCTTCCAGGACCTTGCGAAGATGGAGAATAAGGGGAAGAAGACCCCTACATCAACAAGTCACTCTCCTGCCGTCGTCCCGGAGCCAATCGTTGGAACACAGACCCCCCTTGTCGGCTCAAAGGGTGATCTTGGAGGGACTTTTGGGAAAAAGAGAGATTGTTCCCATGCTGTGGCTAATGATGAGCCTGACATCACCGTTAACCCTTCTAACGAAGATCCTGGTCATGCTGCAAAAAGGTCCAAGGCGAGGAAGGATATTCGAAAAAAGTTTTCTCCAAAGTTGAACTTGGAGAAGTTATCAGTGTCGGACTTCGAGCCCTACCTCGAGAACCCTCTTGAAGCCGCTGTTGACATATGCCTGGCCGCCTCTGACTTATTTAAGAAATGGAAGGACCAAGAAGATGAACGATTTGCAGGTAGCCCGAAATTTGTGGCTGGAAAGTGATTTGCTTGATAAATCTGACAAACTAAAAAGTTGTTACAAATATCTCACAGCTTTTTGGAAGGAGCGAGATGATGCTAAGAAGAAATGCGAGGAGGCGAAGAAAGCTTTGAAACCAACAGCTGAGGTCCTCGCTAAGGCTAACAAGTCGCTGTCCGTTCTCACTAAGGAGCAGGATGATGCCCTGATCGCCAAAGCCAAGGCAGACGAGATGGTCAGATCTGGTGCGACCAAAATTGATGAACTGAAGACCAAAGTTTCGAACTTGGATAAGGAAGTTTAAGGTTTAAGGGCGAGTGTCACTAATCTGGAAAGGGAGAAGAAGGCGACCATCGAGGAGCGGGACAGTGTTGTGGTTGACCGTGCGAGGATTGTTGATGATGCCATGACCATCTGTAAGGAGCAGTTTCAGAATGCTTTGGATCAAGTCCAGTATGTCAACACTGACATGGTGATCGATCCTAACATCATCAACTTCGATCTTCTGATCAAGGACGGTAAGATCATCCACCTGGGGGAAGTTGAGGAGGACAGGAAGGTTATAAGGCCTGCGGTCGTGATTTTCAATCGGGTTGGATAACTTGTTATTATAATTTTTTGAAATGCCCTTTCAAGGTTTGAACTTTAGCGACCTCGAAGTCATCTTTTATGTATTTTAAGTACTATGGAGTGCGGCCTCCTCCGTACGCCTTTATTTGACAGCCCGTGCGTCCTTTCCTTTAGCCGATGCTTTTGTACTTCCTTTATTTTCCTTTATTTTCTTTATTAAAGTGCACGAAATCATCCGGGGACAGTTTACCGGATCTCGGTCCAGATTGAACTCATCCGTAGGTGTGCGACCATCTATTTTGGTCGCTTCGATCGTTGCTTGGGTCGACCAAGTAATTTTGACCTGACGGGCAGTTTACCAAAGCTCGGTTCAGTTTTAACTCGCAGCGTAGGTATTTGTGAATCTGGGCGGGCTAGTTCTCAGTCCGTTTGTGATAAGAATTTAAACAGGTGTATCATAGGTAAAAGAAAATAAACACAGTAATTTCAAAAAGTGCCTCGTCTTATTACTGACGGGCGGGCGGGCCTCGTTAAAAAACCCAATGGGAAAAAGAGCGCCCCGCCCGGTTTTAATTCTTTTCTTTATATAGTGATGTTCGTTCAACAGTTACATTTTCAAACATCAGCTCGGCGGAGAACGAGTTGGCCTACGGCGAACTTTCTTGGGACGACCTTGGCATCATGTCGAGATGCCATCCCCTGTTTGACCAGTGTCTCTCGAAGAGCTGCTTGGGTGCAGAGTTCTTTGACCAGGTCGAGCTCTTCTCTGATCGCTGCATTGTTCTTCTGCGACGGCTTCAGATTCGTTGTCCTCCAGCTTAGTTCCCCAATTTTGACCGGGATCAGAGCCTCTGTGCCATATACCATCCCGAATGGAGGTTCTCTAGTGGAGGAGTGCGGAGTGGTCCTATAGGTCCACAACACTTAAGGTAGCTCTTCCGCCCAACTCCCTTTGGCCTCGTCGAGTCGTCTTCTTAGACCGCGCAGAATCACTCTGTTCGCAGCCTCAGCTTGGCCGTTAGTTTGGGGATGCTCGACTGAAGTGAAGCGCTGCTTAACCCCTAGCTGGTCATGATTTCTCTAAGCCTTTATCTGTGAATTGGGTGCCCTTATCTGTAATCACTACCTCTGGGATTTCAAATCGGACCAGGATGTTCTTTTTAAAGAATTTCATGCAATTCCTGGAGGTGATGGTTGTCAGGGGTTCTACTTCGATCCACTTTGTAAAGTAATCTAGCGCAACTATCAGATACTTCACCTGGCCTGGGGCTACTGGGAATGGCCCCACGAGATCAATCCCCCACCAGGAAAACGGCCATGGTGCGGTCATGCTATTTAGTTCTGTCGGAGGAGCGACGTGGACATCGGCATGCCGCTGGCATTTGTCATACTTCTTCACTAGCTTCTTTGCATCCTCGTTCATCGTGGGCCAGTAATATCCTGCTCTGAGCGCTTTCTTCGCCAGTGATCGCCCTCCTAGATGCTGCCCGCATATTCCTTCATGTATTTCTCTCAAGACATAGTCGACCTCTTCAGGTGTGAGGCACTTCAGGAGTGGCATGGAAAATCCTCTGCGAAAGAGATTTCCCTTTATGACCGAGTACGATGAAGCCCGCCTCCTTGTTAGAGTCGCTTTCTTTGGATCGTCGGGTTCTTTCCCGTCCCGGATGTATTTGAGGATTGGGTCGATCCAGCACTCTCCTAGATCGATCACGCATATATCTGAAGTAGGAGCGACCTCTAGCATCACACTGGGTTGGGGTAGGACCTTTTGAATCACACTTCTACAATTTCAAGGATTCTTCGTGCTGGCAAGCTTGGAGAGGATGTCGACCCTTGTATTCTCTATTCGAGGGACGTGTTTGAATTCCGCGTAATCGAAGAGTTTGTGCAGTTCTCTTACCCTTGCCAAATATCTTTGCAGGACCACATCTTTTGCGTCGAGTAGATCTTTGATTTGTGAAACTGCTAGGAGGGAATCAAAGTGTAGTTCTACTCTTTTGACATTGAATTCGTGTGCGAGCTGCAACCCAGCAATGCATGCTTCGTACTCGACTTGATTGTTGGAAGTGGAGAAGTAGAACGCCAATGATACCTCGATAGTCATGTCCTCTGAATTTTCGAGGATTAAGCCTGCTCCACTACCCCTGCTGTTAGAGGAACCATCGACATGCAGTGTCCAGACTGGTTGTATTCTTTCTTCTGGGATTGGAGTCATCTCGGCAATGAAAGCGGCTAGGATATAGGTTTTCGCAGCTGACTTGGCTTTGAACTTGATTCCAAATTCAGATAATTCGATCGCCCATTTTATCATTCTCCCGGCCAGATCGGGCCTGTGCATAATCTTCCTGACTGGTTGATCGGTCCTGAGGATGATTTGATGGGCGACGAAGTAGGATCTCAATCTTCGAGCGGCCACCACTAGTGCTAACACCAACTTTTCTATTTTTTGATATCTGAGTTCTGGCCCTTGTAGCGCTTTGCTAACGAAATAAATCGGGTTCTGTTTGGAGTCTGCTTCCCGAACAAGAACTGCGCCCAACGCTTCATCGTTGATTGCTAAGTATAGGTATAAACGTTTCACCCGGTTCGGGCTTGATTAAGATGGGAGGCTGTAACAAAGCGGCCTTGAGCCGGTCCAAGGCTTGCTTGCACTCAGGTGTCCATTTGAACTCTGCCTCTTTCTTGAGTAACTTGAAGAGTGGAAGTGATTTGTTGATCGCTTTTGCGATAAATCGAGACAATGCTGCGACCATCCCGTTCAACTTCTGGATCTCTTTCTTGGTGGTTGGCGTTCTCATATCAGTAACCGCCCTGCATTTGTCCAGGTTTTCTTTGATTCCTCTTTCCGTTAGATAGAAACAGAAGAATTTGCCGGCCCTTACACCAAATTTGCATTTCTCGAGGTTCAGCCAGAGGGAGTTTTTTCGGGCTTCTACAAACACTTCACCGAGGTCGGCCAGGTGATCGACATCTGCTTTGATTTTGACGATCATATCATCAAGATAAACTTCAACCACCCGTCCTATCTGGGCATGGAATACTTTATTCATCATTCTTTGATAGGACGCCCCTGCATTTTTTAAACCGAATGGCATCACTCAGTAACAATAATTCCCGTTCTCAGTCATGAAGGCCGTCTTTTCTTGGTCGGGCGGATACATGTCAATCTAATTATATCGTGAGTACGCGTCCAGGCAGGATAATATGCGGAAGCCGGAGGCGCTGTCTACCAATCGATCAACACTTGGGACCGGAAACACATCTTTAGGGCAAGCTCGGTTTAGATCAGTGTAGTCGACACATCTTGATGGCGGCCTGGGCCTTGTCTTCTTTTTGAATACGTCGTCTCTAGGCGACCCACTTGATCGATGGGTCTACGGCCAGATGGTGGCATGCTACCTTTGGTGGGATTCCCGGCATATCGGCCGCACTCCAAGCAAATAGATCAGCATGCTCTTTCAAACATTGTGTTAGTTGCTCCCGCACCTCGTCCGGGAGATCGATACCAATTTTGACCGTTCTATTTGGATCATCCCCCAGTTGGACTTGCGCAAACTCGTCATTGGGTTCAGGTCTTTTAATTCGCTTTTTAAGCTCCATGGTCAAGGCGTCGTCGCCCTCTTCCTCCTCGCTAACTAGGTCGTATCGAGCATCCAGGTCGGCCACATTGACTTGGTGGCCTCTCTTATTTTCTCCGGTTTCTGCTTTCTTGGTTTCCAGCTCTCCTTGTTCTTTAAGGCTCATAAAATGACAACTTCTAGCTGAGTGGAGATCTGCCAGTAAGGTGATCACTTCATCTGTGTCGGAGTAGAATTTCATCTTGAGATGAACGGTCGATGCGACTGCCCCTAGTCTTCCTAGGGTGGATCGGCCTATAATGCATTGATATACCGATTTGCATGGGAGCACAAGGAAGGGTGTCTTCACCGTCCTACACAATGGCTTTTCTACGTTGTCATCCCCAAATGTGACCATGAGTTTGAGGTGGCCAAGAGGCGTTGTAGGCGACCCGTTAAAACTAGTGAGGTCTGACCCTATGTAGGGTGTGAGGTCGTCCCTTGATATCTTCAATACGTCGAGAAGATCTTCGAAGACGAACTCCCTTGGTCAACCAGGATTCTTCTTACTTCGACGTTGGCCATTACTGCAGTGATCAAGAGCGGGACGTACTTGTTTGACTTGCCGTCTAGTAAGTCATTCTCCCCAAACGCCAAGGGCGGTCTTTTTGAGGAAATTCTTGGCGCTGAAGTTGAAGCTACGCTTAGGATTTCCTTCCATCGGCGCTTCATTGATTTGTTGGACTTCTCGCCTTCGATCGGGGACCCTCCAGAGATGACCAAGGCCACTGTTCGCCCTTTGGATTTTCGGGTGTCCACCTCCTCGTCATCGTCATCGTCATCGTCATCGTCATCGTCATCGTCGTCCTTGCCCGTCCTAGTGACCTCATTGACTACCGCTATTCTCTTTCGAGGGGAGTGGGCTTGTCTCTTCTCTTCTCGGTCTTCTGTCTGGCCCTTCTTGACATATTGGGTTAGCTTACCCTTACAGATGAGCTCTTCCATGTCGTCTTTGAGCGCCATGCAGTTATTTGTATCATGCATGTTACTACGGTGGTATCGGCAGTACTTACGAGACGAACGTTGACCTTCTTTGAGGACGAGCAGTTTTGGCCTTTTGATATCCCTGAATTCAGTATTGGCACATTCAGAGAGGATCTGGGTGTATGGGGTGTTCAGCTTTGTGCGCTCGTTGAACTTTTGCGGTCTGCCTTCATGCGTGAGTCCCCTGTTCTCTTCTTTGCTTCTGGCCGCGCTCTTCCTGGGCTCTTTTTTTCCCGCCCCTTGCGACCGCCCGACTAGCCATAGCCGCTTCTTCGTAATTCATAAATCTATGTGATCTTCGGAGAAAGGTAGCTAAGTCGCGCGGTTTGTTCACACCAACTTCGATTTCAAATAGGCTGCCACTCCATAGGTCGTCCCTTAGGAACCATAGTCGCATTTTATCCTCTAATCCTCTCACAGTGGCGGCTTCCTTGTTAATTCGTTCGACGTACTCACGGAACGTCTCGTTTTCCCCTTGTCTGATCGCCTTCAACACGGCATGCAACTTAGGCTTCACCCTGGATGTTGTGAAGCGTGCCGAAAAAGTTCTAGCCAACTTTTCCTATGACGAGATGGTGTTTGGTTTAAGTTCTCTAAACCATTCCACGACGGAATTCTCAAGGGTTAATGGGAAAATCCTACACTTACCGGTTCTCTATCCCGCCGGTATTGCATCATTAAGTCGAAGTAGTCTAGATGAGCGTCGGGATAACCGGTACCCCTTCCAGAGTTGACTGTGGCTGGGCAGGGATCTCAGCCATGCTCTGCAAGCACGGGTTTCCCCGGCGGGGTGGCCTTCCACATGAGGCCATTGGAATAGAGGTGGGATTCTCCCACTATGGTCGCCAATAAACCGTACTACCCCGTTCTGATAGATGGACCGATCTGATTGCTGGTCGCGCCTAGACAAGCGTATGTCGAGAGCAGAGTTCGACTTGGGTTGTACCTGCAATGACACTCCGACGCCCAAGTCAGTGGGGTAATGGTCAAGGCAGGAATATTAAATGAATGAATAGTGTACCTGTCAGTGGGGGTTTGACCCTATTTATAGCGTCTGACAAGGTTCTGTGGCCGTTGGATGGTGCGGCTTGCTCTCAACCGTTGATCTCGATTAGCTTGGGCGCTGTCCATGGATCGTTTGAGAGTTGGGCCAGTTCGCGGCCCATTTAGTTGGATCGGGAGCTCGGCCCAGTCCAGAACAACAAGGTTAGTTCTTGCATGGAAAAATGTCCAATTTGAGACCGAGCCTAAGGATGCCTGTGAGTCTGACCTGCCTAAGTTGCATGTCCAATTTTGTATGGTGGCACAATATTCCAACTCGGCCAATATATAGGAGTAGTGTTACCCCATCAAATAAACCCAATAAAATTAGTGAGGTTGCTTAACACCGCTCAATCGACCAATGGTATAAGTGTGGTTTCTTTACACCGCATAATTGATCTTTACTTGTGTTTCTCAAGAAAAACTCATGAAGTAAGATTTATGTCGAAGAAGTTTTAAAACACGAACTTGTATACTTTATTTTTGGGGATGAAGTTTGTTTTTACACATAGAGATGGCTGGGATTAAGGACTGAAAGTGTGTCCCTTGGCATTGTTAGTATCTTTACGTATATGTGTAGATTATAACGGTGCCCAGAAATCTAGATGCTTAATTCCTTATCTCCCCTGTGGTAATATCATCTTATATGACTTTGCTTTGATTGGAAAAGAAGATCATGTAACATTCACATTTGAAATGGTCATGTCATTTTCTCTAGCTGCGGTTATTATTTCTCAGGTTCCTCCTCCTTATCCTCTTCGGCTGCTCCAAATGAGAGCATTTCAGCATGACAAAATTTCCTCAGCCTTAACTGTTGGTTCCTGGTGGGTCTATATTGATTACGGCTGATATATTAGCTCAATTTTCTCTTTTTTATCTATGTTGTATGACTATTTTTTTATGGTTTCTATTTTGGTTCTGTTTCTGTCGAGTCTCTCTTTAGTTAAGAGATGAAAAGGGTGCCTTGACATAAGCTAAACTTGAAAAAATGTATAAAAAATATGCATAAATAACCACATTTTAGGATCAAAGTCTTATAATTGAAGAAGTTAATTTCCATGGAGAATCGAGCAAGTGGCATTTGTAGATATTCTGGTTGCACTAACTTCCTAAAATTCTAGTTTACAATTTTTTGAGAAAAGATGGGGTGATATGGTAGGACACAGAACTGCCACATTTAGAAATTTTAAAGGTGTTGTTAATGTTGGGGAGTCTGGGGGTGCACCAGGAGCAACAAGAGACTTGGATCACACCACATCTCCACTCAAAACCTTACGGCATTAGGTATATGGGTCCCCTCTCTTATATGTCCTTCATATAGCTCATTCATAGCCGATGTGGGACTAACCACTCACACTTGAATTTTCAACATCTCTCCCCAAGTGTGAGTCACCCACAACACTATACTTGATCTAAACCAGGATGGGGAGCACCAGGAACAACAACGAGCTAGCCAATGAACCAGACCACCAATAGACCTGGACACCACATCTCCACCCAAAATCTTAAGGCGTTAGGTATATGGGTCCCCTCTCTTATATGTCCTTCATATAGCTCATTCATAGCCGATGTGCGACTAACCACTCACACTTGAATTTCCGACGGTTAAAACGTATACCAACGTTGTATACAAATTCTTTTCTTAGAACTTCTTCGATGCCAATTCAACTTATTGTGTTTGTTGCGAAAGAAACATCTTTAAATTTAACTTAAAGATGTTAATACACAACTACGAACTTTCTCTATTTTCCTTTGGACCCAACAAAACTCTTTTATATCCTTTAAAGCTTCTTATTACTTTATTTAAACTAGCTCTTGAATTTCTAATTCACTGATATAATTTATCGACAAAATCTACATTAAGAAAGGTCAATAAAATTTAGGCTAAATCTCACTTTTGATCATTTATCTTTGCTTTAGGTTTCACTTTGGTCTTTTATCTTTTTTTGGGGTCCATTTTGGTCCTTTATCTTTCATTTTCGTTTCATTTTGGTCCCTGCCGTTAGTTTTTTCTAACGGACGCCACGCTGGATTTTAACTGCTGACGTGGCGTCCATCTTCATTAAATGACGTGACAAAATTAATATTATTTAACTCCAAATGCATAAAAACATAAAAGAAAAAATTAGGATAATGAAGAACCCAGATTCATCGCAAATGCAGAACCTTCAAAATCAATTTCCAGCAACAATAAAAATTGATTTCCAGCAACAATAAAAGATTTCCAGTATCAAAATCAATTTCCAGCAACAATAAAAATTGAAACCCAGAATTCCAACATCATCAAAATCACTGTTCTTGGGTGATAAAAAAACGGAAACACAAATCTGGAAAACCATGTTTATCTCTCTCCTTCAATAGAACTCAGAAACCTAAATCATGTTCATCCCAAAATCCCAAACCATGTTCATCCCAAGACCCAAATCATTAGAATCAGTCTAATCTTCTTTCTCAAATCCTTCTTGTTCTTATAAGCTTCCTGCAACCCCAAATCATCACATAAACAAATACACATCACACAAAACCCCCCATTATCCAGATCTGTTCTTCAAAAACTAAAATCATTAAAGATTCGAAGAACGAAGGAACAACGAAGAACGAAGAACGAAGAAACAGATTCGATTTCTGGAGCAATTTCTGAAGAAGAAGATTCTATTGTTGAAGAAGAAGTGGAGCGATTTCTGGACAGAAATGCGATTTCTGAAGAAGATTCGATTGTTGAAGAAGGAGATGCGATTTCTGAAGAAGAAGATTCGATTGTTGAAGAAGAAGAGGAACGATTCGATTGTTGAAGAAGAAGAGGAGCGATTCCATATCTGTTTAGAAAATGTTTTAATGTTTAGAAATTAATTTCACCAGAAATTAATTGTTTTAATTTCATTC
This sequence comes from Astragalus membranaceus, assembly GCA_039519185.1. Lineage (NCBI taxonomy): Eukaryota > Viridiplantae > Streptophyta > Magnoliopsida > Fabales > Fabaceae > Astragalus > Astragalus membranaceus. The sequence continues at coordinate 138,180,974 of CM076848.1, read as the reverse complement.
CAGATCTGTTTAGAAAATGTTTTAATGTTTTAATTGTTTTAATGTTTTAATTGGAATTAAATAGTATTAATTTTGCCACGTCATTTAATGAAGATGGACGCCACGTCAGCAGTTAACTGCCAGCGTGGCATTCGTGAGCTAGCTTAAACTGACGGCAGAGACCAAAATGAAACGAAAATGAAAGATAAATGACCAAAACAGACCAAAAAAACATAAAGGACCAAAATGAAACCTAGAGCAAAGATAAAGGAACAAAAGTGATATTTAGCCTAAAATTTATGATTTATTTACATAAATTTTTTTACACTTAAGGAACTATGTAGACCAAATTGTCCTACATTTTATATATAACAATTCATCTAGATTTCTAGATTGCCTCTTTTTTTTTTATAAGCAAATATTAGTGGGGGTGGGAGAATGTTAGTTTCCGGAATTTGAACTTGGACCTCCCTTCTTACAAATTTGCAACTCCTTCATGTCCCTTAGCTTACCAATTGAGCTACCTTCATGGGACCTAGATTACCTCTCTTTGTTTTTCCTCTAATGCGTATTTTTTTCTCTTCAAGCACCGTAATGTGGGTGTTCGTTCATAGTTTGTTCCCAATCCAAGTTTTGTTTTTATCTTATCTTAAACTTATAGCTTTAGCTTACGTAAATTTCGAAAGAAGTTCCGGTTCTTTTTCCTTTTCCATTATTTTAATCTCTTTTTTTTTAACTTTACTTGATTACAAACATAACAATATTTAATTATTTATACTCTAAAAAAACATAATAATATTATAATATAGGCTAAATAGCACTTTTGGTCCTTTATCTTTGCTCCAGATTTCACTTTGGTCCTTTATCTTTTTTTTGGTCCGTTTTGGTCCCTCATGTTTCATTTTCATTTCATTTTGGTCCCTCACTTTAGTTTTGACTAAAATTAATATTATTTAATTCAATTAAAACATTAAAACAATTAATCAATTATTAAATATATATTTTTGGTTCCCCCCACCGTGAAATTACTCCCCCCATCGTGAACCCCTCCCCCCTCTCTGGTTCGCTCTCCCCTCTCCCCTCCCCCCTCTCTGGTTTGCTCTCCCCTCCCTCTTCTCACTGTCGCAACCCCCCTCTCTCGCCGTTCTCTCTCTCGTCGCTCTCCCTCTTCGCATCTCCCCCCTCGCCGTTCTCTCTCTCTTCGCATCCCCCCTGTCGTTTTCCCTCTCCTGAATCGCAGATTCAGATCCAGATCGCAGAGGAGGGGTGGTGGCTGTGGGTGGTGACGGTGAGAGAGAGAGACAGATTGTGAGGTGGGTGGTGGCTGTGGGTAGGTGGTGACGGAGAGAGAGAGAGACAGATTGGGTGGTGGGTGGTGGTTGTTGGTGGCTGACGGTGGTTGTTGGTGGCTGACGGTTGTTGGTTCTTTTTCTAATTTTGTTTTAATTGAATTAATTGTTTTACTTGTTTTAATGTTTTAATTTAATTAAATAATATTAATTTTAGTCAAAACTAAGGTGAGGGACCAAAATGAAACGAAAATAAAACATGAGGGACCAAAACTGACCAAAAAAACTAAAGGACCAAAGTGAAATCTGGAGCAAAGATAAATGACCAAAACTCCTATTTAGTCTATAATATACTATAGTATATGTGTGCTATCAAATGAGATGGGCGACACACCTCTCTCCAACATCTCGTTTCATTTTCATTTATTTTTAATTGATTTGTTTTTTCTTACTTAAAATATTTAAAAGTTCTAAATCTGAATCATATTTTAAAAATATGTGTGTTGCACATTGTGCTGCCATTAACTTCCTCAGTCTGATATATTATATTAAAAAATTGAAGATTTATACAAATTAGATTGGAAAACAAATTAGAAAACAAATTAGATTAACTGCCTATATTCAAAAATTGCAGATTTAGACAAATAGTTATATTTATACAAAATACAACTTTATGATGCACCGCTATACGTATTCACAAAGTATTATAATATTATATTATAATAACATTAAAAGAGTAAAAATTACTATATTTCATATGTTAGAAATATTATTAATATTTTAACTACTCTTAAATAAGATACAAACAAAATTATTAAGAGGGTACCTAGTAAAAATGAATTAATCAATAAAACTGTTCTGGAGTGGATCATGAGACCCCACCCCAGCAATTGGACATGACTAAGCCCAATAAACTTTGGCCCATATCCATGATATATCAGCCCATTTATGGCTATCATGCTTCAATGGCTTAGATTCACCTGACCAATCTGATGGCTCAAAGCTGGCACAAATCCCTATAAATACTAACATGCTTGGCCATTAATAGGTAGATTCTCATTCCTTGCTCTCCTACTCTATTATCCTCAATACTGACTTGAGCGTCGGAGTGGCTTCGCAGGTACCCCATGTAACACCCTAAATATTTAATTAATTTATTTAATTAAGTATTTAGGAATTTATTTTAATTAGTTGGATATAATTTAATTAAGTGAAATTATGTTAAATGGTGTAGGTGGTATTAGAAGGTGGAGGCGCTAATTAGATGAACTTGGGCTTAAGTGAAAAGCCCAAGCCCATGATCCATGTAATAGGCGAAGTGCTAAGTCATTGGGGATTAGGGTTTTGGCTAGGCATTTGCGAATTGAGAATAGAGAATAGAGAGAGGGAGAGGCGCCGTGGAGAAGAGAAAAAGAAAGGAGAGGTCGCAAGCTCAAGGAGGAAGAGGAAGTGACCCGTTGCTGTGGTTCTGTTCGTGACTGTCTCTAGGGCTCCTGTTCTTCAAATCCAAGGTAAGGGGAGTTCTATCTTTCTATATAATAGATGTTTATGATAGGTTTTAGGGTAGGGTTAGCCTAGATCTATCCATGATCATGAATGTGTATGTGATATCGTGTTTTTGTTGATGATTTATGCGTGATCTTCATGATTGGTGACGGAAAAATACCTTTGGTTGATGTCATGGGCGCCTAGGGCGCCATATGTTTGATTTTGTGTTGCTGGATTTTGTGCAGGATTTGGCGCCCCATGGCTGGGCGCATGTTCCATTGTGTGTGCGTGTGTGTGCGCATATGGGTGTTTTGGGTGAAACTTCGAATTCTGGGCATATTTTACCGTGCCATCTTTTGAATTTGCGTGCCCAAATTCAATTTTAAACATTTTGGCTCGAGTGGTTTTATTTTTGCACGTGTCATTTTGGAGTTGTCTCGGTGGGTGTTGCTTGTGTGCGCATATGGGGTGTTTTGGGTGAAACTTCGAATTCTGGGCATATTTTACCGTGCCATCTTTTGTATTTGCGTGCCCAAATTCAATTTTAAACATTTTGGCTCGAGTGGTTTTATTTTTGCACGTGTCATTTTGGAGTTGTCTCGGTGGGTGTTGCTTGTGTGCGCATATGGGTGTTTTGGGTGAAACTTCGAGTTCTGGGCATATTTTACCGTGCCATCTTTTGCATTTGCGTGCCCAAATTCAATTTTAAACATTTTGGCTCGAGTGGTTTTATTTTTTCACGTGTCATTTTGGAGTTGTCCCGGTGGTCACCCCAGTGACGTTGTAAAGCCGTATTGAGTTCTTTAAAAATCCTTTTTGCGGATAACCAACAGTTTTAACGCTTTAGTGTCAAAATGGATGATTATGACGATGATGCCCTTAGTGGCTAGTTATATGACGTTTTTTGCCCTTAGTGGCCAATATTATTGATAATGATGTGCAAATGACTGTTTTGCCCTTAGTGGCTATTGTTTGTTGGATGACGTTTATGGATAAGCGACGATGAGGCCCAAAAGGCAAAGCGACGATGATAATAAGTGACGATGAAATATAGCGACGTGTGGTATGTAATTATAAACTGACAGGTGCTGTGCCTCTTATTTGGCAAATTGGTAAGTGACGGGTCACATAGTTGACTGTGATAGTGTGTTTGTGTGTGGTGCATGTCATAGTGTCTCATGTATTCCATGTGCATGAACCCAGCGACGATGAGGCCATAAAGGCTAAGCGACGATGAGGCCATAAAGGCTAAGCGACGATGATGAAAGGTACCTCATGCATATGCCTGCGAGTGGGTTGCATTTCATATAGTCACATGACATTGTGATGAGTTGTTGTATTGACGTAATTGATGACTGTGATGTGGCTACTCTAGTGCTGTGACTTTGACTTATTGCTTATCATATGATTTATTATATGGATTGAATTGGACTCACCCTTCTGTTTGAATGTTACCCCTATGCGGTAACGTGCAGGTGATCACGAGTGAAGACCTAGGTATCTTCACTAATTATGAGTCAGGTCGTCATGCTCTGATACGTAGCACTCAAGGGGGAAACGAACTTGATGTTTTAAGACTATTTTGGTTGTTATATGTTATTTGATGGTTTTCTCTTATTTATACTTTCCGCTGCGTAGTTGGTTTTATTGATGTCACGGTTGTGGTGACGATGACTGATGCTTGATTTTTCCCCATTGGGGGCGTGTTACGTATTGCACATTTATTGACGTTGAACTGTTTTATTGAAGTACGGTGTTTTGTTTGAAGTGTGTGTAACATTCCTTGCGATGAAAAGAAATTTTGAAACTCTGTTTTTACGAACAAATTAAGGGTAGAAAAGGGGTGTTACACCCCACCTAGGAACGTTTTGACATCAACTCATCATCAGCAGTCCTTCTCGTCCCAGGCCCGATCACAAACAGGCCTGGTCACAAGCAGGCCAAGTCACAAGCAGGCCAACTCACAAGCAGCACTCCCTGATCCTACCCATCCAAGCTCGACCAGTCCCCTACCTCCTGGTGCTATCAGAAGTTCAACCAGGTAAAGCAACCACCCTACCAACTACCTACTCGGTCCAATCCGTGGTGTGGTAAAGGTACAGAACATTAAGCAATTACCCTACCAAGTACCTGCTCGGTCCAATCCGTGGTGCAACTACCTGCTTTTTTGGCGCTTATGATCCAGTGTTACAAAAGTACCTAACCAGAGTGCGCGAGCTCTTACAATTGTTTGAAAAAGCAGAAGTAAAACATGTACCCAGGAGGGAAAACACCAGAGCTGACATACTCTCCAAGCTTGCCAGCACCAGAGTACCCGGGAACCATTGGAGCGTCATTCAAGAAACTCTGTCTTCCTCTAGACAGTGGATCGCCCACCTCTATCCTCATCGTCGAGGCAAGCCAAAGTTGGATAACCCCTATTCTCCGGTATATCCTTGAAGGGCAAGAACCCATTGACGCAAAAGAAGCAGCTTCCGTAAGAAGGCGAACTGCGTCCTACTCGGTCGTTGAAGGAAGACTTTTTCGTAGAGGTTTCTCGATGCCTCTATTAAAATGTGTAGAAGGAACAGAAGCGGACTATGTTCTCGCAGAGATCCATGAGGGGATCTGCGGACAACATCTAGGAGGACGAGCCCTGGCAACAAAAACACTCAGACCAAGCTGCGCTACATCCCTTTCCATGGGTTTCCAGTTTCATTCTAAAGAATCTTTGTCTTGTTTTCCACATTTTTTTCGTTATATATCTATATTATCCTTCTATTTTTTTTCTTTTTTTTTTACTTTCTCATATTCTATAAAATAATATCGAACTATATGTAATTATGTATTACAAATTATTCTATTTCTATATTCTATAGAATAAAAATATTTAAATAAAGTGGCTATTACTGGCCCACGATGAACGTGGATGCACAAAATTATGTCAAGAAATGTGACAAGTGCCAAAAGCATGCCGACGTGCACATCGCTCCTTCATCAGAGATGACATCCTTGACCTCCCCCTGGCCTTTCGCCTGGTGGGGGATTGACCTCTTAGGTCCCTTCCCCCCGGGCCTGGGGCAGGTAAAGTATCTGATCGTGGCAGTTGACTATTTCACCAAGTGGATTGAAGCCGAGCCCCTGGCCACCATCACGGCAAGAAACTGTATAACGTTTTTTAAGAAGAACATCATGACTAGATTCAGCATACTGGAACTAGTCATCACTGACAACGGCACACAGTTTGCAGACAAAGAATATAGACAACTGATGATCGACCTAGGCATCAAACAGCGCTTTACCTCTGTGGAGCATCCACAGACCAATGGTCAGGCAGAGGCATCCAACAGAGTAATCTTGAGAGGATTACGAAGGAGGCTCGATGAGGCAAAAGGCAGCTGGCCAGAGGAGCTACCTTATGTCCCGTGGGCATACAAAACCACCCCACACTCATCAATTGGGGAGTCACCTTTCCGTTTGGCATATGGAACTGAAGTAGTCATACCCGTGGAGATTGGAGAATTGAGCTGGAGGACCAAACACCCAAACCCTCCGGAAACCAATGAGCAAAGGCTCCAAGAGGAGTTGGATCTCGTAGAAGAATTGAAAAACCAAGCAGCCCTCAAGGACATGGTAATCAAACAAAAGATGGCAACAAGGTTCAATGCCAAAGTGGTCCTTCGAACCTTCGAGGTGGGTGACCTAGTCCTACGAAGGGCAGAGGTGGGTTCGAAGAATGCATCCCAAGGAAAGCTAGCCCCTAACTGGTAAGGTCCATACAGAATAATCACAAAAACAGGGAACGACGATTTCCAATTAGACACTTTGAGCAAGAAACCAATACCTAGAACTTGGAATGCCGACAAGTTAAGAAAATTTGTTGTATAAACAGAACATAACTGTTAAAAATGAAAAACCAATGTAACAACATGAACCATCAATATGCATGAAAGAATGAAGCGTTATTATAATATTATTTTGCAAATATTTACAATAACTTGCAGGTCAGAAAGCCAAACTCCCGACACAAACTGTGAGGGACTAGGTAGCTAACTCGAAAGCCTGACGGTAGAAAGGGGCTGCATGAGATCGACGCTGCAATCATTTGCGCTTTCCTATAAACCAAGGCGTGAGTCGACCCACTCACTTCGCGAAGCAACTTAAAACGTGTTGCAACCTCTGAAGGGCGAGTTAGAATCAGACCGGGTTCTGATAAACTGTGTCCCCAGAGCATACTTGACAAAGTGATGGCGCTGGCCTAGAACCACTACAAAAAAATTGGTTTTTAGCGACGGAAACTTCCCTCGCAAAATAAGCGAAATCCGTCGCTAATGACCGTTAGCGAGGGAATTAGTGAGGGACCTGTTGCATCGCTAAATTGCTCCTCGCTAATGGGATTAACGAGGGAATCTGAGTCCGTCGCTAATTAGCGACGGTCCATTCCGTCGCTAATTCCCTCAATTATGGCAGCCACGTGGGAAAATTCAGACAGCCACGCGTCCACGTTCCCTCGCTAATTCCCTCGCTAATGCCTAGCCACGCGTCCACTTTCCCTTGCTAATGCCTAGCCACGCGTCCACTCTCCCTCGCTAATTCCCTCGCTAATGCCTAGCCACGCATCCAATTTCCCTCGCTAATTGCCTCGCTAATTGCCTCGCTAATGCCTATCTGATTCTATTTTTTTTATTAATCTGCTTGTATACCTGTTTATTTTATTAATAAATAATAAAATCTAAACTATATAAAACATTTTAAAATTAAAATTCTTCAATAAATAAAAATAACGAGAATAAAATTTGAATCCACAACACTTAATCTGAAATGTTATAACAAAAACGTTAATCAACAACACTAAAAGCTGCCACCATCAGACTCCTCAGCTTGCTCCTCATCTTGCTCCTCATTTTGCTCATCATCTTCCTCCTCATCTTCCTCCTCATCTTGCTGTTGATTTTGCTGCATATTCTTAAAATACTTTAACGTCATCGCCTGCCTACGGCTCACCTTCTCAAAGTTTTGCTGCATCTTTTTTATCGTCTCAGAAGAGGTCCTGACCTCCTGTCGAGTATCGTGCAGCTCCTGTCGAGTAGACTGCAGCTCCTGTCGAGTAGACTGCAGCTCCTGCTCCATCTGCCTCATATGCTCTGTATCTGCAGGAGTAGAAGCTGGTCGACTGCGTCTTCTGCTGCTCCCGGCCCCAGACTGGACCATACATGGAGCCAAGGGCCCCGTACCATACAGGCGACCCTTAGACCAACCAACTGTCTTCTCCCAATGTTGATTTGCCAGATCTATCATCTCAGGATTAAGTTGGCCAAGTGCTTCAGGGTCCCAGTTCCCCGGAGTTAGCTGAGTCATGAACTCATTTACTTGCTCCTGTTTTGAATAACCACAAATTAGCGCTCCATTCTGACAAATCAACATTATATAATACAAATCAATTTGTATATTTACCTGAGTCATCTTGGAGCGCTCATCAACGGACTCGCCAGTGCCTTTCCTCACATGGGTGGCTCTATGCAGCTCAGGAGCAGTGATAGGGCGTCCTGCCTTTTTACTCTGTAAAATGAATCACATTTTCAAAAATTGCTAACTAATTAAATAATGTAAAAAAACACACAGATTTGTAAAATAATTTACAAATCTAGCAGCATGCTGAGCCTGGTTGATGGACCCGCCGCAGTGAAGCGAGCCACCCTTTTCTGAGTTTCGATTGTTTATGGCGCTTGCAGCATTTTTCTTGAAAGTCTCGGTAGCCCAATGGCTCTTGAAGGCATTCCAAATATAATCACCCATGAAGTCAGGCTTTTTATCTTTACAGCGGAGCTTATAAAGCAAATCTGAAATCTGAGCGCCCATCCTTTTGAAAAAAAGTCTCCGCACATTGTCATCTTCTTCTATGTCCCAACTTACCTTTGCAGGAAGAAGCCTGCATAATGAAAGATATATCGAACAATCAAATATATATAAGTCGTTGCATAATTAACTTTAAAAAAACAAACAATATAATACTTACGCGTTACCACGACTATAAATGACTTTGAGTCTAATACCATTAATAACAACCACCTCCACTCTCTCGTCATCGGTGGATGAATCACCTTCAACATTACCAACACCAACATCATGCTGAATATCATCTTGGGGCTCTGGTGTAGGCATAGATAACCCAGCTGATGGGCCCATATGTCCAGCTGATGGGCCCATATGTCCAGATGATGAGCCTATATGCCCAACTGGTGTGCCATACCCAGCTGGTGTGCCATACCCAGCTGGTGGGCCATACCCAGCTAGTGGGCCATACCCTGCATACGCATCTGCTGGGCCCATATAATGCCCATGTGATGGTAAATGATACCATCCGGGGCCAGATGGAAGCGGAGGTTGTGGGGCGGTAGCTGGTGGGCCCATATACATATGACCCCTCATATTCCCAATATTAAGTTCCACCTCACGATTACGCCTCCTCCTAGGAGGTTCATCGGTCATAGTCTTCTTCCCTTTATTATTACGTCTCGGTGGGTCAGAACCTCCTCCTGGATCCATATCTATGAAAAAATAGAAACGAGATGTGATACTAACAACATTAATTATATATATTTATAAATAATTTAATTAAAGTAAATTAACAAGAACAATATTGATATATTAATGATTCTAATAAATTTAAAGACAACATAAGGAGTCAACATAAGTAGACAATATATATAAGATTAATCAAATACAACATTCTACAATATATATAAGATTAATCAAATACAACATTCTCTTCTTCATCTTCATTCTCTTCTTCATCTTCATTGTGTTCTTCATCTTCATCAACTTCTTCAACTAGGAGTCGATCATCACATAATGAGTCAATCGGTTCAAATTCAATTACCTCATCTACTCCTGAAATTTCATCCACCTGATAAGGAACCTCATCCTCCGCATCAATGGCTTCAATGCGACCCCGTGGTTTTGTCTTAATTGCAACACACCATCCTCTCTGAGTTGATGGATATGAAACATAATACACATGCCTCACATTTTCTGCCATGATAAACGGATCATAAAGTTTATACCTTCCATTCATTCGAATGTCCATGGTATTACATTTTGGATTCAATTTCATTCCTCTAACCGATGGATCAGACCATCTACAAAAAAACAAAACTATTCTCTTTTCATAGTCTAACGGTGGGTATTCAAGTTCATATATGTGTTCGATCACACCGTAGTAGTCATTTTCACCTCCTCCTGTTTCACCTTTAACATATACCCCACTATTAATTGTTTTTTTCCCCCTCACTCCATGATTGGGTGTCAAATTTGTAACCGTTAACTAGGTACGTGTGCCACTCGGTCACCTCAATAAAAGGACCATCGGCTAAGTTCCTCAAGTGTCGGATTGGGGGAGTTGGTTCTGCTTCATAAACCTAAGTAAACAACATATGGAAAAATAAGTCATGTCTCATATCTAGTTTAAAGAATTACTCAGCACCTTGGGGATTTGGTTACTTACTCTAGTCTTAAACCAGGATGGAAAACTTTCATGTATACGAATAGAAGATTCTTCAGCGCCTATACCCTCAATTCGTAAGAATGCACTGAAAAAGAATTATTATTACTCTTTAGATTGAAAGTTGATCAAAATCTGATTTAACATCATACAGTATAGATTAACAACTGAATTGGAGCATACTTACTCAAGATATGGTTTAACTTCAGTGCAATTGATCAAGACATGAACATGTGCTGATTTATGCTCTTTATCTGATAAGTAGTTGGTTGACTTCTTTCCCGAAGGGCGACCAGGTTTGATAAACACAGATAAAGTGAGCGAGTGTCGTTCTTCTTCAATCTCCATTTCATTTCTATTATTTGTTGACAACATAAAGTTGCTGAAATAATGTGAATAAAAATAAATTGTTTCACGGTGTAGATAAGCTGTGCAGATCGATCCTTCAACTCTAGCTTTATTTTTCACCGATCGTTTATAATCACCCATTAATCTATTTGTTGAACGAAAAATACTTCATTAAACTAATAATCATACTAATTAAGATAATTTTAATAAAATGTTGAAATAGATAATTACCTCTCAAATGGATACATCCACCTATAATGAACTGGTCCACCAAGCCTTGCTTCATACGCAAGGTGAACCGGTAGATGCTCCATGGAATCAAAGAAACCGGGAGGAAATATTCTCTCCAACTTACAAATAATGAAAGGAATATTCTGCTCCATCTTAATAAGATCATCCCTTCTCAATGTTGAAGAGCACATATTTTTAAAATAATGACTCACTTCAATAAGTGGTTCCAAAACACACTTTGGTAATGAATTAAAAGCAATTGGAAGCAAACACTCCATGAATACATGACAATCATGACTTTTCATCGCATACATCTTCCCGGTGTTCACATCGGCACATGTTGCAAGGTTAGAAGAATAATCATCTGGCATCCTCAATTGTTTCAACCATCGACAAACATCTTTCGCTTCATCTGGTGTTAGGCAGTATTTGGCTTTGGGTTTTATCATCTTCCCATTAGGCATTTCCACCAAATTCAAATCAGATCGATGTTTGCTACAATAAAGAGCAGAATCCAATCTAGCCATATTATTGTCTTTGGTTTTATCTTTCACATTCATCACAGTGAAAAATATGTTGTCAAAGAAATTCTTCTCGATGTGCATAACATCAAGATTGTGCCTCAACAAATTATCTTTCCAATATGGGAGATTCCAAAATATGCTTTTTTTTGTCCAATTGTGCACCTGTCCATAACCATCCAGCCGGGTGAGCTCCCCTACCTCTGTGGCTTGTGGCAAATCCATAACTCTGCTCCAGATTTCACCTGATGTCAATAAAGGCGGTGGTCCATCTGTTTCAACTGCCCCTTTCTTGAAGGCCTTCTTGTTCTTTCTAAATTTATGATCTTGCGGTAAGAATCTGCAATGCGAGTCAAACCAAGAACTCTTGCCCCCGTACTTTAGCGTAAACGCCTTTGTGTGTTCCATACAGTGGGGACATGCCAATTTACCGTGAGTCCCCCAACGAGACAACATACCATAAGCAGGAAAGTCATTAATTGTCCACATCAATGCGGCTCTCATCATAAAATTTTTCTTTCGTGCTACATCATATGTCAAAACACCCCCCCACAATATCTTAAGATCATCAATCAGAGGTTCCAAAAAAATATCAATGTTAGCTTTTGGATTGGATGGACTAGGTATCAGACAAGTCAAAAACATATACTGTTTAGTCATGCACATCTCAGGAGGAATATTGTAAGGGGTAACAATGACTGGCCAACAAGAGTAGGGTGACGCCGATGCTTGGATATATGGAGTAAACCCATCAGAGCACAAGTCAAGTCGAACATTCCATGGGTCTGAGGCAAAATCTGAATGCACTTGATCAAAGTACTTCCACGATTCACCGTCGGATGGGTGGCGTAAAATGTCGTCTGAGGTACGCCTATTGTCATAATGCCAAGTCATTTTCTGCGCAATTTCGGTCGATGCAAACATTCTTTGCAACCTTGGAACTATAGGCAAATAGAACATCGACTTTATAGGGATAGGTTTACAATTACGTTTTGCCCCTTTACGATCATGATACCTTGGCTTTCCACAGAATTTGCATTCAAGTAGCTCACCATCATTTTAACCAATTTCTATAAATCCTAAACTTAATCCTAAAACCTAAAACACAATTTCAATTTCTACCCAATTTCAATTTCTAATCCTAAACACAATTTCACTAAAACAATATCAAAAATTAATTTTACAATATCACAAAACTAAATTCACTAAAATTACCAAACAACAATATCACAAAATTAAATTTACAAATCCTAACAAAACAATATCAAACAAAATCAGTTGGTAAAAAAAAATCAAAATCAGTAAAAAAAACCTCCAAAGGTAGAGCTCCGGTGGTGAGGAGGGCGAGCTCCGGTGGGGCAAAAACGGAGAGCTCCGGTGAGAGAGAGGTTCGCGTAGGAGAGAGAGAGAGGAGAGAGAGCGACGTCGCGTAGGAGAGAGAGAGGAGCGACGGGTGAGCGGTGGTGTGGTGGCGGTGGTGCGGCTGTCGTGGGGTGGTGGTGCGGGAAAGGGTGTGGTGGGGTTGGGGTTCATGAGAGAAGAGTGAGGGAGTGAGAGAGAAGCGTTAACAGAGAAGAGGAAACAGAGAGAGGAAAAGGCATCTGATTCTATTTAATTGGGGTGAGCGACGGAATTTGCGAGGGACTATTCCGTTGCTAATCCCTTCACGCTAACCAAGGTGGAACGGCCAAAAACATTAGCGAGGGGCCAGTATTTCCGTCGCTAATCGCTTTGGTTTCCGTGCTGTTTTGATTTCAGTTTCCCTCCAAACAATTAGCGACGGACTGTTCCGTCGCTAATGCACTAACTTCCGTCGCTAATTTTCAAAAAAACGAAGACCCTTTTTCCCTCGCAAATTCCGTCGCTAATGTCAGTTTTAGCGAGGGAATCAATTCCGTCGCTAATGTCCGTCGCAAATAACGTTTTTTTTGTAGTGAACGAAAGATCGATAAAAGCAACGTTGATGATTCATGAAGTAAATTCGCGCATGGTAAAACAAAAACCAGCGTTAAAGCAAACATGAACGGGTCATCGTCTCAAAATTACATAAACATAGATTAAGGCGACCTGGAAACAACGATGAGGCCCCCGTCACAAATCGAAAGCGCCAATAAGAAGTACATAACTAAAGGAAATTCAAACAAATACATGATCATGGAGAATCAGGAGAGGCTGGGGGAATGATGTCATAACCAGACTTATCGGCACGAGCTTCACAATCTTCCCATGCCGAACCTCATGATTGAAATGGATGATTGAATGATCCAACTCTGCTTCTGGATACAAGCAGCGAACCTGGGCCAAGCACTTCTTGAAAGAGGCCTTGGCAAAATCCTTGGCCTTATGCGCCACTGTTTGCAAATTTTCTTTGGATTCCTGCTTCACTTGACTTAACTCCTTCTGAGAGCCTGCAAGCTGGCCATGAAGGTCTGTATTTGCAGCTTTGAGCCCATTCATCTTCTTATCTGACACAGACTGAGACTTCTTTAATTTCTGCACGGCACTTCCGACATCAGCGAGTTCCATCTGGAGCTTTTCCTTCTCCAACTTGAAGCACTCTCGCTCCTCACTAATCCCTGCAAAAATAGATTGCAACATAAATCAGAATCAAAGGCATATAAACTAAATTTACGATAACCACATGAGTAGGAGCATTAAAGATTACCTGACTCAAGGTCCGCAATTTTAGCCTCACGTTTCTTGAGCAGGATAGAACCATAGTCGGTCACTTGAGAGCACAAAGCAAAGGGATCACTCTGGTAAGCCTCATACCCAGCCCGGTCGAAGCCTTCAAAAAGCACCCCAGGGGAAGGATGGTTCCTCCTATCTTTATGACGCTTGAGGTTCCTAATCTGTGCACCTTTGGGCGACTCCTGCATATTCTTGCACTTTCGATCAGATAGTAATTGGGCTTGAGACTTGCCTTTCCCATGAGAACTCACTCCTAAGGACGTCCCTGCCTTAGACTTCGATCCAGATACATTACGAATGGTCTTAGAAGCAGGAGGCGAAGGAGTGAGACGGGCTGACTCTGCGGCTTGAGCATCATCATCACCAGCCCAAGAAAGAATGTCTTCAAAAGACCCCTCTGTGCTCATTTTATCTGAAAAAGAAACAAAGATTATGAGAAACAAATATTCAAACATACTACGCATAAAAGTAGATCCAACAAGATAAACAACCTAAGGCTGTGATAGCATCCCCCACGCTCTCGCATTGCACTATATCCCGAATTTTGATGGTGCGACCCTTCAACTTTTTAACCACAGCTCGAAGCATGGCCCAAGTTCGCCAGTCCTCCGAGTCCATTTCTTTCGGATCAACAAAATAGTCTCCCCTGGAATACGTGACACACTCCTCACTCCAAGGCAAGGGGGAGTTCTTCTCGTCAAACTCATCATTTTCATCTAAGGTTCCCATAGCCCTCGCCGCATTATCGTCATTAGGCACGACCCAGAAATACTTGTGCCTCCACTTCTTCTGAGAATCCGCATACCTTTTGAAAATTGGATGGTTAGTTCGGTTGCGAAAACACACATGCTCATAGAGATATCAATCCGAGCCACGAATACGTCTCCAAGAGACCTCGAAAACGGTAAAGAAAACATCGCTAGATGGAGTCCTCCGCATAGCCCGCATCACAAGCTCGAAAGCCCTCAGAAAGGCCCACCCGTTAGGATGTAACTGGGAAGGAGCGGCCCCAATGAATCTGAGAATCCCCTGCTGAAAAAAGGTGAAAGGGGGCGAACACCTATCCTGGACAAGATGCAGTGGTAAATCATGAATTTCAAGGTTTTGGGAGTCTGGCAGATACGCTCTCCTTGCTTAACACCCTCTAACCGCCACTCTTGGCCTAGATCCCCAACAAAGCACTCAAGGTCCGACAAGTCCTTTTCAGAACTAAAAATACTCTTTGCACCACGAAGAGTCCGAGAAAACCAATAATAATCAACCTCATCAAACTCTTCCGGCTCGGATTGAACCAGTTCTACCTCCTCAATTTCAGATTCAGAGCCAGACATCTCAAGTTACTGGTGAGTCTGGGGACGTCGAGGAGTCAAGATATTTCTTTCGCCTGACAGGCATGCGACCACCGTATGGGACTTTCCACACTGTCTGCTTAGTGCGGGGCATCAACTAAACCTGGAGGGTGGGGGCATATAGTCTAAAAAAGTATCTAATAAGAAAAGGGATGACTTGTTCTTGACAAGCTCCCCCTCCTGAGGCCGCCCAAGCAGAGTTTAAAAGAAGGGGAAGGACCTACGTATCCAAGACTTCCCGAAAATAGAGACCAAAGAAAATTAACGTTTATCAGATGCGGAGACAAGCAAAATACCTCGAGTTGGACGCTTGGATCAAATGATGTCCCGACATGCTGAGATTTTGATCCTGAAATAGTCACGAGACAAAAGGGTTTGCATAAAGATAGCACACTTCATTGGTACAGGAGAAGAGATCACAAAAGTAGCATGTGAGGGAATAAAATGATGCATGAAGTGATGCACTTAGCATGTGAGGGAAACAAAATGATGCATGAAGTGATGGACCTAGCATGTGAGGGAATCAAATGATGCATGAAGTGATGGACCTATCATGTGAGGGAATCAAATGGACTTGGCATGAGAAGGAAAATTCAACTCTCTGCTCGTCCCTCACTCTCTACTCGCCCTCACTCTCTGCTCGCCCTCATCTGCTGCTCGCCCCACTCTCTTCTCACCCTCATCTCCTGCTCGCACACTCCTATGCTCGCTCTCATCTCCTGTCCGTGTCCGCTCACCCCTCATCTCCTCCTCGCCCCACTCTCTGCTCCTGCTCGCCCCACTCTTTGCACGCCACACTCTCAGATCTCCCCACTCTCTTCTCTCCCTCATTTCCTGCTCGCGCACTCCTCTGCTCGCTCTCATCTCCTGTTTGCGTCATCTCTCTGCTCGCGCCTCACCCTCCTGCTCGCCCTCTCGCACCTAAGCTCCATGAGCTAATCAAGACAAAACAAGAAAGAAATAAGGTACCTTGCTGATGATGTGGTCGATGTTGACTCATCGTCTTATGTATATTGTTGTTCAGTTTATAAGCCAAAATTGTTGTTATTTGATTGTATTTCAGTCATTTGTCTTGGGAATTAGCATAGATTTAAATTGATGTCATTAGGATTGAATTGTAAGATATTTCCCTCATCCCTAGTGCCTATTGTAATAGAAGACCTTCAATTTGATGTGTCGTCAACTAGCGAACCAGACAGCTTGCCTAGTGACGCAACAGAGAAAAGAAGGAGAAAATATGTGTTGCATCGCGTTGCGACCAAGAGGCTTCGCGTCACGACCAGGTAATTTTCTGCACCATCGCGTCACGACAGAGTCGCATCGCGTCGCGATGGGTGGCAGAAATTACTGGTTTTAAGAGAAAAGTCAGAATGGAGAAGGCACTTCTTCTTGGATGCGAAAATAGGGTTTTGGAGCTGCGAACAAGGGCAAGATTTGGGGCTTCTCTACTCTTGGGAACAAGGAATAGAATGATCCAATGTACTCCGCTTTGTGGAACTTCTCTTTATTCTTATCTTTCATTACTTTGATTATGAGTAGCTAAGTTTCTAGGGTTAGGAAGAAATGAATCTCTCCAAAACTATCATGTGAATCCTTGGTTATGATCAATTCGATTAGTTATCCGTTTAACAATTGCTTTTACTTCTGTTCTTATTGCTTTACAATAATAGTTGTTGTTGTACTGATTTAGGGTTTATGTTCACCATTGGGAGATGGGTATGTTGCCCGAAATTGGGGGTTTAAGGTCATGAGTATGATGATCATAGGAATATAATTGTCTCGTGAATTCGTTAATTCGCTGTGTTTAATGCTTTGTCTATTGATGTTTCACTTAAGGAATTAGGGTTCCCATTAAATAAAAAGGGTTTTGAGGCAAGGGATTTGCCCTTAATCTTATAACTGAATTGAATCTGTTAATTGGATAATTACATTGAAATTGATCGATGGTATGTTGCATGATAACGTAGAGGAGAGGATTCGATTCCTAATCGCTTTTACTCTCTGAATTTAATTACAAACTGTTTGTTTACGGTTACTACAAATTACAAACTATTCAATCACTTTATAACTAAGAATTTCCAAACTTGCTTAGTGGATAATAACTTTCAATCCCCGTGGATACGACTAGTGGTCCTTACTATTTTATTATAACTTGCAACGATTCGGTACACTTGCCAAAATCTTACCAAGTTTTTGCCGCCGTTGCCGGGGATTGTTGATTTCATTATTAACAAGGCAAAGGAGTTAATTCTTAGCAATTTTAATTTTACGTTTTCATTGTCTATTATTTTAATTTCGTTTACCCAGTGATTTTTATAGGACTTGTTGACGGTTTGTTTAGTGTTTCAGAGATTTGTTTATGCGGGGCAAGAATACACAAGAATTGTTGTTTGATCCTGAGATTGAAAAAGCAGCGAAGGCAAATCGGAAGAAAACTAAGCTAGCAAAGCAACAAGCCTAGAGAGAGTCTCAGGGTCACTCAGTTTTAACCTCGATTCCGGAAGATCCTCCTACACAGGAGGAAGTAATGGCTGAAAATCCACCTCCAAGGCGCACTCTCAGTGATTTTGGGAGGAGAAATCAAGGCGCTCAAGCCTCCACCTTTCAAGCAGTGGGAGCTTCTTCATTTGACATCAAGTCTTCTGTTCTTAGTGCATTAAAATCAGAGCCATTTGCAGGGTCAGATGCTGAAGACCCCAACCAACACTTGTTACAATTCTATGAGATTTGTGGAACCACAAATCCCGAGGGAGTCAGTGAGGATGCCAAGAAGATGCGCCTATTTCAATTTACCTTAACGGGTAGGGCAAAAGATTGGCTCAACACTATCGCACTGTCAATACTTGGAGCAACCTTGAAAACAAGTTCTTAGAAAGGTTCTTTCCAATATCAAAGTTCATCAAGAAAAGGGCAAAAATCTCAAACTTTGAACAAGGGGATTCAGAGTCTCTATATGATTCCTGGGAAAGATTGATATTGTTATTGAAAAAATGTCCAGGTCATGGTATTGATGATTTCCTACGGTTGCAAACTTTCTGTCATGGATTGGGACCTCAGACCAGGATGATGTTAGATGCCTCAGCAGGAGGATCTGTAGGTACTAAAACCTGGGAGGAAGCAAAACAACTGGTTGAGGATATGGCTTCGAATGAGTACTGGATTCAAAATGACCGTGGAGCTGTAGTTAAAAAGGGTATGTTGGAGTTGGACTCTAACAGTGTTGTGTTGGCCCAACAAAAGCTAATGTCTATGCAGATTGAATCTCTTACTATGCAATTAGCTAATGCTTGTGAAGTTGGTTCAAAAACTCAAGCAACCGCTCAAGCAGTGCAAGCGGGTGGGTGCAACTATTGTGGCAGATAACCCCACGAGGGTGATTGTGCAACTCATGGAGAAGCTATTCAGCAGGCCAGTTATATGGGAAAATTTCAAAAACAAGGTGGGAACCCGTATTCTAACACCTACAACCATGGGTGGAAGAATCATCCCAACTTCTCTTGGAGGAATAATGAGGCCTCGGGTTTAAACAAACAACAATCTCAGGCACCTGCTCAACAACAAAAGAACCCTTCTCGTTTGGAAGATGCTTTAACCCAATTCATGCAAATGACCAAGAACACTTTCCAATCCCAGGAACAAGCTATGAAAAATATGGAGAAAAACCACGAGGCTTCGATGAAGAACTTGGAAATTCAGATTGGTCAGTTGTCAAAGCAGCTTGTTGAAACATCTAATAGTGGTTTTCCTACTAGCACTGTTGATAACCTTAAGAATGAGAGTTGCAAAGCTATTTCATTGAGAAGCGGTAAGGAATTGAACCCCGTTGAAGTGACCAAACCCAAGCCTGGAGAGAAAAGTAGTGAAACTGAGGTGTGGAGGGAGGAGTTGAATAAGAAATATGAAGAGGTTGAAAATGAGTTGAGAGAAAAAGAAAAAGAAAAAAAGAGCGAAAAACATAAAAGTGAGATGGGAGAGAAGACCCAAGTGATCCCACCATATGTGAAGTTGCCCTATCCAACTTTGAATAAGAAGAAAGAGAAAGCGGAGCAATTCACTAAGTTCATGGAGATCTTTTCCCGTCTCCAAATCAACATTCCTTTTGCAGAAGCCTTAGAGCAAATGCCTATTTTTGCAAAATTCATGAAGGAATTGTTGACCAAGAAGAGGAGATTCAAGGAAGATGAAACGGTGGCTCTAACCGAAGAGTGTAGTGCCATTATTCAAAGAAAACTTCCTCCAAAGTTGAATGATCCCGAAAGTTTCACCAGACCTTGCACAATTGGTAACTTGACAATAGGCAAGGCTCTTTGTGATTTGGGAGCAAGCATTAATCTGATGCCCTTGTCTATGTTGAAGAAACTTGGAGGAGGTGAGGTGAAACCAACTAGGATGTCTCTGCGACTTGCTGATAGATCTATAAAGCACCCTTATGGAGTCTTGGAAGATGTTCGGGTAAGAGTTGATAAATTTTTATTTCCTGTTGATTTTGTGATTCTTGACATGGAGGAAGATGCAGAGGTGCCACTTCTCCTTGGTAATCCATTTTTAGCCACTAGGCGAGCCTTGATAGATGTACAACATGGTAAGCTAATTTTAAGGTTCCAAGATGAGAAGGTGACTTTTAATGTCTTTGAAGCTATGCGCCACCTGGATAACCAAGGGAAGTGTTTTTGGGTGGATGTGATTGAAGACTCAGTGCAAGAAACCTTTAGACATGATTTACCCTCTCCTCCATTAGAGAAGGTAATTGTGAACTCTATTGAGGGATTAGATGAAAATTTGGGTAGTGAAATAGAAGACTGCATTCTTCAGTTTGAAGCTTCTCGGGTAGAAAGGGTCTTCAAGAAAAAAGAAGATTTGAATAGGGAGGAGAGTCCAGAAAAAGGAACTCCAGAATTGAAACAACTCCCCTCTCATTTAAAGTATGTATTCCTTGGGAGTGATGATCGACATCCAGCTATCATCAGTAGTTCTTTGACCAAGTTAGAAGAGGAAAAACTGATGAGAGTGTTGAGAAGTAACAAAACTGCTCTAGGTTGAACTATCTCCGACCTTAAGGGGATTAGTCCGGCTTTTTGCATGCATAAGATCAAGCTCGAGGAAGAATTCAAACCGGTGATTCAACCACAGCGAAGATTAAATCCTACCATGAAAGATGTGGTGAGGAAGGAAGTCTTGAAGCTCTTAGACGCTGGGATGATTTATCCCATTTCAGATAGCTCGTGGGTGAGTCCGGTTCATGTGGTTCCCAAGAAGGGTGGTATGACAGTTGTTAGAAACGTGAGGAATGAGCTAATTCCTACTCGCACAGTCACAGGGTGGAGGATGTGCATTGACTACCGGAGACTAAACCAAGCCACTCGGAAGGACCACTTCCCATTACCATTCATGGATTATATGTTGGAAATATTAGCTGGACAAGCTTTTTATTGCTTCCAGGATGGATACTCTGGGTACAACCAAATAGCAGTTGATCCTGAAGATCAAGAGAAGACCGCTTTTACATGTCTGTTTGGTGTGTTTGCATATCGGAGGATGCCCTTCGGCTTATGCAACGCTCCCGCAACTTTTCATAGGTGCATGCTTTCTATATTCTCTGATATGATGGAAAATGCTATTGAGGTATTTATCGCAGCATGCTTTCTATATTCTCCAAGATTGCAAAACCGTTATGAAATCTACTTGTTAAGGAGAATGAATTCGTTTTTGATAATGACTGTCTCTGTGCTTTTAATGTATTAAAGGAAAAACTGATTTCTGCTCCAGTCATTGTAGCCCCCAACTAGGATATTCCCTTTGAGTTAATGTGTGATGCTAGTGATTATGCAGTGGGTGCTGTGCTGGGGAAGAGATCAGAGAAATTTGTTCATGCGATATATTATGGTAGCAACGTTTTAAATGTGAATCAGGTGAATTATGCAACAACTGCAAAAGAACTGCTAACCATAGTATTCGCATTGGAAAAATTTCGTTCCTATTTGGTTGGATCTAAAGTGATTGTTTTCACTGACCATGCTGCGATAAAATATTTGCTAACCAAGGGCGAGTCTAAGCCTCGACTCCTTAGATGGATTTTGCTTTTGTAGGAATTCGACTTGGAGATCAAGGACAAAAAGGGGAGCGAGAAAGTGGTCGCAGATCATTTGTATAGACTGGATAACAAAGAAGTGACTGCTCGGGAGAAAGAAATCCTTGAAGAATTCCCCGATGAGAAGTTGTTTGCAATTGAAGAGAGACCGTGGTTTGCCGACATAGCAAACTACAAAGCAGGCAGAACGGTCCCAGAAGACTTCAGATGGCAACAAAAGAAGAAGTTCCTCCGAGATGCCCAACATTACCTTTGGGATGATCCCTTTCTCTTCAAGGTTGGGACGGATGGACTTCTTAGAAGATACGTATATGGTATTGAAAGTCAAAATATTCTATGGCATTGTCATGATTCTCCATGTGGAGGTCACTATAATGGGGAACACACAGCCGCCAAGGTACTTCAATCTAGTTTCTATTGGCAATCCATCTTTAAGGATGCGCAAAATTATGTGAAAAGCTGTGACAAGTGCCAGAGGACTGGAAATATTTCATGTAAGGGGGAGATTCCATTGAACCCCATACTTGAAGTAGAAGTGTTTGATTGTTGGGGTATTGACTTTATGGGACCTTTCCCACCATCTCATTCTTGTCAATATTTTTTGGTGGCGGTGGACTATGTTTCTAAATGGGTAGAAGCCATTTCCACTTCAAAAAATGATTCTCAAACTGTGGTCAAATTTGTGAAGAAAAACATTTTCTCAAGATTTGGTGTGCCAAGAGTCTTGATCAGTGATGGGGGTAGCCATTTTTGTAACACTCGGCTTAGCAATGTCCTATCCAGGTATAGTGTAAAGCATAAAGTGTCAACCCCTTATCATCCTCAGTGCAATGGTCAAGTAGAGGTGTCAAAAAGAGAAATCAAGAGAATGTTAGAGAATACAGTGGGGAACTCAAGGAAGGATTGGGCCGTGAAGGTAGACGATACACTTTGGGCATACAGGACAGCTTATAAGACACCCTTGGGCATGTCACCGTACCAATTGGTTTATGGCAAATCTTGTCATTTGCCGGTTGAACTTGAGCACAAAGCATATTGGGCGTTGAAATTCTTGAATTTTGACCCCGCATTAAGTGGAGAGAAGAGAATCCTACAACTTCATGGGTTAGATGAGATGCGGCTGCATGCATATGAGAACAATAGGATCTACAAAGAGAAAATGAAGGTGTACCATGACAAGCATATATGAAGAAAAGAATTTCATCCTGGACAACAAGTGTTGTTGTTTAACTCTAGACTCAAGTTGTTTCCAGGGAAGTTGAAATCCAAGTGGTCAGGACCTTCTGTTGTTAAAGAAGTGACACCATATGGAGCAATAGAAGTGGAAGAGCCAGAGTCCAAAAGATCTTTTAAGGTCGATGGACAAAGACTGAAGCCATACATTGTTGACCCAGTGGAAAAAGCTCAAATGGTTCTCATTTTGAGAGACCCATAAGGACATACAAGACGTCAAGCTAGCGACGTTAAAGAAGCGCTGAGTGGGAGGCAACCCATTGGTGAGGTAACAAGTCTTTATTTTAGTTTTATTTTAAAATCTTTATATTAATGTTAATATTCAGTAAAAAGAAACGGGGGGGGAGGGGGTTCGCATTGAGACCCCCACGGATCGCGTCGCGACGGGATAAAAGTTTTGAGGCGCAAACGTTTCTACCACTCATTGCGTCACGATGAGCCCCTGTCGCGATGCGACTGATTTTTAAGTTGATTCTTCCTTTCCTGATTGGTACTTTCCTTCGCTCGTCCCTACTTGTGCACGAAAACACCAAAAATTCCCCCTCCCCTTTTACGGTTTTGGTCCAATTTGGCGGTGGATTAACACAATTTGGCACTGATTCTCCCTTGGTCAACATATCCAGGTAACTATGCTCTTCAATTTCACGCATCAATCTTCAATATTTTTTTTCTCGGTTATATGGTTGTTGGGGGGGGGGGTGGGTGCGAAATTTGGGGTTAGAAGTGAACCTTGGAAACTAATGATTGTTCCCCTCATAGTAAATTACATGATTGATGTTGGTCCTTTGAGAGGGAGGAATTTTAGTTTGGAATTGAGTAGGAAAAATCCCCTTTTGGTAGTGTAGTTGAGGTGTTTGTTAAAATGTCCCAATGAAATTGTAGTTTGTAGGCCATGTGTTTGATAAAATTCCCAAATGAAATTTTGTTATGCAGGCCAAGTGTTTGTGAAAATGCCCCAACGAATTTTTGTTGCTTGAATGTCGCTCTAGTTGTGTCAATGCCTATGGAACTCTAAGTTAGCTGATTTCGTGTTGAAATTGAGCATGATATTTCATTTGTGTAAGTTTGGCCATAACATGCAGTTGTGTCTAAGAAGGATGGTTGTGTTGTGTTGTGAAGGTCTCTGTTGTGGAAATTATTAATGCAATTGTTGAGTGGAACCTACATCAATGGTTCCCTGCGAACTAATAAAAGTTTTGTAGGAATTTTTTTTTCATACAGGTGTACAAATGGGAAAGACAGCCAAGGCCGGTCCTACAAAGAGGAGGCAGGGGGAACTAAGAGAGGAAGAACCCTTATTTGATGCCGACAAGTTCAAATCAGCCGATCATGAGAAGCGGTACCAGAGTGTGGTGAAGGGAAAGAAGTTCAACCCGGAGCAGGCTTTTGATCTAAGCACTGGCGAATTCCCTATAATAAGCTCCACGCTCCGAGAAATGGGTTGGCTCACTCGCAACTCTATGAGCAAGGAGGAAAACCAGAGTATGGTAAGAGAATTCTACGCCAATGCATACCGGGCAACTGATAAGGACAAGTCTTCAACTTCCTTTGTTCGGGGCAAAAGTGTCTCCTATTCAGCAAAAAGTATCAATCAATTGCTGGGGCTACCTGATTCATCACCATGTGTGATGAGAAGAGCATCAATGGTCAAGAAAGAGCAGATTGATTATGAGGGGGATACTAAGAGAATTGTGCCGTCCTGGAGCACAATGGGTCAAGTATGTACCAGGGGTAAATAGTTTTCCCCGTCGCTTCACCAATATGGCATTGAAACCTAACCCTAAGGCTTGGAATGCATTCTTCCATCAAAATATTGTGTCATGCTCCAACTCGTCAGATGTTCTCGTCCTAAGGCCAATGGGGCTATTGGCAATCATAAAGGGAGAAAAGTTGGACCTAGGGGAAATCATCTCAGAAAATATTGCTGAAATAGAAAAATGTCCTAAAGCCAGATTGGGGCATGCCTCACTTATCCATGCTTTGTGCAAACAGCAGAACTGCCAGGGAGCAATAACAGCAGCATGGATTCTCAAGCAACCAGATGGGCCGATTGAGGGGCCATTTCCAACACAGGCAGGCGAGCACTCACCGCCACCCCAGCAGCAACCAGCAGCTCCAACTCATCAGCAGCAACCTTATAACGATCCCTCGTTCCAGTATGAGCTGATGATGGCGAATTGGTGCGGGATGACTATGCTATGTGAGCATCAGGTCCTGGATATCTCTTTCGTGGTAACACCCCGTGCGGAATTCCTTGCATGTATTATTCTGCAGAACTTGAACTTGTGCTTAATTGTCTTACATTTGATTTACACACACACTGAGGCAATCTTCTTGGAAACCCAGAGCCTTTCAAACCACCTCATAATTACTTATCCTTTGTTATCCCCATTGAGCCTAATTGTTTATTCTTATTATTCTGTTCTGACATAGACCACACCAGGCAAATTAAATTCATAGTTTGCTCTCTTAACTTGGAGTTAGGTAGACAAGTGTATGCATGTGTGGGAAAGATCTAAGTTTGGGGTTGCTCATGAAATAGCAACATATTAAGTTTGGGGTGGTATATACAAGAGAAAGGAGAAATAAAAATAAATAAATAAATAAATAAATAAAGAAAAAGAAAAATCCTTCTCTTGTGGAATGTTGTTGGGAAAAGTGGTGAGATTGTAAAAATTTGATAAAAAGAGAATTGGTCCTAACTCCAAGTTTGTAATCTACCTACCCAAATAATATCCACCCTTACCTAAGCCCTGTTACATCCTTTAAGTCTTCAAATAGTGTGTGTGTGTGTGTGTGTGTGTGTGTGTGTGTGTGTGTGTGTGTGTGTGTGTGTGTGTGTGTATCATTTTGTGTAGATTTTTCTAGAACCTGTTCAAGCCTATGAAACGATGATGCATGTATTGTGAATTGAGTGACTACCCTATACACTTCAGAAAAGAGAGGCAATTTAGTGAGATGTGTGAAAAAGAGGGAACTTGAGAATGCTTGTCTCTATATGATCTTGTGTTTTCCAATTCGATTTGTCTTGCTACCACATTATGTTGGATGTTGACTTTTGATGTGCTGAAGTATCTAATGGTATGTGTGAAAGGTGTGAAAGCTGAATAAAAAATTTTGCCACAACTTGAATTGAATGATTGCTTGAGGACAAGCAAAACTCCAAGTTTGGGGTTGTGTTGACTCATCGTCTTATGTATATTGGTTGTTCAGTTTATAAGCCAAAATTGATGTTATTTGATTGTATTTCAATCAATTGTCTTGGGAATTAGCATAGATTTAAATTGATGTCATTAGGATTAAATTGTAAGCTATTTCCCTCATTCCTAGTGCCTATTGTAATAGAAGACCTTCAATTTGATGTGTCGTCAACTAGCGAACCAGACAGCTTGCCTAGTGACGCAACCGAGAAAAGAAGGAGAAAAATCTGTGCCGCATCGCGTTGTGACCAGGCAATTTTCTGCACCATCGCGTCGCGACGGAGTCACATCGCGTCGCGATGGGTGGCAGAAATTACTGGTTTTAAGCGAAAATTCAGAATGGAGAAGGCACTTCTTCTTGGATGCGAATTTACTGATTATGAGTAGCTAATTTTCTAGGCAATCAGCGCAAAGGAAGACTTGATCGTGCCAAGAGGAATAGTTGTGGTCGCCCCTCCCTCTTTCTCTCTCAAAGGAACTCGCCTCACACCCCCTTCTCTCTCTAAGAAGTTTTGTTTTGGCCCTTGACAAGAGTAAATGTGAAAGGGAACCACCCCCTATTTATACAAGGTAAAAAATGATTAAAAATTACTTACCATCAATCACCTCGATCAAGGCAAATCAGTAAAAAATATCAAGAGACGAACAAGATAATTGTTGTGATCAACCGTCAAACTGAACAGGCCCGACGACGGCATGAGCCGTGAGAGTGATCCAGCCTCCGAAGACATCCTTAACGACAACATCAAGTCAAGACCATCCCCTAGGAAAATCTCGACTTGGGGGCAACTGTTCGGACTTGATCATGAGACCCTCCCCAGCAATTGGACATGACTAAGCCTAATAAACGTTGGCCCATATCCATGATATATCAGCCCATTTATGGCTATCATGCTTCAATGGCTCAGATTCACCTGACCAATCTGATGGCTCAAAGCTGGCACAAATCCCTATAAATACTGACATGCTTGGCCATTAATAGGTAGATTCTCATTCCTTGCTATCCTACTATATTATCCTCAATACTGACTTGAGCGTCGGAGTGGCTTCGCAGGTACCCCACCTGGGAACGTTTTGACATCAACTCATCATCAACAGTCCTGCTCGTCCCAGGCCCGATCACAAACAGGCCCGGTCACAAGCAGGCCAGGTCACAAGCAGGCCAACTCACAAGCAACACTCCCTGATCCTACCCATCCAAGCTCGACCAGTCCCCTACCTCCTGGTGCTATCAGAAGTTCAACCAGATAAAGCAACTACCCTACCAACTACCTGCTCGGTTCAATCCGTGGTGTGGTAAAGGTACAGAACATATATTATATTAAAAATTTGCAGATTTAGACAAATTAGATTGGAAAACAAATTAGAAAACAGATTAGATTAACTGATAAAATGAATTGTAAATAAGAGTCAAGTAAGTAACTTATCTCAAAGATACTAATAAGGCAGCCTGCCTCAAGCTTTGCTGGGAGCTCGGCATCTACCAGAATTGTTGGGCTGTCTTGTTGAGATCCCGTGTCTTCAGAAATAATACTCCGATCTCTTATCATATTAGTTCTTCTTTTTGGGGTGATTTGCGTGCTCATCTCTCCACCATTCAAGACAACTGCATTTGGCAAATTGGTAAAGGTGACTGTGTCAATTTTTGGCTTGATCCCTGGGTGTCGGCTCTCCTAGTTTATCTTCTCAATGTCCCGGAACATCTTCATCACTATCTCAAGGCCCGAGTTTGTGACTTCATTCGGAATGGGCATTGGTGTATTCCATCATCTTTAGCAAATAATTTTCCTCAATTGGCTCCGCTTCTTCATGCGAAAGACCTCCCAACCTTTGACTCTCAGGATCATTTGATTTGGAAGAATTCTTCCGATGGTATGCTTACTTTTAAAACTGCTTATCTTTTCTATAGACCTATTGGGCAACCTTATAGGTGGTGCAAGAATATTTGGCGCAATGTTATCCCTCCCTCGAAGTCTTTTCTTATTTGGCGCATCCTCAACAACCGCATGCCCACGGATGAGCAGCTTAGAAGCTGTGGTTGTGGCACTGTTTTCATGTGCAGTCTTTGTGAAGCAAACTTAGAGTCCTCTTTGGGCTATTTGGCACGCTCGGACCAAGTGCAGGATGTTGTGACTGCTGTTGTTATTAATGTCTTTTGGGCTATTTGGCACGCTCGGAATAAGATTCGATTTGACAATAAAAGGATCTTGCCCGCTTACTTGAAAAACTTGATTACAGCAAATGTGAACCTTTCTGGAAATATGAGCAAAGGCTCCACTTCTGCCTCCATTCAGGACTTTTCGATTCTTAAGGCCTTTTCTATTGATTGTAAGCCTCGTAGGGCTCCTATAACTATCGAGGTTCTTTGGAAAACCCCTCCTTGCTTTTGGGTTAAATGTAATACAGATGGCGCTGCTAGGGGCTCTCCCGGTCTAGCTGCTTGTGGGGGATTTTTCGTGATAGCAATGCTGCCTCTCTTGGATGTTTTATGCTCCCCCTAGGTATAAATTATGCTCTTCATGCTGAATTAGTGGGTGTCATTATAGCCATTGAGGTGGCTTACAGCAAGGGCTGGCACCGTTTATGGCTTGAAAGTGACTCTCAACTGGATGTTATGGCGTTCTCCTCTCATACCATTGTGCCTTGGAATCTCCGTACTCGCTGGCTTAACTGCATGGTTCTTCTCAAATCCATGAACTTCATTTGTACTCATATATATAGGGAAGGGAATCATTGTGCTGATAAGCTTGCGTCTCATGGGGTTTCTTTGTCAGGGTTTCGGTGGTGGTACTCTGTTCCCTCATTTTTCAGGGATGATTTTTTATGCGTTAAAAACACACTTAGAGCAAGTGTACTCTTTCGCAGAAGTAGTATAAAAGATTATCGTATCCACAGGGATTAATTAACAAGTACCAAACTAATCAAGATTATATATTGTTTAGACGAACCAATAGTAGAGTAGTAATGTAAACCAAATAAAATTAATTAAATAACAAATAGTAAAATACAATATTGAATCAATGGAGAGAGGCCTAGGGTCACGGTTTCGCTTGCAAGATTCGATTCCCCTATGTCTAATTCTACCCGAATTCCTTTATTTTATTTAATTACCAATCCCTTTACTAAAACTATTAATCCGTTTGGTCATTCGCAATTAATAGTCTTTTTCCTAAACTAACCCTAGTTTGGTCATGCAAGAATTTAAATTTAAGAAAAGCATAAAGAACAAAAAGGTTGAATGATTGGAAGACTAAATTAAAGTTTGGTCATACATTAATTATAGTCTTAATTATCCTATAGGTCCACAACTAATTGCAGTACGGTCGCTGATCAACTAGTTCATTATGAACATGCAAAGGGTGATCAATCCTAAGAACGTGATTAAATTACTAGGACAATATAATTGAAATAAAAATAGGAATTCAGATTAAAAATTAGAACATAAAAAAGTCTCTAATCAAGCAAGATCCACCTAAGACCCTATGAGAGGATTTAGCTATCCATAGTGTTCAAGAACAATGAAATAAAATTAGGAGCCATAAATTACAGAGATAAAAATAACTCGGAATAGAGAAATTTCTGATTTTGAGAATTTAGTCTCTTTTTTCTGCTCTGGAGCTCTCTCGCAGTGTCAAAAACAGATACCCAAAACTCCACTCTCTCCCTGCCGCCGCTGCTGTTTCTGGTGTGTGCGGCTCTGTTCCTTTTTAGTGTTGTGCGGTTGTTGTCCTTTTTTTTATCTTGTCAATTCACGCCTCCCTTTTACAATCCATTGTTGTTGCCTATTTATTATCACTGAAGCCTCAGCCGGGTAAGTAACGTGATTGCCAATTTTCCATTTCTTAATGGGCTTCAACTTTCTCCACTTTTGGGCCTCCAATTAAATTGGGTTTGGCTTCTTTTTCCCTCTAATCTTTTAATCTTCAATCCATAATATATATATATATATATAAATTGAACTTTTATTCTTTTTCATGTTAGTTTCTATCCTGCAAAATAAAGAGCAAATTTAAGTCAATGATTTGTATAATTAGTAATAATTGCTCTAAACCAGACCTGAAAATACTCCTAAAAATGCACTAAATTGGAGTTTATCAACTCCCCCACACTTAACCGTTGCTTGTCCTCAAGCAAATTTTCTAGCTCAATAAAATTTTCAAACAAGTAATATAGAGAGCCAAATAAGGAACCCAAAATTTGAAGCACAATGAGAGACAATAGACAAATAGCACATATGAGATGTCAAAAGGTTGCCCAATTAGAGGCTCATGTCCCTGAAAATTACATTATTGTGAATAAGGGCACTCACTCACAATCTCTCTAAGTGTTTAGGGACTAGGGAAAATATACACTCAAGTTTCAACAAAATGCACATTACCATACGTTTGTAATTTGACCAAATCTCCACTAAATAGTTCACATGCATGCAAAAGATTGGGTGTTAAGGGTTGTAATGGGGCCAGGGTGAATTCATGTAGGGTAGGAAATAAGAAGGAAGGGATAATCAAAGGGCTAAAAAAAACAAGAAATAAATAGTAACCTTTGAAACCAAATATGGAGCTCCTATCTATTTTACAATTTTTGTCCAAACTCCAAATTAATTTCACTTTCATTCTTCACTCTTTTTTTTCTTCTATTAAGTCGATTCTTTTTTATTTGCTCTTTCACTTGAGTAGATTCTTTTGTTGTTTTTTTTTGGATTTGCCCTTTGGCTCTTTCATTCTTTTGATGTGCCTTTTCCTCCTTCTTGCTTTCCTTTTTTTTTCATTTTTTTAGGAGGAAAAGGTAAGTACATGAAAACTCCTATTTTGTTTTTGTTTTTTTTCTGACAAGATAGACTACTAAAAGTATAGGACAAAATTGTAATTTTCAATAGTTGCTCCACATTTAATTCCAAATGGTTACCACAAACACAAAAAAAAAAGAAAAATTATATCTGGGTACCAAAGAAAAAATATAACAAATAAGCTCAAAGGGGGCAACTAAGGGATAAATTCAACAAACAACTCTGAGGCCAGAAAAATACCTAAATTCCCCAAATGTTTTTACATGATGCAAATCAATTTTCGCCTTGAAATGGTCAAAAAACAAATTCTAGAATGTAGCAAATTGGGAAATACACTCATAGAAAGAAAAGGGGTAAAAATTTATGATTTAGTATCAATTCCCTTATGAAGGCTCAAATCTCACCTTTAGAAGCTAGTTCACCAAAAGTACTCAACAGGGACAAATGCTAACTATCAGCTTCCTAAGGACAACCCCACAGTTACAATTAAGCACAAGTCTGTCAAATAAATTAATTATGGGATCCCCTAAAGGCAAAATCTCTATTTTTTTTCAGTTTTATATCCAAAACTAGCCAGAAAAAAATGCTATCAACACATGTAGTGGGTATGTGCATTAATAGAGATCAAGTGACAAGATATAATATCCGCCCCCACACTTGCATGAAGCATGGTCCTCAATGCAAAATATTGAATTGGCACAAAAATAAATAAATGAGGGAGAGTAAGAGTGACTTCCCTGAGAGAGCTTGCAGTCTGAGCTTATTCCTAAAAACAAAACAAAACAAAATAAAAATAACTGAAAATAAAACACAGGTTGCCTCCTGTGAAGCGCTTGTTTAACGTCATGAGCCTGATGATAGTTAGTGCTTAATCAGGTGGCTCTCCAAGAGCAAATTTAACATCTAACGCGGTACACCTTCTTAACTTTCTAACCATGTGGTTCACATTGTTCTTTCTTTTTCCACGTGGTGGATGAGCTTCAAAGGATGGTGAAATTTTTATTTTATCTCCATCCACCATTATGCTAGGATCCTGCAAAATAAGACTTTTTTCCAAAAGGTCCTGCATCTTTAATTCACTAAAAATGTTAGTTTCAACCACATCAGCAAAATAATGAGAAGTTAAAGAAGAGAAAATTTCATTGGAATTTAAAGCTTTAATAACATCATCTTCTTTACCACTCCTTAAAGTTACCTTTCCCCGGTGTGTAACACCCCCTTCTAAGTTAACTATTATTTTATATATAGATCAGAGTTTTTCGAAAAGAATATAAATCATTGAACAAGGTGTCACATTTTCAACGCTTATAAAAAATCATCTAGTTTATAAAAAAAATACCAACTTATAAGCGAGTGACTTATGTCAACAAACAAGGGCACGATATATAGCACAATAGTTTAGGGACGGGCCCACAACACCTGTTTTAGTTTACAGCACATAAATAAAATATCCTCAACACAGCGGGATGGTAACAATACATCATTATAACAATCCAATACATCAAAATGGCAATAACAGTACTACTACGCCCTCCCTTGGTGCTACATATCAGAGCTGACACACTACTAGAAAAGAGGCATAAGGATGCCCTCACTCTCGATTACCTGCAAGTTGCCGACATAAGAAGCAACAAAGGCAGTAGGGTGAGTCTCTTTACACAAATAATAATAATTAAGATAGGCATTATATTAAGGAAGGCAGCAAGCAACACTAATTCATAACAACTCACCACATTATCAACACAATCATCATATTCATAATTCATCCACAACTCATCAATGCTTGACTAATGCATGTAATGCAACATGCATGTGGATCCATCATCACCGCTATTAGCCTGGAGGGCACTCACCGCTTTGGCCGAAGCCACCGCACCGCTTTGGCCGAAGCCGACACACCGCTTTATGCAACATGAGTCATGCGACACTATGATTATGCACCACAACACCACACATAAACCATAATAATTATTAAACTCACCGCTTTGCATTTCTCAACTTAATATAATCAACATAAAGGCCTTAAGGTTATCGCACCGCTTTGGACCGGAGTCCCTCTGTAACACCCCAATAAATTCTAAAATATAGAATCACCGAAGTGCACTAAATGGCACACATCAGAGTAACTTCCTGTTATTGAAATATTGAACACAACTAAAACTTTTGACAATACATAATATCTGGTTCTCTGAACCTCATAAGCTTTCTGAAAATGCTTAAGTTCCAAAACTTAAGACTTGTACATATCCTGGTGTTCAATACTCAAAACATAAAGTAGCGGAAACGATTTTACAACTTGACAATGAAAGTTATACAATCGGAACATAGAAACAATAAACGGAACAAAGGTCTAAAACATTAAACTAGGTCTTCAATGACTCCAAGAGTCACACCAGCTAACCATGCTTTACCGCCTTTGCTTTCCCCTGTTTCTCTGTAAAAACCACAAATATGAAGGGTGAGATAAACATTATCTCAGTGAGTCCTATCGAGACCCCTTACAACTCTAGCGGTTCATTATGCCTTGTTTTGAACTCGTGGTCCTAAAAAGCAACCACGTGGAAATACATTCAATTCCTGTAACCTTCATGCTCATGGCCCTCCTAAGCGACACATGAAGCATGCAATCTTTGTTCCATGTTTTTAGCATAACACCTCAGTCTACCTATTTTATAGGCATCTCTTGACCTTTTGGTGAACCCATCCCGCTATTTCTAGCAGGGGAAACATTCTTGAGTCTAGGTTTTGGGGCTCATGACTTCCCCTCCCCTAGTATGCTAACCTCTTAGGGTCGTCACCCTTTTTCCTCTTGTATTTATTATACATTTTCAGTCTGTGTACCCGCAATGGGCTGTTAGTCATTCCAGTCAAGTACCATGTACCATATCAGTCAATTTCAGTGTATAATATCAGTCAAGTACCGTGTACCATATCAGTCAATTTCAGTGTATAATATCAGTCAAGTACCGTGTGTTATTATCATTCTTTGACATTTGCACTCTCGCGTTCTCTAAGAGCCGTTTTCTATTTTATTCATAACACACAAACTTTCTATCGAACATGCTCAATCTCTTACCATTGTTACCTTTTCATTGTTGTGGGACCTTGGGGAATGGATTAGAAGAGGATTGGAATCATTTGGAATGGATAAAAAGGTACTTTGAAATTGAAGGTCAGAAAATCTCACACGACCCGTGCGTGTAGGCGCACGACCCGTGCGTGGTTCAACAGTTTGTAGAAATTGTCCAGGAAGATACGCACGACCCGTGCGACTAAGCGCACGATCCGTGCGTGTTTTAAAAATCCAGTTCCTATCGTATCAGATGGAGGCGCACGACCCGTGCTCGTAGGCACACGATCCGTGCGTCTCTATCAGTTTTCCAGAAAATAGGTTTTTCATGAGTAAATCCGTTCCATTCCGATTCCCATTTCCTTTCCGATCGAGACCCTAACATAACAGTTATTATTCCAGACCAGCGAAAGCGATTAAACAGTCCAACAACATATATCATAATTCAACAATCCAATCAATTCGAGCAATTATGCGTTTTACGGTTTTTCGATAAAAACATTTTCGTTAAGTTTTCGCAAAGCGGTTTTCCATAATATCGTTTCAGGAAATAACATGACTCGACAACAAAACGTCCCTAAGCGAGTATAGAACTCACCGATTTGACGACCTCGCGAGAAATCACGTCCTCACGAACCGTAACCTCTCGAACAATCCCTGTAATCACGTACTCGCACCGAACTCGTCCGATTCTCGAAACTGAACTTCGGAACGGCAACCAATCACAAATCCAGCTACTGAACTTCCTCCTTGACTACGGAATTGGCGTCTCTCGAACTTTGGCGATTCGATCCGAAATTTGAGGAACCAACACTTCCAATTTCGCATCCGTTTTCCAGAATCAGTGGGCCGTTTTGTAACACGCATATCTTGGTCAAATCGTGGCCAAAACTCTTCAAACCAGTGCCCATTCTGTAGATAATTTCGTCTACTTTCCGATGGTCAAAGGATCACACGCATGCACCCAGTAACTTGGGAGATACACCCGAAACAAGGTGACTGGGTCAAAACTGTCTCTAATCCAAAACTGAAACTTGCAATTCCTTTTCCTTCCACCATACTTAATGAAATCGGTTCATTCTTGTGCCTAATCCGAAGCATTTCGTGTCTAGTTTCTGAATCATCAAGAATCATGTTCATCCGAGCTGTGTACAGCGAGATATTAGTTAAATACCGAAGAGGGTTCTTACGGGTTTCCAGCAGCATCTCCCTTGAGTTGGTATCTTCCATCCCAACCACCAAGTATCACGAACTCAAGCTACACAATGGCCTAGAGCTCAATTCCAGAAACTGAAATCCTCTCTAAACTGATCCAATTCTCAATGTAGCTAGTGTATGTGCTCTAATATGGTTGTTGAACTTCAAGGGTTGCTAATGGAGCTTCAATGGTGACATGCAATGACTTAACTCCCCAAAGCTTCACTTTGGTATGCATCAAGGTTTCAGAAATGGCAATTTGGAGAAGGGGATGATTCAGGTAATGATATTAGTATCATGAGAAGGGAAATCGAAAATGGAGAAGAATGGTGTAATTTCTACCTACATGCATCAAGGTTTCACAATTTCACCTTCTCCTTCTCTCCCTCTCTCTTCGTGTTTCTCTCCTCTCTCTCTAACCTCTTGTTTCTGAATTTCAGCAAATGATGAAGAAGAGGAAATGTTATGTTTTTGTCCAGCTGAAGCTCACTTAAA
This sequence comes from Astragalus membranaceus, assembly GCA_039519185.1. Taxonomy (NCBI): domain Eukaryota; kingdom Viridiplantae; phylum Streptophyta; class Magnoliopsida; order Fabales; family Fabaceae; genus Astragalus; species Astragalus membranaceus. The sequence continues at coordinate 138,145,529 of CM076848.1, read as the reverse complement.
AAGGGGCGAAATGACCATAATGCCATTATGTCCAATTTTGGCTTAAACTTCCTTAATTTCTTCTTGAGTCAATTTCAATCCAACAATACTTATACAATAATCACATATTGCATATAGTTATGTTCTGTGGATGATGGTTTAGCCGAAACTCATTAATGTGTGGAAAAGACGAAAATACCCCTGTGCTCCTATTTGCTTAAAATCCCAATTAACTCACCATATCATAATTAATCAATAATGCTTAATTAATCATCTTGACCTCTTGCTAATTTAAATAATTTAAATTAGCGAAATTGGGGATGTTACAATCACCCCAACTTCTAAAATTTTGTCCTCAAAATTGACAAAACATACCTTACTCGAACAAATACGGATATTTCTCCCGCATGCTCTCCTCTACTTCCCATGTCGCTTCGTCAGGTGACGCACCGTCCCAAAGCACCTTGACAATAGGAATTGACCTCGTCCGGAGCGTTTTCTCGCCACGTTCGATGATCCCAATTGGAGTAGGCTGATAAGATAAATCCGGTCTGATGTCAATCGCTTCATAACTCAAGGGTTGATTCGGATCATGGATATACTTTCTTAACTGCGATACATGAAACACATCATGTAATCTGGACAATTCTGGAGGTAATGCAATGCGATACGCTACCGGCCCAACTCGCTCGATAATCTGGAAGGGTCCGACATACCGAGGACTGAGCTTCTTCGCTCGCAAAGCAATACCGGTCCCGATGGTTGGAGAAAGTCTCAAAAAGACATGGTCTCCTTGTTTGAATTCTAACGGCCTTCTTCTCTTATCCGCGTAACTCTTTTGTCGACTCTGCGCGGCTTTCATCCTTTCTCTTATCTGACTGATCTTCTTCGCAGTCTCACGGACCAAATCCGGTCCCAACAATCTCTGCTCACCTACATCCCACCAACACAATGGTGTTCTACACTTCCTTCCATACAATGCTTCATATGGAGCCATCCCGATACTAGAATGGTAACTGTTGTTGTAGGAAAATTCCACCAATGGAAGATGATCCTCCCATCTACCTCCACTATCGAGTACACAAGCCCTCAACATATCCTCTAACGTCTGGATTGTCCTCTCAGTCTGCCCGTCTGTCTGAGGATGATAAGCGGTGCTAACACACACTTTTGTTCCCAACGCCATATTCAATGCTCTCCAAAATCGAGATGTGAACTTGGGATCTCGATCACAGATGATATTTGTAGGGATTCCATGTAACTTCACAATGTTCTTGAGATACCCATCTGCTAACCTAGCAACCTTGTGAGTCGAACGCACTGGAATAAAATGAGCCGACTTGGTCAGGCGATCCACCACTACCCAGATAGAATCATTTCCGGTTTGGGACCGTGGCAATCCCATGACAAAATCTATAGATATGCTTTCCCATTTCCATTCAGGTACATTCAACGGTTGTAACTGGCCACCTGGCTTCCGGTGCTCTATCTTAACCTTTTGACAAGTCAAGCATCGAGACACAAACTCTGCTATATCCACTTTCATACCCGGCCACCAGTACAATTGCTTCAGTTCTCAATACATCCTGATCTACCAAGATGTATCGAGAACTGATTCTTATGTGCCTCCTCTAAAACTTGTCTCTTCACATCCTCATCATTCGGCACACAGATTCTGCCATCAAAACAAATTACTCCATCACCGTCTTCGGTGTAACTCGGCAATCTCTTCTGCGATTGCAGCTCTACATCACCTTCTTGGGCTGAGCGAATCAGATTCCTCAATGAACTTGAAATCTGAATGTGACTCAACACCAACCTGTTCCTTCTTGACTTAACTCTCAAGTTGAGGTCTCTAAACGATTCCAACAAAGACATCTCGTGCATCATCAACTCTGCAGTGTGGATAGACTTTCTACTTAAATCATCGGCCACAACATTAGCCCTACCAGGATGGTACTTCAATTCAAAATCATAATCTTTCAGAAATTCTACCCATCTCCTCTGCCCGTTGTTCAACTCCTTTTGGTCAAACAAATACTTGAGACTTTTGTGGTCACTAAAGACTTCGAAACGAGACCCATACAGGTAATGTCTCCAAATCTTTAGGGCAAACACAATCGCCGCCAACTCTAAATCATGAGTTGGGTAATTCTCTTCATGCGGCTTCAACTGCCTGGAGGCATAAGCAACTACTTGTCGATTCTGCATTAGGACACATCCTAAACCCTTACCAGAAGTGTCGCAATAGATTTGGAATCCTACTGACGGATCCGGAAGGATCAGGATAGGTGCAGAAGTCAAACGACCCTTCAATTCCGTGAAACAATTTTCACAGTCTGAGTCCCAACAAACGGCTGACCCTTGCGAGTTAACCGAGTGAGTGGAAGAACCAGCTGGGAAAATCCTTGAATGAATCACCGATAATACCCAGCTAATCCCAAGAAATTTCTTACCTTAGTAACTGTAGACGGCTGTTCCCAATCTACCACAGCTTCGATCTTACTGGGATCCACTGCAACACCTGTCCTAGATATCACATGGCCCAGAAACTTAACTTCGGGCATCCAAAAATCACATTTGGACGGCTTAGCATACAACTTCTTCTCTCGGAGTACGTTCAGAACAATTCGGAGATGTTGCACATGCTCCTCACTCGTTTTAGAGAACACCAATATATCATCAATGAACACTACAACAAACTGATCCAGATAAGGATTAAAAATCCGATTTATATAATCCATGAATACAGCTGGAGCATTGGTCAAACCGAAGGGCATCACTACAAATTCGTAGTGTCCATACCTCGTACGGAAAGCGGTCTTCGGGACGTCCAAAGCTCGAACCCTAATTTGGTGATAGCCAGACCTCAAATCGATCTTTGAAAATACAGAAGCTCCCCTCAACTGATCTAGCAAATCATCAATCCGTGGTAGAGGGTACTTGTTCTTGACAGTCACTTTATTCAACTGACGATAATCAATACACAATCTCATACTTCCGTCCTTCTTCTTAACAAGCAACACTGGAGCACCCCATGGTGAGGCACTCGGCCGGATAAACCGCTTGGAAATTAGCTCTTCTAGTTGAACTTTCAATTCCCTCAACTCTAACGGCGACATCGTATACGGGGCTATAGAAATAGGTCCAGTGCCCGGAACCAACTCTATAGAGAATTCCACTTCACGATCCGGAGGAAATGAAGGAACTTCATCGGGAAACACATCAAGAAATTCATTAGGAACATGCACAGAAGATAAATCTAGACCTGTCTCAGTGGATGCAGACAACGTCATGACATAAGCTTCTGCGCCTTGAAACAAACAGTCACTGGCTGAAGTGAATGAGATAACAACTTCAGAATTGGTCGGCTGTAGCTCCACTGACTCGGAGGCGAAACCGATAGTCCGATGAAACAATCAACATTCACATGGTTTGCATTCGTTCATCTCATACCTAGGACAATATCCACATTCTCGGTGGAGTGTCTGTAGCCTTGACTTTCTGAGCCTCTGCAGTGTAGACCCTCTCTCGAGCTGAAGTAGGCTGATCTGACTCTTTCTTTTCCTCTTTTTGGGCACTCTGGATTGAGTGACCCTTTTTCTTAAAATATTACCACTGAGTCGCACTAGGACGACATCCACCTCTTGGGCTTCCTACCAGCAAAACACTTGGAGAATCTGGAGGAATCATACAACTGCACTTTCTTTCCCTTGATCGGCTGCCTTTTAACTTTGCATTCGGAGTTGATGACTTAACTACCTTCTCCTTTCCAGTATTCCCTAAGATGAAGTGGGTTTTAAGGAACTTCGGTCTTGGTCGAGGACTACGTCTTGGTCATCCTTCCATAATTCCGCTTATGATACACCAAGTATTGAGTTGATCAGGCTCAATGTCTCTTAGCATCACAAGTGTAATCACAACAAGGACTAACAAGGAATCGACTCAACCCTAAACTAAACTAAGCCCGACTAGGTCGAACTGCTCTGATACCATAATGTAACACCCCAATAAATTCTAAAATATAGAATCACCGAAGTGCACTAAATGGCACACATCAGAGTAACTTCCTGTTATTGAAATATTGAACACAACTAAAACTTTTGACAATACATAATATCTGGTTCTCTGAACCTCATAAGCTTTCTGAAAATGCTTAAGTTCCAAAACTTAAGACTTGTACATATCCTGGTGTTCAATACTCAAAACATAAAGTAGCGGAAACGATTTTACAACTTGACAATGAAAGTTATACAATCGGAACATAGAAACAATAAACGGAACAAAGGTCTAAAACATTAAACTAGGTCTTCAATGACTCCAAGAGTCACACCAGCTAACCATGCTTTACCGCCTTTGCTTTCCCCTGTTTCTCTGTAAAAACCACAAATATGAAGGGTGAGATAAACATTATCTCAGTGAGTCCTATCGAGACCCCTTACAACTCTAGCGGTTCATTATGCCTTGTTTTGAACTCGTGGTCCTAAAAAGCAACCACGTGGAAATACATTCAATTCCTGTAACCTTCATGCTCATGGCCCTCCTAAGCGACACATGAAGCATGCAATCTTTGTTCCATGTTTTTAGCATAACACCTCAGTCTACCTATTTTATAGGCATCTCTTGACCTTTTGGTGAACCCATCCCGCTATTTCTAGCAGGGGAAACATTCTTGAGTCTAGGTTTTGGGGCTCATGACTTCCCCTCCCCTAGTATGCTAACCTCTTAGGGTCGTCACCCTTTTTCCTCTTGTATTTATTATACATTTTCAGTCTGTGTACCCGCAATGGGCTGTTAGTCATTCCAGTCAAGTACCATGTACCATATCAGTCAATTTCAGTGTATAATATCAGTCAAGTACCGTGTACCATATCAGTCAATTTCAGTGTATAATATCAGTCAAGTACCGTGTACCATATCAGTCAATTTCAGTGTATAATATCAGTCAAGTACCGTGTGTTATTATCATTCTTTGACATTTGCACTCTCGCGTTCTCTAAGAGCCGTTTTCTATTTTATTCATAACACACAAACTTTCTATCGAACATGCTCAATCTCTTACCATTGTTACCTTTTCATTGTTGTGGGACCTTGGGGAATGGATTAGAAGAGGATTGGAATCATTTGGAATGGATAAAAAGGTACTTTGAAATTGAAGGTCAGAAAATCTCACACGACCCGTGCGTGTAGGCGCACGACCCGTGCGTGGTTCAACAGTTTGTAGAAATTGTCCAGGAAGATACGCACGACCCGTGCGACTAAGCGCACGATCCGTGCGTGTTTTAAAAATCCAGTTCCTATCGTATCAGATGGAGGCGCACGACCCGTGCTCGTAGGCACACGATCCGTGCGTCTCTATCAGTTTTCCAGAAAATAGGTTTTTCATGAGTAAATCCGTTCCATTCCGATTCCCATTTCCTTTCCGATCGAGACCCTAACATAACAGTTATTATTCCAGACCAGCGAAAGCGATTAAACAGTCCAACAACATATATCATAATTCAACAATCCAATCAATTCGAGCAATTATGCGTTTTACGGTTTTTCGATAAAAACATTTTCGTTAAGTTTTCGCAAAGCGGTTTTCCATAATATCGTTTCAGGAAATAACATGACTCGACAACAAAACGTCCCTAAGCGAGTATAGAACTCACCGATTTGACGACCTCGCGAGAAATCACGTCCTCACGAACCGTAACCTCTCGAACAATCCCCTGTAATCACGTACTCGCACCGAACTCGTCCGATTCTCGAAACTGAACTTCGGAACGGCAACCAATCACAAATCCAGCTACTGAACTTCCTCCTTGACTACGGAATTGGCGTCTCTCGAACTTTGGCGATTCGATCCGAAATTTGAGGAACCAACACTTCCAATTTCGCATCCGTTTTCCAGAATCAGTGGGCCGTTTTGTAACACGCATATCTTGGTCAAATCGTGGCCAAAACTCTTCAAACCAGTGCCCATTCTGTAGATAATTTCGTCTACTTTCCGATGGTCAAAGGATCACACGCATGCACCCAGTAACTTGGGAGATACACCCGAAACAAGGTGACTGGGTCAAAACTGTCTCTAATCCAAAACTGAAACTTGCAATTCCTTTTCCTTCCACCATACTTAATGAAATCGGTTCATTCTTGTGCCTAATCCGAAGCATTTCGTGTCTAGTTTCTGAATCATCAAGAATCATGTTCATCCGAGCTGTGTACAGCGAGATATTAGTTAAATACCGAAGAGGGTTCTTACGGGTTTCCAGCAGCATCTCCCTTGAGTTGGTATCTTCCATCCCAACCACCAAGTATCACGAACTCAAGCTACACAATGGCCTAGAGCTCAATTCCAGAAACTGAAATCCTCTCTAAACTGATCCAATTCTCAATGTAGCTAGTGTATGTGCTCTAATATGGTTGTTGAACTTCAAGGGTTGCTAATGGAGCTTCAATGGTGACATGCAATGACTTAACTCCCCAAAGCTTCACTTTGGTATGCATCAAGGTTTCAGAAATGGCAATTTGGAGAAGGGGATGATTCAGGTAATGATATTAGTATCATGAGAAGGGAAATCGAAAATGGAGAAGAATGGTGTAATTTCTACCTACATGCATCAAGGTTTCACAATTTCACCTTCTCCTTCTCTCCCTCTCTCTTCGTGTTTCTCTCCTCTCTCTCTAACCTCTTGTTTCTGAATTTCAGCAAATGATGAAGAAGAGGAAATGTTATGTTTTTGTCCAGCTGAAGCTCACTTAAAAAGGGGCGAAATGACCATAATGCCCTTATGTCCAATTTTGGCTTAAACTTCCTTAATTTCTTCTTGAGTCAATTTCAATCCAACAATACTTATACAATAATCACATATTGCATATAGTTATGTTCTGTGGAGGATGGTTTAGCCGAAACTCATTAATGTGTGGAAAAGACGAAAATACCCCTGTGCTCCTATTTGCTTAAAATCCCAATTAACTCACCATATCATAATTAATCAATAATGCTTAATTAATCATCTTGACCTCTTGCTAATTTAAATAATTTAAATTAGCGAAATTGGGGATGTTACAATCACCCCAACTTCTAAAATTTTGTCCTCAAAATTGACAAAACATACCTTACTCGAACAAATACGGATATTTCTCCCGCATGCTCTCCTCTACTTCCCATGTCGCTTCGTCAGGTGACGCACCGTCCCAAAGCACCTTGACAATAGGAATTGACCTCGTCCGGAGCGTTTTCTCGCCACGTTCGATGATCCCAATTGGAGTAGGCTGATAAGATAAATCCGGTCTGATGTCAATCGCTTCATAACTCAAGGGTTGATTCGGATCATGGATATACTTTCTTAACTGCGATACATGAAACACATCATGTAATCTGGACAATTCTGGAGGTAATGCAATGCGATACGCTACCGGCCCAACTCGCTCGATAATCTGGAAGGGTCCGACATACCGAGGACTGAGCTTCTTCGCTCGCAAAGCAATACCGGTCCCGATGGTTGGAGAAAGTCTCAAAAAGACATGGTCTCCTTGTTTGAATTCTAACGGCCTTCTTCTCTTATCCGCGTAACTCTTTTGTCGACTCTGCGCGGCTTTCATCCTTTCTCTTATCTGACTGATCTTCTTCGCAGTCTCACGGACCAAATCCGGTCCCAACAATCTCTGCTCACCTACATCCCACCAACACAATGGTGTTCTACACTTCCTTCCATACAATGCTTCATATGGAGCCATCCCGATACTAGAATGGTAACTGTTGTTGTAGGAAAATTCCACCAATGGAAGATGATCCTCCCATCTACCTCCACTATCGAGTACACAAGCCCTCAACATATCCTCTAACGTCTGGATTGTCCTCTCAGTCTGCCCGTCTGTCTGAGGATGATAAGCGGTGCTAACACACACTTTTGTTCCCAACGCCATATTCAATGCTCTCCAAAATCGAGATGTGAACTTGGGATCTCGATCACAGATGATATTTGTAGGGATTCCATGTAACTTCACAATGTTCTTGAGATACCCATCTGCTAACCTAGCAACCTTGTGAGTCGAACGCACTGGAATAAAATGAGCCGACTTGGTCAGGCGATCCACCACTACCCAGATAGAATCATTTCCGGTTTGGGACCGTGGCAATCCCATGACAAAATCTATAGATATGCTTTCCCATTTCCATTCAGGTACATTCAACGGTTGTAACTGGCCACCTGGCTTCCGGTGCTCTATCTTAACCTTTTGACAAGTCAAGCATCGAGACACAAACTCTGCTATATCCACTTTCATACCCGGCCACCAGTACAATTGCTTCAGTTCTCAATACATCCTGATCTACCAAGATGTATCGAGAACTGATTCTTATGTGCCTCCTCTAAAACTTGTCTCTTCACATCCTCATCATTCGGCACACAGATTCTGCCATCAAAACAAATTACTCCATCACCGTCTTCGGTGTAACTCGGCAATCTCTTCTGCGATTGCAGCTCTACATCACCTTCTTGGGCTGAGCGAATCAGATTCCTCAATGAACTTGAAATCTGAATGTGACTCAACACCAACCTGTTCCTTCTTGACTTAACTCTCAAGTTGAGGTCTCTAAACGATTCCAACAAAGACATCTCGTGCATCATCAACTCTGCAGTGTGGATAGACTTTCTACTTAAATCATCGGCCACAACATTAGCCCTACCAGGATGGTACTTCAATTCAAAATCATAATCTTTCAGAAATTCTACCCATCTCCTCTGCCCGTTGTTCAACTCCTTTTGGTCAAACAAATACTTGAGACTTTTGTGGTCACTAAAGACTTCGAAACGAGACCCATACAGGTAATGTCTCCAAATCTTTAGGGCAAACACAATCGCCGCCAACTCTAAATCATGAGTTGGGTAATTCTCTTCATGCGGCTTCAACTGCCTGGAGGCATAAGCAACTACTTGTCGATTCTGCATTAGGACACATCCTAAACCCTTACCAGAAGTGTCGCAATAGATTTGGAATCCTACTGACGGATCCGGAAGGATCAGGATAGGTGCAGAAGTCAAACGACCCTTCAATTCCGTGAAACAATTTTCACAGTCTGAGTCCCAACAAACGGCTGACCCTTGCGAGTTAACCGAGTGAGTGGAAGAACCAGCTGGGAAAATCCTTGAATGAATCACCGATAATACCCAGCTAATCCCAAGAAATTTCTTACCTTAGTAACTGTAGACGGCTGTTCCCAATCTACCACAGCTTCGATCTTACTGGGATCCACTGCAACACCTGTCCTAGATATCACATGGCCCAGAAACTTAACTTCGGGCATCCAAAAATCACATTTGGACGGCTTAGCATACAACTTCTTCTCTCGGAGTACGTTCAGAACAATTCGGAGATGTTGCACATGCTCCTCACTCGTTTTAGAGAACACCAATATATCATCAATGAACACTACAACAAACTGATCCAGATAAGGATTAAAAATCCGATTTATATAATCCATGAATACAGCTGGAGCATTGGTCAAACCGAAGGGCATCACTACAAATTCGTAGTGTCCATACCTCGTACGGAAAGCGGTCTTCGGGACGTCCAAAGCTCGAACCCTAATTTGGTGATAGCCAGACCTCAAATCGATCTTTGAAAATACAGAAGCTCCCCTCAACTGATCTAGCAAATCATCAATCCGTGGTAGAGGGTACTTGTTCTTGACAGTCACTTTATTCAACTGACGATAATCAATACACAATCTCATACTTCCGTCCTTCTTCTTAACAAGCAACACTGGAGCACCCCATGGTGAGGCACTCGGCCGGATAAACCGCTTGGAAATTAGCTCTTCTAGTTGAACTTTCAATTCCCTCAACTCTAACGGCGACATCGTATACGGGGCTATAGAAATAGGTCCAGTGCCCGGAACCAACTCTATAGAGAATTCCACTTCACGATCCGGAGGAAATGAAGGAACTTCATCGGGAAACACATCAAGAAATTCATTAGGAACATGCACAGAAGATAAATCTAGACCTGTCTCAGTGGATGCAGACAACGTCATGACATAAGCTTCTGCGCCTTGAAACAAACAGTCACTGGCTGAAGTGAATGAGATAACAACTTCAGAATTGGTCGGCTGTAGCTCCACTGACTCGGAGGCGAAACCGATAGTCCGATGAAACAATCAACATTCACATGGTTTGCATTCGTTCATCTCATACCTAGGACAATATCCACATTCTCGGTGGAGTGTCTGTAGCCTTGACTTTCTGAGCCTCTGCAGTGTAGACCCTCTCTCGAGCTGAAGTAGGCTGATCTGACTCTTTCTTTTCCTCTTTTTGGGCACTCTGGATTGAGTGACCCTTTTTCTTAAAATATTACCACTGAGTCGCACTAGGACGACATCCACCTCTTGGGCTTCCTACCAGCAAAACACTTGGAGAATCTGGAGGAATCATACAACTGCACTTTCTTTCCCTTGATCGGCTGCCTTTTAACTTTGCATTCGGAGTTGATGACTTAACTACCTTCTCCTTTCCAGTATTCCCTAAGATGAAGTGGGTTTTAAGGAACTTCGGTCTTGGTCGAGGACTACGTCTTGGTCATCCTTCCATAATTCCGCTTATGATACACCAAGTATTGAGTTGATCAGGCTCAATGTCTCTTAGCATCACAAGTGTAATCACAACACGGACTAACAAGGAATCGACTCAACCCTAAACTAAACTAAGCCCGACTAGGTCGAACTGCTCTGATACCATAATGTAACACCCCAATAAATTCTAAAATATAGAATCACCGAAGTGCACTAAATGGCACACATCAGAGTAACTTCCTGTTATTGAAATATTGAACACAACTAAAACTTTTGACAATACATAATATCTGGTTCTCTGAACCTCATAAGCTTTCTGAAAATGCTTAAGTTCCAAAACTTAAGACTTGTACATATCCTGGTGTTCAATACTCAAAACATAAAGTAGCGGAAACGATTTTACAACTTGACAATGAAAGTTATACAATCGGAACATAGAAACAATAAACGGAACAAAGGTCTAAAACATTAAACTAGGTCTTCAATGACTCCAAGAGTCACACCAGCTAACCATGCTTTACCGCCTTTGCTTTCCCCTGTTTCTCTGTAAAAACCACAAATATGAAGGGTGAGATAAACATTATCTCAGTGAGTCCTATCGAGACCCCTTACAACTCTAGCGGTTCATTATGCCTTGTTTTGAACTCGTGGTCCTAAAAAGCAACCACGTGGAAATACATTCAATTCCTGTAACCTTCATGCTCATGGCCCTCCTAAGCGACACATGAAGCATGCAATCTTTGTTCCATGTTTTTAGCATAACACCTCAGTCTACCTATTTTATAGGCATCTCTTGACCTTTTGGTGAACCCATCCCGCTATTTCTAGCAGGGGAAACATTCTTGAGTCTAGGTTTTGGGGCTCATGACTTCCCCTCCCCTAGTATGCTAACCTCTTAGGGTCGTCACCCTTTTTCCTCTTGTATTTATTATACATTTTCAGTCTGTGTACCCGCAATGGGCTGTTAGTCATTCCAGTCAAGTACCATGTACCATATCAGTCAATTTCAGTGTATAATATCAGTCAAGTACCGTGTACCATATCAGTCAATTTCAGTGTATAATATCAGTCAAGTACCGTGTGTTATTATCATTCTTTGACATTTGCACTCTCGCGTTCTCTAAGAGCCGTTTTCTATTTTATTCATAACACACAAACTTTCTATCGAACATGCTCAATCTCTTACCATTGTTACCTTTTCATTGTTGTGGGACCTTGGGGAATGGATTAGAAGAGGATTGGAATCATTTGGAATGGATAAAAAGGTACTTTGAAATTGAAGGTCAGAAAATCTCACACGACCCGTGCGTGTAGGCGCACGACCCGTGCGTGGTTCAACAGTTTGTAGAAATTGTCCAGGAAGATACGCACGACCCGTGCGACTAAGCGCACGATCCGTGCGTGTTTTAAAAATCCAGTTCCTATCGTATCAGATGGAGGCGCACGACCCGTGCTCGTAGGCACACGATCCGTGCGTCTCTATCAGTTTTCCAGAAAATAGGTTTTTCATGAGTAAATCCGTTCCATTCCGATTCCCATTTCCTTTCCGATCGAGACCCTAACATAACAGTTATTATTCCAGACCAGCGAAAGCGATTAAACAGTCCAACAACATATATCATAATTCAACAATCCAATCAATTCGAGCAATTATGCGTTTTACGGTTTTTCGATAAAAACATTTTCGTTAAGTTTTCGCAAAGCGGTTTTCCATAATATCGTTTCAGGAAATAACATGACTCGACAACAAAACGTCCCTAAGCGAGTATAGAACTCACCGATTTGACGACCTCGCGAGAAATCACGTCCTCACGAACCGTAACCTCTCGAACAATCCCCGTAATCACGTACTCGCACCGAACTCGTCCGATTCTCGAAACTGAACTTCGGAACGGCAACCAATCACAAATCCAGCTACTGAACTTCCTCCTTGACTACGGAATTGGCGTCTCTCGAACTTTGGCGATTCGATCCGAAATTTGAGGAACCAACACTTCCAATTTCGCATCCGTTTTCCAGAATCAGTGGGCCGTTTTGTAACACGCATATCTTGGTCAAATCGTGGCCAAAACTCTTCAAACCAGTGCCCATTCTGTAGATAATTTCGTCTACTTTCCGATGGTCAAAGGATCACACGCATGCACCCAGTAACTTGGGAGATACACCCGAAACAAGGTGACAGGGTCAAAACTGTCTCTAATCCAAAACTGAAACTTGCAATTCCTTTTCCTTCCACCATACTTAATGAAATCGGTTCATTCTTGTGCCTAATCCGAAGCATTTCGTGTCTAGTTTCTGAATCATCAAGAATCATGTTCATCCGAGCTGTGTACAGCGAGATATTAGTTAAATACCGAAGAGGGTTCTTACGGGTTTCCAGCAGCATCTCCCTTGAGTTGGTATCTTCCATCCCAACCACCAAGTATCACGAACTCAAGCTACACAATGGCCTAGAGCTCAATTCCAGAAACTGAAATCCTCTCTAAACTGATCCAATTCTCAATGTAGCTAGTGTATGTGCTCTAATATGGTTGTTGAACTTCAAGGGTTGCTAATGGAGCTTCAATGGTGACATGCAATGACTTAACTCCCCAAAGCTTCACTTTGGTATGCATCAAGGTTTCAGAAATGGCAATTTGGAGAAGGGGATGATTCAGGTAATGATATTAGTATCATGAGAAGGGAAATCGAAAATGGAGAAGAATGGTGTAATTTCTACCTACATGCATCAAGGTTTCACAATTTCACCTTCTCCTTCTCTCCCTCTCTCTTCGTGTTTCTCTCCTCTCTCTCTAACCTCTTGTTTCTGAATTTCAGCAAATGATGAAGAAGAGGAAATGTTATGTTTTTGTCCAGCTGAAGCTCACTTAAAAAGGGGCGAAATGACCATAATGCCCTTATGTCCAATTTTGGCTTAAACTTCCTTAATTTCTTCTTGAGTCAATTTCAATCCAACAATACTTATACAATAATCACATATTGCATATAGTTATGTTCTGTGGAGGATGGTTTAGCCGAAACTCATTAATGTGTGGAAAAGACGAAAATACCCCTGTGCTCCTATTTGCTTAAAATCCCAATTAACTCACCATATCATAATTAATCAATAATGCTTAATTAATCATCTTGACCTCTTGCTAATTTAAATAATTTAAATTAGCGAAATTGGGGATGTTACACCCTCACCGCTTTCACATCTCCAATTAATTACAACTCCGTACACACCGCTTTGCATCCTTAGGCTAGTAATCTAATTTTCACAATTACACTTCCCCGCAACTACACACCTACGCAGTACACACAACACACCCGCACGGGGCTGCCCAATTTGGCGCCCCTGCGCAACACCACCAGCACGCACCACATGCGCACGGGGCTGCCTAATTTGGCGCCCCTGCGCAACACCACTAACAGTAGCCTAATCTCCACAATTTCAATTTAATTCATTTCCTCAACATATATATATTAGCACTACATTCAACAATTATGCCCATCAACTAACACCACAAAACAGTAACAATTTCCACCCTTCAACTAACTTAATCCAACCACAATATATTAGCATAACTTACATATAATTATATCCAACACAGTATCAATTGTATTCAACAATAATATTCAACAATAGTATCAATTGTATTCAACAATAATATTCAACAATAATTATATCCAACATAGTATCAACTCACTTAATTTCAATAACAATAATATTCAACAATTCAACCTATCTCTAAAACAACCAAAAACAGTATCTATCATATTCAACAAATATATTCAACAATTCAACCTATCTCTAAAACAACCAAAAACAGTATCTATCATATTCAACAAATATATTCAACAATTCAACCTATCTCTAAAACAACCCAAAAACAGTATCTATCATATTCAACAAATATATTCAACAATTCAACTAACCTAACTCAACAATCTAACCTCCTACAACCAATCCTACATATATCACCTAGCTTAAGCATTATTATAGGTATAAAGTAGAGCCCCCTAACCTTGATAAATCGAAGAACTAAGCCACGCACAAGCCACAAAACGAAAAAGGCAGCAGCTCCTCCTCCTCCTCTTTGCGCAAACCGTGGCTTCCAAAGCCAAGGTGAAGACAACAACAATGGAAAAAATGAGAGGTTGGAACTACCACTTGAAAGAGGAAGGAAACATAGAAAAGAGAGGATCAAGGAAACTTACCCAAAGCCAAGATGAACCAATTTCTTCTTCTCCTCTTTGCTGGAAGTCGCGCGCCCTACTCCCTCTCACTCTCTCAGTTTCGCTGCTTCTTTCTTTCTTTGGTGGAATGAAACTAAAATTTTAGGTTTTGGGATCATTGGAATGGGCTTGGGTCATTTAATTGACTTGGGCCCATTTTTACACCACCCTTATTAATTCATCTCACCTCCTGAATCAAATAAATTCTAATTTAATTATTCCACTTAAATAAATATTGTAATCCCTCAAATTAATCAATTAAATTATTTTAGGGCGTTACAACTCTCCCCCACTTAGAGAATTTCGTCCTCGAAATTACCTGAATCAAATAATTCTGGGTAGGCTTCTTTCATCTTACTTTCCAATTCCCACGTCATGCTCTCGCCCACGGCTCCCAACCAAACCACTTTCACTAAATTGATCTCTTTGCCTCTTAACACCTTTACCTCCCGGTCTTCAATTCTAACTGGCATAGTCTCCACGGTGAGGTTCTCCCTCACCTCTACATTATCCTTCTGGATTACGTGCGACGGATCAGGTACATACTTCTGCAACTGAGATACATGGAACACGTCATGCAGATTAGACAGATTAGGTGGCAAGGCCACTCGATAGGCAACTTTCCCAACTCTTTCCAAAATCTGATATGGGCCAATAAAACGAGGGGTTAGCTTCTTAGATTTCAAGGCACGACCCACACCTGTCACTGGAGTGACTCTCAAGAATACATGGTCACCAGCTTGAAACTCTAGATCCTTTCTTCTCTTATCATGATAGCTCTTCTGCCTACTCTGCGAGGCTTTCATCTTCTCTCGAATCATCTTCACCTTCTCTGTAGTCTCCCGCACAATCTCAGGGCCTAACACCACACTCTCCCCTGATTCATACCAACACAAGCGTGTCCTGCACCTCCTACCATACAATGCCTCGAAAGGCGCCATCCCAATACTCGCATGAAAACTATTATTATAGGTGAATTCAATCAATGGCAAATGGGAATCCCACGAACCTCCTTGTTCAAGAACGCATGCTCTCAACAAATCCTCTAGTGACTGGATAGTTCTTTCCGTCTGCCCATCTGTCTGGGGATGATAAGCGGAACTCAATCTCAATTTAGAACCTAAGGCCTCTTGCAAGCTTTTCCAAAATTCAGAAGTAAATCTAGGATCCCGATCGGACACGATACTCAAAGGAACACCATGCAGCTTCACAATTGTTTTAACATAAATATCTGCCAACTTCGGAACCGGATAAGTCATATTAATCGGCAAAAAGTGAGCAGATTTCGTCAACCTATCCACGATCACCCATATAGCATCAAATCCTCTCACTGTATTCGGCAACCCAGTTACAAAATCCATGGAGATACTATCCCACTTCCATTCCGGAACATCCAATGGCTGCATTAACCCTGCTGGCTTCTGATGTTCTACCTTAGATTTCTGACATGTCAAACAAGCATACACAAATTGGGCTACATCTCGCTTCATGCCCGGCCACCAAAACAGTTTCTTCAAATCTTGGTACATCTTTGTGGCTCCTGGGTGGATACTCAACTTGCTCCGATGACCCTCTTCAAGGATTGCCTTCTTAATTTCTTCGTCATCAGGAATACAAATTCTTCCACGGTGTCTCAACACATCTTGTGCATCTATCTCATAATCCTTACTCTCGGAATGATCAATCCCAACTGCTGCTTCAACTAACTTAATATCTTGTTTCTGAGCCGCTCTAATAACATCTAAAAATTCATTGTGAATCTTCAACATTCCCAGTCTTACACTCTTAGGCGTTACTTCACAGACCAAACTCAAATCCCGAAACTGCTCAATCAATTCGAGTTCTTTCACCATCATTGCAGACACATGAAGGGACTTCCTACTCAAAGCGTCGGCTACAACATTAGCCTTCCCCGGATGGTAGTTCAAACTAAAGTCATAGTCCTTCAATAATTCCAGCCACCTCCTTTGTCTCATATTCAGCTCTTTCTGATCAAATAAATACTGCAACCCCTTATGGTCACTGAACACCTCAAACTTAGCACCATACAAATAGTGTCTCCAAATCTTCAAAGCAAAGACAATCGCTGCAAGCTCCAAATCATGAGTAGAGTAGTTCTTCTCATGAATTCTCAACTGCCTAGACGCATAGGCTACTACCTTACCATCTTGCATCAGCACACCCCCTAAACCCATCTTGGAAACATCGCAATATACTACAAACGGTTGCTCTGGAACAGGCAATACCAAAATAGGAGATGTGGTCAACCTCTTCTTCAACTCATTGAAGCTCTCTTCACACCGGGCATCCCACACAAAAGCCTTTCCCTTACACGTCAATTGAGTCAATGGAAGGGCTAGCTTAGAGAAACCCTCTATAAACCTCCTGTAGTAACCAGCCAAACCCAAGAAACTCCTTATCTCAGTCACTGACTTTGGGCTCTCCCACTGCAACACAGCATCAACCTTGGCTGGGTCTACAGCTATACCGTCACCAGAAATCACATGGCCAAGAAAACTCACTTTATGCAACCAGAACTCGCACTTTGACAATTTTGCATAAAGCTTCTTTTCCTTCAATACTTCTAGCACTAACCTCAAGTGCTCTGCGTGCTCTTCTTCCGTCTTGGAATACACCAAAATATCATCTATAAATACCACTACAAAACGATCCAAGTAACTATGGAAGGTACGGTTCATGTACTCCATAAACACCCCGGGTGCGTTTGTAACACCAAACGGCATTACAGAATATTCATAATGCCCATATCTAGTTCTGAAAGCCGTCTTCTGAACATCCTCATCCTTCACCTTGATTTGGTGATAACCCGACCTCAAGTCGATCTTGCTAAACACCTTAGCACCCACCAACTGGTCCATCAAGTCATCAATTCTCGGAAGCGGATACCTGTTTTTGATTGTGACTTTATTCAATTGTCTATAGTCCACGCAAAGCCTCATGCTCCCATCCTTCTTCTTCACTAACAACACAGGTGCTCCCCAAGGCGACACACTAGGCCTTATGAACTTCTTCTCAAGTAACTCCTCTAGCTGACTCTTCAATTCAGATAATTCAGACGCCGACATCCGGTACGGTGCCATAGACACAGGCCTCGTACCCGGCACAAGATCAATAGCAAATTCAATCTCCCTCTCCGGCGGAACACTCGGAATCTCATCAGGGAACACTTCCGGAAACTCGCACACTACCTTCAACCCCTCAATGATATCTTGACTTTCAACAGACAGAGACGCCATCAAGGCAAATAGATGAACTTCTTCCTTCATTAACCTACGCAATTGACCAGCAGGCAGCAAGGCAGATTCTTCTTCCTCAGGGACAAGGAAACTCACAGATCTCTCGAAGCAATTGATATGCACATGGTTATCAACTAACCAGTCCATACCAAGGATAACGTCCAATCCCTCCAAAGGCAAACAAATAAGGTTCACAAGAAAATCTCTGCCGAAGACTGACAGAGGACACTTAGCACACACTAGGGAGGTAGTTACCGACCCCTTAGCTGGAGTATCAATAACCATCTCCCTCATCATGGAAGACAATTCAAGACCCAATTTTTCAGCACATAATGAAGCAATGAAAGAATGAGTAGCACTGGTATCTACTATAGCAATCACAGGAATACCATAAATAATGCAAGTACCTCTAATCTCGTTAGCATCCTCGGATCCTGCCAGCGCAAACACTTTCCCTTTAGCTCTCTCCCTCTTGGGTTTAGGACAATTAGCACTCACATGCCCCACTTCTTCACAATTATAGCAAACAATCCCTTTCTTTTCACAGTTAGCAGCTTTATGGCCCTTCTGACCACACTTGAAACAATTGGCCTCGGGGCACTCATTACTCTTATGACCAGGCTTCTTACAAGAATAACACACAATGTCCGAAGGGGCACCTCCCCCACTTGACTTCTGACCAGTACCTGCTTTCCACTTACCTTTACTTCCAGCAACATCATAGGGCTTTGCCCTAAACTGAGAATTCCTATTTTCCTTCACAGCCTTGTAAGCAGCATTACTGTCTTCCTCATAGATCCTACACTTATCAACCAATCTAGCAAAATCCTGAATCTCTTGATACCCAATTGCTTTCTTTATATCAGGGCGCAGACCACTCTCAAATTTGACACACTTGGAGAATTCCGAATCGACATCATTGGCATAGTAAGGACAGAATTTGGCTAACTCCTCAAATTTGGCGGCATACTCAGCTACCGTCTTATTTCCCTGCTTCAGCTCTAGAAATTCCACTTCCTTCTTAGCTCGCACATCCTCAGGGTAGTACTTTCTCTTGAACTCCTTTGTGAAAACTTCCCAAGTAACTTCCACACCAGCATTTTCTAACCTTCGCGACATTCCCAACCACCAGTCGTCACCTTCCTCTGCTAGCATATGGGTCCCCAATTTCACTTTCTGAGCAGCAGAACACTCCATGACACGGAAGATCCGCTCTATCTCCTTTAACCAGGCCAAGGCTCCATCGGGGTCATACCGACCCTTGAAGGTGGGTGGATTTTCCCTCTGGAACGTTGCTAAGTTACGAGCATTAGCATCAGCAGCAGAGTGCTGATTCCCAACAGCTTGAGCTATGGCTTGCAGAGCGGCAGCCAAAGCAGCATCATCGCGTCTCGCCATCGAATCAGATTTCTACACAAATAAACATAATTAGATACAACAGACATAACACCTAGACACTTGGTCGGACAGACCAACTTCAGCTCTGATACCACTATGTAACACCCCCTTCTAAGTTAACTATTATTTTATATATAGATCAGAGTTTTTCGAAAAGAATATAAATCATTGAAGAAGGTGTCACATTTTCAACGCTTATAAAAAATCATCTAGTTTATAAAAAAAATACCAACTTATAAACGAGTGACTTATGTCAACAAACAAGGGCACGATATATAGCACGATAGTTTAGGGACGGGCCCACAACACCTGTTTCAGTTTACAGCACATAAATAAAATATCCTCAACACAGCGGGATGGTAACAATACATCATTATAACAATCCAATACATCAAAATGGCAATAACAGTACTACTACGCCCTCCCTTGGTGCTACATATCAAAGCTGACACACTACTAGAAAAGAGGCATAAGGATGCCCTCACTCTCGATTACCTGCAAGTTGCCGACATAAGAAGCAACAAAGGCAGTAGGGTGAGTCTCTTTACACAAATAATAATAATTAAGATAGGCATTATATTAAGGAAGGCAGCAAGCAACACTAATTCATAACAACTCACCACATTATCAACACAATCATCATATTCATAATTCATCCACAACTCATCAATGCTTGACTAATGCATGTAATGCAACATGCATGTGGATCCATCATCACCGCTATTAGCCTGGAGGGCACTCACCGCTTTGGCCGAAGCCACCGCACCGCTTTGGCCGAAGCCGACACACCGCTTTATGCAACATGAGTCATGCGACACCATGACTATGCACCACAACACCACACATAAACCATAATAATTATTAAACTCACCGCTTTGCATTTCTCAACTTAATATAATCAACATAAAGGCCTTAAGGTTATCGCACCGCTTTGGACCGGAGTCCCTCACCGCTTTCACATCTCCAATTAATTACAACTCCGTACACACCGCTTTGCATCCTTAGGCTAGTAATCTAATTTTCACAATTACACTTCCCCGCAACTACACACCTACGCAGTACACACAACACACCCGCACGGGGCTGCCCAATTTGGCGCCCCTGCGCAACACCACCCGCACGCACCACACGCGCACGGGGCTGCCTAATTTGGCGCCCCTGCGCAACACCACTAACAGTAGCCTAATCTCCACAATTTCAATTTAATTCATTTCCTCAACATATATATATTAGCACTACATTCAACAATTATGCCCATCAACTAACACCACAAAACAGTAACAATTTCCACCCTTCAACTAACTTAATCCAACCACAATATATTAGCATAACTTACATATAATTATATCCAACACAGTATCAATTGTATTCAACAATAATATTCAACAATAGTATCAATTGTATTCAACAATAATATTCAACAATAATTATATCCAACATAGTATCAACTCACTTAATTTCAATAACAATAATATTCAACAATTCAACCTATCTCTAAAACAACCAAAAACAGTATCTATCATATTCAACAAATATATTCAACAATTCAACCTATCTCTAAAACAACCAAAAACAGTATCTATCATATTCAACAAATATATTCAACAATTCAACCTATCTCTAAAACAACCCAAAAACAGTATCTATCATATTCAACAAATATATTCAACAATTCAACTAACCTAACTCAACAATCTAACCTCCTACAACCAATCCTACATATATCACCTAGCTTAAGCATTATTATAGGTATAAAGTAGAGCCCCCTAACCTTGATAAATCGAAGAACTAAGCCACGCACAAGCCACAAAACGAAAAAGGCAGCAGCTCCTCCTCCTCCTCTTTGCGCAAACCGTGGCTTCCAAAGCCAAGGTGAAGACAACAACAATGGAAAAAATGAGAGATTGGAACTACCACTTGAAAGAGGAAGGAAACATAGAAAAGAGAGGATCAAGGAAACTTACCCAAAGCCAAGATGAACCAATTTCTTCTTCTCCTCTTTGCTGGAAGTCGCGCGCCCTACTCCCTCTCACTCTCTCAGTTTCGCTGCTTCTTTCTTTCTTTGGTGGAATGAAACTAAAATTTTAGGTTTTGGGATAATTGGAATGGGCTTGGGTCACTTAATTGACTTGGGCCCATTTTTACACCACCCTTATTAATTCATCTCACCTCCTGAATCAAATAAATTCTAATTTAATTATTCCACTTAAATAAATATTGTAATCCCTCAAATAACTTAATTAATTAATCAATTAAATTATTTTAGGGCGTTACACGGTGAACCTCAATCACAACATCACCAATGGTTAAAACAATTTGCCCAAAAATGGGCGCTTTCTCCTCTTTCTCCAAATCTAGAACCATGGGATCTTTCTCACTGGCCTCACAAATGCTCCCTTTAGTAGAATCTTTTGTTTCAATATGACTCCCTTCAGTAGGAGCTACTATTTTGATTTGACTCCCTTCAATAGGAGTCTCCTCATCTTTCTTGAGAGCTGCTTCCTCCAGATTATATTCCATAGAGACACCTTCATCTCTCGAAGGAATACTTTCTTTGTATTGCTCAGCTTCTTCATTTTGGGTAGACTTAGTTTGTGAAGGAGTTTCTTGGGCCTCTTGAGATAACAAAGCAATGAGAGTTGAGATTTGACCCTCCAAGCTTTCAAATTTGTTGTTCATGGCTCCAATTTGACCCTCCAAGCTTTCAAATTTTTCATTTGTCTACTGCATAAACTTTGCCAATACATCATTGGTATCTTGTATCTCCTCCTCTTGCCTATAAAGATGTAGTGACCCATAATTATCCCAGTTGGAGGAATAAGGAGGTGGCTCATAGTCATCTCAATAGTTTGAATAAGGCTCATAAGGAGGAGGAGGAGGAGGAGGAGGAGGAGGAGGAGGAGGAATGAGATCTGACATTGAGGCATGCATATACCAAGACGACTTCTCCAAATTCCTTTGTGCCCTGCCTCCCTAATATAATCTCCAATTGTCTTAACCATGATTTAAACTTTAATCTGCAAAAAAGGTGAACTGCAGCGGTCTCTTGGGAAAGTATTAGCAACTTTTTTTTTGTAATTTTTTCAATAAGATAAATAAAAAAAAACTACTGCATAAAAAAATGTCTAAAGCAATAAAA
This sequence comes from Astragalus membranaceus, assembly GCA_039519185.1. Classification (NCBI taxonomy): domain Eukaryota; kingdom Viridiplantae; phylum Streptophyta; class Magnoliopsida; order Fabales; family Fabaceae; genus Astragalus; species Astragalus membranaceus. The sequence continues at coordinate 138,122,980 of CM076848.1, read as the reverse complement.
ATCTTTTTCGCTTAATATTGCTAAATTAATCCCCGGCAACGGCGCCAAAAACTTGTTGCGTTAAAAACACACTTAGAGCAAGTGTACTCTTTCGCAGAAGTAGTATAAAAGATTATCGTATCCACAGGGATTAATTAACAAGTACCAAACTAATCAAGATTATATATTGTTTAGACGAACCAATAGTAGAGTAGTAATGTAAACTAACTAAAATTAATTAAATAACAAATAGTAAAATACAATATTGAATCAATGGAGAGAGGCCTAGGGTCACGGTTTCGCTTGCAAGATTCGATTCCCCTATGTTTAATTCTACCCGAATTCCTTTATTTTATTTAATTACCAATCCCTTTACTCAAACTATTAATCCGTTTGGTCATTCGCAATTAATAGTCTTTTTCCTAAACTAACCCTAGTTTGGTCATGCAAGAATTTAAATTTAAGAAAAGCATAAAGAACAAAAAGGTTGAATGATTGGAAGACTAAATTAAAGTTTGGTCATGCATTAATTATAGTCCCAATTATCCTATAGGTCCACCAACTAATTGCAGTACGGTCGCTGATCAACTAATTGATTATGAACATGCAAAGGGTGATCAATCCTAAGAACGTGATTAAATTACTAGGACAATATTAATTGAAATAAAAATAGGAATTCAGATTAAAAATTAGAACATAAAAATGTCTCTAATCAAGCAAGATCCACCTAAGACCCTATGAGAGGATTTAGCTATCCATAGTGTTCAAGAACAATGAAATAAAATTAGGAGCCATAAATTACAGAGATAAAAATAACTCGGAATAGAGAAATTTCTGATGTTGAGAATTTAGTCTCCTTTTTCTGCTCCAGAGCTCTCTCGCAGTGTCAAAAACAGATACCCAAAACTCCACTCTCTCCCTACCGCCGCTACTATTTCTCGTGTGTGCGGCTCTTTTCCTTTTTAGTGTTGTGCGGTTGTTGTCCTTTTTTTTATGTTGTCAATTTTCACCGTAATAGGGTTGGTCTTCCTTATATTCGGTCAAGCATTAATTTTGTTAGCAAGGGTTTTGGTTTATGTCCCCCCTTGTCTGTTTGTGTTTTTTTGTTTTTTAATGAAATCGGGGGGAGTACTCTTTCCTTCTAGATGTTTTTTTTCCCTAAGGAGGGTTTTGCATCAGAAGGTTTTAACAAGGCTCCTTTCCTTTGTTTAAAAAAAAGCTAATCAAGTAAATTTAATGATAGTTGGTAGTGATTAAGAAATTTAACTAAGACATAAGTGAAAGATAGAGAGAGGGACTTTAGCGCAACAAATATAAGACACGAAGGCAGGAAGAAAGAAATATAAGCTGAGGCACGCAACTCTCTTAGCTTAGCATTGTAGCATCTGTGTTCGCCAGTGATATGCTTGATTACTTGCTGAGAGTCCCCTTTTATCTCTAAGTAATGGACCTTCATGGCGGTCAGAAGATCAAGTCCAATGATCACGACTCTTCATATTCTGTCTGATTATTGGATGTGTGATCTTCTATCCAGCACATGAACTTTCATGTTTTTCCATGTGGACTAGATATGACTATCCCCACACAAGTCCTCGCTTGAGTACTCGAGACATCAAACCTGAGGACCCAAGGTTTTAGACCGATGTAATTAACAAGTTCGGATGGGGGTCATGGACCTCCAGGCATGGGTGTTGGGCATGGAAATTGACAAGTGTCCGTCCTTTGACGGCCTTTAAAGCTACATACGATAAAGCGAATGCATTTAATTTAATAGCCGACTTGACAAGTGTACCTTGCAAGACAGGTCGATTAATAAGGTACCTTACAATGTCAACTTTGCATACAACTAAAACCTCTTTAGGCAACAACAAGTATTCTAATTTAGTACAACAATTTTTAAATATTAACCTTAGCGTCGGACTGGCCGACGCTACCTATGTTACTTTACCAATTCTCAGTTTCACACGCTCACACCGTCTCACTCTCACACATCTCATCTCGTCTCTCACATCTCAGCGTCCCTCACATCTCACCGTCTCACTCTCACATCTCATCGGCCCTCCGTTCTCCTCCGTCCCTCACTCTCAATCACCCCCACCTCACCTCCACCTCCAAACTCCCTCGCCAATCGGCTCACCTACGCCCTCATTCTCCTCAACTTCGGCGAAACCCTAACATCACCTACGCCCTCATTCTCCTCAACACCGTGCGCCGCCATCCGTCCTCGCAACCAGCAACCACCGTGCGCCGCCATCCATTCTCGCTGGTTAGTAGTCTCTCCACCCGTTTCTATTTCATTTTCACCATTTTCGTTTTTTTCATTTTACTCTATTCTGGTTTTCTAGGTCACTCACGTTCCGGTCACCTCTCCTCCGCCTCACTCTCACCGTGCGCCGCCTCACTCTCACCGTGCGCCGCCTCACTCTCACTCCAAGGAACCAAAAAGAAATTTCTTCTCTCACGGTTCGTTCTCTCTCTCTCTCACTCTATCTCTCTCAAAATATATTTTTTTGACAGTTTTCTGTATATTCTGGTTTCTGTATTAGCAGTTTTCTCTATTCTGGTTTCTGTATATTCTGGTTACTGTATTAGCAGTTTTCTCTATTCTGGTTTCTGGATATTCTGGTTTCTGTATTAGCAGTTTTTTTGACAGTTTTTTTCTGTATTAAAAGTGAAATATATTCTGGTTTCTGTATTAACAGTTTTTTTGATTTTGTGTGTTTTGATTTTAGGGTTTATTGGACAGTGTTTTTGATTTTGTGTATTCTGGTTTCTGTATATTCATGTTTGTTTTGATATATAAGTTATTAGCGAATTAATTTTGATAGGAATATATTGCTATCGATTTGTGTATGGTTTGATTTTTTGCAAATTTGGACATAGTTGCTCAAGAGTTTTTGTTCAACAAATGATATTGGTTTCTGGATGGTTGGATGGTAAATGTTTTTTACAACAATTTGTTGAGTTATGTGAGTGTATTGTGTTTTACACATAGGTGAAAGTGTTTCCTTGAATTTAGTGATTTGTATTTTTCTAACTTATTTAGTATTTGACAAGTTAAGTGTTTGCATTATAGAAAATGGATCGTACTTGGATGTATAATAGGACAAATGCTAATAGGCACGGCTTGAAAAAAGAGTTTGTTCGTGGTGTTAAAAACTTTGTGAAGAGGGCCAGGAAGCTACCCATTTATATATCTGACGGAGGGATAAGTTGTCCGTGTAGAAAATGCAAGTGTAGGAAGAAATCTACGCCAACTAATGTTAGGCTTCACTTGTACCGACATGGATTTCAACCAGGCTATTGGATTTGGACTGAACACGGAGAAGTGAACCACGATCTTGATACAAGGGGTGGTTCGAATAGTAGTGGGCATGTGCATCGTGACGACCATTTTGATTCAATAAATCAGATGGTGTTTGATGTTTTTAGGCCGTATGAAGATGAAGATGTCCCTCGTGAGGATGAGTTGCCCAACGAAGATGCAAAGCAGTTCTACGACAAGTTGATATGCGCTAACAAGCCCATCTACGAGGGGGCTACGCAGTCTATATTGTCAATATCTGTTCAACTTCTGGCAATTAGGACTAATTGGCATATTCCACAAAAAGGTATAGATTTTGTTGCTCATATGCTTAATAGTGTATGTCCAGTTCAAGAATGCTTGCCCAAGAACTATTACCAAGCATCACAGTTGGTGTCTAAGTTAGGGCTGAAGGTTGAGCAGATTGATTGTTGTGAAGTAGGTTGTATGTTATATTACAAGGATGATAGCAACTTATCTGAGTGCAAAATTTGTCATGCTCCTAGGTTCCTTCCTCGTAGGATTGGTATGGAAAAATACAAAGATGTCCCAGTGAAGAGAATGTTCTATTTCCCTATCATTCCCAGATTACAAAGACTATATACATCACCCGAGTCTGCAACTGGAATGAGATGGCATCACGAAAACAGAAAGAGCTCAAACGTCCTTCGACATCCGTCCGATGGAAAAGCATGGAAACACTTTGATGATGTATATCCCGAATTTGCTAGTGAGCCTAGAAATGTAAGGCTAGGTCTGTGTTCAGATGGATTTAATCCTTACATTCAAGCCTCTGCTTCTCCATACTCTTGTTGGCCGATAATAGTTACCCCTTACAATCTTCCCCCCGAAATGTGCATGACCAAACCATACTTGTTTTTGACTTGTCTCATACCTGGACCTCGTAACCCTAAAGTAAAGATAGATGTTTTCTTGCAACCATTGATTGATGATCTGCAACGATTGTGGTCTAATGGAATTTTGACCTATGATATATCCACAAAACAAAACTTCATCATGAAAGCATGCTTGATGTGGACAATCAATGATTTTCCGGCCTATGGTATGTTATCTGGATGGGGAACACAAGGAAAACTGGCATGCCCTCATTGTATGGAAGACACAAAAGCTTTCACCTTGAAATATGGCGGGAAGAATTCATGGTTTGATTGTCATCGTCGATTCTTGCCAGAAAATCACTCTTTTAGAAGAAGTAAAAGAAGATTTACAAAAAACAGGGATGAGAAAGACGGTCGACCTTATATTTACACAGGGCAAGATGTATTGGAGATGGTAAGTGGTTTCCCAAAGGTGACTGAGATTGGTTGGAAAAAGAGATTTGATGGGTATGGAGTTGGTCATAATTGGACTAAAAGAAGTATTTTTTGGGATCTTCCATATTGGAAGGATAATTTGTTAAGGCACAACCTTGATGTGATGCACATAGAGAAAAATTTCTTCGACAATATATTTAAGACTGTCATGAATATTAAAGGCCAAACAAAAGATAATGAAAAGGCAAGAAAAGACTTGTCTTTATTATGTTGTCGTGGGGACTTGGAGATGCAAACCTTATCTAACGGAAAGATGGGTAAACCAAAGGCAAGTTACACTTTGACATCATCTGATGCAAAGCTGGTTTGTAAATGGCTTAAGGAACTTAGAATGCCTGATGGCTATGCTTCAAACCTTGCTAGGTGTGCGGATGTCGAAAAGGGCACAATGCATGGGATGAAGAGCCACGACTGTCATGTCTTCATGGAGTGTTTACTCCCAATTGCATTTTGTTCCTTGCCAGAATTTGTTTGGAAACCATTAACTGAGCTAAGTCGATTCTTCAAGGATCTTTGTTCCAATACGTTGAGGATGGACGACTTAGTTAAGTTGGATGAAAACATTCCAATTATCATATGCAAGTTAGAAAGGATTTTCCCACCGGGTTTCTTTGACTCAATGGAGCATCTTCCAATCCATCTTGCCAATGAAGCAATGCTAGGTGGTCCCGTACATTACCGTTGGATGTATCCATTTGAAAGGTAATTGTTGTGGTTGTTTTTTTAACGGTTATATGTTTATTGTAACTTAATAGACATGGAATGATTGAATGTGCAGATGTATGGGAGTCTCAAAGCGAGCAGTGACAAATAAGGCTAGGGTTGAAGGTTCCGTATGTGCTGACTATATACAACGTGAGACAACTTATTTTTGTTCTCATTATTTCAACTCATTCGATGTGTTGGCAACCTCAAGTTTAAGCAACAATACTCGTTTGGAATGTGATGACATCCAACCTACACTGTCCATCCTACACAAAAGTGGTCGACCGAGTGGGAAGCCAAGAAAACAGTATCTATTAGATAAGGAGTGGCAATCTGCTCATGTGCATGTCTTGATTAACTGTGATGAGATCAAACCATATCTTGAGTAAGTATCCTTCTTTACACATCAATCATGAGTTTGATACCCATCATAACCTATATTGACTTATGAATTATGTGATTGATGTCAGCACTTTCTTGGAGAACCACTCGATCAATGGAGAAGACGCATATGGACGTATATTTTCAGAGTTTCCCATATGGCTAAAGGCATATGTAGATGAGGAGGCGAATGGAGTGACCAATAAAGACATAAGGGCACTATCTCGCGGTCCTTCATCAATGGCAATGTCATGGAACATGTACTTTGTCAATGGGTACAAGTTTCATACTAAGGCCTGGAGCATTGGTAAAAAAACTGTCAATTGTGGGGTGCACGTAAAGGGTCTTAATGAAGGAGGAGAAGATGATTATTATGGCACAATCAACCATATCTTTGAAGTAGATTACTTTGGTCTGAAGGACAGGATTGCACTATTTTATTGTGAATGGTTTGACCCAACAAAAAATAAGGGCACAAAGGTTCATCCACATTATAAAATTGTGGATATTAAAATGGATAAGCGTTATAGTCTTTACGATCCTTTTATCCTTGCGCAAAAAGCAAGACAAGTGTATTTCGTTCCCTATCCAGAAATGTGTAGAGATATGCGTGGATGGTGTGCGGCAATCACCACAAAACCAAGGGGTCATGTGGAGACTGACAACACGGAGGATGAAATGGCTTATCAGTCTGATGGGATGTCACCTGTTCTCCCTATTGCAGAAATTCAATCAATATCTTGTTTACGTGACGACTCACAAGTAGATGTGTTCGAAGAGATTTTTGATCATTCGCCTCACAATGATTGAGGATGTATTTTATTATAGTACTTTGTATTGCACATTATTGCACTATCATGATTAAGACTACTTGGTGTACTTAAATTCAGAATTTTATTATATAAGTATTTTGTATAATAGACTAAGGAACTTTTGTGTCTCTTCATTATATAAGTATTTATTATTGCACTTTGTATTTTGTATTGTAATGCACTTTTGTATTGCACTTTTGTGAAACATATATCTTATTTCTATTTTGTATTGTAATGCATTTTGTATTTTATGAGCACAGATGAATAACAGAGGTGGCAATGGCAAGCAAAAGGCCCATCCTACTAGGGGCAAGCCAAGGATGATACAACCGGGCAAACTTGGGCAGTAGAATGCCATCCGGCGAAACTTGTCTAACACTAGGTCACTTGGCCGATCATCTCCACCCCCTAATGAACCTCCCGCACCGACCAACAACATTGTGGCACCTGCTGAGACTCCATCGCCCATCTATGCCTCTACCCCCGAGGCATTCGTGTTTATGCCAAATCCAAGTATAAACCTTCAAACCATGGGTGCCTCTTCACAACATACCCCACATGAGGCTCCGGTAGCGAAAGATGTGCCCGATGAAGATGATGAAGATGAGGACCACGACGAAGAGGATGAAGATGAGGTGGGTGAAGGGCCAGTTCCTCCTCCCGTGCCAAGAAGAGATGGGAAGGTCATTGTACGACCTTTCGCTAAAGGGTAAGTTACAATGTATATTATTTTAGATTCTAGAGATCTTAGGAATTGAAAATTGAAATGAAGCTAAACTATAAAAATGCTTATAGTGTTAAGAGTATAGAAATTGTGATTTTTGATATTTTTGAATGCATGTGAATTGTTAATGAAAATTTTGCAGGCTCATTCCTAGCAAAGAAGTTGCAGATGCCATTAGATTTGCCATACAAAGCTCCTTTGATGAGGCTATCTATGATTGGAGTGCAACAACCGAAGATATTCGAAAGGAATGGTTTAAGAAATTTGGGGTAAGTACATATTTGTTTTGTAAGAAGTATGTATTGCAATCATTGTGAAAGGAATAGTTTTTTATGATTGTATTGTAATTTGCAGGAAAAGGTGACATGGGATCCTTGTTATAATCATGTCATCCAACACTTGTTTGAACAAAAGGCCAAGAAAAGGCTCAATGATATGCTTACGAAGGTAAGAAAGAAAGGTGCTCGGCCTGGTTGGATGCGCGAGAAAGCTTACTTCGGTCTTCAAGAATATTGGGGTGGACAAAAATTCAAGGACCTCTCCAATCAAAACAAGGTTAATAGAGCGTCAACAAGAGGTGGAGCGGTCCACACCTCAGGCCGCAAGGCTCACGTTGACTTGGCACTTGAGCTTGTAAGTATTAAACTGAGTAATAGCTTTTTAATGACTGCTTTGTTTTGTACTTTATCATTAATTATTTCTTTGAGTTGATCAATTGCATCTTTATTTTATTTGTAGTGCAATGAGTATAATAGAGATGTGCGGCCAGATGAATTATTTTTGATAACCCACAAGAAGAAATCCGGTGTTTGGGTTGATCATCGAGCGGAAACTACCTATGTAAGTTGTTGCCACTACTCTGAATTACATTTGTTGTTAATTAGATGAATTCTGTATTTTCTGGATTCTGTTGATGGTAATTAGGATTGCTGAATTGAAATTATTATAGTGAAATGTTAAATTCTTGCTTTGATCTGACATGTAGCTTCTGGATTCTGTTGATGAATTCTGTATAGGATTGCTGGATTCTGTATTTAGACATGTAGCTTTTTAGGCATAAAACACATCAACACAATATGTTGCCATTTATTCTGATTCTGTATTGCTGGATTCTGTATTGCTGGATTCTGTATTGCTGGATTGCTGATCATTAGGGAACAATATAACTGTTAAGTAGTTAGGGAACAATATAACTGTTAGTTGGTGATCATTAGGCCAATAAAGTGATAAATAAACTGGTTTTGCTTTCAATCATAAAGTTATTTATCTAATCGTTTTGAATTTCGATGATCCTTAATTATTATTTCGATGTCTCGGTGTAACTCATGTCAATCCCGGTGTAACTTATGTCACTGAGCAACCCGAAAGTACGTACTGGTTAAAAGAACCAAAGAAATGTGTGGTATGGGCAGCTGGCCAGGTTTATATTATTATGATGACATTGAGATTTTTTTGGTTGTGTATGTTGGAAAGCACATGGAGCATACTAGACTAATACTAATCAACAAGAACTATACACTAACCGACAACCTGAAATGGGATGAGTTGTTCATAGTTTTCGATTCTTTTGTTACTGTTTTAAGGGCATATTCTTGGCAAAGTAATACTATTGTATTGTCTTTGTTTAATAATTTGTTCATTACAACCTTTCCACCCTCGTATGTCACTTATCATATTAATTATTATATTTTGACTTGACATGTTAATGGCTAGCTAGTCAGTTGGTTCTTTTGCATGTGAATAAAGAAACGTATAATTTGGAATTTTATGCAGATACCAACAGGGTTAAAAGCAATGGGTAACATGGACATTGAGTCTGTATAGAAGAAGCAAGCCAATGAGGAAAATTATGATAGCATTCTCATTGGTTTAGACCAAAATAGTTCTTGCTTTATGTTGGCTAAGCATTCTCATTTGTTTCAAAATTGCTGGATTCTGTAAATGAATGGATGTATGCATGTGGTCTGTAAATGATTCTGTAAATGATAAGTTGCTGAGAATATGAAATGATAAATTGTATTTTTTGTAAGTTGAATGTATTGCTGGATTCTGTAAATGATTCTGTATTGCTGGATTGCTGGATTCTGTATTGCTGGATTGCTAGATTCTGTATTTGATCTGATTTGTCCTTGGATTCTGTGTGATTCATTCTATGTTTATTGTATTTATTGTTGTTGATGTTCTGTTTGTTCAGGATACATACAAACAAAATGTGGTTGACTTGGTTGGAGATGATGTTCAAGAGGTAGATGGAGCGGTAGCAGTTGAGTGCTAGACGTTGGCTGCAGGGCCTCCCACCCGTGGTCGCCTCTATGGCACAGCAGGTTTATCTGTGAACGCCCGACCTGGGTCCAAATCGCTTATCCAAGAATCTCAGAATCCTTCTGGTTTCATGTTTGAGATATCTTTGGAAGCAGAGAGGGAAGCTAGACTTAGAGCTGAGAAGATTGCTCAAGATGGAGTAGCCCAGGCTCAAGAGGCGAATGAGCGTTCTCAGAAGTGCCAAAATGATTTAGATGAGATGAGAAAATTATTTTTGGATCGCCTGGATGCTTTGGAGCGTGGATCATGTGGTGCTAGCCATTCTCATTCTCATCCTCATTATGATGAAGATTTGGATGAAGACTCACTTGATGACGAGACTTGATGTTGTTACGCTTACTTTTATGTATTTGTAGGATGACACAACATTTGATATTTTGGAACTTCAAGACTGTTATATTTTGTTGTTTCAAGAATATGTTATATTTTGTTGTTTTAAGAATATTTTGTTTTATGGTATTAAGCATTTTGATATGGTATGCTGGATGATTGTATTAAAAATTCTTTAGGAGTAGCGGTGGTAGTAAAGACACAGGGTACAGGGTAAAAAGCATTAGGACAATTATATTATTTTTTACAAAAAAACAACCAAATTTAGCGTCGGCCATTCCGACGCTAACAAAGATGCATTTTAGCGTCGGCCATTCAGACGCTAACAAAGATGCATTTTAGCGTCGGTTTCGTGGACGCAAATTACTTGGTTGACTATTTTGGTTGACTAAATAGCGTTGGCAAAGCCGACGCAAATGATTTTGTTGACCCTGTTTCATTGACTGCATAGCGTCGGCCAGGCCGACGCTAATGATTTCGTTGACTAAATTTAGTTGACTTTGTAGCGTCGGTCCAAATGTTAGCGTCAGCCTTAGCGTCGGCCAGGCCCACGCTAAAATTAGCGTCGGCTAAATTAAGGGGACGCTAAAATTACCTTCGAATATTTTAGCGTCGATACGTGGCCGACGCTAAGCCGACGCTAATTCACTATTAGCGTCTGCTTTTGGCCTACTAGCGTGGGCTTTTGGCCGACGCTAAAAACTGTTTTTCTAGTAGTGTATCTCTAAGATGGAATAAAAATTTCTTGTTTTAGTTTTATTGATAATTATTTATTTATTTTTATAATGATTTTAGGATTCTTCGGTTGTACAGCTCATTTGTTCTAAAACACAGATTATCTAGCAATACAGGCGAGCTAATCCCCTATTTAAAAATAGTGTTTACGAAAAATGTTGTCAAAAAGAACAAATAAATAAATAGGATTTAAAAAAAGAAATGCATCACAAAATAAAAATACAACGATAATAATAATGATAATATAAATGATGAAGAATAAATAGAATTTGGAAAAAGAAAAGAGAATGTATTGATAAGAGATAATAGATGTGATGTGACGATCAAATGTTGGAGGGGGGGATTCACGCACATGTTCTGGAAGAGAGGATAAGAAATGAACAATAATAATATAACATAATAATATAATAGAGATATTATACAACATTCTATCAGCAACCTAAAAAGTAGCGCACACACCAGTAAAAGTGAAGAGCGGCATTTGATGAAAAGCGAGAGAGACAAGGGACAGGGGCGTAAAGGTCAGCGACACAACAGAGGGAATATCTAACAACACAACAAGAGGAGGGGGAACAATGGTGGTTGTGATGCTGTTTACCGCTTCTCTATTGTTGTCTATACTACTTTCAAAACTTTTTTCTATGCTTCATTTCCAAAAAATTTCTCTAGGCTTGTGTCTTTTTATCTTCTTTGATTTTTCTACTCCCCTTCTCTCTCTCGCTTTTTTCTTTTCAGTCTCTGATGGAATATTTTATTGCGTATCTTTATTATTAATTTTACTCTCCTTTTATAGGCGAATGATTAGATGTGGAGACTTGCTAGGCAAACAGACTTGTGTAACACTCAAAAGTAATTGTTTTAGTTACTTTGATTGTTAAGTAACTTGGAGCGAAAATAATGCGTGACTAGTTAATTTAAATTGGGAGTTATTAGAATTTTGAGAGAAGTGTAAGGGCACAATAGGTATTTATCTCTCCAAACATTCACTCAATTCCACACTTGCCGAAAACAAGAACCCATATTTTGTGTCAAGTTACCCTTTTAGCCCCACTTAATTTGAATAAGAAGCTCAATAAATGAGCTGAATCTTCTTTCCTCACTCACATAAACAAACACCAACACATTGAGGAGGGAAGGAGGGAGGGAGGGAGGGAGGGAGAGAGAGAGAGAGAGAGATGCGAAGAAGAGAGGAAGAAGAGGTGAGGGTTAGGGTTGCATGTGAGTTCCACCACTACTTTTGAGTCATTCCATTCAATTCAGAAGCTTTCATTAATAAAAATCCCTACAACATGAATATAACCCAGAGATCATCCCCCATTCCCCCATACCTGGTGTGATGATCTCATTCTATACATAATTAAAAGGAATTAGAGCATGGTCGTCCATTCCATGAACTAGTTGATATATAAATTGTTCTGCAATGGGGTCACAAGGCTAGCAAAATATGTCTGTAAAATTATGTAGCGTATAAAATCTAGTGTTAAAAATATAATAGAATTTATGTGCGAAAAAGAGTAAAAAGACACAAAAGAGTGACCGAGAAAGTCTGACTGGCATAATGGGGTGTTGCCTATTAAAAGTCTAAAACTCTTTCAAATTATTACCAAATAATTTTATTAAACACTAAAAGCTAATAATAACACTTCTATAATAAAACTAGCAATTTCCAAAATATTGATAATTTATTGAGATAATTAATTATATAATAAATAATAAAATTAAGACTTAAATATTTTTTAGGCCCTTGCAAATATAATGTGTTTTGGTTTAAGCCACTGCAAAAAAAAAAAATTAGAAAAAAACCCTCTCAAAATAGCTTATGTGGCTGACGAAATGCTGATGTGTTATTTTTTTTGTCTTTAACTTTTTTTAAAGCTGACTTGGCATACGAGGTGGATTTTAAATTATTTTAGAGTTATTTTCTAAGGTGTTATTTTCTCTTTCTCTCTCTTTCTTCTCTAAGAATCTTGAAACTCATCTAAACCCCAAACCCTAAACCCCAAATTCCAAATCCAGAACTTGAACACAGTGAAACAAATAACATACACTACAACAGATTTGGGGATGGGCAGTGCTTTTTTTAGCCATGGGCAGCGCTTTCGAGAGCTACTAAACTTGGCGCTGCTGATTCCACTCCCACAATGGGCAGCACTTAGAAAGCGCTGCTCACTGATAGCCATGGGTAGCGCTTTTCAGCGTAAGCGCTGCTCATTCCCAAAAGACGCTAACACAATGGGTAGTGCTTCCAAAGCGCTGCTCATTCCCTCAGCGCTTTTTAGGAATAGGTAGCGCTTTGGCCTACAAGCGCTGCTCATTGTATATTTTTTTTTTAATTTTTTTTTTAATTTTTTTCTGTTTTTGTTTATTTTCCTTTTTACATTTGCAATTTTCCTGGTCATATACAGCCAATCCAGTCCAATCCAATCCATTATGTATACTTAACAACATATATATAAACCAGCTAACAAGAAATTAAAAAATAAATTTAACACTATTACTACCAAAATATATCCAATCCAAAAATTACATTATATTAAGATACATTATACAAAAATTACAAAAAGAGGGAGCGCTCCCCAGCTTCCTGTTGAGCAGAGAAGATACCAGCGTAAGAAAAGAAATTGCAATAGCACACCAACATTTTTGCACTTTCAAAATCACATAGCTTTTATCATTAAACAACAACAATCCAGCAAGGAACCTACGGAAGACAGATTTTATGGGCTGAAGACATTTTATCAGACCTTTCTGCGAATTTTTTCAGACCTACGAAAGACAGATTTTACGAAAGACAGATTTTATGGGCTGAAAGACAGACCTTTGTGCAGCCTCACATAGACATGGGCTGAAGACATTTTATCAACATGGAACCTACGAAAGACATATTTTATCATTGAACAACAACAATCCAGCAAGAGCAAATAGAACAAATATGTAAGCACCATTAATTTATTTGTGAAGTAGACATTTCATCAACCACTTTATGTACATATTAGAGCTTAAAATTGCCAGAAAAATACGACACATTAAAATAAAAAACTAATACTGAAACCCAAACCAGAGGGAATCCTACGCAAGCACTGTGTGTTGGTTCCTTTTACTAACCTTCAAAAAATAATATGAAAATGAAGAAGATGCAAAGCCAAATTAATAAAATAATATCAAAAGAACAACAAAAAAGGTGAAGGATTCCAACTCACCTTCTTTCGAGGGAGAAATAGATAGAGGTAGGGAGAACGAACGACGGCGCCACAACTACGAACCAACATGGTGGAACGACGACGTGAGGACGTGAGGAGAGAGAGCTTGAGCGAAAAAGAGAAAGAAAGGGTTTCTGATAAGTCTGAACGTGAGGGAATTGAAATAAAGTACTAGTAATAGGCAGCGTTCTCCCTATTGAACGTGAGGGAATTATCAAGATCTGACGTAGTGAAAGCTTGAATCTCCACGAAATTGAACACGGAAAGCGCTGCCCAATAGGGAGCCCTTTTTCTCAAGATCTGACGTAGTGAAAGCTTGAATCTCCACGAAGAAGAAGAAGAAGAAGAAGAAGAAGAAGAAGAAGAAGAAGAAGAAGAAGAAGAAGAAGAAGAAGAAGAAGAAGAAGAAGAAGAAGAAGAAGAAGAAGAAGAAGAAGAAGAAGAAGAAGAAGAAGAAGAAGAAGAAGAAGAAGAAGAAGAAGAAGAAGAAGAAGAAGAAGAAGAAGAAGAAGAAGAAGAAGAAGAAGAAGAAGAAGAAGAAGAAGAAGAAGAAGAAGAAGAAGAAGAAGAAGAAGAAGAAGAAGAAGAAGAAGAAGAAGAAGAAGAAGAAGAAGAAGAAGAAGAAGAAGAAGAAGAAGAAGAAGAAGAAGGAGAAGAAGGAGAAGAAGGAGAAGAAGAAGAAGAAGAAGCAGGAGCAGGAGGAGGAGGAGGAGGAGGAGGAGGAGGAGGAGATGGAGATGGGCTTTTGCGGAGTTGACGAAAGACAAGGAAGGCTTTTTAATAGAACTGGTAGATTCTAGAAAGCTTTGAAGATTGATGATGAAAATTCAGATCTGGGCTTTTTGATGATGAAGAACGAATTATATTTCGTTTTACAATGTAAGATTGATGATGAAGATTCAGATCTGGGCTTTTTGATGATGAAGATTGATTGCAGTTTTTTTAATTTCGTTTTGCAGGGGCTTAAACCAAAACACACTATATCTGCAGGGGCCTAAAACATATTTAAGCCTTAATTTTATCCAAGTCATTATTTTAAAATAAAAGAAAATGATTTGGAAAAGCCAAATGGCTGTTCCATTCGAGTATGAATTGGGCCTATTGGTTTGGCCGATCCGGAACAGTAACCAAACGAAAATAATTTATAGGATTAGCCTTTTCCAAAAATTAATAAAGGTATCTTCCAAAAATTTTAATTATGGATAGTTGAGTTTTTTGATGAACACTTTTAAATCAAAAGTGTAACTATTTTTTTAGCCATCAAACTACCAAAAATATAAGTACCCACACGACACGACTCGTGCGGATGCACGGGTATGCCGCTATTACCAAGTATATAAATTCGTTTTTTAAAACTTTTTTAACTCAAATCCTACTTCATGGGGTTGTCTTCGTAAACATGAGGAAGGATCAATTAGGCAGTGCAGAGAAACCACACTAATCTGATTGGGGTGAGTGGGTAGTACTAAGCCTAATGGATTTATTAATCCTACTTATTGGAAGGGACTGATTGTAACATCCCCTAATTAGCTAAGTAGATTAATTAAATTAGCAAGAGGATTATCATGAATTGATTAATTAACATAAATTATAATTGTGCATAATTGCAATATTATGTTAAGTTAGTGATTAATGGGAGGTTAGCAGGATGCTTAAGGATGATAGGAGTCATAGGGGATAAAAATGTTAAGTGAGGGGCAAACCTGTCTTTTAACCATACTATATATATATATACTTGTTTCAGCTGAAACACCAAAAAAAAACACCACATCCTTTATTCAGTTCCAGCAAAAGAAAGAAAAGTAGAGAGGGAGCTTGAGAGGAGGGAGAGAACTCGAGTGAAGGGGGAGGAAGGAGGGAGGAACCAAAAGTTGGTGCATGTTATAATTTCTTCCACCATCAACCTCAGTTTTTCATTCTCCATCTATTGGTACTACTATTGCAACCTATCTCCTTCTCCTTCTCAATCCACCATTTTTGACCCTCAAAGCTTCATAGAGCCAAAAATGGAGTATTGATGCTCCAAATAGTTGCATGTCCTTGCTAGAGCCCATTATTCAGTACCAAGGCTCATTCTCTTGCCACAATTGCTGTTGAAGTTGTTTGGGTAGCTAGGATTCGAAATCAACTGCTGTCCAAGCGATTTGGAGTAGTTGAATTCGTTGTTGGAGCGTATTCGAAGAGAGTTCGTGGTTGTCGGATCGGTTGAGCCCTCGGAGTCTCGGTGTTTGCGTGATTTTCATCACGATAGGTGAGTTCTATAACTCGCTTAGGGAATATGTTGTGTTTTCTGAGTCGCAACCCTTTTCGAAAACCGTTTTCTAAAAACAGTGATTTCAAACAATACGTAATGTGTCTAATTGTTGAAATGTGCTGGATTGATTCGACTATGCTTGCTATAATATATTGTTCTAATGCGCGTTTAAGTTTGGGTCTCGATCGGAAGGGAAGCGGGAATCGGAATGGAATGGAATAACACATGAAAAACCTGTTTTCTGGAAACTGATGAAGACACACGGACCGTGTGTCTCTGGGCACGGGTCGTGCGCCTCCATCTGATACGACATGAACTGTATTTTTAAAATACGCACGGATCGTGCGCTTAGTAGCACGGGTCGTGCGTAAGTCCCTGAAACTTTCTGTAAATCTGGTAGATAACGCACGGATCGTGCGCTTAGCCGCACGGGTCGTGCGTAGCTTCCTGGAAATTTTCTGCAAATTGTTCAACTAAGCACGGGTCGTGCGCATGTACGCACGGGTCGTGTGAGAACTTCTGACCCTCAATTTCAAAATACCTTTGTATCCATTCCAAATGATTCCAATCCTCCTCTAATCCATTCCCAAAGGGGCCACAACAAGGTAAAGGTAACAATAGTATGAGATTCAACATGTTCGATAGAAAAATAGTGTGTTATGAATAAAATGGAAAATCGCTCTTAGAGAATGCGAGAGTGCAAATGTTAAAGAAGGATAATAACACACGATACTCGATTGATATTGTACACTGAAATTGACTGATATGGTACATGGTACTTGACTGGAATGACTAACAGCCCATTGCGGGTACACAGACTGAAAATGTATAATAAATACAAGAGGAAAAAGGGTGACGACCCTAAGAGGTTAGCATACTAGGGGAGGGGAAGTCATGAGCCCCAAAACCTAGACTCAAGAATGTTTCCCCTGCTAGAAATAGCGGGATGGGTTCACCAAAAGGTCAAGAGATGCCTATAAAATAGGTAGACTGAGGTGTTATGCTAAAAACATGGAACAAAGATTGCATGCTTCATATGTCGCTTAGGAGGGCCATGAGCATGAAGGTTACAGGAACTAAAAGTATTTCCACGTGGTTGCTTTTTAGGACCACGAGTTCAAAACAAGGCATAATGAACCGCTAGAGTAGTAAGGGGTCTCGATAGGACTCACTGAGATAATGTTTATCTCACCCTTCATATTTGTGGTTTTTACAGAGAAACAGGGGAAAGCAAAGGCGGTAAAGCATGGTTAGCTGGTGTGACTCTTGGAGTCAATGAAGACCTAGTTTAATGTTTTAGACCTTTGTTCCGTTTATTGTTTCTATGTTCCGATTGTATAACTTTCATTGTCAAGTTGTAAAATCGTTTCCGCTACTTTATGTTTTGAGTATTGAACATCAGGATATGTACAAGTCTTAAGTTTTGGAACTTAAGCATTTTCAGAAAGTTTATGAGGTTCAGAGAACCAGTTATTATGTACTATCAGAAGTTTTTAGATGTGTTCAATATTTCAATAACAGGAAGTTACTCTGATGTATGCCATTTAGTGCATTTCGGTGATTCTATATTTTAGAATTTATCGGGGTGTTACACTGATGATTGTAATGTCCCCAAAAACTGAACAAGCAGCTTAAGCAAATCAGTCTTGCAAGCAGTCTTAGGCTCAGTCCCAAATTCGACCTTCTTCTATTAATAGCGTGAAGAACCTTTAGGCTACAAAAAAGGACGGTAATCAAAGTCAAAAGATATTACAAATATATCCAACATAAACATGAAAAAATTCTGAATTAAAGATCTAACTTGCAAAGTGTTTGTGCTCAAACACTTTAGTCCTAGCCTTGGAATTGGTCAGAGGTTTGGACAATATGTGATTCCTCTTTTCTTCATTAAATTGCGCCGAGGAAGGAACTTTGTTCCTTGACTATGGGTTCCCTAACTCCTCCAAAGAGTGTTAGTTTAGGTGTGAGAGGGGCGTGTGGCTTGGATTATCTACGAAACTAAGAAAGCGGTAAAGAAAAGATAAAGTAAAGTAAAGACTTGTGTATTGATTGATGTGTGTCTTTAAATTGTACAAGTGTTACTATATATATACATGAGCCTTCATCGGCCACTATGCGGGCCTACATCTGCTCACCGTTGGAATAATCAAGATCAACAGTCATATTTAAGCCTAATCCTAGAAACTCGGAGTCCACTCTTCCACGACCTCACTAGATCGGGTTAGTGGGGTAAAACCCTAGTCATTCCCACTTCTTAGGAGTCTTCTGTTTACTAACATTAACCGTTCCAACGCGGTATGTCCACGTTCATTGAATACTTGCGCTCCAAGCAACTATTCCTCGCCTCGGCCACATCCCTCTTCGACCATGTCATACTTTTGGCCGTTGGTGACTTAGACGAGTAACCCTGTAGTCGAGGCATCCTCCAACCGAGTCACTAGTGGAAAATTGACTTTAGAAAGCACCATTTAGCATCGGTTATTTGAACAACCGATGCTAAATGTAGAAGCAGTGGCAATTTTGCAATTAAGTAAAAGTTTTGCCTTTTACCACGTACATTTAACATCGGTTGTTTAAACAAGCGGTGTTAAATGTCTATGTTAAGCACATTTAGCATCTGTTGTTAAAAAGACCCGATGCTAAAAAGTCCACTTCTATTTGCTTTCCCTCACGTTCTCAACAACTCCATTAGTCACGCCTCTCACGTTCTCTCGGTCTCAGAACTCTCTCGTTCTCAACTCTCTCACTCTCTGAACGCGTTCTCACTCTCTGAATCTTCCTCGCAATGTTGCCGTCTTTGTAGCAAAACCCAGAAAGACCAAAACCCTAAGTTTAAATCAAAAACGCTGAAGAGAAAGAAAGTCTTGGACCAATAGAATTTTCAGTTCTTTGAATCATGGAGATGGAACGCGTCTTCGCCCTCTCTGAATCTTTTTCCTCTGAAGTTTCCCCAGTTCTTTGAATCATGGAGATGGAACGCGTCTTCGAATTTCCCCACACTCACATGGATCGGCGCCCAAGAAAGAGAGCGAGGTTGGGCTGGGACGTCCCTGAGGTCCCCAAGGTAACTTCTTTTTTGGATCCCATAATCTCATATCTGCTAGTTTTTCTTTTTTCCCTTGTGGTTTTATCTTTTCTGGTTGTAGATCTGGTGGGATTTTTGTAAATTACGTATGTTAGGTTCAGGTAAAATTGTTTCTTTTGTTTCTTATGATTTATGATTTATGTCACGATTTGTGTTTTATTTGATGGATCTGTTTTTTTTGACAATATTTGATGGATCTGTTAGGTTTTGGTCTTTTGATCAATATTAGGGAACTGAGCATGATTGTTTAATAATCGGATCTTCTTTTTGATCTAGTTGACTTCATTCATTTTATTGTTTACTAATTGTGGTCTTGGTTGTGAACTGATTTTCTGTTATAGCAGATCCGAGAAAAGATGCCACATGCATCCAAGATGTGTACTATCTACACAATGTGTTTGCTGCTTCATCAAATTCACTAGCTTGGATGACTTCACTTGACTTCTTGACTATATGTGTGTGCTTCATATTCTTGAAAATGTAATTATTGCTTGAAATTATATGATGTTTGTTCTTTAAAATAATTATTGGTGCAGATTTGCAATGCAACACTCCACATGACCTTGGGGCAGAGAACTATATTCTCTGAAAGGTTGCTAAGGTTTCAAACCTCGGCCTGTTGATGATGTTAAGGTCCGTTTGGGTGTGCTTCTTTTGTTTACTGATTCACAAGGGCTTGGTGATGGCTTATGCTTATCTTCCTCAGGTTTCATACAGAGGAAGAAGGAAGTGCTTTGCAGCTAAAGCAATCACAATCAAAAAGAAGGAAGAGCTTTGCAGCTAAAAAGGAAGAAGGAAGAGAAGGAAGAGCTTTGCAGCCTGTTGCTATTTATTGTCTGGCTGTTTTTTCATGGATTATCAATTTATTGCTTGTGGCTTTGGTATTTTTAGATGTTCCATAATATATAACTTGAAACATGGATATGTTATTAATTTAACAAGCTCATATACTAGGAATGCTTTTATTTCTACCCACGGTCAAATGTAAGGTTTTGCATGTGCTCATATTTTAGTTGAATTGAATCTGAACACTCATTAAGGTTTATTTCATTCGCAGGGAAAGAAAAATCCAACCACAGACCGCCAATCAGTGGTGTCATTTCTGAATCATGTAAAAGCTGCAACAGAAATGAAAATAGACAGGTATTTTCACCATTTTATTTGATTATGCCGTTGGTCTTTAAGTTTCTAAGTTCTGATATGCATTGAGATAAATATATCTTTGAATGGGATTGAGCTAAACAAATCTATTTTAGTTCAATTTGTATGTATTGCTTAATTTCACTTATAAATATTTCAACTGATTATGAATTTTGGTTGTTGTGATGATTTTAGATGCTTGAATTTGATGAGTGCTGATTTAATGTTACCTTTCTTTCATAAATTTTCTTCATGGGAGTATTATTATTTCTTTGCATATATCTGTTATTAAGTTTGTCTTATCATTTATAATTTCTATGATTTTCGTTCTGTCTTCTTTTGATATCTAAATTTGGTAGGGTATTAATAATTCTATCATCAACTTTTAATTTTTTGCCAGGAACTCTTTGAGAGAAGGAAACATAGGCGCGTAACTCTTAGAAGGTTCAACATGTGGGATTATTTCATTTGATAACATGCTGATTTTTTCTACCTTTTTCTATAATAGATAAGTCAAGAGATCTTAAAAATGGAAGCAATTCTGCTGAAAAATTTAAAGCAGGAACTGTAAATTTTCTTATAGAGCTGGAGAAAACAAGATCTATTAAGGAAAGTATTCTCTTAATCATCTTTGTATGGCACATACACATTTGTATGGCACATACCTATTAAGGCAAGTGTTCTCTTAATCATCTGAAATTGACAATGAAAGAGAAGAGGAATGTGGAGTTTACTTGGAAGTTAAAGCAAAAGTTGTTTTGCTTTTACTATATTGTCATCACTATTATTATTATTATTATTATTATTATTATTATTATTATTATTATTATTATTATTATTATTATCGGTCAGGAAAGATACTCAACAGTGGTTTGTGTATGGTGAGTTTCAAAGGTTATAATCTGTTACTAAATCATCCAGTTTTTATTGCTGCACCATATAACTTGCAATCTTTGCTAAGGTAATAAGTGCAATGGCCTTGGCAGTTCGCCTGTAAATTAAATTGGAACTTGAAAAATACTAACTACTTTAGCGCCGGATTGGCAGTTGTGCCACACTCATCCATCATGTCTCAAACCGCAAGATAACTGCATATTATTATTATATTATTTTATGAAAACAGATACTTTGCACCCAAGCTATCTCTCCAAGTTATTCAAATATTTACTTGATGAATTTATGAAAGTGATACATCTTTTCAAACGATAATGTGACTATCTTACGGTACCACGCGCATATCTCCGTAAGTTTCTTAACTCAAATAAGTTTCGGTTCTAGAATTAATTTAGCTATTTTATGATGCATTGAATATTTAATCTTGACTAATTTATATTTGATGATTGTTCTAACACATAATTTCATGTTTGATTACTTGACAATCATTCATGACTCCAAGCCCTCTACGCTCTCTGAATGGACGAGCGCCCTTAGCTTTGAGTCAGATTAGCTCGGCCTTTCTGACAAAGAAAATAAAAAGACATCCCTAGTTCAACTAACCGGTGGCAGAACCACGCAGAATGCAGTCAATCTTTTACCAAAGAAGGCACGTCTTCATCACATCAACTCCGGACAAATTTGTACGCTGATTTTGGCATATTCAAATCAGGTTCTGAATTTCTTTAGTTTTTCCCAAATTAATTATTAAGTTAACATGACAATTATCACCTTCAAGATAAGCCTGTTATCATTATTATTATCCGTTTTTCTTGATTATGTTATTTTCCTAAAAAAGGTTTTCACTTATGATGATTGTACCTATAATTATGATCCTGTTCTTCGTATCCAACGTCAGGAAAAATATATATGCCCAATATTGATTTTTTGAAAAGGAAAAATTATTTTATAGCATCTTGCTACCCCGAGCCTTGTATTTTTTGGACGTTAATACATGGATAGTTTGTATTCGTTCAAAGAAACTATTTTATTGATTATACTGAAAACACAAAGGTTAATCATAATGTTAATTTTGTAACCGATGGTATTGCTTTGAATCGACATAACCGTAGCATTAGCCGTTTGAAGCAAGTGGAAATCATTCATGGGTTAAAACTCTTAGCAAAAGAGATACTCCCTCTTACTACATCTAAAGTAAGAAACAGAACAATTTACAACTCACCTCTGCAAAGTCTTTAGTCGAGGTCATTTCGAAACACCTCGGCAAAGGTCAAGGCAAGTGATTTGTTCAAAATCCCATACGACAATGATTGGAGATCCACGGCCTAACAAAATAAAGGTCAAACCAATTTGGGATGACGTCGGGTTAAAACTCTTAAGAGAAAGAGATACTCCCTCTTGCCGAGATAAGGTAAGAAAAAGGGAACTATTGGAATGAACAAATGGATCCGGTTCTACTCCATGGTTACCCCCTCGAAGTCCTTGTAAACTCGAGGCAATTTACAACTCACCTCTGCAAAGTCTTTAGTCGAGGTCATTTCAAAACACCTCGGCAAATGTCAAGACAAGTGATTTGTTCAAAATCCCGTACGACAATGATTGGAGATCCACGGCCTAACAAAATAAGGGTCAAACCAATTTGGGATAACGTCGGGTTAAAACTCTTAAGAGAAAGAGATACTCCCTCTTGCCGAGATAAGGTAAGAAAAAGGGAACTATTGGAATGAACAAATGGATCCGGTTCTACTCCATGGTTACCCCCTCGAAGTCCTTATAAACTCGAGGTTTACTCACTGAAGTCCTTATAAACTGAAATGATTCACTCTAACTACTAACTACTGGTAAATTCAGGAAACTCGCCGGAGTCTTTATAAACTCGGCCAAAATTCTTTTACTATTGAGCCGCAGTGATAACACAGACACTCGGCCAAAATTCCTTTCTGCACGCATACTGCAACTAAAAAGCAAAATGCAGTGCTTCAAGGGTTAAAACGCCTCTATTAAAGGGATACTCCCATTTACAAATTCAAAAGCAAATAAAATAGAATCAATGGACACCAAACCTCGGCCAAGGTGGACCAAGCTCGCCTCGGTTAGGGACAGTTCACCCATCGATTATCTCCTCCAATTCATTTTAAACTGGAGATCTCGGCCTCATCATCATAAAAGGTCAAACCAGCATAGGGACAATTGGAGACAGTAGATTGTAACTTACTATTTCTAAAGTAAGTAAAAATCAACTGTTGGATAAAACCGTCAAACAAGCATTAAGCCCATGTTTCCTCCCCTAAATCATAAATCGGAAAACCGGTTATTCCTAAACTAAGTCGGTCACCGACTGGGGGATAAAATGAAATACTTGCCCAAGCAAGTGTACACCTCAAAAACAACTCGGTCAAAGCATGTAAGACCAAGTGTACCCCTACTATGCCACGCTTGGGGGGCTCATTGTGCATTAAAATTGAAATGCACTCAATGAAAATTGCTTGCAAACAGATCCCTTTAAATCACACATAGCTTAATGCTCCCGTGTTTGAAGGAGATTAATTATTCATATAAAGGTTTGGGGTCCAAAGCCTGAGCAAATAAAGGTTTGAGATCCAAGACCTGAGCAAATGCAATGACTTGGCAAGGAAAAATCAAGCAATTTATTAAAGATCAAATCTCATTGAAATTCACCTCCTCGTCTCAAGTTGAGTAACACACTATCCCGAAGCCAATTTCCCCTAGGACAAACCAAACCTAAGCAAAAAGGAAAGTCACCAGGTCGGCCACCGCCATAAAAAACAAGACAAACTATCGGGAGGTGAGCCAAGAGGCAAACCTCCATGAGGTGAGCTAGGAGCCAAAACTCCGCAAGGTAAGCCAAGAGTCAATCCGAGAACACTTGGTGATCCATGCGCCAAACCTTCCAAAAGGCAACACTACCACTGTACCAACGATCGCAAACCACCACCGAGGTCAAGTCCCCTTGGGATGAACTGAGTATATTTAAGCAAAGAAAGGGACGCATAATAAAGTCAAAGACCGAAGAGTTTCACACAAGGTCATCTTTCATGAGATAAATGAAACCGAGTTAAACACAAACATAGTGCATCCATTTAAGGGCCATTGGTGATAATAAAATCGTGCCTTGGGGGGCTCGTACCACAACTCGTCGAACGAGCATAAAGAATACCTTATTGACCTCATCCCTCAAGAGCCACCCATGCAACCATTTTTTAAATGCAAAAAGAAAGACCACCAGATCGGCAACGACTACAAAAGATTAAGAAGCCTAAAGCCGACCTATAGCCAATAAAGCCGAGATAGGGAGCTCAATCACAACATCTACCGAACACATAAGGAGAAGTTCTTTGGACACTTCGGGCTTGGAAACCTCACACATAGAGGGGTGCATAACCGGAAATACCAAGTCGGCACTCACCCAATTAAAGGTCGCGAATCCAGGAAAAGCGTGCAACAAGTTACTGGTGAACCAACTGAGTAGAGCTCGCGCACACCAGAGGGAGCTGAAACAATCAAGTTACAAAGGAACTCGGAAACAAATTATATACTTGAGACCATATCAAGAATAACCGAACAAGCTAACACCAGGTTTTATCTCTCCTTACCAGTATTTAATTAATTATAGTATGAGCATCTAGTTTCTTATGGATTCATGAAAACCGTCGAGTTCGTCATCAACTCGGCCAAAGACCTCCCATAACCGCAATGATAACAATGACATTTGGTTAGAGGGTAATTTATTCACCCATTTTTTATTTATTTAAATTTGACTTTGATGATTTGGCTGTTGCCTGAGTTCATGATTTTACCGATATAACAAAGTCTCATTGAATATCAATGTATGTACATGTCCACTGGTTAAGTCGGATGGACTACTGCTCTTCTTCTCATATGATTGCAGGTTCACTTCAAGATGCAATGTCAAATAAAGTTTGGCAAATACTCCAAAAGAACTCGACAACAATCAAGAACTTTAAGCGCTTCACCCTTACAGAGCTCGCGCTTGGGGGGCTGTGGACCGTCATGGACTTTTGGGCTCGGCACATCGCAAGTCGGACCATCTTCCAACTTTACATGAAGACCTCGGCCCAGTACAATAGGAGGCCCGACTAAGCCCATTCGAAGAGAAGAGAAAGAAACCACCCTTTATGGACTGGGCTAGAGAATTAGAGCTCGGCCCAACACAAGATTGACCGAACTCAAGCACACACGAGAAGTTAACTGCCAAGGAGTTACCAAGGACAGGTGTCACAGTGAAGAAGACGTGGGAACTCATCTGACCAGAACCGGAGTAACCGCTGTGAAACCGACCTCCAAAGATAACCGCCGAGAAGCCTTGGAGAACTATATATAGAACTCTAAGGCCAGAGAAGAAGGGGACTCCATTTCTTTCCTTCAGACTTGTAACAACCGAGTTGATCATAAATATTCTAGAACAGGTAGGGTATTAATAATTCTATCATCAACTTTTAATTTTTTGCCAGGAACTCTTTGAGAGAAGGAAACATAGGCGCGTAACTCTTAGAAGGTTCAACATGTGGGATTATTTCATTTGATAACATGCTGATTTTTTCTACCTTTTTCTATAATAGATAAGTCAAGAGATCTTGAAAATGGAAGCAATTCTGCTGAAAAATTTAAAGCAGGAACTGTAAATTTTCTTATAGAGCTCGAGAAAACAAGATCTATTAAGGAAAGTATTCTCTTAATCATCTTTGTATGGCACATACACATTTGTATGGCACATACCTATTAAGGCAAGTGTTCTCTTAATCATCTGAAATTGACAATGAAAGAGAAGAGGAATGTGGAGTTTACTTGGAAGTTAAAGCAAAAGTTGTTCTGCCTAATTGTTGTCACCATATGTGTTTGCAGTGTTACAGAGATTGGTACATTTCTTCACCTCCATCTTAGATTCTTTCCTGTTATGTTATATTTTTAGACTATGCTGATCATATATTTGACATTAAACAAGGTTAATTTTTTGGTAGATAAAACCAAATTCTTATCTGAATTGTTGTATGGCCTTTTAGATATTGGAGTAAGAGGGGATGTGGCATCAGAATTTCATATATTTTACATTTTGGTCTTAATGGCATCAGAATTTCGTTAGCTTCCTAATTAAAATCTTTGTTGCTTTGAAGTTGAAAATCATGTGTATTGTGCATATCTTTTGTAGGTGAAAATCATATGTATTGTGCTTATCCTTTCAGGTTTTCAAAAGGATTGTGTTGTATATGCATTGGAACTAGAGCTGGCAAAATGGGCCGAGCCGGTTCGGGCCGGGCAGGGCTAGCCCGAAAAAACACAGGGCTTGGGCTTAAAAAATTGAGCCCATTTTTATATCCGGGCTTTTTGGCCCTATCCATAAAAGCCCGAGTCCGTGCCGGGCCGGCCCGATCGGGTCATGAGTAGCCCGTAAGCCCGCAAGTGCTATATGGCACGACATAATTCCCTAAAGAATATCCTAAAGTGATTAATTTGACACTAAATATTTTATGTTTTCAATATATAAAACATAAACTACACGGTGCACTGTCCATGTATATTATAAAAGCACTCGCATGATGATCTATCTATATTCTAGAACATGTTTTTATTATGTACGCACCT
Source organism: Astragalus membranaceus (assembly GCA_039519185.1). NCBI lineage: Eukaryota > Viridiplantae > Streptophyta > Magnoliopsida > Fabales > Fabaceae > Astragalus > Astragalus membranaceus. The sequence goes on along the minus strand of CM076848.1, from coordinate 138,096,159 downwards.
AATATTGACAAGTTAACATGTAAGTACTTTTCTTGACAATTTATCATATACGTATCTGTAATGTTTTTGATATTTACTTATAGTTATAACAAGTTGTTTGTTTTGTTTTGTCATAAAAGAAGTTGTTTTTTATGAATGTTGATTATCAATGTATATTGCAGTTTTGAATTAGGCAGCAAACATAAGTTGCAGCCACAATTTAAGTTTTAATGTTTTCACTTTCTTATTTTAAATTACTCTATTCCTAAAATATAAATAATAAGCATATTTTTATTTTATTTTTTATAAAAAATAATTATTTTAATTAATATTGCGTATAATGCGGGCTAGCCCGAAAAGCTCGTGGCCCGCATAGGGCTGGGCTTGGGCCACAAATGTTGAGCCCATATCTTAATCCGGGCTTTTTAGTCCAGCCCGCAAAAACCCGAGCCCGGTATGGGCCGGCCCGATATGGGCCGGGTAGCCCATTTTGCCAGCTCTAATTGGAACCACTGGACAGTATAACTGCATTTTTGGCAGCTCGTGCTACTCAACCTGGGGAAGCTGTAATCACCTACAGAACTTATCCTTAGTTATGTATTCATAATCTAATAATCTATTACATCTTGTGAGGGACAATTTAAGATTTTTAGGAAGAAAACTTGCAGTAGTTGATTGTTAGTTAAATGAGATGTTTCATATTTCTCCAGATTTTATGTTCAGTTTGTCATCCAAAAAGAATGTATAGCTTCAAAAAATGGAAAATTCTGTGTGCATAGTGATTTTTATTGGTGTGTATTAAGAACCATTTTTTTCCTGAAAAATGACATTTAGTGCTAAATGTCTAATTTTTTTAGAAAAAATAGACATTTAACATCGGTTGTTTCAAATAACTGATGCTAAATGTCATTTCCAGGACATTAAACATCAGTTGTTTCAAATAACCGATGCTAAAAGTATTTTCCACGACATTTAGCATCGGTTGTTTCAAATAACCGATGCTAAATGTCAATTTCAGGACATTTAGCATCGGTTGTTTCAAACACCCGATGCTAAATGTCATTTTTCAGACAGCAAATACAGTGATGAAATGGACATTTAGCATCGGGTATATGAGAACCCGATGTTAAAAGGGACATTTAGCGTCGGTTATTTAACCGATGCTAAATGTCCCACTTTTAGCATCGGGGGATTTAGCATCGTCGGATAACCGATGCTAAATGTCCAAAACAACCGATGCTAAATGTCTTTTTTGCACTAGTGAGTGTCTACTTTACCTCAGTGATTCTCTTTATTCCATCAGGACTTCAGCCTTTTCGAACATTTATTCTTGTGCTTCTAGATTGAATTTCCCTTTGTGCCACGGAAAGTGTTAAATCGTCTCTGCCCTAGTTCTTTTATAGCTCTTCGGCCTTGTCCTAGCCCAAAACTCTCTTTTTTTCCCTTGGCCGACAACTTAATTTATTGTGGGTGTTAACACAAAGAAGAATGCATCACAAGGGATTGTGACATAGCAGATAGATACATTCTTTTATATTTCTTGTCAGTAGGATGATGAAGCATATAAAAAATTACATCTATATGCAATGTCAGTGCCTTAAGAGCACTCAGGCCAAGTGTTCCAATATAGTACAACAGACTGAAACAACATTCGATAATGATCTACGAGGCATAAACGCATTGCAATGGCACTAATATTCCAACTTAAAACATATATCATTAAAACATAAATCAAATAGATACAACAAAAAACTGAAATTGAATAGATACAACATAAAACATAAAAAATATATAGATCCATAAATCGTAAAACATATATAGCTATTATCATAAACCCTAAATAGAAACAACAAAATCGTATAATGAAAATATTTCATAAGTGTTTGAATTTTATGATTCATTAGTGTTCTAATGAATCTTCTTGAATGATCTAAGTACATGAACTATTCAGTCATGTCTCAAGAAGATAGTGTGTTAAGAAAGAACCACGAGAGAAGGTATATATTGAAGCCTTAGAAACTAAGAATGAAGGCCTAGAGATCGTAAGAAGATAGAATAATCAAGATAGCCATAGTGGCTTCTCATGTTGAGAAATCATTTTTCAATAAGCGACCCAATAGAAGAAGGCAGTGGCAAGAATCTTCTCAAGATGAGAAGACACAAGCCATATAGCTTCTCAAGATGAGAAAGGGCAAATCAAGCAGCTTCTTAGGAATAGAAGACTCATGCCATGATGTATCACAAGAATAGAAGAAACTATAAGAAACTTCTATGACAATAGAAGATTCAACATTAGAAGCTTGTGTGACATTAGAAGATTCAACATCTGAATCCTCTCAAAGAACAAAAGATACATCATTAGTCTCTAAAGTATCAGAAGACACATGATCATACCTTCTTAAAGATCAGATTTATTTATGAAGATCAATATTCTCCTATGAAAAGAAGCATTCAAGTGTTAAAATCAAGTTCAGAAGAAACAATCGACTAAAGCTAGGTGCCTCTGCTGCAAGTACAGTTTTCCTTTTCTTGCAAAAGTATAAGAAAGTACAACTGTTTTTCAGCAAAAGTACCAATAGCTATATTGACTTTTGAGGCCTCTTCCAACGACTCTATTGAGATCCAAGTATTATAAATACACTATGGATAACTTTATTAGAGATAAGAGAGAGTATACTTAAATTTTTCTATCTTCTGAAGTAGCTTCTTAGAAGCTTATTAGGTACCTACCTTCTCTTATACACACTCACAATGGATACCTTTGTGTCAATTATTTCTTACCCTCACAATGGAAAATATTGCAAATACTCACCGGGGGTGAAGAGTGGACGTAGCCCTGATTGATTGGGGTGAATTGTGACACCCCTTTCCCGAAAATAATTTTATAAAGAAATTTACCGAAAATTAGAGGACCGTCTTTGAATAAATTAAAATTTTATGAATAAAATAAAACTTTAAAAGATTTACATATTGGATTTAACTCTCTTTTTTTTCACACTTGGAAAAAAGGCACCACATGCATCATTCTTTATCTATAATTACAAGGACTTATAATAAATTCAGTTTAAATAGAAATACGTTGAAATAAAACCCATCATCCCGACATCACACCTAGTTAGAGCCTGACAACATTTGGTTGCGTCCCATATCCAAAAACATCATCCCACTGAAATAGCCTTCCAACCAAGACACGTAACCGGTCACAATTATCTGAAAATGGTGTTTGTACGATGAGAATCACATTCGAGCCTATTAAGACCACAAGATAAACATCAAGACAAACACTAGTCTCATTTAATTTAAGCACAACAAAAAATTCACTGAATAACATACAGTGAAAGAACATGTATTTAAAAACAACATATAGGTTACACCTCTTCATGCAAAGGTAAAAGGTTAAACTTGATAAATTCTTATATAAAGTTGTTGACACCCGTTTTCACCGAGCGCTACTCGGCTGGCATAGAATCGGCTTGCCGAGGGCCGAAGGCTGATTCCCGTCGGCAAAAATAGAAATTTCAGCTGCTTGGGGTCTAAATTGACTATACATGACCACATGGCTAAGATAAACAATTGAGGTGCCTACTCGGCTGACGCCTGATTGGCCGAAGTAATACTCGTCTGAGACAAATCGGCTTGACGTGGCTACTAAGTTTATATAGACTTAGAGGCTAATACTTGGTCTTAATGTGTTCATATAATTATTTATTAAATAATTATATGATTTATTAAAGTAAATATAATGGAGAAAGGCCAAGCCAAGTTACGGTAACCACCTTCCTAAATTTATGGGAAGTGGGCATGAGGAGTTGGCTGGGGTAAAGAAGCTTGCTTTGGGAGAAAGAATTCAACGCACGTGGACACATTTAGACGTTGGAGCGGATAAGACAACATGGAGAAGCGCCGAAGAAGTGGAAGCGAGATATTTTGACCCCACTACCCGTGCTAGTGGAAGAGTGCTTCCTAGTTTTTAGGTCCTGGATGTAATGTAGTGCGTTGATCTTGATTAATCCAATAGTAGGCCATTGTTGGCTTGAATAGTGGCCGACGAGGGCCTATGTATATAAATAGGAGAGCAATTGTACATAATAGAGACATCAATCAAATCAAACTCTACGTTTATTTTTATATATCTTCTTTATCGCATTCATCTTTTCTTTTATGCATTAGCCAGTAGTATAATCCAACCCTCGCAGTCCCCTCTCACCTAACCTGGCCCTTTCTAGAGAGTCAGGATACCCACCGTCAAGGAGCAAAGTTCCCTCATTGACGCAATCGCTTGAAGAACAAGGAATCAAAGAACTTGCTCAAACCCCTGGCCGAATCCACGGCTAGGACCTAAGAGTTTGAACCAAGGAACAACAAAAGTAAATCAAGCAACTCATTACAAACATCAATTTTACAAGAGATAATTACAAGCCATAAGTCGTTATAAATCATAAACCCACACAAGTCACAAATGTATGATATGCATGTCTCATTCAGCGCACACAAACATGTCTCTCTAGACTCAAGAAAAAAATGAGAACCATATTTGCCTTACCCTAGGGCTAGATGACTCAAACTCAATGACATGTAACCAAACATAGTAGCACCTGAGCACCATCTTCACCTCTCACAGGCTAGGTAGCTCAGACCCAAGCATATTGTAATAACGTCTACTAAAAACTAAGCCTTCGGCCAACCATTGCGTCGAGACCTGGGACTTCTTCACAACTGTTTTGCAGGATTCACCCCAATCTGACATATCACTGGAGGCCTGCTGGAGGTGACAAACACAGGAGGCTCGCCCAGAAAAGATGAATGGCACCGTAACGCTTGATCGGGTGGACTATCCACAAAGGAATGCTGGGAAACGCCACACCAAATTGGCCACTGGTGAAACCCTCTTCGTAGATCCTCCACCAGAAGACTGAGGGAGAGGTCCTGCTCAACTGCATCCCAAATCTACCGACCTATCACATTTGAATCTTTTGCACAATCCCACAATCTTCAAAAGTAATCTGCAGGAAAACACCCATAGCTCTAAAAGATCTACAACTCCCAAAGGCAATCCCTGAATTGTGAACTCTGCTAGGATTACGCTGAAGATTCAAGAAGGTATAGGTGATTCCACCAAAATGAAGAAACGACATTGCATTGACGAAACAACAGAGGTACCGAGGAATCAACACCCCAAACCCTCTTTTTATACCAGGGGAGGAACATATTACAAACATGGGCATTTATGATGGCACAAAATACGCCAGTCAAAGTGAAACTCTCGAGAAGACAAAGTCAGAGACAAACGGTTAAAGGTCCAGACATGTCTCGTCACCTACAGGAACCTGAACCTCCAACATTTGCCGATGATCCGGCCACACACTACAAGAAAATCGACGATTTCCGACGGCAATTTCCGTCGCAAATGCAGCAATTTTCGTCGGAAATTGACGTTTCCGACGAACTTTCCGACGGACAAAAAGTCGTCGCAAAATCGCTCGTCACAAATTTTTTCCGACGGAGTTTTTCGTCGCAAATTTGTTCGTCGCAAAGTCGTCGGAAACTCGTCGCAAATTTCTGTGGCAAAGTCGTCGCAAACGCTGACACATTTTCGTCGCAAATCCATCGGAAATCCGTCGGAAATTTAAAAAAAAATAAAAAAAAAATAAATTATACAAAATTAAATACATTTCATTCAAATTCAATTCTTTTTCTTTTGAACGTCAATTCAATTCTTTACATATACAATCAATGTTTACATCATAAGCCATCTTGCAATAAATATAATAAAGCATTTCAACCATTTCAACAACAACAAAGGAATGAACATACATTCAGCAAAAGGGTTCAGTTGCAAGGGTTCATAAAATTCTAAAAAGACAAATACATTATAAGGGTTTTGCATTCTGTGACTATTGGTCATTAGGTTTCCAAGTTCTTCTTGCCCTGCCATTAGAAAAAGAAACAAACTTGCATCAATATTGTAGTCTTTTCTTTCTTTCTTTCTTTCTTTCTTTCTTTCTTTCTTTCTTTCTTTCTTTCTTTCTTCGTTCTCCTGTCTGTAAAGACAGATAAGTAATCATCTCGAATTCTTGCTCAGCATCATTAACCTCATCTCGAAGACCCTTCATTTTCTCCTCCATGTCAGATTCTTCTGCCTGCATTGTGTGAGCAAAATCACCATAAAAATTATAGTAGCAGAGAAGGGTAAGGAAAAGAGAACCATAAACTAAAATAATTATCCATGATAGGGATTAGGAGAACCTGAGTATTTTTCACATGCTGCTCATGAATATCCTGCACTTGTTTTTCAAGTATTTTGAGCTGTTGCGCCATCTTCTGTAAACACATTACATTAGCTGCTGATAATATCCAACTGTTGCATAAGCAAATACATTACCTGCTGATCAGCAAACAACAGCCCTCTTCCTCTCAACAGCAGGCAACAATTTTGAACAAGTGACCTCAGAGCCCATTACAGGAGCAAGCAGAGAGATAGCACGAAGAATGGTCATCCGATACAAATAGTGTGGATTGTTAATCATCTCCAAAACCTGTCCCACAGATACATGTGAAGTTGCATTCAGGACAACAAAAAAAGTAATGGCGAATAAAAGAAGATATTTCAATGAAACCCATCTTCAGTCCCTACCATAAAACCCCATAGGATAATATTACAGATGAACTCCCTATAATAGAGGCCAGAGCCAAGACAGATAAAGGCTGAACAGAAAAACGCTAATTTTAGCCGCAGTGCAAAATTCAATTCGACTGAGGACCTTTTTTTGTACATGACTTCATCTTTAATCAAGTAGAATCAGAAAAGCAAATAACTACAATATAGCAAACTGAAAACAATCCAAGATGAGTGCAGGTATCTAAGACCTCAATCTATAGACAGCTGCAAACAGTGGAAGATTTTCACACTGTCCCCTACTTCACTTCCCATGATGGCTCAAGAGCAAACCACTTTCTTCCAGTATTCCAATTGAAAACCGGCAGGCTCATTAATTCATTTACAGTATATTCCATTATTTTCTAAAGAAAGGAATATATCAAAATCAAACTATGAAGAGAAAGAGGTATAGAAGTGCATTTCCAGCAGAAGATAAAGACACGCATAGAGAGAAAATAATCGAACACATGGTAGTAAATACTAAATAATAAATCAAACAAATAGACGAACCTAGGAAACTATGTGCTGCATAGCCCACTCAGGACCAAACTCTTCAGCTAGCCGTTTCAAGTTGTTAGCAGCTGCTTCCCGAATTGAATGAACCTACAAAAAACAAAAATAGTAATTTTAAATATGAAGTTCACAAAATGCGTTCATACTAATAAGAAAGTGAAGAGCTCAAACCTTATCCTGTAACCATTGCATGCAAAGGGCACCAAGCCTGTCGTCAAAAAATTCAACCCCCAATTGACTTGCCAACAGGGGTATATACTCTATAATTGCAAACATTCAGCAGACAAGAATGTAAACGCATTTAAAGCAGATGCTGCAAAATGAAAATATGGTTAGCAATTAGTTTCATTTGCTTCAGCTCCAGTCTATATATAGATGCATCAAAAGATCAATTTTCACAAACATTGACATTAAAAACTTACAATCTTTCCTGGCAGTCTTTGAAGCCTCTTAAGTATAGACAAACGAATATCAAGCCCTAAAATCAAGAAAGAAAAACAAAACCAAAAATTAAATAGACAACCGAATGTGCATAGGATATGTATTGTAAGAAAACCATGCAAAATTGAAATCTGAGACGACTTACCAATATTCTTAAGGACAACTTCAAGTACTAGAACTACACTCCCAAAGACTTGTTTATGAACATCATTTGCTATAGAAGACCTACAAAACCAAGTTAAATAGATGATGACATTTATTAATCCTAAGGTTTCTCCTCGTCTGATTGAGAGCATGGCGGATCGGAATTAACAAAGAAGTCATCCACTAAAATCAATAACAAAAGGTAGGTATGTTTGTTATGTCAAATTTGAACAATAAACAGAATTCCCACATAGATTCTACAAAAAATTGCTAACTTAAAGAACAAAAGCATTTTGTCATATAAACATTAGGTAAATAAGCATCTATCAACATATGTGTAGAATCTACAGGTCATGGGAGAAATTTGCAATAGTCTCAACAGCATTTTCCTCTAGTTGAGGCTTATCTTGACGAAGGATTAGTGTCTACAATTTTGAGAACTTGGGAACAAGAGATAGGACCAAGTTATTCAAATTCTTGTTGCACCTGAAAAAAGGAATTGCATAATAATCTTGTTATTACTACATTCCAACAACTCCACAATACTGCAATAAATAAGCATACATCAGTTTCTTCTTCTAAAATTAAGCATAACACCAAGCACTTTCATACCAATGAACCAAAATAAGCATTCCTTTTTTTACCACAAAATAAGTATTCTTCAAAATCACTAACTTTTATGAAGATTTCTCAGAAGAATGCCAAAGATGCGATGTGAGCAAATCAATTGAATTCAAAACTGAAACATGATCTCCAAGAACGTTCAGTTAAACATGCATACAAACAGATCAAGATCATTTAAACATATATACATACAGATCATGCATATAAACATATATACAACAAACAAAATACAAACAGATCAAGATCATTTAAACATATATACACACAGATCATGCATATAAACATATATACAACAAACAGAATACAAACAGATCAAGATAATTTAGTATTTGCAGTTTGTTAGAACAGATCAAGATACATGAGTGGAGTCAAAGAAAATAACCAAAGGGGAGCCAAAAAAGTTCAGCCAAAAAAGTGTTGTGTCAATGGTTTTGATTGCACGTAGAAGGGGAGCTCCTGAGAAGTGAGAACTAACCAAAGGACAACTATATACACAGATTTGTAAATAATAGGAAAATTGAGAGACTAAAACAAAAGTAGTTGATTAGAGCCTATATCCTAAATTGAACGGACTATGTCATTTGACTATTCAACAAGTATGCATTGCCAGACCTGTAACCAAAACCACACCATCTACCAGTACAAATCTCACATTGCACAACAATCCAAATACACAAACACAACCCCACCACATTTATTCAGTTCCCATCAGCAAGGCAAAAAGAAAAACCAACAGTTAAACTCTATCTAAGAGTACACCAGTACTTAGAACAAGTAGCCTACACCAGAACTTAAAACAAGGAAAAAACATCAACTACAAATAAAAGACCATACACCAACTAGGCTTGCAACATTCCAGCTTGCACAAATAAAAGACCACCAACTGCTCAAAAATTGAAGTAAATGTAAGAAAGCTACTTAAAATTTATTGAAGTATAAAATTGAAGTAGACATGAGGAATTTACCTAGCAGTTGACAAGGAAGCAGCTTCAACCCAAGAGTTCAAAGAAGCATCAAATGAATAAACCTCATCAGTAGCATCTTCAGACCAGCCACATCCAGAAAATATAGACGAGTTTGTTCTTGTTGTTTCGTGTGTGAAACTCCCAGCAGATAGTACCCCATCATTTGATGTCTCTTTAGTAGAAGATTCAACCCTCTCCAATTTCTTGGAAGGCACATGTGATACTAGATTTCTTGAGCCATTTTCATAATCATTCTTCTTAACTTTAAGGAATTCAAGCTTTGGTTGAAGAGATCTACAAAAAAAAAGTAGATACTAAGTGATCCAGCTACCCTTTCATCTTCTCTCTATCACACAAGTTTTTTTATCTTCTTGTTAATTAGCAATTTAAAGTGAATACAAAATGTAGAAAATAAAAAAAAATATGTTTTTAGATATTAAAAAGGTGTTTAGTTAACCATGCAACTAACCCAATTGAATCTTCAGATCGCTCCAGAGATTTCTTCAGCTCAACTATTCTTGTCTTTTTAAGCTTCTCAAACAAAGCCCTGATATAGCCTCTTTTTTTTTGAATATATAGCCCTGATATAGCCATTTTAACATGAAACAATAATGAGATGCAACATACAATTTTTATGAAACCTTCAAAGGGTAAAAAGGTAGTCCCTCCATCTTTTTGAGACACACTTAAGGGCTGAATGATATTTTCTAGGAACTCTTGCTTCTCAAACAATAGCGCTATAGTGCAGCTTATGACATAACTTATAGGCATATAGCAAGCAATAGCAGTTTGTTAAAATTTTACTATGCGATTAGACAGCACTGGAGGCAACTAGACTTTGATTTGACATAGGAAATTGTTTGAGGAACCTGTGGAATCCTGATATCCTTTACACATACACCCAAGACATTATAGTCTCAGAAGTCATACACTTATATAATTATTTCAGAAGTCATATACACATACAATTACTTCAAACAAGGTTGCAAGACTTTTGTTGGAGGAGGTATCATGCTAGGGCCCTTAGGGGGTAAAAAGGAGATCCTAGGGAAAAATTTGAACAACTTATTGAAACTGTGCTGAACTATCGTCTTAAAGATAAAGTTCAATTCAATGATTAAACAGAGTAAAGTTTGTAATTAAATATGAAAATGGAAACCCTATGAATGACATCCATGTAGTCAAAAGCAAAAATTGAAAACTATGATAAATAGAAAGACTATAACAAAGAGAAAGGAAAACATTATTAGTACATGATGCTTGGTAAGCCTTCTGCGAATATCAAGTGGCAAGAACTTCTTGTTCTTATAAGCTTCCCTCAATACAGATTTCTGCTTCTGAGAAATCACAGTCAAAACCTGAGCTATCGACAATCTCACCACCTTGCTGCAACCAAAAATCATCGCATAAACAAAAACACGTCACGCAAAAGAGGGATTTTAATATTAATTAAAAAAATTAGGGTTAGAAGAAAAAAAGATGGAATTTTTACATCTTGGAGAGTTTGTTAGGGGCACCACCGGTGACCTTAGGCACACGGAGCAATGCAATCTCGGCCTTGAGATCTTTCAGCTGAGCCAATAGATCAGCCTTTGGCTTCTGCCTCAACTCGTGAACCTTGATCCTCGCTGTGAAACCAAAACACAATCAATCATTTATAAATACTAAAAATTTTGAAACCCCAAAAATTTGAAATCCCACAAAAACGTAAGTAGAGTGAAGCCATATCAAACCCAGAATCTCTAAAAACGAAAAAGAAATAGAAACCCCAGATGTTTTAAATTTGAAACCCTAAAAACGAAACAAGAGGAAACAACAGAATAAGGATTGAAAAGAAGAACTACGAGAGGACGGGAAGAAGAGAATCTTAGGAAGAAAGCTTACCACTTGGAAGAGAACCAAATGAAGACGACAAAAAGAGAGATTGAGAAGCTTCTTCCCTCTGTGAGAGAGTTGCAAGAGAGAGGGGACCGATTCTGCGATTCCGTGAATGAGAGAGGGACAACGCCTGAGGAAGAAGAAGCCATTTTCTGGTTATGGTTCGGATTGGCGGTGAGGAGGAGCGATTCTTCTTTTCAGTCGTGGAGGTGAACTGTGGTTGAAGAGGGGAAGACGAAATGGTGGTGGTAGGCTGAGCAACGAAAGGGGTGAAGGCTGGTGGAGGCGGAGGCGGAGGCTGAGAGTGAAAGGTGAGAGGGAGAGGGAGGGCGTGAAATGAGAGGCTCGTGGAAGGGCTTCCCTTTAATTTAGGATATGTTACTTTGCGATGGACTTTTAGCGTTTTCCGACGGACATAGTCGTCGCAAATTTGCGACGAAACATGTTTTCGTCGGAAATGAAAGCGGGAAATTAAGCGCCTTTTTTTCCTGAACATTTGCGACGACTTTTTCGTCGGAAATCCGTCGGAAATTGCGACGAATAAGAGTTCGTCGGAAAAAAAGGCAGGAAAAAGCACTTATTCTTGTAGTGACACACGCGCCGATCCAAAGCTTAGGGGACTCAGAAGCAGTAACTATAATTGAGCCCTACTTGTCTTAGAGCGACTTCTCACTCTGTGCTCGTCACTCGAGGGAGTGTGTTCACAAACGGACCGATCGCTACTCATGAGGCTCGGTTATGACAGAGCAACTAAAGGACCAGTTTTAGCAAGCGCGCCTCCCCTCTTGTCACAAGGCCAACCCCCTCAGGTCATTCGATCTAGTCGTTCGGCCTCACCATTAGCCCTCATCATCCGGCCACACCATCATTTGTAAGAAGTGTAGTCACGCAATTTTCTCCTTGATTTCCCGCAACGACTATAATAGCCATAAATAGCATTTATCTCCTGAGATACGAAACGTACTATATATACCAGCCAGAAAGGCCAATTAAAGGACCCTGAATATGATACTCACTCTCTATACTATACTTTCATAATTATCTTACTATTGTGTCCAATCTAGATCCTACTCAGGAAATAGATAGGAACGAAGATATCAAATCTATGGGATGATACCGAAGCGGTATGCTCTATAGTGTCGTTGTCATTTTAAAGTAGAGTATGCAATGAAGATATCAAACAGCCAAAATACGATTCTGTTAATGCATACATATAAATTAATTATAAAATCTTTTCCATTTTTTATTTTTTTCAATACAAGTATTTTTCCACGAGCATTGTGGTATTACCAACTTGTTAAAAAAAAGCCTATTGATTACTTTTTTTGCATAATTACTAGAAAAATCTTATATGGAAAAATGCTTATATTAAAGAATATAACTACTTATTAAAAAAATTTAAATTATATTAAAAATAAAATTATTTATATAAATGTAATTCATTGATTCTTTTTGCACCGGTCAACGATTCTTTTTCCATTATAAATTATTTACTTGTAAAAACAGTTTGAATTCATCGAGTTGATCCAATTTTTTAATAAACACATCCTAATAAAGAAAAGTTATATTTATTATTATATTCATAAGGCATTGTAATATTTGACTACGAAAAATTTAACAAGGTATTCCTTAAAAGTTTTTTTTTTGACAGCTCCTTAAAAGTTAATTATATCAAAAAACATATGTACTTATTTGAAAAACAAATTAAATTTATTTACTTGTATCCTTAAATTGCATATTATTACTTCAATATTAGACTACAAAATGCTTAATCATTATAAAATATCAATTTTAATAATATTATTAAATAACTTCCATTTGTCTCTTATAGTATACACCAGCTGATATTAAATGATAAATAATTTTATATAATTTGGTTTGAATATCATTAAATTTGGAACATTACCACGGTGCTGGTATGATCGGTTAAATTTTCTATAAATTCAAACGGATGTTTGTATTTGAAGTCATTCTGCATCTATGGCAACTCTAAATACAACCACAAACATTGTGATAGCATTATTACTTCTAGTAATAATACTTTCATTTGAGGCTAGTGAGGCACAACGTATAGTTGTAAAAGTCAACAATAATGAACCTACAAAAAATCTCACTGTTCATTGCAAATCCAAGAATGACGATCTAGGATTCCATACACTCATTCCCGGAGAAGATTTCACCATAAATTTCCATGCAAGTTTTTGGGGTAAAACATTATTCTTTTGCAGCTTTAAATGGCCAGACCAACAAAAAACTCATTATTTAGACATTTACAAACAATGGCGAGATCGAGGTTGTAACAAACTTTGGTGGAATATAGATGAATGTGGTGGGTGTCAGATTTGTAATCAGGATCCTCGACTTCATATGTGTTTACGTTGGAATGACGACCTTTCAAATGTGTGCACCAAATATAAGGAAGTAGGTGCAAGAAATTTTATGTTGATGTAATGTCGTGTCAATTGATATAAAATCCAAGAAACATCCATCTTATGAGTTTTTTCTTGATTATTATATAATTTTACATGTTTTAAAGTAACTAATTCTTATTGTGGGTCACTCACTGTTGGATGTGTTAAAGAAATTAAAATTCTGAAATAATAAATACTAGTATCCTTACCCGTGCGAAGCATGGGAAAAATTTTCTTAAAGATTTATATTAATTAATAAATCGTTTAAAAATATTGCAAGTTAAAAAATGTTAAGAAAGTTTTAGTAATATAAAATAAAATTTGTTATGGTTGATAAATAATTAAATCGAACTATATGATATTGTTAGATATTAGAACATAAAATGACACTTTTAACATAAGATGAATTATGGTTCCATTAATTGAATTGGAATACCTTTTATATGCTTTATAATACTATATATATATATATATATATATATATATGTATATATTACTAAAATACTATTGTACACATAAGAATCTATATTACTAAAATACTCTTGTACACATAAGAATCTTTTTTTATAAGCATCTTTTGATTTAATTTTAGATTTGATCAAAAAATTTTTAAATAAATTTACCTAAGTAATAAAATTCTATTCAGGAAAAATAATGGGAACAAAAAATAAATAATGTAATATATAGGCCCGTACTACGCATGGTATATAGTAAAAAACTATAAATGTTATGTTTTTTGTCTCAAAAAAAATATAAATATTTATATTTTTTTTGAGACAAAAAACATAACATTTAAAATGTTAATTCTATGTTGAAATTATATTAATACGAAATTTGATAAAGATACATAAATAATTAAAGAGTAGGAGATTGTCAACAAAAATGTTAAATAGTAGTTGCCTTATAAGGTGAGGGATTATGGAAGTCACTTGTTAGTGTTTTATATTATATCCAACAGTCAATTTATTGGTACCCGTACTGACTGGAGACTTAGTAGACCCATTACCCTAAAATCCACCTAAATAGTAATATTATATAACGTACAAAAAAAAGTATACATAAATAATCATTATGAGAAAAAGGAATGAAAAAAAACTGAATAATATACAATGCGCATGGCTACACACAGTGTTTAACAATAATATCAATTTTATGTTTAAAGTTGTATTAATATAAAATTTTATTAAAATATTCCTCAATAGTTATTTAAATATTTATATTACGTTACTTAAATTATGTCTGATTTAACAAAATTATATCTCTATTTATAAGTTTTTATCAAACACCTCTTCTAACATGTTAAAGGAGTAAGTAATAAAGATACATATGTAATTTTATGCGAATATGCTTCCTTATATTTCTTTGTGCAAATGATTTATATCGTTAATATTGATTACATATAATTTAAGTTTAAATACAATGGAGATCCCTAAACTATTAAGAAATTTCTAAACAGATTGTTAAACTAAAAATTTGTAATTGACTGGTTCTTGATTTTGAAAGCACTTTTATTGTTCTTCTATGCATGAATGTCACACCCCGATATTTTTAACATGTAAAAATACCCAAGTGCACCAAACTATAACCATCAGAGATAATAATTCCTGCTCAGACACTGAATACCACTATAAAATTTTTGCTGAAATATAACATAACCGTCTTATATATACACAAATAAGACCATACGGTACTCAGACCATAAACTGTCAGCAACTAGGGTAGTCAGAGTCATACAAGAAAGCGGAATGAAAGATAACTATAACACTAATGCCATAGTGCTGTGATACATAGACACCATAAGGAAAATAAACTTAAACATAAAGTTAAGTCATCATCCATCTCTCGGGGCCACCTACTCGTGCCTCTGAGGTTTCTTCTGTCCCTGTTTATCTGTAAAACAACAACATTTAAATAGTGAGATACAATCTCAGTGAGTTCTACCGAGACCCCTACTAGCACTCTCGGTTCAGTTATGCGACCATTTGAACGCGTCACCGACTGCGCGAACGCTAAGCTGCGGTGTATCACATTCTTTAACTTTTAATATAATGCCGACTGCGCGAACGCTAAGCTGCGGCTAACCTGTTATAACTTGGTACGACACCGACTGCGCGAACGCTAAGCTGCGATGAACCGCACTGTACGACACCGACTGCGCGAACGCTAAGCTGCGGTGTATCGCACAACAAACAATTTAACATAACACCGACTGCGCGAACGCTAAGCTGCGGCGAACCCCATAACCAATAGTGTTTCCTAACGGCACGGAGCCTAGGGTAAGGGTTCATGACTACCCCGCCTAGTATGTCAACATGGTTCGTCACCCAAACTCGATATAGTATATATATCTACAATACTTTACCACGTAGGACTCATAGTCCGCTTTGTTATCAATAAAACATATTCGCACACGTATGCTATTATTCGGTTTTTCGAAACGATTTGGACATCAAAAGTATTTTATAAAACCTTTTTGAAACATACCCAAAATCATGGCATTATAAGCCTAACCGGTTAGGAAAGGATTAGGAAAGGATTGGAATCGAAGCGGAATCATCTAGGGCACTTTGAAAAATTTGGACAGAACCATGCGCACGGATCGTGCTCCTGGGACGCACGGATCGTGCGCATGCGCACGGATCGTGCCCCTGGGACGCACGGATCGTGCCCCTGGGACGCACGGATCGTGCTCCATGTTAAGCATTTTAAAAATCTGAAACCGAACCAGGCGCACGGATCGTGCCCCTGGGACGCACGGATCGTGCTCATTTGATAGCATTGCAAAAATAGCCTTTTTCATGAAAATTCGCTTTCCGATTAATCCGAAACTCGCTCCGATCGATTCCTAACTCGAAAACTGATCATACCAGGCAATATTCCAGTCCAAGCAACATCAAACATTCAAGCAATTCAATCAAAAACCCAACAATTACGAATTTCGTCGAAACGCGATATATTCCAAAATAACGTTTTCGACTCAAAATCTTTCGAAACCAAGTCACACAAAATGCATTTCAAAACGGAATAAGCCTAAACGTGAGTAAAACTCACCCTTGAATCGAGGGTCGATATCGAGCCGAATTTGCCGAGACTTGAAAACTCTCGAACGGAACCCTATTTCACCAAAACGCTCCAAACTTCGATTCGAACTTCACAACGCGATCAATCCGCTCCTAGCTTCGATCCTAAACATAACCCAATCATCGACACAACCTATCAATCCTTGATTTCAACAAATTTCCAACAAAACCCTCTAAATTTCGTAGGTCACAAAAAGGGGAAAAAATTGGATGAAATCTTACCTAGCTCTTGGGTTATGATGAGGGAGAGGAGATGATGAATTTTGGAGGGGTGGGTTCACCTCTTCTTCTCCCTTTCTCTTCTCCTTTCTTCTTCTTCTTCTTCTATCCTTCTCTTCTTTCTTTTCTCTTCTTTCTTTCCTTCTCTTCTGTTCGCGTTTCCTTTCTTTTATTTCTTTCTTTAACACACACACACACACACACACACACACATATTTAGTTAATAAATAAATGGTAACGTGGTCCAATTACCATATTGATCTTAATCCCTTATTTCGATTCCAAAACTTCCTTGACCCGTATTATCCGGTTAACGATCCAATGACAACCAATAAATAATTTTAGCACTCAATAAATTTACCAGTCAAGTACTAAATTATTCCAATTGAGTTAACATCCAAATAATTCGTCTAATTATTTTGAGGATGTTACAATGAACATTTCCATTAAGAAATAATATTGATGCCAATGATGAGCTGCATAATAAATGCACATTATATTTTTACTGGAACAACACATTATTTTTTTTGAGGTAAGTGCATTATTTCATTGCCAACATGCATTGCCAGGATCTTCATTTTAAATCTCACGAATTTTTTTATACATATAAACAACAAATTTATCTCTATGAAAACGGAATCCCAAAAAAATATAGCTGAGAAAAACCAAAAATAATTAAAAATATAATGCAATACCATTGATTATTTCAATTCCAGTGTCTCGAGTGATGATGTATATTTATTCCTTCCACCATAGATTATTTCTATACCAATCTCTTAGGGACAAATAGTATATTCTCAGTGCAAGGTTTGCTTGCTAAAGCACACAGTCTTTCTCCTTGAGATTTTACCGTTAGACAACACCCTTCCAAGGTGAATCATCTACAGTGCCCCGCTCAGCTATCAAGAACATTTCGTCTGTTTTGATATGCAAAAAAAATTATTAAATTGAAGAAGTAGAACTCATGAAAAATTTTGAGATGAAATTCATATATAAGCTAAGGATATGCAAAATCAAAGTCTACTAAATGGACTACTAAAATGACTCATACCAATAAATTGAAGAACTAAATAGGTATGGGTAGACCTATTTAGAAATTGAACGTACATTTTAGTTTTTGATTTATTAAAATAATAGTTTTAAATTTAGCAAAGTAAATAACAAAATTTTAAATAAATAACTTGTTAAAACTGATTATTTTATTTATGGCTCATTTGAAACAAAAAATAGTAAAATTCATTCGAGAGGCTCCACCTAAATGCAATTTTAAACAGATATATTACTGTTATTTGATGACTATCTATATTTTTTATGGTTATTATAGTAAAAAAATCAATTAAATGATTAATATTGAGTAATTAGTTATTTTATAGTAAAACTACATCTTAGTTTTAATAGTGGTTATTGTGTTTTTTTACATTTGGTTAATTGAATATTGGGAAAAGTTAACACTTAATACTAAATTAAAATTGCTAATATAAATTTACTTATACATTTAAAATAGAACTTAATATGAAAGCCACACAAAAAAAGAATGTCTTGTGACCAAATTCTAGAAATTATAGAGAAGACGATATTTACCTTACAGAATTGAGGGATGTTGACTCAATGCCAAAACACATAGGGTTTAAACATTATAAAAAAATTTAATATTGAGCGACTCATCCAGAAAATCATAAAAAAGTGCTCTATGAAAAGTAACAAAAAAACCCGTGTAGAGAATATCTCATTTACAAAGTCTATACCTCTGAGATAAACACTATACAACTGATAAGACAATAGAAACATTAAGTAAACAAAAGATCCAAATATATGGCCATTGCATGCATGAAGAAGGAACACTTACAGAAAAACATAAACCCCGATTATATTTGGCGGTCCCCCCCTCATTTTTTTTTGGTTTCTTTGATGTTGGGCACTCCAGTGTTGTCGATCTTCTATTAACAACGAGTTCCTGAACTTACTAATTTTAGTTGTAAACTCATTTATGTGCAAATAGATTTGTGATATCTTTCCAATCACATATGTGGGGTGCATAGTAAATCAATAAAAAAAAACTAACATATCAATTCACAACTTGAATCCCTCTATATATATTATGCGCAAAAGAAGCAAAACACGTTTTAAGCAAAAATCATATAATTTTTATAATTGCAATAAAAATCAAATAATATGATTTTCTGTGTATGTGACAAAAAATCTACTAATTCGTTTCTCGCATATAAAAAAATTGGTTAAGGTTTACATTTTTTTCTTGCTTCTTCCCAACACTATTAAGAAAATCTTTACCGCCTCTTCTTTTTCTACTTCTTCCGAAAACATGTAATGGACCCAGAACACATTGGACAAGTTCATAAAATTAATACAATATATTCCACTACAACAAAAAGCAGTTTAAGCAACGCCCGAAAACCGTGGCCAAAATAGAAAAAATCATGGCCTAAAATTGAGGCCACTGTTTTGTAGGCATGGGGTAGGTGGTTGTTGCCTCAGTGGCGGACCTACCTTGTAGTGAGGGGGTTCAGTTGAACCCATTGAAAAAAAATTGCACTTACCACCTTATATATATAGCCCAAATCCCCTGAAATTTTAATTTTGAACCCTCTGAAAATTTTAAATTGCACTAGTAGACCAAGTTTTGCACCCATTTGACACTGGCCTTAAAAAATTTGACACCCCTGGGGTCTTGAGTCCGCCACTGTGTTGCCTATTCCTACAGGCCACGATTTTATAACATTAGGCCACGAAATATTAAAACCGTGGCCAGAGTTATTAAAACAAGCCACTTTTTATTTAGTCTAGTTTTCGGCCACGGTTTTCAATTGGCCACTCATAAATAACCGTGGCCTATAAGTTTAAGCCACGGTTTTCAAATGGCCACACATAAATAACTGTGGCCTATAAGTTTAAGTCCAATTTTTTTTCAAATATCAACAATTAGTCAACAAGAAATAGAAGCAAACCAAGTCATCAATCAAATCTTTTTCTAAGAATAGAAACAAACAATTGAAGTATAGCATATGGATCAAATGAACATGTCACACTACTAGAAAAACTGATATTAGAGAGGGATTTTTTAGACAGAAAATTATCCCTCACTAATAGTGAGGGATTAAGTTACGGAAATAGAAGTTTTCATCAACTTGCGTATCAGTAATGTTAGCGACGAGATTAGTGAGGAAAAATATCGCTCTCTAACGTGTCTGTACCAAATTCCCTCACAAAATGCATACCTTATGGTTAGCGACAGATATTTGAGAGAGAATACGTTCCTCGCTAAACGTGCGTCGTCGCTAAATCCCTCACTAAGACAAGTTTTTTTTTTGACACACTCACTAATTGTTTCTTAATTTCATGATTCATTAATTGTTTCTTAATTTCCTGATTTCTTGTTCCTCGATCTTGGTTCAGGAACTAAATAATTATTTGTCTGTCAGCACCTCTACGCCTGTGATTGTTGATGAGAGTCCTGATTGTGACTTTTTATGTATCGATTTCAATTTCAAGTAAAAGTACAAGTAGGTATTTACCATCTTTGGTTAAATATGATGTCTTTGGAAGTAAAAGCATAGTTAATGGATGCTGATGTTGTAACATCTAGAGTCTTTGTTTGCTAATATATCCATAGTATTGGTGGTTTCATGGTTCTCCTGATTCTTGACAGAAAGCAAGAAATGCAAGGTTCCGTCTACTTGTTTTTGCAAATTGAAGCTCTTTTTATGTAGAATGTAGAACTGTCTCGCTAGGGAGTTTCCAAAGACCAGTTTTTAGGAGATTGATGAATTGTTTGCTATAGTATTGTCTAATTCATTAAAAAGTGCTTTCTACTTTGACATTGTAGAAGGAAGGTGTATTAATAGTTTGTGGCTTAGTGCTAACAATATTCACAATGTACACTCTTGTCAAAAGGCTATTATGGTGGTGATCTATAAGTGTTCCTTTTACCATGATTCTTGTGTTTTCAACGTTTTCAGTAACTTTTGTTTTAGATTCAATGAAATTTATTTATTATTTGTGATTAGTTTTTAGGATTTGATGATGGAGTCATTTAACTAAACGTCTAAACCCCATATTCTAAAATCTGAATTAGTGGGTGGGAGTGGCCATGCTATCTAAAATAAGATGGCATTTCAAGTGTTGATCATGAAAGTACAATTTTCTTAATTATATAAATAGAATGAGGATTGAAAAATGCATTTCATAGTCTGATATGCAGTTCTATTAGATGGAATCCAAATTTAACTTTATTTTAGCAAACAAGAGTTGTGATATTTCCCTCCCAGGTTTACCTAAATTGTCCATGACCATGTGTTGCTTGTTAAGAAAGGACTTTGGTTTGCTTGTTAAAAACAATTGATACTTGCAGTTTTATCTTAATGCCAAAAATACACTTAAACTTTGTCCGCATATTAAAATAGTGCTTCTCTTGTATTATGATTATTTTATCACTAATAGCTGCTAGGTTTCTAATGCTCTAATATTCTTTATGCTCATAAGCTATTGCAACATGCTAGTTTGTGAAGGTCATTATGGATGGAGTTCCTATTGGGAGAAAAGTGGACATCAATGCTTATGACAGCTATGAAAAACTTTCCTCTGCTGTGGACAAGCTCTTTATAGGCCTCCTCCAAGGTAATATATCCATTGCCTTTTAGTTCAATAGTTGTGTCCCATGTTGTTATTGAGTGAATTTATGAGAATAATGGAAGTGAAGTGTTTGAATGTATGTGTCTTATTGGCATGGCAGGATGTTTGTATCAATAGTGAAGAGACTGCGAGTATTGAAGACTTCTGACCTCCCCGCTTTTAACCATACGTGAGTTTGACTACTTGTTACCTTACAACTAGTTTGGTTGTGATTAATATCATTGATTGATGAAATGTTGTTGTTGTTGTCGGTTGGCGGTAAGCAAGCAAGAGTAGATACTCATACACCACCTGACCTGAAGTACTGATTGAGTTCTTCAAAGATTGAGTTGCCCTTACGAGGAAGATTGTGTTTATGTAAGGTTGTTTAAGTTGCCATGTTAGAAAAATCCCTTTGAGTTGCCTATGATTCTTGATTATTCCTTTTATCTTTAGATAGAGTTTAACTGTCGGTTTTTCTTTTTGCCTTATTTCGTTGGTTAGTAGCAGTAAAATTGGAGTTTAATTGTGGGTTTTGAACTTTTAACAAAACGGTTTGCTTTTTATTCACCTTTCCTTGTTTTATTTCAAGTTACCTGTGAACTAGTCTAAGCTCTTTGATCCATCTTCGTAGGTAAATCATAGGGAGTCAGTGACATCGATACTCCCCCTGATTTTGATCTTTCTGTAAGTATCAACTTACTTCTTTAGAGTTCTCCAACACACACACACACATATATATATATATATATATATATATATATATATATATATATATTGTGATTAATAGCGTTGAAATTTGTGGTTAATTCAGTTGATTGTTAATGGTTGCAAGTTGCAACAGATTGTTATTTCTATCAACTAAGGTTAACACTTTTCTAACGTAACTGCATTAACCAAAACCAACAAAATTGTTATCAATTTTGTGTCATAATTTGTTGAGAGGTACATAGCTACAATAGCATTAGCAAGTCAGTTCTTTTGCATCCTCAACATGAAATACAAATATTTGATGAGAATTGAGTACATCATGGTAATAACATTTCTATACACAACATTGTTTATTGTTTTGAAATATTTTGATCAAATATTGCAGAACTTTAGATCCCTCTATCAGTTACTGGTTCAATTGATACCTTGAATGGTCTGGCTAATAATTTTTTATAGTGATATTGGAATTTTATTTTATGGACAGGTGGTTGGGTGAGGGGTGGGTATGTCTTGAAATTCAATCCATGTTTATGAGAAGTAATAACAAATTTGTTAGGTAGTACTTCTCCCACAAAATTTGGTTGTTCTGTTGCATGGTCATGTTTTGAGTGCCTAAATATGGGTTCTATGTGTACTCTAAGGAAAGATTTGGTTGTCTAAGACTTGTTTACTAATCTCTTTAGTGGGCTATGCTACACGATTTTGGATGTCTGTATTGTTTTAAAACTTCTATAATAATTAATTAAGGTATCCCAGTTGGTAAATTTGACTCTATGGCCCAATGGATAAGGCGCTAATTTTCTTTTTTCTAGCTGTGTCAATTCATACTTCAACTCATAATAATTCATCAACAAATAACCATAATTTTTCAGTATTCAATCAAGAAATGTTTGGCAGATATCGTTGCAATGAGTTCTAATAGGCATTAAAGAACAATTGTTGCCAGCAGAATAATTGGCCATGCTCTCAAAGAATCAAGTGTCATTGAAAACTTTCTTTGATAACGTTAATCTTTGACAAGTGAGGAGTTAAAGTTGCATGCCCATTTGTGTAGTTCACCTGAAAAGAAGCAAAAGATATACCTTCATTTATAATGTATGGATGAATGAAGCAGTAACATAGTATATGTTTGATAGAGAATGTGGTTAAAGCTGAATGAAGTTTCCAGAAGCATCAAGATTAGCGTAGTGTAACTGATTACCGTTATGGCTGTTGTATTGTAACAGATTAACTGATTTCAGTTTCTGGATTAGGGTGTTGTATATAAACCCTAAATCTTCTCTTTTGTATAATTGAGCTAATAATATGTTAGATCAATGATAATTCAGTTTCAATATTCTCTCTAGTTTTCCTTTATGGTATCAATCGCAAGTTCCGATCCATAATCCCCTTCCGCTTTCATCTTTTCTTGCTCCGAGCTTCATCAATGGCGTCGGAAACTTCTCCAGTCGCACAATCCCAAACAGAACTAGGCTCGCAGGTGTTCGTTCTTGGTGGTAGTGGCACCAATTCGTCACAAGGTTTTCATACTCCCAAATTATCCATCAAACTTGAGGATAAGAACTTTCTGATGTGGAGTCAGCAAGTCACTGGCGTAATTACGTCGTACAAACTGCATCGCCTTCTGGTTAATCCAACGATACCGCCACAGTTCAACTGTGAAGCAGATCGCATTGCGAATAATCCTTCAGAAGAGTATGAAAAGTGGCTTGTCCAGGACCAGATGGTGTTTACGTGGTTGCTATCAACTCTTTCGGAATCAGTGCTACCGCGTGTTCTCACCTGTAAACACGCACATCAGGTTTGGGATAAGATTCACAACCACTACTACTCTCATCTCAAAGCAAAGGCACGGCAACTTAGATCGGAGTTCAAGAACACAAAGAAAGGGAGCCAAACAGTTGCTGAATACTTGACGAAAATTCACGCCCTCGCTGACTCACTGATTTCAATTGGTGAGAATATCTCTGAGCAAGATCGTCTTGATGTGTTGTTGGATGGACTCCCTGAGGAGTACAATCCCTTTGTGATGATGGTTTTTGGCAGATCCTCGCCTTCACTCTCTGAAGTTGAAGCATTACTTCTGGTGCAAGAAGCACAGTTCCAGAAACATCATCAAGAACTTGGAAATGCTTCGGTTAGCGCTAATCTGGTGCAAGCTAACCATGGTGGTCGCAATGGAGGCTTTGGCAACCGTGGTAGGGGCCGTAACAATCGAGGTCGCGGCCGTGGGCGCAACCAACACTTCAACAACACAACTGCTACAACTAACTCTGGTTCCAGACCAGTTTGTCAGCTATGTGGTAAGCTTGGGCATTCGGTGATTGACTGCTGGCATAGATATGATGAGACCTTTGTTCCAAGGCACTACACATGCCCGCAACAATCCAAAGAGGAAGACCAAGATGTGAAGAAGGACACAAAGGACAAACCGAGCACTTCTACACAGCCTCATGTGAGCTATGCAACAACTACCAATGAAGAACACTCAGCTTCTCAGAATGAGGAAGAGTGGTTCGAGGACACAGGTGCGTCACACCATGTGACTTCTAATTCGAATATACTTGAGTCTAGTACACCTTATCATGGTAAAACACGAGTCTCTATGGGCAATGGCCATAAAATTCCCATTAGGTCTATAGGCACAGCCACTATAATATCACCTTATGATCCTAGAGTCAAACTTAAATTGAACAAATTGCTGCATGTTCCTCACATTAAGAAAAATCTCATATCTGTTTCAAGATTTGCAAAAGATAATAATGTAACCTTCAAATTCAATGACAAAATGTGCCTTATCCAATGTCAGGCAACTAAGAAAGTACTACTCAAAGGCTTGGTTGGACAAGATGGACTTTACTCATTCAAGTCTCTGCCCTTCAAAGTTGCAATCAAGCCTAGAGTGAAGATTTCTACTCAGCTAAAGTCAAAATTGAAGCCCTCTGTATTAGATAAATCTACTGTAAACACTGCTAGTGTAGTTAAACAATCTAGACTACCTAGTTCCTCCAAATTCAATTCTTTTTCTGAGTCAACAGTTAGCTCTAGTTCTAATTGTAATTCTGTTTCCAGTTGCAATGTTATTTCTGAATCAAATATTAGTCCTAGTTCTAAAGCATTGACTGAGTACAAGCTATGGCATTCAAGACTTGGCCATGCTAATGTAAACACAGTCAATGTAGTCCTCAAAATGTGTAATATCAAACCACCTAATAAAGCTGAGATTTCACTTTGTCATTCTTGTTGCCTTGGCAAGTCACACAAGCTGTTTGCACCAGCATCTACCACTGAATATCACCATGCTTTTGAGCTAGTTCACACAGACTTGTGGGGACCCTCTCCTACCCCCACCAAGTCTGGTTACACATATTATATTTTGTTTGTTGATGCTTATTCAAAATTCTCATGGATTTACTTGTTGAAACACAAATCTGGTGCTCTGACTGCATTCAAACAATATCAAGCATTGGTCAAGAATCAATTCAACTGCACCATCAAAGCTGTTCAGTCTGATTTTGGTGGGGAGTTCAGACCGTTTACAGAGCTCCTGACAGAACAAGGCATCAGTCATAGGCTAACATAACCTCATACCTCCCATCAGAATGGATCAGTTGAAAGAAAGCACCGGCAAATAGCTGAAATGGGTCTCTCTATGCTTGCTCAAGCTTCTTTGCCCTTGTGCTATTGGGATCACGCATTTACCACAGCTGCACAAGTCATCAACAGGCTTCCTTCATCAGCTCACTCTAATTCTTACTCACCATATCAAGTGTTGTATGGAAAATTACCCAATTACAAGCTTCTAAGGGTATTTGGATGTGCATGCTATCCTCTTTTGAGACCCTACAATAAGCATAAGTTACAGTACCGTAGTGCTTTGTGTGTTAATTTGGGTGTGTCAGCTCAACACAAAGGGTACAAGTGCCTCAATGCTGAAGGAAGAATTTATATTTCCAAAGATGTTCTATTTGAAGAAAACCTCATGCCTTATCCCACTCTGTTAAAGCAAACTACCACAACACCACAGGCCTGTTCCTCTCAATCAAATGAAGCCTCCCTACCAATACCCACTGTGCCTTTACCTGCTACAACCACAACCACTGTCTCACCAAATAATGCCACTGATATTACTATGCCATCTCCTGACTCTACCTCACTACCTCATGACAGTGAGTCTCTTGCACAACCAAACAATGTCACTGATCAGCCTATACTTCCACCTCACAATGCCTCACTCACTGAGCCACAACCAGTAAACACACACCCTATGGTGACAAGGTCACGTACAGGTCACCTGAAGCCAAAAATTTTCCTCACAGTAGCAGAGCCGTCCACAGTTAAGCAGGCCTTGCAAGATCCTAAGTGGCAAGCAGCAATGCATGCTGAGTATGAAGCTCTCACCAAGAATGGTACGTGGTCTCTAACTAGTCTTCCTCCGGGTAGACAAGCTACAGGTTGTAAATGGGTCTTTAGAGTTAAACAAAACCCTGACGGATCAATTAATAAATACAAAGCCCGTCTAGTTGCAAAAGGGTTTCATCAAGTCCATGGAAAAGATTTTGGGGAAACATTCTCCCCAGTCGTCAAACCAGCCACAATTAGGATCATTCTTACACTTGCTCTAACCCACAAATGGGAAATGCAGCAAATTGACATAAATAATGCATTCATTAATGTGTTTCTCAAGGAAGAAATCTTCATGAAACAACCACCAGGGTTCACAAGCAGTGATAAAACCCAAGTGTGTAGACTACATAGGTCTCTATATGGCCTAAAACAGGCCCCACGGGCTTGGTATGAAAGGCTGACTCAAGTGCTTCTTCAATTTGGATTTACATCTAGCAAATGTGACACATCCTTATTTGTATACTCTGCCAAAAGTACAATCTTGTATGCTCTAGTGTATGTGGATGATATCATCATCACAGGGACATCTCCCACACTCATTCATGATCTGATTTTGAAGCTAAACAAAATCTTTGCTCTCAAGGAGTTAGGCAAACCCGATTATTTCCTGGCTCTTAAACTGAAACACCTGCAGAATGGTTCACTTCTGGTTACACAGGCCAAATACATTCAAGATCTACTTCACAAAGCTAACATGGCAGGATGTAATAGCATCTCTACACCTATGGTTACTCATCCAAAACTTAGCAAACATGGCAGTGGTGTTCTGCAGAATCCTCAGCAGTACAGATCTATAATTGGTGCGCTGCAGTATGTGACTTTAAGCAGACCAGAGATCTCCTATACAGTTAACAAGTTGTGCCAATACATATCTCAGCCTCTTGAAACCCATTGGAAGGCAGCAAAAAGGCTCTTACGGTATCTCAGTGGCACACTACACTTTGGATTACTACTGCAACCTGGTACAGCAGGCGCCAAATTCTCTGTAAATGCCTACTGTGACAGTGACTGGGGAAGCGACGTGGATGACAGAAGATCCACTACTGGTCTGTGTGTATTCTTTGGTCCCAATCTCATTACATGGAGTGCAAAGAAGCAAAGTTTGGTGGCAAGGTCGAGTGCGGAGGCAGAATACAGAGCAATGGCCCAAGCCACTGCAGAACTGCTATGGCTACAATCTCTGTTGACAGAATTGAAGGTACCTCACATGACACCTAATCTGTTTTGTGATAACCTGTCTGCTGTATTACTTGCCCACAACCCAATTTTGCACTCTAGAACCAAACACATTGAGATGGACATACACTTTATAAGAGAGAAAATTGCCTCCAAAACCTTAAATGTGAAGCATGTCCCTGGATGTCAGCAAATAGCTGATATACTGACAAAACCACTCGGCACAAGTTCATTTCTGCTACTGCGTGACAAGCTCAAAGTAAGAAACTTACTTGAGCTTGACCGGGGAATGATAGAGAATGTGGTTAAAGCTGAATGAAGTTTTCCAGAAGCATCAAGATTAGCGTAGTGTAACTGATTACCGTTATGGCTGTTGTATTGTAACAGATTAACTGATTTCAGTTTTTGGATTAGGGTGTTGTATATAAACCCTAAATCTTCTCTTTTGTAATTGAGCTAATAATATGTTAGATCAATGATAATTCTGTTTCAATATTCTCTCTAGTTTTCCTTTAATGTTAAAATCAAGCAGTAATGAAATATCCCTCATTTGTGAGCTTTCTGTTAGAGCAAGCTTCAGTTCTGTTGAAGCAATCTAACAAACAGTTAATGTGTATAAATACCAAAGCGTCAACTGAACTCATTCAAGCAATACAATCACAATTCATATTCAGTTACAGTTCTTATTAAGCACAGAGTGGAAGTGCGAGAAGGAAAATCCACACCAGCTAACTTATAGTGACTCACTTAACTGCCTAGCTAACTGATAGTGACTCAACTGCCTACTAGCTAATTGCAACAGAATGATTCACAACCAAAAATTGAAATAATTAAGAATAAATCCTTAAAACAGGTTTTCTTTAAATGCCATTAATGTTCTATTAAGAACAATCAATACCTATGAGCAGTGTTTTGAATCGCACGCTATAGCGGCGGAGCGGCCTTTGGCCGCGAAGGCGACGGTGAAGCGTAGCACTTCGGCGTCGCGGACGTCATAGCGGCGATTTGGCGGAAGGCTTCACGACAGATTTCGAGTTCTGGATCAGCGCAGACCCGCTAGGTTGAAGATATAAGAAGAATGACGAAAACGCCCCTTCTTTTTTATAATGTTTAGTTATTTCATTAACGGTATTTCTGTCATTTCGTTTTTAGGTTAAATAAATTAAAAATTAGGGTTTTTTAAAAGCAGATAACTATACATATATTAAATGGTACTGTTGTTCCTGTCGTCAAAAAACGGTACTGTTCCTTTACGTCTTCTTCATGTTTTTCTGCTACGTGACTGCTGTGTGACTCTTCTCCCTTCCTTTCTTCTACGCGCAACTGTTCCTCCTCTTCAGCTGTGAGTCTCTATCTCCATCTACTCTTTATTACGTTAACTTTGCCTCTGTTACCTGTTTTTTCTATTCTTTTTTTTCTTTGTTTTTTTTCAGGTTGTTCTGTTTTTTTTCCTCTGTATTTTATTCTTGTCCTGTTTCAGTCATGGCATCCCCCTCTCAACCGCAATCCGCATCTTGTGGGTTAGTGAAGCCCACCGGAGAAAACCTTGACATTGCTTGGAAGTGGACTAGCTAGAAAGATCATATTAAAGATAGGAAATCCGTAACTTGTGATTTTTGTCATAAAACAAGTACCGGAGGAATTACTAGGGCCAAAAGACATCAAATGGGGATAACAGGAGATGTTGGAGCTTGCAAAAAAATACCACCAGAAGTGAAAGGATTGTTGAAGGAAGACTTTGAGAGGAAAAGGGGGTTAAAGGATGATGCAGCCTTGGCTGAGCTAATAGAGGAACAAGACTAGATGGCTGATTTGCAAGAAATTATGAGTATTCGACAAGGAGGAAAAAGACCAGAAAACGATTCTTCTTTGGATTCTATTGCTAAGAAGAAGAGTAATGTCAAAGGCCCATTGGATGCACTTCTTCTTAGGGACCCTGAGACAACCATCAAATTGGGTAAAGCTACCAAGCAAACAGACATAAAGGATGGTTTCGACAAGGAAGCTAGGACAAGAATAATACAATATATAGAAAGATTTTTGATTACCAACATGATTCCTTTTAATGTTGTGAATTCGAAAAGCTTTCATTTGATTCTTGCCGCTGTTGGGAACTATGGTCCTCATCTAAAGGGTCCCACCTATCATGAGTGTAGAGTTCAGCTCCTTAAAAGTGAGTTGCAATACACAAAGGTATTGATGAAAGGCCATGAAGAAGAACAAACATTGTATGGATGTTCTATTATGACAGATGCATGGACAGACAGAAAGAATAGAACATTGATTAATTTTTTGGTGAATTGTTCAAAATAGCGGCCATCCCGCTATCTACTATACCGCAATAGCATTTTTGGGGCCGACCGCTACGCTCCGCTACCCGGGATTTAAAACACTGTCTATGAGCACACCAACATTAAAAATCAGATATAAAGAAAATGAGGAGGAAATAATCTTAGCATTAGGAGTTCTCCACCTAAAAATAATGCCTCATCTAAAAATTCACTCTAGTACAGTTCTACACAACCTACTGGATTCTACACTAATGTCAATTATGTACATAATACTGGGACCATACAACCTACAACATTCACAACTACTGCAGGTTTATAAATCAAATTCAAGTCAATAGATTTAAAAATAAGAATCCAACTTCATAAGGCCATGAACATTTAAACACACATAAAGTAACTATACTAAACTACCATAATTCATATGCACTTACAGCCATCTCTAACAGATTTTTGAAAGATGTCCCTTCAGACCACAAATATAACCGCTATGCTCTTTCCATGTGTGTAACTCATTCCTTTTGCATAGTTGGGGAGTTGGGGGCATATTGTCAGCCACTCAGTACCCCTTTATTGGCATTGAAACCCGAGAAAGCAAAACCACTCCTCTATCTAGTGTTAAACCTGAGCAAGCAATATCAGCAACACAACTTTTAATTAGAGTTACAAATAGCTAACACCCACAAAAATATGACTAATAAACATTTATATTTAAAACATTACACATATTAAAGAAATCTTGACCACCTTACTGTGCTTCAATAGTAGGAATAGAATCAAAGGTAAACCAATCCAAAAAAAAAGAATCAAAGGAAAATCTTTTTCAATTAATAATCATATTAACTACTATTCAAATGTGAATACCCAATGTGTAACTTAGATAGTAATGATAGAATAAAAATCCAATCAGTAACTGCCCAATGAGTTTTTTAAGCCCTTGTCATTTAAATCCAATGTGCAAGTTAGATAGTAAATGGGCCTTTTTTTGTACCCCATCAACTCCTTTCTACCCGCACACGATATCGTAATCCCAAAAATACCCCTGACATAAATAACAAAGATTGACTTTTGGAAGATTCTCTGGTGGGGGACTGATAAGTCTATTTTTAGAGTCTTTTTAATAGTTATTTTTATTAGGTTTATTTGGTATTTTAATTATATTTTTGAGCTATTTTACTACAAATGTTTACTTTTTATTTTCAGGTTTTATTTTGAAGCAAAAGAGAAAATATGAACTAAAATGAAGAACAAAGAAAATATTTGAGGAGGAACAATTTTTGAGACAACACTAGCGCAGCACAGGGGCCCAGGGGCGCCAAGGAGCAAAACAGCAAAACTGGCGCAGCACAGGGCCCCAAGGGCGCCAAGGAGCAAAACTGGCGCAGCACAGGGCGCCAAAGGCGCCAAGGAGAAAAACTGGCGCAGCACAGGGCGCCAAGGGTGCCAAGGAGTAAAACTGGCGCAGCACAGGGCGCCAAGGAGCAAAACTGGCGCAGGACTGGTGCAGGACAGGGCGCCAAGGAGCAGCACAACTGGCGCAGGACTGGGCGCCAAGGGCGCCAAGGTCGCCAAAAAGTAGTCAATTTTGGCTGCGGCCACTTGTTGATGGCCATCTTTGCCAACTTGATTTTTTCACTTTTTTTGACCATTTTTCCCCTCCACTCAAAGTGCTTTGACCACTTGTTGATGGCTATCTTTGCCAACTTGCTTTGTCCACTTGTTGATGGCTATCTTTGCCAAAACTTGAATTGACCATTTTGCCCCTTCCCTCATATTTTCCTATAAATAGGACCTTGATCGTCACTTGTAAGTACACTTGAATTTTGTGAGAAAATCACTCTCAATAAACTCTCTAATATTCATGACTTCAATTTACTCTTCATGTTCTTTATGATTCTTGCTCTTTTACTTTCTTGCCCTTTTAATTCTTGCTCTTTTACTTTCTTGCCCTTTTAATTCTTGCTATTTTACTTTCTTGCCCTTTTAATTCTTGCTCTTTATTTTCTTGCCCATTTATTTTCTTGCTCATTTATTTTCTTGCTCTTTACTTTTCTTGCCCATTTATTTTCTTGCTCTTTTAATTCTTTCTCTTTAATTTTCTTGCTCATTTATTTTCTTGCTCTTTTAATTCTTGCTCTATATTTTCTTGCCCATTTATTTTCTTGCTCATTTATTTTCTTGCTCTTTACTTTTCTTGCCCATTTATTTTCTTGCTCTTTTAATTCTTGCACTTTACTTTTCTTGCCCTTTTATTTTCTTGCCCTTTTACTTTTTTGCTCTTCTATTTTCCAAGTCATTTAAATTCCTTGCAATTTACTTTTTAAGCAATTTACTTTCTTGTCATTTACAATTCGGCTATTTATAATTTTGCAATTTTCTCAATTCCTAACATTTATTTTCTTGCCATTCTAACATCTAATTCCTAACTCATTTACACATTTCGCAACTTATCTCTTTCTTTACAATTCTTGCAATTTACAAAATCTTCCTCTTCTCCTCTTTTGTCTACAATGATCATGAGTGAGAAGACTTTCTTAGCCTTGGGGTTTTTGGCAACCATCAAATGATGGCTTTCTACTAATTAATTCCCGAGACTATTTTCCACCATAATCGCTTTGTATTTTTAAATCTAATTTCATCACTTTTCATTATTATTTCAAAACACCACACGATGTACCGAAAGGGGAAGTGTGGTTGTTGGATCTATGAAATTAGACAATAAAATCAACACATGAAAATAGTTTTGGTTTTATTGAGAAACGAAAAGGTCTTTGCTTAATGGGTTCTAATAATAATCAACCATGAAAATAGGCTTAATAATTAGTTTAGAACACGCATTTGTATTCCGAAAGGAAACTCTTGCTACAACCGTCGCCTTGTCTTAAGAAATATATCGTTCTTTAAACTGGAAAATAGTCGAAAGGATTAATAACAGAAAACCTTATCATTTCGATGAAACTAATACCCCAACTCTCTTTTTATCTTTAAAACATCAACAAAAACATTCCTTCTTTCTAAAAAGACTTTCTTTTCGGTTAATCAACTTTGGAAAATTAAATTGGTAATCACCTAGGCTCTCCCTGTGGATCGATATCTCTTTTATTACGTGACAAGACCGTGCACTTGCGGTCTATCAAGTTTTTGGCGCCGTTGCCGGGGAGGCAGTGATATTAATTAGGTTTTTCGAAACCGGTTAAACTGAAGTTTTATTTTCTTTATTTTTACTTTTTCTTCTCTTGTCCCTCGAATGCGAAGAACCAGAAGTTTCGAAGAAACTGTTCAACAAATTCCCGAAATCGAAAGGTTCTTACATAGAAGGAGGATAGAAATTCCCGAAAACCAAATGGCGGCTAATGAAAATCGTGCTCTCAAAGAGTACGCAACACCTTCAGCAGAACCATCGGCTGTCATTGTACATCCAAATGTGGAAGCAAATAATTTTGAACTCAAATCATCTCTGCTTTCAATGGTTCAACAAAACCAATTTTCTGGTTCTCCCACGGAGGACCCAAATCTTCATATTTCAATTTTTTTGGAATACTGTGGAACTCTCAAATTAAACGGGGTACCTCAAGATGCCATAAGACTTAAGATCTTCCCTTTTTCATTAAGGGATAGAGCAAGAGCATGGCTACATTCTTTGCCTTCGGAATCCATTACAAGCTGGGGCCAATTAAAACAAGCTTTTCTTACTAGGTTCTTTCCCCCAAGTAAAACAGCTCAAATGAGAAGTTAAATTACTCGATTTTCTCAAAACGACGGGGAATCTCTTTATGATGCTTGGGAACGTTTCAAAGAAATGTTAAGGCTATGCCCCCATCATGGACTAGAGAAATGGCTCGTTGTTCACACATTTTATAATGGATTACAATATGCAACAAGAATGACTGTTGATGCAGCTGCAGGTGGAGCTTTGATGAACAAAAATTTTACTGAAGCTTATGCACTCATTGAAGATATGGCTCAAAACCATTGTCAA
This sequence comes from Astragalus membranaceus, assembly GCA_039519185.1. Classification (NCBI taxonomy): domain Eukaryota; kingdom Viridiplantae; phylum Streptophyta; class Magnoliopsida; order Fabales; family Fabaceae; genus Astragalus; species Astragalus membranaceus. Next base: position 138,062,060 of record CM076848.1, on the reverse strand, counting down.
TGGGCAAGTGAGCGAGCCATAACAGATAAACCAGCATCATCAAAAGAGCCAGGTAAGTATGAAATATCTGCTGTTGATCATCTTGCATCAAAAGTGGATGCACTTTTTCAAAAATTTGAAAAATTAAATGTAAGTGCCGTCTCACAAACTTTTTCTCCTACTACTCCACCATGTGAATTATGTGGGGTTGTTGGCCATATTGGAGCTGAATGCCAGCTTGAGGCATCTAGTACTGGAAATGAGCATTTTAACTTTGCTCAAAAAGAAGATCCGTTTTCAAATACTTATAATCCTGGGTGGAGAAATCATCCAAATTTTTCTTATAAAATTCTTCCACCCAATCCAGCACCTAGACCACCTCCTGGTTTTCAAAATCAAAGGGTTTTTAACAACCCACAAAACAACCCGCAAAAGTCGAACTTGGAATTTTTGATGGAAAAATTTGTGTCATCTCAAACTAAACAAAATGAAGAATTTAAAAATCAAACTGGTTATTTGAATAACACACTTATCAAATTAGTATCAAAAGTCGACTCTATTGCCACTCATAATAAAATGCTTGAAAATCAAATAACTCAAGTGGCAACACAGGTGGCTTCATCCTCTAAGTCTTCAGGGGTATTTCTTGGGCAACCAGAACAAAATCCAAATGGCCAAATAAATGCCGTCACCCTTAGAAGCGGAAAACAATTAGAGGAACCAAAAGCAAACCAAGAAAAAATTGTGAGTGAAAAACATAATTTACCATGTGAGCAAGAAGAGAAAGAAAAAAAGAAAGAACCAGAAAAAGAAAGAGAACCATACATCCCCCCACCGCCATACAAACCACCCATTCCTTTTCCCCAAAGATTTGCAAAAAACAAACTTGACGAGCAATTCAAAAGGTTTGTCGACTTGCTTAAAAAGCTTTACATCAACGTTCCTTTCACTGATGCATTGTCTCAAATGCCGTCTTATTCTAAATTTTTGAAAGAAATTTTATCCAAGAAAAGAAAAATAGACGACTATGAGACGATTGCATTATCAGAAGAATGTAGTGCAATTATCCAGAACAAGCTGCCACAAAAGCTCAAAGATCCAGGTAGTTTTTCCATGCCTTGTGTAATTGGAAGTGAAACTATAAACAGAGCAATGTGCGATCTAGGAGCCAGCGTAAGTTTGATGCCTCTTTCTCTTTGCAAAAGACTAGGGATAGGTGAACTTAAACCCACAAAAATGACAATACAGTTGGCAGATCGTTCCATTAAATACCCCACTAGAATCTTAGAGGATGTCCCTATCAAGGTAGGGCAAACTTTTATATTGGTGGATTTTGTTGTAATGGAAATTGAAGAAGACTCCCAAATTCCTATTCTTCTAGGGAGGCCTTTTTTAGCTACTGCAGGGGCAATAATTGACGTTAAAAACGGTAAGTTGGTTTTTAACGTGGGGGATGAAAAGGTTGAGTTTGAAAGATTGCCTTTTAGGCAACACAGATACAAATGCAGCAGAGGAAACCCAATTCTACGTAAAACTTTTAGATGAGAATCCACCATCATAAAAATTGGGTACTGAAACTTTGGGTGAGGGAAAACCTCGACCTCTCCCAAAAGAAGCACCAAAAATAGAACTGAAGCCCTTACCAGCATCTCTCAGGTATTAGTTTCTTGGCCCTAATTCTAGTTTTCCAGTAATTGTAAATGCAGATCTAAAACAAAATGAGACTGAAAAATTGCTTAATGTTCTTAAAAAGTATCCCAAAGCCATAGGGTATACTATTGAGGACATTAAAGGAATAAGTCCATCAATCTGCATACACAGAATACTACTGGAAGAGGACTATAAACCTTCTATCGAGCATCAAACAAGATTAAACCCAAACATGAAAGAGGTTGTTAAAAAGGAAGTTTTAAAACTCCTTGATGCTGGGATAATATATCCTATTTCCGATAGTAAGTGGGTTAGTCCTGTTCAAGTAGTACCTAAGAAGGGAGGCTTAACAGTTATTAAAAATGAAAAGGATGAATGCATTTCCACAAGGACAATTACGGGATGGAGAATGTGTATTGATTACAGAAAGCTTAACAAGGCTACCCGGAAAGATCACTTCTCTCTCCCGTTCATTGATCAAATGCTAGAAAGGTTAGCACAACACTCACATTTCTACTATTTGGATGGTTATTCGGGATTTTTCCAAATTCCCATCCACCCTAGCGACCAAGAAAAAACAACTTTCACATGTCCTTTTGGCACTTATGCCTATAGAAGGATGCCCTTTGGTCTATGTAATGCTCCTGCTACCTTTCAAAGGTGTATGAGGTCCATATTCTCAGACTTTGTTGAAAACATAATGGAAGTGTTTATGGCTGATTTTTCCGTCCATGGCTCACATTTTGAAAACTGTTTAGCCAATCTGGAAAAAGTCTTAGAGAGGTGTGAGAAGGTGAACCTAGTTCTAAACTGGGAAAAGTGTCATGTCAAAGGAATTGTCCTAGGACACTTAATTTCTAATAGAGCTATTGAGGTAGATCGTGCAAAAATTGAGGTGATTGAAAAAATGCTACCTCCCACCTCAGTAAAAGAGGTGAGAAGCTTTTTAGGCCATGCGAGTTTCTACCGCCGGTTCATAAAAGACTTCTCAAAAATTTCAAAACCTATGACAAGTCTGCTCCTTAAGGATGCAGCATTTATTTTTAATGATCTTTGTCTTGAAGCTTTTGACAGGTTGAAAAAGGCTTTGGTTACTGCCCCAATCATACAGCCACCAGACTGGAATCTTCCGTTCGAGATAATGTGCGATGCAAGCGACTATGCAGTTGGGGCAGTCTTGGGGCAAAGAATGGAAAAAAAATTGCATGCCATATACTATGCAAGCAGGACCTTAGACGAGGCACAAATGAATTACGCCACAACTGAAAAAGAATTATTGGCGGTAGTTTTTACCGTTGATAAGTTTCGATCATATTTAGTAGGTTCAAAAATCATCATTTATACTAATCACTCGTCCATAAAATATTTGTTAAACAAAAAAGATGCTAAGCCGAGATTGATCCGATGGGTTTTACTCCTACAAGAATTTGATCTTGAAATAAGGGATAAAAAAGGCGTTGAAAATGTTGTGGCTGATCATTTGTCTCGCCTACAAGGAACAACAGAAGAAGAGTTACCACTTAATGATACATTTTTGGATGATCAACTCTTTCTCATTGGTCAAAACTGAAGCACCATGGTATGCAGATTTTGTGAACTACCTTGCAGCAAGAGTACTCCCCCCAGATTTGAATTATCAGCAGAAGAAGAAATTCTTCCATGATCTTAAACAGTATTACTGGGACGAGCCACTGCTTTTTAAAAGAGGAGCAGACGGGGTGTTCAGAAGATGAATTCCGGAAGAAGAGGTAAGTAACATTCTATACCATTGTCATTCTTCTTCCTATGGCGGCCATGACAGTTCTTCAAAAACTGCTACAAAAATTCTACAATCTGGTTTTTATTGGCCGTCCCTTTTTAAAGACAGGCATCAATTCGTTTCTAAATGCGACCAGTGTCAACGCACCGGAAATATTTCGAAAAGAAATGAAATGCCCTTAAATAATATCTTAGACGTTGAAATTTTTGACGTCTGGGGTGTCGATTTCATGGGACCATTTCCATCTTCTTTTGGAAACCAATATATTCTGTTAGCTGTTGACTGTAACACCCCCTTCTAATTTACTACTATTTAATTGATAAAATCAGAGTTTTCAAAAAATAAGATAAAACAGCGACGAGAGAGTGCTACATTTACTTCATTTAAACCAAACAAACATCAATGGAAAAATCCAACAACCAATAGTACGATACATAGCACCACAGTCAAGGGACGAGCCCACAATCACCTGTTTAGTTTACATCAGCATGAACATAATCACCATCACAGCGGAATAACATCAAGTCTTGAACATACTCAATACATCACCAAATATCAGTTTAATAACATCAAAATAAAAATAACAAGTAAACTAAGACGCCCCTCCCCGGTGCTACGTATCAGAGCCAAACACAACCGACTAGAAGAAGGTATGAGGATAACCTTCACTCGTTATCACCTGCACATTGCCGACATGAGAAGCAACATAAAAGCAGTAGGGTGAGTCTCCTTACATAAATAATAGCATATAGGATAAGCATTATACTAGGGAAAGCAACTAGAAGCACCAATTCACAACGATATCAACATACACCATTATATTTACAATCACCAAGAAACTTCACCGAATGTATGATTAGTGCATGAAATGCAACCCAACTCCACGGGATATGCATGTGGATCCATCACCAAAATAAGCCTTGAGGGCACTCACCAATAATTTATAATAAGGCCAAAGCCTACTCACCAATAAATGCACATGGTTTATGTGACGCCATGAACAATGCACCACAACACACCGTATTCACCATAATGAACAATAAGCATAATCACCAATAATTAATAGACTCACCATTGCTATTAATTAATTCACCATCACCAAAAGAGGTCATAGACCCATCACCAATAATTGATTTCACCCTTAGATACAACACCAATAAACACACCTCCAATTATAGCTCTAAGGCTAGCAATTAATCCTCCCATTTCACCAACACCAATTAAATAGACTATCTTAAGTCATTGACACGTGACAGGCAACAATAAGCAAAACTGCACTTAAACACTTCAGGCAACATCGGGCAGCACTGCGCCAGCAAACTGGCAGCATTGCGCCAAGACAGCAACGCAACTAGGCAACACAGCAGCAAAAACTGGCGCAGAGGCAACCTGCGCCACATCTGGGCAACACAGACAGCAACACAGACAGCAAAAACTGGCGCAGAGGCAACCTGCGCCACATCTGGGCAACACAGACAGCAACACAGACAGCAAAACTGGCGCAGAGGCAACCTGCGCCACATCTGGGCAACACAGACTGCAACACAGGGCAGCACACTGGCGCCCTGGCGCAACACAATCAGCAACGCAAACTGCCACACAACTAAGACACAGGCGCACACTGGGCTGCACACTGGCGCTCAGGTGCAACACAGCTAAGACACAGGCGCACACTGGGCAGCACACTGGCGCCCAGGTGCAACACAGCACAAGTGCTGAATTCCTACAGCAGTGCACCTACTTCGGCGAATTAATTAAAATAGTAAACGACATCGGATTTCAACAAAGGACCACTCATTGGAAAGCCCTCTGAGTGTAGTTCCTGCCTATGATTTTTATTTTTCAAAATAAGTATCCAGTTGTTACAGTTTTTGAAAACACTACACTGAGGTACCAAAATCGGACAGAACTCTCTACCCAGCTTGCAACCAAATTTTCTTTCTCATTTCTTAATGAAATTTTGTGAAACCAGTGCCTATTTCGTAGCGAATTAAGTCTACTTTCCAAGGAAACAAGAATCGTTCAAAACGGAGTTTAATTGATAACACAAAGCCTACAAAAACCCAACCTACTCTCAGTGTGATTCCAGAAATTTGACCCAACTTTGGAGACTCATAACTTGAGCTACACAACTCCAAATTGAACGAACCCAGTGCCAAAACGACCGGCTTAAAGTCTATTACCAAAAACAAACAGCCACATGATTTTTGGATCAACCAAACAGTACCAGTTTCAGAAAAACCGAAGGAGTGTTCAGAAATGCACAAAAACCATATACAAGTAGAACTCATCATGATCAATTCCCAAAAAACAATTTCAACATCGCCTACTTATGCATTTCGTCAAACACCACATAAGCATAGTAACTTCACCTCCAAAACTCATAGGGTAATATCATCAAACACATTGCATACGTAGCTTGTATCATGTTCTTTTCAACAACGAACAACATAGATTCATCAAATTGAGTTCAAACATAACATCAACCATGAAAACAACACAACAATCAATCAATTAATTATCCTAGAGCCTAAACCACATAGAACACTCATCATATAAGTTATTATGAATGAAAGAGAGCCCCCTAACCTTAGAAAATTGAAGAACCAAGCAAAACTCCTAGCAACCAACAAGAATCACCAACCAAGCGAGCTTTTTCTTCCCTTTCCTTGAAGCCTTCACGCCAAAACCACCTCTTCTTCTCCCCTTTGCAACCTTCGGCCGCCGCTCCCTCTCCCCCTCTTCTCACTTTCTATTTTCTTTTCTTTGCTCCAATGAGCACTTCTCATAAGACCCCTAGGTTTATTAGTTGAACTTGGGCCACTTAATGGGTCATGGGCCATGGATCATGGGCTTTCCAATTAAGTCCTAATTTAATTAGTTGGTGCCACCAATTTCCTAATACCACACCTCCACTTAATTAATTAATATAATTTTCTCAATAATCTAATTATATCAACTAAAATAAATTAAATACCTAAATACTTAATTAAATAAATTAATTAAATATTTAGGGTGTTACAACTCTCCCCCACTTAGAATAATTTCGTCCTCGAAATTTCTCTGCCAATGCTAACACTCCTCCATTAACCAACTACGGCATCTAGGCAACTAGTGCTATCTAATACACTGATCGTCAATCCTTTGATTACCAGCGACAAGTGCTTGGGCGGCCGTCCCTCCTACTTATTCAGCCAGGTAACTTCAAGAAGTGACAATCAGGGTTAAACTCCAACGGTTCCCTAGGGGTGGGCGTAATCATATCGGTACCCTATGATCACCCCAGGATTCCATTAAGTTTCTTTCCCATCATAACATGCCCCAAATACAGCCACAACATCAAGGCAACAGCAACATTAACAGCAGTCTATAACGCAAATAGAATTCACAACATCAGCAGCCAAGCTAATAATTTAGCAACCAAACAATTCATCACTCAGTCAACAATCGACACTCAGTCTTGGCCGCATCCCACTCAATCAACAAACCACTAAACCTGCTACTCAGGCACATCAATGACACAAGACTCAACACGGCCAGAGGCCCGCAACATGAAAGTAACGCTTGCTACAAGCATACAACATAAGATTCACCAAGCAATTTGGGCCATTCAGCGGTACCCAAGACAACAACAAGACAACAACATAATCATCAACAATATCATTTAACAACCATACTACCGCAACAACAAATCAACAATGGCCGGCGGCCTAAAACAACAAATCAACAACAACAAGTAACAGGTCTCACATTAACGATTCGACATTAAACAACTTAACACCTTAATCAATTATTATCAAACAGTTAAGGAATCAAGGCAACATGAATACATATTCAAACATGGTGATATCACTTTAATTCGTGAACATGGCAACAACACAACTAAGTTTTAAGACATGCAGCAAAATTTGTCTAACAAGGCATCATGGCATACACATGGTAATTATCAAAATCCTAGATCACACACTACACGATTTCAATAATACAAACATTCACGTACAAAACATTTTGTTTAGATTTTTCAACACGAGAAATAAAACATGTCATAGAAATTGATTTTCTCTCTACAAGACTGAACGTCGTCTTAAACAGTTTGAATAAAATATTCTTAAGAACACATGGCAATAGAAGCTAACTCAAAGAAGCTCACAATAGTGCCCTTTTATAGAAAAAAAAAACAATTTTCAATGCTACTATCAGTATACAACCATAGAATTGTTTATGAGTTGTTCAAAAGCAATTTTCAAAATCTCTTAACTTCTTAGACCACAAACCACAAAATAGGACCACTCATAAAAATAGGGACAGTCAGCAACCAAAACAAGCACAACCCAGAAAATAGCAGCAGTGTACAAAAGTAGGGACAGTAACAGTTATTTTTGGAAACAGTGACGGCGGTCTCTGGAAACAGCAACAACGACTTTCAAAAGACAGCAACAATAATTTTCTGAAACAGCAATAATCATTTTCAGAAGACAACAACAATTATTTTTCTGAAAACAACAATAATCATTTTCAGAAAACAGCAACAATTATTTTTCTGAAAACAGCAATAATTAAAACAGCACCTGTAAAACAGCAACAGTAATTTAAATAAAACAGCAACAGCAATGGCAATTCAAAACAGCAACAACATTTACCATTTAAAACAGTTTGACCAAATCAACATATGCGAGTAACAGGCAACAAGGTAAACCACCAATAGCACATAGGCACAGCAGATACACATAACAAGGTCAGGCAAACAACATAGAACGTAATTACTATTTAAAACGCATCATGTCTTGCTTACACTCAAGGGACAACGAAACCCAGGATGGTGAGCATTTAATATCATACTATACAATTACAAGAGCACGTGAGTAGATGTCAATTTAACATCTAACAACAAACAACAATTAATTGAGTATGTCGTAGAATACACCAAGCTCAATGCCAAACCAAAACATATGTGAGCATTTAAACAACAGGGCAAATCCTTTTTAGAAACATGTCACAAAAAGGTTAACAACAAGGACCACAAACAGGACACGGAACTTCACACATAAGAACACAACATAGAAATATCATAATACAACACACAATACCAGTGGGAGCATCTCCCCCACTAGTTTGCTTACCATTAGCAACTACTCGTTTTACCTCCACCTGCAGAAACATCACTATACACAAATAATGATTAGAACAAAAGATAACGGTTGGTCGCTATCCGACACAATGACTCGACGACTTGGCCGGACAGACCGAACATTTGCTCTGATACCACTAATGTAACACCCCCTTCTAATTTACTACTATTTATGTAACATCCCCAATTTCGCTAATTTAAATAATCTAAATTAGCAAGAGGGCGAGATGATTAATTAGCATTATTGATTAATTATGATCTGGTGAGTTAAGTGAGATTTTAAGCAAATAGGAGCGCAGGGGTATTTTCGTCTTTTTCACATATTTATGAGTTTCGGCTAAACCATCCTCCACGGAACATCCCTATATGCAATATGTGACCATTGTATAAGTATTGTGTGATAAAAATTGACTTAAGAAGAAATTAAGGAAGTTTAAGCAAAATTTGGACATAGGGGCATTATGGTCATTTTTCCCTTTAAGTGGTAACCCAGCTGAACCAGGCCAACACTCAGCCACAGTTTCATATTTCCAGAAATCCATTTTCAGAAGTAAGGAGAGCTGAGAGAGAGAGAGAAACCGTGAGGAGAGAGAGAGGGAAGAAATGAGAATAACTCCTTCAATTGTTCATGCATGTTTGAGATCCTTGTACCAATCTTTCCCATTCCTCTTCCTCTTCCCATTGATACAAGTTTCTGAACCAGCAACCCATCCCAAACTCAGATTCTTCAATTTCGTTTTTTGGTTCATGATGCCTACTTGGAAGCTTGCATGTCTAGCTTAGGAGTGGATTCAAGGTTTAAGAACTTGCATGATGGGCCTAGAGTAATATTCAGGTGCTAGGACAACAACATAATGGATTGGAGCACATTTGAGGAAGTTTCTGAAGCTAGAAGTGATTGGGATTCATTTTGGGTAGTTGATGGAGTGGAATTTCGAAGTTGAGATTGAAGTTGCAAGTGCAACACAAATTCTGGGTAAAAACAGTTTGGGGACCCTTTAGTGATTGCATCGTATCTCCCAGTACACAACTCCGATGATCGTGATTCTTATCTCTCTGGAAAGTAGACACAGAGATCTTCATTTTGGGCACAAGAACCGTATGATTTCATGGAGAAATGAAGGAGATATCATGTCTCCAAGTTTCGGGTTCAGAATCAAGCAATGTCCTGGACCAGTCACCTTGTTTCGGGTGTATCTCCCAATTTACTGGATGCATGCGTATGAACCTTTGACCATCAGAAAGTAGATAAAATTATCTACACAATGGGCACTGGTTTGAAGGGTTTTGGCCACGATTTGACCAAGATACGCGTGTTACAAAACTGCTCACTGATTCTGGAAAACGGATGCGAAATTGGAAGTGTTGGTTCCTCAAATTTCGGATCGAATCGTCAAAGTTCGAGAGACGCCAATTCCGTAGTCAAGGAGGAAGTCCAGTAGCTAGATTTGTGATTGGTCGCTGTTCCGAAGTTCAGTTTGGAGAATCGGACGAGTTCGGTGCGAGTACGTGATTACGGGGATTGTTCGAGAGGTTACGGTTCGTGAGGACGTGATTTCTCGCGAGGTCGTCAAATCGGTGAGTTCTATACTCGCTTAGGGACGTTTTGTTGTCGAGTCATGTTATTTTCTGAAACGATATTATGGAAAACCGCTTTGCGAAAACTTAACGAAAACGTTTTTATCAAAAAACCGTAAATCGCATAATTGCTCGAATTGATTGGATTGTCGATTTATGATATATATTGTTTGACTGTTTAATCGCTTTCGCTGGTCTGGAATAATAACTGTTATGTTGGGATATCGATCGGAACGAAATTGGAATCGGAACGGAATGGAATTTACTCATGAAAAACCTATTTTCTGGAAAACAGATAGAGACGCACGGATCGTGTGCCTATGAGCACGGGTCGTGCGCCCCCATCTGATGCTGCATGAAATGAATTTTTAAACACGCACAGATCGTGCGCCTAGTCGCTCGGGTCGTGCGTATCTTTCTGGAAATTTTCTACAAACTGTTCAACCACGCACGGGTCGTGCGCCTACACGCACGGGTCGTGTGAGACTCTCTGACCTACAATTTCAAAGTACCTTTTTATCCATTCCAAATGATTCCAATCCTCTTCTAATCCATTCCCCAAGGTCCCACAATAATGAAAAGGTAACAATGATATGAGATTGAGCATGTTCGATAGAAAGATTGTGTGTTAAGAATAAAAATGGAAAACCGCTCTTAGAGAACGCGAGAGTGCAAATGTCAAAGAATGATAATAACACACGGTACTTGACTGATATTATACACTGAAATTGACTGATATGGTACACGGTACTTGACTGATATTATACACTGAAATTGACTGATATGGTACACGGAACTTGACTGATATTATACACTGAAATTGACTGATATGGTACATGGTACTTGACTGGAATGACTAACAGCCCATTGCGGGTACACAGACTGTAAATGTATAATAAATACAAGAGGAAAAAGGGTGACGACCCTAAGAGGTTAGCATACTAGGGGAGGGGAAGTCATGAGCCCCAAAACCTAGACTCAAGAATGTTTCCCCTGCTAGAAATAGCGGGATGGGTTCACCAAAAGGTCAAGAGATGCCTATAAAATAGGTAGACTGAGGTGTTATGCTAAAAACATGGAACAAAAGATTGTATGCTGCATGTGTCGCTTACGAGGGCCATGAGCATAGAGGATACACGAACTTAATATATTTCCACGTGGTTGCTTCTAGGGCCACGAGTTTAAAGTAAGGCATAATGAATCGCTAGAGTTAGTAAGGGGTCTCGATAGGACTCACTGAAATAATGTTTATCTCACCCTTCATATTTGTGGTTTTTACAGAGAAACAGGGAAATGCAAAGGCGACTAAGCACGGTTAGCTGGTGCGACTCATGGAACTATTGGAAATTGGATTTCCGCTTAGCCCTTTGTATTTTTATTTAGTTATGTCACTGATTGTATAACTTTCATTATAAGTTGTAAAATCATTTCCGCTACTTTATGTTTTGAGTATTGAACACCAGGATTTTGTACAAGTCTTAAGTTTTGAAACTTAAGCATATTCAGGAAGTTATGAGGTTCAGAGAACCACTTGATTTGTATTATCGAAAGTTTTAGTTGTGTTCAATATTTCAATAACAGGAAGTTACTCTGATGTATGCCATTTAGTGCATTTCGGTGATTCTATATGTTTAGAATTTATCGGGGTGTTACATTATGGTATCAGAGCAGTTCGACCTAGTCGGGCTTAGTTTAGTTTAGGGTTGAGTCGATTCCTTGTTAGTCTTTGTTGTGATTACACTTGTGATGCTAAGAGACATTGAGCCTGATCAACTCAATACTTGGTGTATCATGAGCGGAATTATGGAAGGATGACCAAGACGTAGTCCTCGACCAAGACCGAAGTTCCTTAAAACCCGTTTCATCTTAGGGAATACTGGAAAGGAGAAGGTAGTTAAGCCATCAACTCCGAATGCAAAGTTAAAAGGCAGCCGATCAGGGGAAAGAAAGTGCAGTTGTATGATTCCTCAAGATTCTCCAAGTGTTTTGCTGGTAGGAAGCCCAAGAGGTGGATGTCATCCTAGTGCGACTCAGTGGTAATATTTTAAGAAGAAGGGTCACTCAATCCAGAGTGCCCAAAGAGAGGAAAAGAAAGAGTCAGATCAGCCTACTTCAGCTCGAGAGAGGGTCTACACTGTAGATGCTCAGAAAGTCAAGGCTACAGACACTCCACCGAGAATGTGGATATTGTCCTAGGTATGAGATGAACGACTGCAAACCATGTGAATGTTGATTGTTTCATCGGACTATCAGTTTCGCCTCCGAGTCAGTGGAGCTACAGCCGACAAATTCTGAAGTTGTTATCTCATTCACTACAACCAGTGACTGTTTGTTTCAAGGCGCAGAAGCTTATGTCATGACGTTGTCTGCATCCACTGAGACAGGTCTAGATTTATCTTCTGTGCAAGTTGCTAATGAATTTCTTGATGTGTTTCCTGAAGAAGGACGGAAGTATGAGATTGTGTATCGATTATCGTCAGTTGAATAAGGTGACTGTCAAGAACAAGTACCCTCTACCGAGAATTGATGATTTGCTAGATCAGTTGAGGGGAGCTTCTGTGTTTTCAAAGATTGATTTAAGGTCCGGTTATCACCAAATCAGGGTTCGAGCTTTGGATGTCCCGAAGACCGCTTTCCGTACGAAGTATGGACACTATGAATTTGTAGTGATGCCCTTCGGTTTGACCAATGCTCCAGCCGTATTCATGGATTATATGAATCGGATTTTTGAAATCCCTATCTGGACCAGTTTGTGGTGGTGTTCATTGATGATATCTTGGTGTACTCTAAGACAATTGAGGAGCATGTACAACATCTTCGAATTGTTCCGAACGTACTCCGAGAGAAGAAATTGTACTCAAAGCCGTCCAAATGTGATTTTTGGATGCTCGAAGTTAAATTTCTGGGCCATGTGATATCTCAGGCAGGTGTTGCAGTGGATCCCAGTAAGACTGAAGCTGTGGTAGACTGGGAACAACCATCTACGGTTACTGAGGTAAGAAGTTTCTTGGGATTAGCTGGGTATTATCGAAGATTCATTCAAGGATTTTCCCAACTGGTTCTTCCACTCACTCGGTTAACTCGCAAGGGTCAGCCGTTTGTTTGGGACTCAGACTGTGATAATTGTTTCACAGAATTGAAGGACCGTTTGACTTCTGCACCTATCCTGATTCTTCCAGATCCGTCCGTAGGATTCCAAATCTATTGCGACGCCTCTGGTAAGGGTTTGGGATGTGTCCTAATGCAGAATCAACAAGTAGTTGCTTATGCATCCAGACAGTTGAAACCGCACGAAGAGAATTACCCAACTCATGATTTAGAGTTGGCGGCGATTGTGTTTGCCCTAAAGATTTGGAGACATTACCTGTATGGGTCTCGTTTCGAAGTCTTTAGTGACCACAAGAGCCTCAAGTATTTGTTTAACCAAAAGGAGTTGAACAACAGGCAGCGGAGATGGGTAGAATTCCTGAAAGATTATGATTTTGAATTGAAGTACCATCCTGGTAAGGCTAATGTTGTTGCCGATGATTTAAGCAGAAGGTCTATCCATACTGCAAAGCTGATGATGCATGAGATGTCATTGTTGGAATCATTCAGAGACCTCAATTTGAGAGTTAAGTCAAGAAGGAACAGGTTGGTGTTGAGTCACATTCAGATTTCAAGTTCATTGAGGAATCTGATTCGCTCAGCCCAAGAAGGTGATGTAGAACTGCAAGCGCGGAAGAGATTGCCGAGTTACACCGAAGACGGTGATGGTGTAATTTGTTTTGATGGCAGAATCTGTGTGCCGAATGATGAGGATGTGAAGAGGCAAGTTTTAGAGGAGGCTCATAAGAGTCAGTTCTCAATACATCCTGGGTCTACCAAGATGTATCGAGATTTGAAGCAATTATACAGGTGGCCGGGCATGAAAGTGGATATTGCAGAGTTTGTGTCTCGATGCTTGACTTGTCAAAAGGTTAAGATAGAGCACCTGAAGCCAGGTGGCCAGTTACAACCGTTGAATGTATCTGAATGGAAATGGGAGAGCATATCTATGGATTTTGTCATGGGATTACCACGGTCCCAAACTGGAAAGGATTCTATTTGGGTAGTGGTGGATCACCTGACCAAGTCCGCTCATTTTATTCCAGTACGTTCGACTCACAAGGTTGCTAGATTAGCAGATGAATATCTCAAGAATATTGTGAAGTTGCATGGAATCCCTACAAGTATCATCTGTGATCGAGATCCCAAGTTCACATCTCGATTTTTGGAGAGCATTGAATATGGCGTTGGGAACAACGGTGTGTGTTAGCACCGCTTACCATCCTCAGACAGACGGGCAAACTGAGAGGACAATCCAGACATTGGAGGATATGTTAAGAGCTTGTGTACTTGATAGTGGAGGCAGATGGGAGGATCATCTTCCATTGGTGCAATTCTCATACAACAACAGTTACCATTCTAGTATCGGAATGACTCCATATGAAGCATTGTATGGAAGGAAGTGCAGAACACCATTGTGTTGGTGGGATGTAGGTGAGCGGAGGTTGTTGGGACCGGATTTGGTCCGTGAGACTACGGAAAAGATCCGTCAGATAAGAGAAAGGATGAAAGCCGCGCAGAGTCGGCAGAAGAGTTAGGCGGATAAGAGAAGAAGGCCTTTAGAATTCAAAGAAGGAGACCATGTCTTTTTGGAACTTTCTCCAACCATCGGGACCGGTATTGCTTTGCGGGCGAAGAAGCTCAGTCCTCGGTATGTCGGACCCTTCCAGATTATCTAGCGAGTTGGGCCGGTAGCGTATCGCATTGCCTTACCTCCAGAATTGTCCAGATTACATGATGTGTTTCATGTATCGCCGCTAAGGAAATATATTCATGATCCGAATCAACCATTAAGTCATGAGGCGATTGACATCAGACCGGATCTATCTTATCATCCTACCCCAATCGGAATCATCGAACGCGGCGAGAAAGCGCTCCGGACGAGGTCAATTCCTATTGTCAAGGTGCTTTGGGACGGTGCGTCACCTGACGAAGCGACATGGGAAGTAGAGGAGAGCATGCGGGAGAAATATCCGTATTTGTTCGAGTAAGGTATGTTTTGTCAATTTTGAGGACAAAATTTTAGAAGTTAGGGTGATTGTAACATCCCCAATTTCGCTAATTTAAATAATCTAAATTAGCAAGAGGGCGAGATGATTAATTAGCATTATTGATTAATTATGATCTGGTGAGTTAAGTGAGATTTTAAGCAAATAGGAGCGCAGGGGTATTTTCGTCTTTTTCACATATTTATGAGTTTCGGCTAAACCATCCTCCACGAAACATCCCTATATGCAATATGTGACCATTGTATAAGTATTGTGTGATAAAAATTGACTTAAGAAGAAATTAAGGAAGTTTAAGCAAAATTTGGACATAGGGGCATTATGGTCATTTTGCCCTTTAAGTGGTAACCCAGCTGAACCAGGCCAACACTCAGCCACAGTTTCATATTTCCAGAAATCCATTTTCAGAAGTAAGGAGAGCTGAGAGAGAGAGAGAAACCGTGAGGAGAGAGAGAGGGAAGAAGTGAGAATAACTCCTTCAATTGTTCTTGCATGTTTGAGATCCTTGTACCAATCTTTCCCATTCCTCTTCCTCTTCCCATTGATACAAGTTTCTGAACCAGCAACCCATCCCAAACTCAGATTCTTCAATTTCGTTTTTTGGTTCATGATGCCTACTTGGAAGCTTGCATGTCTAGCTTAGGAGTGGATTCAAGGTTTAAGAACTTGCATGATGGGCCTAGAGTAATATTCAGGTGCTAGGACAACAACATAATGGATTGGAGCACATTTGAGGAAGGTTCTCAAGCTAGAAGTGATTGGGATTCATTTTGGGTAGTTGATGGAGTGGAATTTCGAAGTTGAGATTGAAGTTGCAAGTGCAACACAAATTCTGGGTAAAAACAGTTTGGAGACCCTTCAGTGATTGCATCGTATCTCCCAGTACACAACTCCGATGATCGTGATTTTTATCTCTCTGGAAACTAGACACAGAGATCTTCATTTTGGGCACAAGAACCGTATGATTTCATGGAGAAATGAAGGAGATATCATGTCTCCAAGTTTCGGGTTCAGAATCAAACAATGTCCTGGACCAGTCACCTTGTTTCGGGTGTATCTCCCAATTTACTGGATGCATGCGTATGAACCTTTGACCATCAGAAAGTAGATAAAATTATCTACACAATGGGCACTGGTTTGAAGGGTTTTGGCCACGATTTGACCAAGATACGCGTGTTACAAAACTGCTCACTGATTCTGGAAAACGGATGCGAAATTGGAAGTGTTGGTTCCTCAAATTTCGGATCGAATCGTCAAAGTTCGAGAGACGCCAATTCCGTAGTCAAGGAGGAAGTCCAGTAGCTAGATTTGTGATTGGTCGCTGTTCCGAAGTTCAGTTTGGAGAATCGGACGAGTTCGGTGCGAGTACGTGATTACGGGGATTGTTCGAGAGGTTACGGTTCGTGAGGACGTGATTTCTCGCGAGGTCGTCAAATCGGTGAGTTCTATACTCGCTTAGGGACGTTTTGTTGTCGAGTCATGTTATTTTCTGAAACGATATTATGGAAAACCGCTTTGCGAAAACTTAACGAAAACGTTTTTATCAAAAAACCGTAAATCGCATAATTGCTCGAATTGATTGGATTGTCGATTTATGATATATATTGTTTGACTGTTTAATCGCTTTCGCTGGTCTGGAATAATAACTGTTATGTTGGGATATCGATCAGAACGAAATTGGAATCGGAACGGAATGGAATTTACTCATGAAAAACCTATTTTCTGGAAAACAGATAGAGACGCACGGATCGTGTGCCTATGAGCACGGGTCGTGCGCCCCCATCTGATGCTGCATGAAATGAATTTTTAAACACGCACAGATCGTGCGCCTAGTCGCTCGGGTCGTGCGTATCTTTCTGGAAATTTTCTACAAACTGTTCAACCACGCACGGGTCGTGCGCCTACACGCACGGGTCGTGTGAGACTCTCTGACCTACAATTTCAAAGTACCTTTTTATCCATTCCAAATGATTCCAATCCTCTTCTAATCCATTCCCCAAGGTCCCACAATAATGAAAAGGTAACAATGATATGAGATTGAGCATGTTCGATAGAAAGATTGTGTGTTATGAATAAAAATGGAAAACCGCTCTTAGAGAACGCGAGAGTGCAAATGTCAAAGAATGATAATAACACACGGTACTTGACTGATATTATACACTGAAATTGACTGATATGGTACACGGTACTTGACTGATATTATACACTGAAATTGACTGATATGGTACACGGTACTTGACTGATATTATACACTGAAATTGACTTATATGGTACATGGTACTTGACTGGAATGACTAACAGCCCATTGCGGGTACACAGACTGTAAATGTATAATAAATACAAGAGGAAAAAGGGTGACGACCCTAAGAGGTTAGCATACTAGGGGAGGGGAAGTCATGAGCCCCAAAACCTAGACTCAAGAATGTTTCCCCTGCTAGAAATAGCGGGATGGGTTCACCAAAAGGTCAAGAGATGCCTATAAAATAGGTAGACTGAGGTGTTATGCTAAAAACATGGAACAAAAGATTGTATGCTGCATGTGTCGCTTACGAGGGCCATGAGCATAGAGGATACACGAACTTAATATATTTCCACGTGGTTGCTTCTAGGGCCACGAGTTTAAAGTAAGGCATAATGAATCGCTAGAGTTAGTAAGGGGTCTCGATAGAACTCACTGAGATAATGTTTATCTCACCCTTCATATTTGTGGTTTTTACAGAGAAACAGGGAAATGCAAAGGCGACTAAGCACGGTTAGCTGGTGCGACTCATGGAACTATTGGAAATTGGATTTCCGCTTAGCCCTTTGTATTTTTATTTAGTTATGTCACTGATTGTATAACTTTCATTATAAGTTGTAAAATCGTTTCCGCTACTTTATGTTTTGAGTATTGAACACCAGGATTTTGTACAAGTCTTAAGTTTTGAAACTTAAGCATATTCAGGAAGTTATGAGGTTCAGAGAACCACTTGATTTGTATTATCGAAAGTTTTAGTTGTGTTCAATATTTCAATAACAGGAAGTTACTCTGATGTATGCCATTTAGTGCATTTCGGTGATTCTATATGTTTAGAATTTATCGGGGTGTTACAATTTAATTGATAAAATCAGAGTTTTGAAAAAATAAAATAAAACAGCCACGAGAGAGTGCTACATTTACTTCATTTAAACCAAACAAACATCAATGGAAAAATCCAACAACCAATAGTACGATACATAGCACCACAGTCAAGGGACGAGCCCACAATCACCTGTTTAGTTTACATCAGCATGAACATAATCACCATCATAGCGGAATAACATCAAGTCTTGAACATACTCAATACATCACCAAATATCAGTTTAATAACATCAAAATAAAAATAACAAGTAAACTAAGACGCCCCTCCCCGGTGCTACGTATCAGAGCTAAACACAACCGACTAGAAGAAGGTATGAGGATAACCTTCACTCGCTATCACCTGCACGTTGCCGACATGAGAAGCAACATAAAAGCAGTAGGGTGAGTCTCTTTACATAAATAATAGCATATAGGATAAGCATTATACTAGGGAAAGCAACTAGAAGCACCAATTCACAACGATATCAACATACACCATTAAATTTACAATCACCAAGAAACATCACCGAATGTTTGATTAGTGCATGAAATGCAACCCAACTCCACGGGCATATGCATGTGGATCCATCACCAAAATAAGCCCTGAGGGCACTCACCAATAACTTATAATAAGGCCGAAGCCTACTCACCAATAAATGCACATGGTTTATGTGACGCCATGAAAAATGCACCACAACACACCGTATTCACCATAATGAGCAATAAGCATAATCACCAATAATTAATAGACTCACCATTGCTATTAATTAATTCACCATCACCAAAAGAGGTCATAGACCCATCACCAATAATTGATTTCACCATTAGATACAACACCAATAAACACACCTCCAATTATAGCTCTAAGGCTAGCAATTAATCCTCCCATTTCACCAACACCAATTAAATAGACTATTTTAAGTCATTGACACGGGACAGGCAACAATAAGCAAAACTGCACTTAAACACTTCGGGCAACATCGGGCAGCACTGCGACAGCAAACTGGCAGCATTGCGCCAAGACAGCAACACAACTAGGCAACACAGCAGCAAAAACTGGCGCAGAGGCAACCTGCGCCACATCTGGGCAACACAGACAGCAACACAGACAGCAAAAACTGGCGCAAAGGTAACCTGCGCCACATCTGGGCAACACAGACAGCAAGAACTGGCGCAGAGGCAACCTGCGCCACATCTGGGCAACACAGACAGCAAAAACTGGCGCAGAGGCAACCTGCGCCACATCTGGGCAACACAGACTGCAACACAGGGCAGCACACTGGCGCCCTGGCGCAACACAATCAGCACTGCAAACTGCAACACAACTAAGACACAGGCGCACACTGGGCAGCACACTGGCGCCCAGGTGCAACACAGCTAAGACACAGGCGCACACTGGGCAGCATACTGGGGCCCAGGTGCAACACAGCACAAATGCTGAATTCCTACAGCAGTGCACCTACTTCGGCGAATTAATTAAAATAGCAAACGACATCGGATTTCAACAAAGGACCACTCATTGGAAAGCCCTCTGAGTGTAGTTCCTGCCTATGATTTTTATTTTACAAAATGAGTATCCAGTTGGTACAGTTTTTCAAAACACTACACTGAGGTACCAAAATCGGACAGAACTCTCTACCCAGCTTGTAACCAAATTTCCTTTCTCATTTCTTAATGAAATTTCGTGAAACCAGTGCCTATTTCGTAGCGAATTAAGTCTAATTTCCAAGGAAACAAGAATCGTTCAAAACGGAGTTCAGTTGATAACACAAAGCCTACAATAACCGAACCTACTCTCAGTTTGATTCTAGAAATTTGACCCAACTTTAGAGACTCATAACTTGAGCTACACAACTCCAAATTGAACGAACCCAGTGCCAAAACGACCGGCTTTAAGTCTGCTTTCAAAAACAAACAGCCACATAATTTTTGGATCCACAAAACAGTACCAGTTTCAGAAAAACCGAAACAGTGTCCTGAAATGCACAAAAACCATAAACAAGTAGAACTCATCATGATCAATTCCCAAACAACAATTTCAACATCACCTACTTATGCATTTCGTCAAACACCACATAAGCATAGTAACGTCACCTCCAATACTCATAGGGTAATATCATCAAACACCTTGCATACGTAGCTTGTATCATGTTCATTTCAACAACGAATAACATAGATTCATCAAATTGAGTTCAAACATAACATCAACCATGAAAACAACACAACAGTCAATCAATTAATTATCCTAGAGCCTAACCCACATAGAACACTCATCATATAAGTTATTATGAATGAAAGAGAGCCCCCTAACCTTAGAAAATTGAAGAACCAAGCAAAACTCCTAGCAACCAACAAGAATCACCAACCGAGCGAGCTTTTTCCTCCCTTTCCTTGAAGCCTTCACGCCAAAACCACCTCTTCTTCTCCCCTTTGCAACCTTCGGCCGCCGCTCCCTCTCCCCCTCTTCTCACTTTCTATTTTCTTTTCTTTGCTCCAATGAGCATTTCTCATAAGACCCCTAGGTTTATTAGTTGAACTTGGGCCACTTAATGGGTCATGGGCCATGGATCATGGGCTTTCCACTTAAGTCCTAATTTAATTAGTTGGTGCCACTAATTTCCTAATACCACACCTCCACTTAATTAATTAATATAATTTTCTCAATAATCTAATTATATCAACTAAAATAAATTAAATACCTAAATACTTAATTAAATAAATTAATTAAATATTTAGGGTGTTACATTGACTATGTGTCAAAATGGATCGAAGCCATTGCTTCTGTAACCCCCAAATAATTTTATTATTTAGGTATTTTATTAAGTATGGTTATATTTAATAACTAATAAAATAATGTTTTATTCAAAATACGGAGTGGTGCGTAGTAATTAACTGATTAGTGGACGGGGGCCCGTGATCCACGAGCCCAAGGCTTAGACGCATGAAGGAGGGTGTTGGCTAGGGTTAGTCATTCGCACTTTTTGAGAAAGAAAGAAAGAAAGTTGCGAAGAGGAGAAGAGAGAAGGGAAGAAGACGGCGCACAAGGAGAAAGGAGAGGAGCTTTGTTGCGGTGGTTCTTCGGAGTTTCGTACAAGGAGAGATCGTGTTCGGCAAAATCTAAGGTAAGGGTGGGTTCTAACCTTATAATGGGGTATATGATGGGGATTATGTGGGAGTAGACTCTAGTTGCCCTTTGATCTTATTTGGTGTTGTTTGATGATGCTAGAATATATTCATGATGTTTGAAATTGGTGCTTCATGAATGATCATGGTGAAATTTGGTGGTTGGATGTTGTTTTGGTGCGAATTAGTGTTGCGTTTGGTTGCTGGAATTGGCGCCCTACTGCTGGGCGCCGTGTCTGTGTTGTGTCTGTCTCTGCTAAAGGCGCCCTGTTGCTGGGCGCCAAGCCAGTGTTACCTATGTTGCTGATTTTGGCGCCCTAGGCGCCCAGTCATGTTGTCTGGATGTTGATGTTGCTGGAAGTGGCGCCTTAGGCGCCCAGTGATGCTGTCTTGGTTGCTGGAGTTGGCGCCCAGTGTGTTTCTGAGTTGCAGGGAATGAAGCCCTAGGTGCCCAGTGGTGAATGGTGCGTGTCTGTGTTGCTGTGAAGGGCGCCTTGCGCTTGATGCTGATTTAGGCGCCCTGCTCCTGGGCGCCAAGGTTGTTGTTGCTGTCTGTGTTGCTAGGCGCCCTGCTCCTGGGCGCCAAGTCTGATGTTGCCCCTGCTGTATCCGGCGCCCTGTTGCTGGGCGCCAAGCCTGATGTTGCTGCTGTTGTCTTAGGCGCCCTGCTCCTGGGCGCCGAGTCTGCTATGTTGCCTGCTGTGCCAGGCGCCCTGTTGCTGGGCGCCAAGTCTGTTCCTGATGTTGTGGTGCTAGGCGCCTTGCCCCTAGGCGCCATTTTCTGTGTTCTTGCCAGGCGCCCTATTGCTGGGCGCCAAGTCTAATTCTGTTGCCATGGTGTCAGGCGCCCTGCTGCTGGGCGCCAATTCTGTTGTTGCCACTGTTGTCCTAGGCTCCCTGTTGCTGGGCGCCATGTCTGATGTTGCTGCTGTTGCCCAAGGCGCCCTGTCGCTGGGCGCCAGTTTCTGTTTTGTTGTTGCTGTCTAAGGCGCCCTGCGGCTGGGCGCCAGATCCTGTGTTGCTGGTGTTTCTTGTGGCGCCCTGTTGCTGGGCGCCAGTTTCAGTGCTGTTGCTGTTGTCTGTGGCGCCCTGTTGCTGGGCGCCAGATTCTGTGTTGCTGTTGCTTCCTGTGGCGCCCTGTTGCTGGGCGCCAGTTTCTGCTGTGTTGTTGCCTGTCTTTGCGCCCTGCTGCTGGGCGCCAGTTTCTGTCATGTTGCTGTTGCTGTTTTCCAAAACCATGTTGCTGTCACAGTGACTAAATGTTGCTGTTTTTCTGAAAATTGGTGTTGCTGTCACAGTGACTAAATGTTGCTGTTTTCCAAAAATGGTGTTGCTGTCACTGTAAAATAAGTGTGTTGTTGCTGTAAAAATGATGTTGCTGTCACTGTAAAATAAAAGTGTTGTTGCTGTAAAAATGGTGTTGCTGTCACTGTAAATTAAACGTTGCTTTTGTTGTAAATCTATTGGTGATTTGGCGTCGGTGTTGCCTGGTGTTATCGGTGATGGTGTAACAGGTGATGTGCCTATTCCATGGGCTAAGGTGATGGGTCTATGACCACTTGGTGTCTATTGAGTGTTGACTGTCTGGTGCATTGTCTATGGTGTCGCATATATTGCATATGCATTATTTCGGTGATGGTGGCTTCGGCCGTTGGAGCTATAGGTGATGATGGTGATGCTCATATAGGTGATGTTCCCATATTGTCTACTTTATTGGTGATGAATGGTACCACATGCATATGCCCGTTGGTGTGGGTTGCATTTCATATAATTACTCATGATGTTAAGGATGACTATTGGTGATTTATTAATTGATGTTGTTGTGAAGCGGTTGATATAGTGTTGTACTTTAGCATATTGCCTATCACATATGCTATTATAATGTTAGATATCTCACCCCTTCTGTTTGAATGTTACCCCTATGTTGGTAACGTGCAGGTGATTGTGAGTGAAGGCATATCTACCTTCGCTAGTCGAGTCAGGTGTCGTCGCTCTGATACGTAGCACTCGGGGGGAATGAACACTAGGCTTTATTAATGTTTCTATTATTTTAATTTTGGAGTTTTATGGTGATGTATAACTATTTAATTGAACCTTGATTTTATTCCGCTGCTTGTTGATATTATGACGTGCTAGGTGTTGCACTATTTTTAATGGTGAAACTCATTTATTGGCGTGTGATGTTTAACGGTGTAAGTGTAGCATCCCTTGTGGGTGTATTGCAAACGTTTTGAAAACTCTGATTTTTGTCGAAAATTTTCCGGGTAGAAAAGGGGTGTTACATTAGTGGTATCAGAGAAGTTTCGGTCTGTCCGGCCAAGTTGTCGAGTCATTGTGTCATTGACACCAAGTATTGTCAATTAGTTCTAACTGTTGGCTATGATTGTAGTGATTAGTTGAGATGGCTGGAAGGAACGATGCTACTATTGCTGCTGCGTTGGCTCCTATGGCTCAGGCTGTGGAGGGTCAACATAATGCTGGTGAGAATGCTGGGTCTCGGAGTTTGGCTACCTTTCAGAGAGAGAATCCGCCTACCTTCAAGGGCAAGTATGATCCCGATGGGGCTTTAGCTTGGTTAAAAGAGATGGAGAGGATCTTTCGTGTGATGGACTGCACTCCGGCACAAAAGGTCCGTTATGGTACGCATATGCTGGCAGAGGAGGCCGATGACTGGTGGTTAGAGGCTAGGCAGAGGTTGAAGACTGCAAATGAAGAGATCACTTGGGCTGTGTTCCGCAAAGAGTTTATGAGAAAGTACTACCCAGAGGATGTCTGAGGTAAGAAGGAGATTGAGTTCCTAGAGCTGAAACAGGGGAATATGTCTGTGACCGACTATGCTGCTAAGTTTGTGGAATTAGCAAAGTTTTATCCGCACTATAGTGAGGCTACTGCTGAGTTTTCCAAGTGCATTAAGTTTGAGAATGGACTGCGTCCTGAGATTAAGAAGGCGATTGGTTATCAAAAGATCCGTGTTTTTGCTGATTTGATTGACAGCTGCAGGATTTATGAGGAAGACAACAATGCTCACTACAAGATGATGAATGAGAAGAGGAGCAAATTTCAAAGTCGTAGTAAGCCGTATGAGGTTCCTGATGGTAAGGGTAAACAGAAAGCTGCTGCAGGCAAGAGGACTAGTGGGGGAGATGCTCCTGCTAGCATCGTATGTTACAAATGTGGCAAAGCTGGTCACAAGAGTAACGTGTGCAAGGCTGAAGTGAAGAAGGGTTACCGTTGTGGCAAAGAGGGTCATGTGGTGGCTGAGTGTGAGCGCAAGGAGGTGGTCTTCTACAACTGTGGTGATGGAGGGCACATTAGTACTCAGTGTCCGAAGCCGAAGAAAGAAAGGTCCAGTGGAAAGGTGTTCGCTTTGGCAGGTGAAGAGCCTACTGAAGATGATGGACTTATTAGAGGTACGTGCTTCATTAATGGTACTCCTTTAAAATCTATCATTGATACTGGTGCTACTCATTGCTTTATTGCTGCTGATCATTGTAAGAAATTGGGTCTTGTATTGTCTGCTATGAATGGAGAGATGGTTGTCGACACTCCAGCTAAGGGGTCGGTAACCACTTCTCTGGTATGTTCTCAGTGTCCCTTGTCGATCTTCGACAGAGACTTTGTTGTGGATTTTGTATGCTTGCCGTTGAGAGGATTGGATGTAATCTTGGGTATGAAATGGTTAGAGCATAACCATGTTCATATTAATTGTCGTAGCAAGTCGGTGAGCTTTGAAGGAGAGGAGTCTGGTCTGTTATCCGCTAGTCAGTTGCGGAAGTTGATGAAGGAAGGAGTTCAGTTATTCTCGCTGATGGCATCGTTGTCTGTTGAGAATCAAGCTATCATTGAAGAGTTGCAGGTGGTGCGCGAATTTCCTGATGAGATTCCAAGTGTACCGCCAGAGAGGGAAGTTGAGTTCTCTATTGATCTTGTACCTGGTACCAAACCTGTTTCTATGGCACCGTACAGGATGTCCGCATCCGAATTGTCTGAGTTGAAGAAGCAACTTGAGGATCTACTCGAGAAGAAGTTTGTGAGGCCGAGTGTATCGCCGTGGGGAGCTCCTGTGTTGTTAGTAAAGAAGAAGGATGGTAGTATGAGACTCTGTGTGGACTATCGACAGTTGAATAAAGTAACAATTAAGAACAAGTATCCACTTCCGAGGATAGACGATTTGATGGATCAGTTAGTGGGTGCTCAAGTATTCAGTAAGATCGATTTTAGGTCGGGTTATCATCAGATCAAGGTGAAGGACGAAGATATTCAGAAGACGGCTTTCAGAACCCGCTATGGTCATTATGAGTATTCGGTGATGCCGTTCGGTGTTACCAACGCACCATGAGTATTTATGGAATATATGAATCGTATTTTTCATACCTACTTAGAACGGTTTGTGGTGGTATTCATCGATGACATTCTGATTTACTCTAAATCGGAGGAAGAGCATGCAGAGCATCCGAGGTTAGTATTGGAGGTACTGAAGGAAAAGAAGATGTATGCGAAATTGTCAAAGTGTGAATTCTGGTTGAAGGAAGTGAGTTTTCTTGGTCATGTCATTTCTGGTAATGGTATTGCGGTGGACCCGTCGAAAGTAGAAGCAGTGTTGAATTGGGAGGCTCCGAAGTCGGCAACTGAAATTAGAAGCTTTTTGGGATTGGCCGGCTATTATAGAAGATTCATTGAAGGTTTTTCTAAGTTAGCACTTCCGTTAACTCAGTTAACCTGCAAAGGAAAGGCTTTTGTTTGGGACGTCCGTTGTGAAGAAAGTTTCTTGGAATTGTTGAAGGACTATGATTTCGGTTTGAACTATCACCCAGGCAAAGCTAATCTCGTGGCTGATGCTTTGAGCCGGAAGACTTTGCATATGTCAGCGATGATGGTTAAGGAGTTAGAGCTGATTGAGGAATTCAGAGATATGAGTCTGGTTTGTGAAGTGACACCTCAGAGTGTTAAGCTAGGGATGTTGAAGATTGGTAATGAGTTTCTGAACAACATCAGAGAAGCCCAGAAATCAGATGTTAAGCTGGTAGACATGATGGTTGAGAATGATCAATCGAAGAGTGAGGATTTCAGATTGGATCCCCAAGGTGTGTTGAGGTTCCGTGGTAGGATTTGCATTCCTGATGATGCAGACATGAAGAGAGCCATTCTTGAAGAGAGCCACAGAAGTAAGTTAAGTATTCATCCGGGAGCTACAAAGATGTATCAAGATCTAAAGAAGTTGTTTTGGTGGCCTGGTATGAAGCGGGATGTGGCGCAGTTCGTTTATGCATGTTTGACTTGCCAGAAGTCAAAGGTCGAGCATCAGAAGCCTGCTAGATTGATGCAACCGTTAGAAATTCCAGAGTGGAAATGTGATAGCATTTCGATGGACTTTGTGACGAGATTGCCTAATACTGCGAAAAGGGTATGATGCAATTTGGGTGATTGTTGACAGGTTAACGAAATCGTCTCATTTTGTTCCTATCAGCATCACGTATCCGGTGTCGAAGTTGGCAGATATTTATATCTGGGATATTGTGAAGCTTCATGGAGTTCCTAAGAGTATTGTTTCGGATAGAGATCCGAGGTTTACTTCAGATTTCTGGAAGAGTTTGCATGAAAAGTTGGGGTCTAAGTTGAGGTTGAGTTTGGCATATCATCCTCAGACAGACGGTAAGTCAGAGAGGACAATTCAGTCATTAGAAGATTTTTTGAGGGCTTGTGTTTTAGAACAAGGAGGTTCGTGGGATTCCTACCTTCCACTGATAGAGTTCACGTATAACAACAGTTACCAATCTAGTATTGGGATGGCACCTTTTGAAGCATTATATGGTCGGAAGTGTAGAACCCCGCTATGTTGGTATGAGTCTGGAGAGAGTGTGGTGCTTGGACCGGAGATTGTCCGAGAGACAACTGAAAAGGTGAAGTTGATTCATGAGAAGATGAAGGCTTCGCAGAGTCGACAGAAGAGTTATCACGATAAGCGGAGGAAAGATTTAGAGTTTCAAGCGGGTGAGCATGTATTTTTGAGAGTCACTCCAGTGACTGGTGTTGGACGTGCTTTGAAGTCGAAGAAGCTCACTCCTCGTTTTATTGGTCCTTATCAGATTTCAGAAAGAGTTGGGAATGTTGCATATAGAGTGGCTTTACCGCCTAACCTTTCGAATTTGCATGACGTGTTTCATGTGTCGCAACTTCGGAAGTATATTTCAGATCCTTCTAATGTGGTCCGCATGGATGATGTGGAGGTACGGGATAATCTCACGGTGGAGACGATGCCTGTACGGATTGAAGGTCATGAAGTGAAAGTTTTAAGAGGCAAGGAAATTGCGTTGGTGAAAGTAGTCTCGCTAGGAGCTGCTGGAGAGAGCATGACGTGGGAGCTGGAGAGCAAGATGCGGGAATCCTATCCCGACCTATTTGAATCAGGTAAATTTTGAGGACGAAATATTCTAAGTGGGGGAGAGTTGTAACGCCCAAATAATTTAATTATTTATTTAATTAAATTATTTAGGTATTTTATTAAGTATGGTTATATTTAATAATTAATAAAATAATGTTTTCTTCAAAATAGGGAGTGGTGCAAAGAGGAGAAGAGAGAAGGGAAGGGGATGGCGCACAAGGAGAAAATAGAGGTGCTTTGTTGCGGTGGTTCTTCGGAGTTTCGTACAAGGAGAGATCGTGTTCAGCAAAATCTAAGGTAAGGGTGGGTTCAAACCTTATAATGGGGTATATGATGGGGATTATGTGGGAGTAGACTCTAGTTGCCCTTTGATCTTTTTTGGTGTTGTTTGATGATGCTAGAATATATTCATGATGTTTGAAATTGGTGCTTGATGATTGATCATGGTGAAATTTGGTGGTTGGATGTTGTTTTGGTGTGAATTGATGTTGCGTTTGGTTGCTGGAATTGGCGCCCTGCTGCTGGGCGCCATGTCTGTGTTGTGTTTGTCCCTGCTGGAGGCGCCCTGTGATAGCCCCGCAAGTGCACGGGTCGTATCGCGTAATAAAAGAGTTATCGATCCACAGGGATAGCCTAGGTGAATACCAATCTAATTTTTCAAAGTTGATTAACTGAAAAGAAAGTGTTTTTGGAAAGAAGGAATATTTTAGTAAAGTCTACTCACTCATGATCATTGTAGACAAAAGAGGAGAAAAGAAAATAAAAGAAGAAGACATAAAGTTAAATAGCGAGAAATAAAAGAAAGCGGTAAAGTGAAAAAATCATAAATAGCGGAATTGTAAATGACAAGAAAGTAAATTGCTTGAAAAGTAAATTGCCAGTAATTTACTTGACTTGCCAGTAATTTACTTGACTCGCCAGTAGTTTACTTGACTTGGAAATTTAAAGGGGAAAAAAGTAAATAACAAGGAAAATAAAAGAGCGAAAAAGTAAAGAGCGAAAAGTAAAGAGCGAGAAATTAAATAGCAATGAAAGTAAATGACTTGGAAAATAAAAGGGCAAGAAAGTAAATAGCAGGGAAAATAAAAGAGCGAAAAAGTAAAGAGTGAAAAGTAAAGAGCGAGAAAGTAAAGAGCAAGAATTTAAAGGGCAAGAAAGTAAATGACTTCGAAAGAAGAAGGGCAAGAAAATAAATAGCAAGAATTTAAAGGGCAAGAAAGTAAATAAACAAGAATCATAAAAAGCATGAAGAGTAAATTGAAGTCATGAATAATTAGAGAGCCTTTGTCATTGATTTTCTAACAAAATTCAAGCTTAGGTACAAGTGAGGATCAAGCCTCTATTTATAGGAAAGTATGAGGGGCAAAATGGTCCAAAAGAGGAAAAAGTGGCAAATCAAGTTGGCCAAGGTAGTCATCAAAGAGCCATCCTCAAGTGGACAATGCACATGAGCAAGTGGTCAAAGCACATGGTCATCAAAAAGTGGGCAAAAATATCCATCAACAAGTGGGCAAGGTAATTTCAACTGATGCAGCAGATTTCTGGGAGATCCAGTCGAATTCTGGCTTGCTGAGATAGAAGCAGTCGAATTCTGGCCTGCTGAGACAGATGCTGTCGAATTCTGGCCTGCTGAGATAGATGCTGTCGAATTCTGAGAGATCTAGTCGAATTCTGGGAGATCCAGTCGAATTCTGGGAGATCCAGTCGAAATCTGGAAGATGCAGTCGAATTCTGGGAGATCCAGTCGAAATCTGGGAGATCTAGTCGAATTCTGGGAGATCCAGTCGAATTCTGGGAGATCCAGTCGAAATCTGGAAGATGCAGTCGAATTCTGGGAGATCCAGTCGAATTCTGGGAGATCCAGTCGAAATCTGGAAGATGCAGTCGAATTCTGGGAGATCCAGTCGAATTCTGACCTGCTGAGACTTAAGCAGCCCAAATTGCTTCAAAATAAAACCTGAAGATAAAAAGTAAACATTTGCAGTAAAATAGAACAAAAATATAATTAAAATACTAAAAAGACTTAATAAAATAACTATTAAAAAGACTCTAAAAATAGACTTATCAAACTCCCCTATGCTTGAACCTTTGCTTGTCCTCAAGCAAAAACAGTGTAAATCTTTAGGCCGATTCTGAAGGAAAATTATTTTCATATCGAAACCTTAAGTGAACTGTGGGGAAATTCTAACACTTTGGTTTGAGAGCTACTATTTTGGGCTTCTTGTGGAATTGGGAGACAAATTTAAAGTATCAATACATTAGAGAGGATATCCATGTTATCATAGAACCGGTTCCCCAACATTCTTAAGCTTGGGTCCTCCATTTACTAAGACCGAGTCTCAAAGGAGGGTCTTTATACGCTGGGTATTCAAGCATTTTTCTTTTCTTTTTGATTTTATATGCTAACCGTTTATTTTGATATTTAAAATGCACTAACTTTTGCATTTTTGAATTGGTTTTGCATATATACATATGTAAATTTTTTTTTTTTTTTTTGAATACCTCAACTCAGACGTTTTTCTCGAGTAACCGCGCATCTAGTAAATGTCACCAAGAGAACCAGGTTACTAGTTTCTTTTCAGTCCTTCTAATTGTATTAACAACTGAAAACAGTCTCAGTAGTGTGTGTGTGTGAAAAAGCCCTATAAGTAGAAATCGAACCATGATACAATTTTTTTTTTGTTGTTCCCAACCAGTCCACCTAGATGATTGCTAATGAAAAATTGAAAAATTATTTTTGTCCAGAAATGGCTTATCTAAAACATGCTTAGGGTTCACAAAGTTTCGTGATGGAGGGAGCAGATACAACTCAAAGTACAAAAAAAAAGATAAAAACTTGGCAAAGCAATAAAGACATTCCTAATAAAAGCAATAAAATACCCCCCCATGCTTGGACTAGGCATTGTCCTCAATGATTTTTCAAATAAAACAAAAAGGGTTAGGAGAGCTCACCTGGCTGTCTGGTTCAGGATACTCGGCCCTGGGGTATTTTATTTTTCAACAAATCGAAAAAAACACATTAAGCCGTGGGTTGCCTCCCACGCAGCGCTCTTTTAACGTCACTAGCTTGACGGTCAAAAAGAATTTTTCAATTGGGATCGTGTAGAACTAAACTAGTTCCTTTCTCAATTGGGTCACCAATTAAATAATTTTTCAACCTTTGACCATTGACTTTAAACGATCCAGTTTTCTCGCTCCAGCTCTCTACAGATCCAAAGGGGTAAACCTTACGGATTTCAAAAGGACCGGTCCATCTTGACTTTAATTTTCCCGGAAAAATTTTTAGCCTGGAATTGAACAATAACACCAGGTCACCCTCCTTGAATTCTCTACGAATAATACGCTTATCATGCCAATTTTTTGTTCTTTCTTTGTAAAGTTTGGCATTCTCATAAGCATCCATTCGCAGTTCTTCCAATTCGTTTAGTTGGAGTTTTCTTTTTTCTCCGGCTAATTCCATGTTCAGGTTAAGGCGTTTAATTGCCCAGTAAGCTTTGTGCTCTAGCTCTACCGGAAGGTGGCAAGACTTCCCATAAATTAATTTGAAAGGAGTCATTCCTATGGGAGTCTTGTACGCAGTCCGATAAGCCCAGAGAGCATCGTCAAGCTTTACCGACCAGTCTTTCCTTGAAGTCGAAACAGTTTTTTCTAAAATACTTTTAATTTCTCTTTTCGATACCTCAACCTGACCGCTTGTTTGAGGGTGATAAGGCGTTGCAATTTTGTGCCTTACTCCAAACTTTTGCAGTAACATTTCAAAATGTTTTGAGATGAAATGGGATCCTCCGTCGCTTATGACAACACGAGGGACCCCGAATCTTGGAAAAATTATTTTTTTGAAAAGTTTTAGGACTACCTTTGCATCGTTTGTAGGAGAAGCAATGGCTTCGATCCATTTTGACACATAGTCAACGGCTACCAGAATATATTGGTTTCCAAAAGAAGAAGGAAACGGTCCCATGAAATCGATACCCCAGACGTCGAAAATTTCAACCTCTAAGATATTATTTAAGGGCATTTCATTTCTTTTTGAAATATTTCCGGTGCGTTGACACTGGTCGCATTTAGAAATGAATTGATGCGCGTCTTTAAAAAGGGACGGCCAATAAAAACCAGATTGAAGAATTTTCGTAGCAGTCTTTGAAGAACTGGCATGGCCGCCATAGGAAGAAGAATGACAATGGTATAGAATGTTACTTACCTCTTCTTCCGGAATGCATCTTCTGAACACCCCATCAGCTCCCCTTTTAAAAAGCAGTGGCTCGTCCCAGTAATATTGTTTGAGATCATGGAAGAATTTCTTCTTCCGCTGATAATTTAAATCTGGGGGGAGTACTCCTGCTGCAAGGTAGTTTACAAAATCTGCATACCATGGTGCTTCAGATTTGATCAATGAGAAGAGTTGATCATCCAGAAATGTATCATTAAGCGGCAACTCTTCTTCTTTTGTTCCTTGTAGACGGGACAAATGATCAGCCACAACATTTTCAACGCCTTTTTTATCCCTTATTTCAAGATCAAATTCTTGTAGGAGTAAAACCCATCGGATCAATCTCGGCTTGGCATCTTTTTTGTTTAACAAATATTTTATGGCCGAGTGATCAGTAAAAATGATGATTTTTGAACCTACCAGATATGATCGAAACATGTCAACGGCAAAAACTACCGCCAATAATTCTTTTTCAGTTGTGGCGTAATTCATTTGTGCCTCGTCTAAGGTCCTGCTTGCATAGTATATGGCATGCAATTTTTTTTCTTTTCTTTGTCCCAGGACTTCCCCAACTGCATAGTCGCTTGCATCGCACATTATTTCAAACGGAAGATTCCAGTCTGGTGGCTGTATGATCGGGGCAGTAACTAAAGCCTTTTTCAACCTGTTAAAAGCTTCAAGACAAAGATCGTTAAAAATAAATGCTGCATCCTTAAGGAGCAGACTTGTCATAGGTTTTGAAATTTTTGAGAAGTCTTTTATGAACCGACGGTAGAAACCCGCATGGCCTAAAAAGCTTCTCACCTCTTTTACTGTAGTGGGAGGTAGCATTTTTTCAATTACTTCAATTTTTGCACGGTCTACCTCAATACCTCTGTGAGAAATTAAGTGCCCTAGGACAATTCCTTCATTAACCATGAAATGACACTTTTCCCAGTTTAGAACTAGGTTCACCTTCTCACACCTTTCTAAGACTTTTTCCAGATTGGCTAAACAGTTTTCGAAATTTGACCCATGGACGGAAAAATCATCCATAAATACTTCCATTATGTTTTCAACAAAGTCTGAGAATATGGACATCATACACCTTTGAAAGGTAGCGGGAGCATTACATAGACCAAAGGGCATCCTTCTATAGGCATAAGTGCCAAAAGGACATGTGAAAGTTGTTTTCTCTTGGTCGCTAGGGTGGATGGGAATTTGGAAAAATCCCGAATAACCATCCAAATAGCAGAAATGTGAGTGCCGCGCTAACCTTTCTAGCATTTGATCAATGAACGGGAGAGGGAAGTGATCTTTCCGGGTAGCTTTGTTAAGCTTTCTGTAATCAATACACATTCTCCATCCCGTGATCGTCCTTGTGGAAATGCATTCATCCTTTTCATTTTTAATAACTGTTAAGCCTCCCTTCTTAGGTACTACTTGAACAGGACTAACCCACTTGCTATCGGAAATAGGATATATTATCCCAGCATCAAGGAGTTTTAAAACTTCTTTTTTTACAACCTCTTTCATGTTTGGGTTTAATCTTCTTTGATGCTCGATAGAAGGTTTATAGTCCTCTTCCAGTAGTATTCTGTGTATGTGTAACACCCCCTTTCTACCCCTTTCATTTTAATTAAGAAAATCAGAGTTCAAAAATCATTTTTGAGTTCGCCACGAGGGTGTCACACATACGTCAAAATAAAACCTCCAGTCTCAAATAAAATAGTACGTCGTCAAAGGTGCCATACATAGCACTCCACAATAGGGAGACCTCAAAACGTCAATAACTACGTAGTAAAATCCAACATCAACGCAGCGGAAAGTAAATCAACCCATCAACAGTATATGAATTTAAGTACATCAGCAAAACATCAAATACATCCCCCCAGGTGCTACGTATCAGAGCATGACGACTCGACTCAAGAAGTGAAGCTAACGGCCTTCACTGAGAATCACCTGCACGTTACCAAAATGGGGGCAACATTCAAACAGGAAAGGGTGAGCATCATTCAATCCATATAATAGAAAACATGAGAAGTACTAATCATAGGCTACGCACTAGAGCAATCAGCATCCAAAACACTAAATATCCACATCACAGTCATCATTCACATCACTTACAATAACTCATCTTGTGTCATGTAGGCTTATGAAATGCAACCCACTCGCGGGCATATGCATGAAGGTACCTTTTCACAAACGTCACTTAGCCCTTAAGGCCTCATCATCACTTAGCCACTCAGGCCTCAAAACGTCACTGGGTTTATGCATATGGGCATGAGACACTATGACATGCACCACTCACAACACACGAACACACAATTACTCAAATCATAGTCAACTATGTGACCCGTCACTTACCGGTTTGCTCGCAAGAATACAACACCTGTCAAATTCACAATTCACACAACAACAACATCACTTAGCCTTTTAGGAGTTAACATCACTTAGCCTCTCGGGCCTCAAACGTCACTAGGTTTCATCATCACTCTTACACAGATATCATCAACTCACACAATAGCCACTGAGGGCGAAAACGTCATTTACTAGCCACCAAGGGCATCATCGTCATTTACACATCACTATGAATAATAATAGCCTCTAAGGGGCAAAACAGTCTTTTACACGTCATATATAATAATAATAGCCACTAAGGGCGAAACAGACATTTAACTAGCCCCGAAGGCATCATCGCCAAAATCATCATTTTTGACATTACTTTGTTAAAATCACCGGTCGTACGCAAAAGAGAATTTTTAAAGGCACCCAAAACATCTTTTCATTGTCACGGCAACGGTCACCGGGAACAACCACTTGGGGCGCCCCAGCAACCTTCAGAAATTCTAAGTTTTTACTTTTAAAAATGGAACACACAGATGGACAACGGAAAATGCTTCACAACGCTTTTTGAATCGTTCAAAACGGATATCCGAGTCAAAAGATATAGCGAAAACAGTTTTCGAAAATAATTTGGAACATCCTGAAAACTGGCGCCATGGGCACCCAGCGCCCAGGCACCTGGCGCCCAGCAAAAGGCAGCACACGCACGCACACACACCCGGGCGCTCAACGCCCAGCGCCTTGGCGCAGCACACCACACACGCACACGGGCGCTCAGCGCCCAGCGCTGGCACCCAGCGCCCAGCGCTACGCACACACACACGCGCATGGGCGCTCAGCGCCCAGCGCTGGCTCCCAGCGCCTGGAGCAACACAGCACAGCGCACAGCACCATGGGCACCCAGCGCCCAGGCACTTTCAGCAACACAGATTTTTGCCCAATTTCAGCACAAAACATTATTTTTCTCCAAATTTTTCACATGACCAACACTACCCAAAATCCAAACCACCCAAAAATCAAACCTTATTTTAAATGATCAAAATTCTATTGGGCACCACACACACCTCACCATGGCGCCCTAGGCGCCCATACCCTCAAACACTTCATATGCGAAACCGTCAACACCCAATACCATCAACATCAAACTAATCGCCTAAATCACATACTAATCGTGTCTCTATTATAATTCACATGCACATACGTGAAGTGCATATATATTGGAAATTAACATCAAGCATATCAAGGCTACATCATGAACAGCATCAACATATCAAGAACATCAAGAACGACATCAACATTATCAAGAACATCAAGAACGACATCAACATTATCAAGAATGTAACACCCTAAAATTATTTAATTAATTTATTTAATTAAGTAATTGGGGATTTTATTTAAATTATTTGATGTGTTTTAATTAATTAGAATTTATACTAATACGTGTAGGAAGTATTAGAAAATGGAGGTGCCAAACCAAATGGACTTGGGCTTAAGTGAGAAGCCCAAGCCCATTATTCTTGTCATATGCGAAGTGGTTAGGTGTTGGGGGCTAGGGTTTTGGTGGAGAAATTTCGAAGTTGAAAGAGAGAGCAAGGGAGAGAAAGAAATAGCGTGAGAAAGAGAGAGAGAGCAAGGGGCGCCGTAAGGAGAAGAGAAGAAGAGGAGAAAAGTCGCAACCAAAGAAGAGCAAGAACGTGATCTTGTTGCTGTGGTCCTGTACGTGACTATCTCCGGAGCCTCCGTTCTTCAATTTCGAGGTTAGGGGAGCTCTATCATTCTATTTAATAAATTATACGATGGGTCCTAGATCTAAGGTTTCTACTAGATCCATGATGCTCTTGATATTCTTTTTGCGTTCTTGATGTTCTTGATGATTCTTTTGCGTTTTCTTGATGTTCTTGAATGTTGACTTCCATATATGTTCATTATAATGTGTTTTGCGAATTCGATTCTTTGTGTGGTGTGATCTATGAAGTTGTCTTATGGGTGGTGATATGCGCATATGTTGAGAATCCAAAAATTGAGATCCATGTGTTTGGCTTGTTTGAGGTGAGGTCGCATAGGGGTTGTGGTTTGGGCGCCTAGGGTGCCAAGATGATTATTGGTGACGTTTTCAATTGAATTTTTGGGTATAATTGAGTTTGGTGATTTTCGAAAACAATTAGATGCATTTTTGTTTGCTGGAAAATTGGAGTTTTTATGCTTTAGAATTGTTAAGAAAAACCAATTTTTGTGTTAAAAAGGGTTGAACAGAAATTCTGGGCGTTGCTGCAGTTTCCTGGGCGCTGAGCGCCTGTCCTGGGCGCTAGGCGCCTGTGTTGTGCTGCGCGTGGGGGCGCGCCTGGGCGCTAGGCGCCCGTGTCTGTGTTGTGCGTTGTGCGCGCCTGGGCGCTGAGCGCCTGTGGCGCTGTGTTGTGTTGCGTTGTTGTTGCCTGGGCGCTGGGCGCCTGTGCACTTGTTGCCTGGTTGCCTGGGCGCCTAAGGCGCCTGTTCCCAGGATGTTGCCTGATTTTTCCAAAATTATTTTTATCATAACTTTTGACTCAGACGTCCGTTTTGAACGATTCAAAAAGTGTCGTGAAGCTCTTTACGTTGTCCATCTATGGGTCTAATTTTTAAAATGAAAAAAAAAATTGTTATCTTCTGATTGTTTGTGGGCGCCCAAGTGGCCGTCCCTGGTGATCGTCCCAGTGACATTGAAAAATGATATGAAGCTCTTTAAAAATCCCTTTTGGTGTATAAACAACAGTTTTAGCGAAGTAATGTCAAAAATGATGATTTTGACGATGATGCTCTCGGGGCTAGTTAAAAGACTGTTTTGCCCTTAGAGGCTAATTATTATTAGTTATGATGTGTAAATGACGAGGATGCCCTTAGTGGTTAGTCAAATGACGTTTTTGCCCTCAGTGGTTATGGTTTAAGTTGATTGATGTTTATGTGTGAGTGTCGATGAAAAACCAGTGACGTTTGGGGCCCGAAGGGCTAAGTGATGTTAAGGTCCAAATGGCCTAGTGATGTTGTGTGATGATTATGAATTTGACAGGTACTGTGCTCCGTGCGAGCAAACAGGTAAGTGATGGGTCACATTGTTGACTATGATCTGAGTAATTGTGTGATTGTGTGAAGTGAGTGGTGCATGTCATAGTGTCTCATGCCCATATGCACAAAACCAATGACGTTTGAGGCCTGAGTGGCTAAATGATGATGAGGCCTGAGTGGCTAAGCGACGTTTTGTAAAAAGGTACCTTCATGCATATACCCGCGAGTGGGTTGCATTTCATAATCTATATGACATGAGATGAGTTATTGTAAATGATGTGAATGATGACTGTGATGTGGATGTTTAGTGTATTGGGTGCTGATTATTCTAGTGCGTAGCCTATGATTAGTACTTATCATATTTTCTATTATATAGACATGAAATGATGCTCACCCTTTCCTGTTTGAATGTTGCCCCGTGTTGGTAACGTGCAGGTGATTCCCAGTGAAGGTCTTAGCTTCACTTTTTGAGTCGAGTCGTCATGCTCTGATACGTAGCACTCAGGGGGGATAACGAACTCGGCATTTATTAATGATTTTTGATTATTATGTCCATGTGGACTATTTGGTTATGTTTTACTATTTTCCGCTGCGTAGATGGTTGTGTTAAGTTGAGTTTATAAGCGACGTTAAATGAGGCTTGAGATTTTTATGTTGAAGTGCTACGTGGATGAATGATTATTGAGTTAAACTGTTTTTGAAATTGATAAACGACGTTTTGTTTGAAGTATGTGTAACATTCCTTATGAACGAAATTTTCAAACTCTGATTTTTATAGACAAAGTGACGGGTAGAAAGGGGTGTTACATTAGTGGTATCAGAGCAGTTCGGTCTGTCCGGCCGGTGGTTGAGTCGTCGTGTTGAGTAACATTGAGTTTGTTACTCGTTTCTGAGTTCTGTTTTCTGTTGCAGTGCTAGAATGGCCAGACGGGACGACGCTGCTCTTGCTGCTGCATTGCAAGCTATGGCTCAGGCGATGCAGGGTCAGCAGAATGCTGGAGATAATGCTGGTTTTAGGAGCCTGACTACCTTCCAGAGGGAGAATCCGCCCACCTTTAAGGGCAAATATGATCCAGATGGTGCTATGGCTTGGCTGAAGGAGATCGAGAGGATTTTCAGGGTGATGGACTGTACTGTTGAGCAGAAGGTCCGCTTTGGTACCCACATGTTAGCCGAGGAGGCCGACGACTGGTGGTTGGCTGCTAGGCAGAGGTTAGAGGCTGTGCAGGAAGAGATTACTTGGGAGGTTTTCAGCAGGGAATTTCTGAGAAAATATTTTCCTGAAGACGTCCGAGGGAAGAAAGAGATAGAGTTTTTAGAGCTGAAGCAGGGTGGTATGTCTGTGACTGCCTATGCGGCAAAATTTGTGGAGCTAGCAAAATTTTATCCACACTACAGTGAGGCTACAGCTGAATTTTCAAAATGCATCAAATTTGAGAATGGGTTAAGGCCTGATATTAAACAGGCCATTGGCTATCAGAAGATTCGTGTGTTCGCAGATCTGGTTGACAGTTGCAGGATCTTCGAGGAGGACAGTACTGCTCGCTACAAAGCTACTTCTGAGAAAAAGGGCAAGTTTCAGAGTCGAAGCAAGCCGTATGAGGTTCCTGCGGGTAAGGGTTATCAGAGAGCTGCTGGAAGTAAGGGTTCTGGTGGGGGAGATGCCCCTGCTAGCATTGTCTGTTATAAGTGTGGCAAGCCTGGCCACAAGAGTACTACATGCAGGTCTGATGAAAGGAATTGCTACCGTTGCGGTAAAAAGGGTCATATGGCAGCTGAGTGTAAGGTCAAGGATGTGGTGTGTTTCAACTGTGGTGAGTCTGGGCATATCAGTACCAAGTGTACAAAGCCGAAAAAGGAAAGGTCTACTGGGAAGGTGTTTGCATTGGCGGGGGAGGAGCCTGATGATGATGATGGTCTGATTAGAGGTACGTGTTTTATTAATGGTACTTCTCTGAAATCTCTTATTGATACTGGTGCTACCCATTGTTTTATATCTGTTGATTGCTGTAAACGTTTGGGTCTTGTTTTATCTGCTATGTGTGGGGATATGGTTGTCGATACTCCTGCGAAGGGGTCGGTGATTACGTCCCAGGTGTGTTCTCAGTGTCCCGTGTCGATCTTCGGCAGGGACTTTCTTGTGAATTTTGTTTGTTTGCCATTGAGAGGTCTGGATGTAATCTTAGGCATGGACTGGTTAGAGAATAATCACGTTCATATCAACTGTCGTAGCAAATCGGTTAGTTTCGGTGAAGAAAGTTCGGATTTGGTGTCTGCTGGTCAGTTGAAGAAATTGAAGAAAGAAGGAGTTCAGTTATTTGCGTTGATGGCTTCGTTGTCTGCTGAGAGTCAGTCTGTTATTGAAGAACTGAAGGTAGTACGTGAATTTCCTGAGGTCTTTCCTGATGAAATTCCGGGTGTGCTACCGGAAAGAGAAGTTGAATTTTCGATTGATCTTGTACCTGGTACGAGGCCTGTGTCTATGGCTCCGTACAGAATGTCGGCGTCGGAACTGTCTGAGTTAAAGACACAACTTGAAGAATTGCTTGAGAAGAAGTTTGTAAGACCAAGTGTATCGCCGTGGGGAGCTCCGGTATTGCTAGTGAAAAAGAAAGATGGGAGCATGAGGTTATGTGTGGACTATCGTCAGTTGAATAAGGTAACTATCAAGAATAAGTATCCGCTTCCGAGGATCGACGATCTGATGGATCAGTTAGTGGGTGCCCGTGTTTTCAGCAAAATTGATTTGAGGTCCGGATATCATCAGATTAAAGTAAAAGATGAAGATGTTCAGAAGACAGCATTCAGGACAAGGTATGGGCATTATGAGTATTCAGTAATGCCGTTCGGTGTGACCAATGCTCCTGGTGTATTTATGGAATATATGAACCGTATTTTCCATAATTACCTAGATCGATTTGTGGTAATCTTCATAGATGACATTCTAGTTTATTCTAAGTCAGAGGAAGAGCATGCTGAGCATCTGAAGTCAGTGTTGGAAATTTTAAAAGAGAAAAAGTTGTACGCTAAGTTGTCGAAGTGTGAATTCTGGCTGAAAGAGGTGAGTTTCCTTGGGCACGTGATTTCTGGTAATGGTATTGCGGTTGATCCGGCAAAAGTAGAAGCAGTATTGGAGTGGGAGTCTCCGAAGTCCGTAACGGAGATTAGAAGCTTTTTGGGTTTGGCTGGGTACTACAGGAGGTTCATCGAGGGTTTTTCCAAGTTGGCCCTTCCGTTGACTCAGTTGACCTGCAAGGGTAAGGTTTTTGTGTGGGATGCTCGGTGTGAGGAAAGTTTTATGGAACTGAAAAAGAGATTGACGACGTCGCCTGTTTTGACGTTGCCTAATCCAGAGGAACCGTTCGTTGTGTATTGTGACGCTTCGAAGATGGGTCTCGGTGGTGTGTTGATGCAGGATGGGAAAGTCGTTGCGTATGCGTCGAGGCAGTTGCGGATTCATGAGAAGAATTACCCTACGCATGATTTGGAGTTGGCTGCTGTGGTTTTTGTGCTCAAGATTTGGAGGCACTACCTTTATGGTTCGAGGTTCGAAGTGTTCAGTGATCATAAGAGTCTAAAGTATCTGTTCGATCAAAAAGAGTTGAATATGAGACAGCGTCGGTGGTTGGAACTCTTGAAGGATTATGACTTTGGTTTGAATTATCATCCCGGCAAAGCTAATGTCGTGGCTGATGCTTTAAGCAGAAAGTCGTTGCATATGTCGGCAATGATGGTGAAGGAATTGGAGTTAATTGAGGAATTCAGGGATTTGAGTTTGGTTTGTAAAATGACACCTCGCAGTGTCAAGCTGGGAATGTTAAAGATCGATAATGATTTCCTGGGCAGTATCAGAGAAGCTCAGAAGGCAGATGTCAAGCTGGTGGATTTAATTAATGGGGTCGGTCAGTCTGAAGATGAAGATTTCAAATTAGATTCCAGTGGCGTGTTGAGGTTCCGGGGTAGGATCTGTGTTCCAGACGATGAAGAGATGAGAAAGGCAATTTTAGAGGAAGGTCATCGTAGCAAGTTGAGTATCCATCCTGGAGCGACGAAAATGTATCAGGATCTGAAAAAGATGTTTTGGTGGTATGGTATGAAGAGAGATGTGGCACAGTTTGTGTATGCCTGTTTGACCTGTCAAAAGTCGAAGGTCGAGCACCAGAAGCCAGCAGGGTTAATGCAACCGTTGGAAGTCCCAGAGTGGAAATGGGATAGCATAGCGATGGATTTTGTGACGGGGTTACCGAATACAGTTAAGGGTCATGACGCTATTTGGGTGATCATTGATAGGTTAACGAAGTCTGCTCATTTTATTCCTATTAATATCACTTATCCGGTGTTGGTCGAGCGTTGAAATCGAAGAAGCTCACTCCTCGTTTTGTTGGTCCTTATCAGATTTCTGAAAGACTCGGAAATGTGGCTTATAGAGTGGCTTTACCGCCAAATCTTTCGAACTTGCATGACGTGTTTCACGTGTCACAACTTCGGAAGTATGTTTCGGATCCATCTCATGTGATCCATATGGACGATGTAGAGGTGCGGGATAATCTCACTATGGAGACGATGCCCGTACGGATTGAGGATCGTGAAGTGAAGGCGCTTAGAGGCAAAGAGATTGCATTAGTGAAAGTGGTCTGGCTAGGAGCTGCCGGCGAGAGTATGACTTGGGAGCTAGAGAGCAAGATGCGAGAATCCTACCCAGAGTTGTTTGATCAGGTAAAATTTCGAGGACGAAATATTCTAAGTGGGGGAGAGTTGTAACACCCTAAAATTATTTAATTAATTTATTTAATTAAGTAATTGGGGATTTTATTTAAATTATTTGATGTGTTTTAATTAATTAGAATTTATACTAATACGTGTAGGAAGTATTAGAAAATGGAGGTGCCAAACCAAATGGACTTGGGCTTAAGTGAGAAGCCCAAGCCCATTATTCTTGTCATATGCGAAGTGGTTAGGTGTTGGGGGCTAGGGTTTTGGTGGAGAAATTTCGAAGTTGAAAGAGAGAGCAAGGGAGAGAAAGAAATAGCGTGAGAAAGAGAGAGAGAGCAAGGGGCGCCGTAAGGAGAAGAGAAGAAGAGGAGAAAAGTCGCAACCAAAGAAGAGCAAGAACGTGATCTTGTTGCTGTGGTCCTGTACGTGACTATCTCCGGAGCCTCCGTTCTTCAATTTCGAGGTTAGGGGAGCTCTATCATTCTATTTAATAAATTATACGATGGGTCCTAGATCTAAGGTTTCTACTAGATCCATGATGCTCTTGATATTCTTTTTGCGTTCTTGATGTTCTTGATGATTCTTTTGCGTTTTCTTGATGTTCTTGAATGTTGACTTCCATATATGTTCATTATAATGTGTTTTGCGAATTCGATTCTTTGTGTGGTGTGATCTATGAAGTTGTCTTATGGGTGGTGATATGCGCCTATGTTGAGAATCCAAAAATTGAGATCCATGTGTTTGGCTTGTTTGAGGTGAGGTCGCATAGGGGTTGTGGTTTGGGCGCCTAGGGTGCCAAGAT
Organism: Astragalus membranaceus; assembly: GCA_039519185.1. Taxonomy (NCBI): domain Eukaryota; kingdom Viridiplantae; phylum Streptophyta; class Magnoliopsida; order Fabales; family Fabaceae; genus Astragalus; species Astragalus membranaceus. The sequence continues at coordinate 138,019,179 of CM076848.1, read as the reverse complement.
GATTATTGGTGACGTTTTCAATTGAATTTTTGGGTATAATTGAGTTTGGTGATTTTCGAAAACAATTAGATGCATTTTTGTTTGCTGGAAAATTGGAGTTTTTATGCTTTAGAATTGTTAAGAAAAACCAATTTTTGTGTTAAAAAGGGTTGAACAGAAATTCTGGGCGTTGCTGCAGTTTCCTGGGCGCTGAGCGCCTGTCCTGGGCGCTAGGCGCCTGTGTTGTGCTGCGCGTGGGGGCGCGCCTGGGCGCTAGGCGCCCGTGTCTGTGTTGTGCGTTGTGCGCGCCTGGGCGCTGAGCGCCTGTGGCGCTGTGTTGTGTTGCGTTGTTGTTGCCTGGGCGCTGGGCGCCTGTGCACTTGTTGCCTGGTTGCCTGGGCGCCTAAGGCGCCTGTTCCCAGGATGTTGCCTGATTTTTCCAAAATTATTTTTATCATAACTTTTGACTCAGACGTCCGTTTTGAACGATTCAAAAAGTGTCGTGAAGCTCTTTACGTTGTCCATCTATGGGTCTAATTTTTAAAATGAAAAAAAAAATTGTTATCTTCTGATTGTTTGTGGGCGCCCAAGTGGCCGTCCCTGGTGATCGTCCCAGTGACATTGAAAAATGATATGAAGCTCTTTAAAAATCCCTTTTGGTGTATAAACAACAGTTTTAGCGAAGTAATGTCAAAAATGATGATTTTGACGATGATGCTCTCGGGGCTAGTTAAAAGACTGTTTTGCCCTTAGAGGCTAATTATTATTAGTTATGATGTGTAAATGACGAGGATGCCCTTAGTGGTTAGTCAAATGACGTTTTTGCCCTCAGTGGTTATGGTTTGAGTTGATTGATGTTTATGTGTGAGTGTCGATGAAAAACCAGTGACGTTTGGGGCCCGAAGGGCTAAGTGATGTTAAGGTCCAAATGGCCTAGTGATGTTGTGTGATGATTATGAATTTGACAGGTACTGTGCTCCGTGCGAGCAAACAGGTAAGTGATGGGTCACATTGTTGACTATGATCTGAGTAATTGTGTGATTGTGTGAAGTGAGTGGTGCATGTCATAGTGTCTCATGCCCATATGCACAAAACCAATGACGTTTGAGGCCTGAGTGGCTAAATGATGATGAGGCCTGAGTGGCTAAGCGACGTTTTGTAAAAAGGTACCTTCATGCATATACCCGCGAGTGGGTTGCATTTCATAATCTATATGACATGAGATGAGTTATTGTAAATGATGTGAATGATGACTGTGATGTGGATGTTTAGTGTATTGGGTGCTGATTATTCTAGTGCGTAGCCTATGATTAGTCCTTATCATATTTTCTATTATATAGACATGAAATGATGCTCACCCTTTCCTGTTTGAATGTTGCCCCGTGTTGGTAACGTGCAGGTGATTCCCAGGGAAGGTCTTAGCTTCACTTTTTGAGTCGAGTCGTCATGCTCTGATACGTAGCACTCATGGGGGATAACGAACTCGACATTTATTAATGATTTTTGATTATTATGTCCATGTGGACTATTTGGTTATGTTTTACTATTTTCCGCTGCGTAGATGGTTGTGGTAAGTTGAGTTTATAAGCGACGTTAAATGAGGCTTGAGATTTTTATGTTGAAGTGCTACGTGGATGAATGATTATTGAGTTAAACTGTTTTTGAAATTGATAAACGACGTTTTGTTTGAAGTATGTGTAACATTCCTTATGAACGAAATTTTCAAACTCTGATTTTTATAGACAAAGTGACGGGTAGAAAGGGGTGTTACAAAGAACATCAAGAATAGGTATGCGTCAAGGATCTAGTCCAACAACCTAGATTAAGACCTATCATAGAATTCTATTTGATGGAAAGAAAGAGCTCCCCTAACCTCGAATTAGATGAATAGGATCTCTAGAGACGATCCCGAACGGAACCATGGCAACCGGAACCCACCTCTCCCTTTCTCCTTGGAGCTTTGCGCACTTCACCTCTCCTCCTCTCCTCATGGCGCCGCGCCCTCCTTCCCTTCCCACTCTCTCTATTCGCATTTTTCCTTTCTTTTTCTCAAATGAACCAAAACCTTAAAATCTCAGCTTTTATATGCGCTTAGGTTGTCGGGCTTGGATTGCGGGCTTCCCCGCAGCTTAAGCCCAATTTAATTACAACACCTTATCCGATTCCAATACTGCTCCTTATTTTATTTAAAACACCTTATACTCATTTTAATAAGTAATAAATAATTAATTATATTATTATTTCTACCACCCAATTTCTTTTAACTAATTAAATAAATTAATCTATTATTTTTGGGGTGTTACAACTCTCCCCCACTTAAAGGAATTTCGTCCTCGAAATCCACCTGTCAACGCCAACACTCTCCCACTAAGGCCACCTAGACAACTAGTGCTATCATTCATGCTGATTACTATTGCTCTGATTACCGGCGGTAAGTGCTTGGGCGGCCGTCCCTCCTACTTGTTCAGCCAGGTAACTTCAAGCAGTAATAATCAGACTCACTCTCTACTCCGCTGCGCTACTCTGATAAACTAGCTCGCATCCTACCCCACTCATCTACCCATAAGGATAACAGAAATACTTCAATCATCATAGCATCACAACGAAATTCACAGGATGCATAACAGTCGTACAACAAGCCTCATAATCTTAGTAACACGACAACAATATCCACAAACAACTTTGCCACTCAGGCGACATCAACAATTACAACTGCCACTCAGGCGACATCAACAACTACAATTGCCACTCAGGCGACATCAACAATTACAATTGCCACTCAGGCGACACCAACAACTAAAAATCAACAACAGAGCAACGTCATCAACGACAACAATATTAACAACTCAGTCACACAATCGGGCACTAAGGCACCGGCAACGGTTAACAATCGAATTCGGCACAACTCATAAAAATAGGGGCAGCGCATAAGCTAGGAACAGTAACAGTACTTTTCGGTACGGTGAAAGTAATTTTTAAAGACAGCAACGATGATCTTTCAGGAAACAACAACAATCATCTCAGGAGGACAGCAGCAGTAGCTTTCAGAAAACAGCAATAATAGTCTTTCGAAAAACAACAACAACAATAACATCAACAACATCACGAGGAAGTTTACTAAATGCGTAACTATAGCAACAACAAGGCACACGGCACGGAAACAATGGCATAATTTCACATGGAAACAACAACAATAGTTTTTCAGGAAGTGACAACAATAATTCTCACAAAAGCAGTAACAATAGTTTTTCAGAAAAAAACTGCAACAATAATTTTCAATGCTACTATCTGTATCCAACCATAAAATTGTCTATGAGTCGTTCAAAAGAAATTTTCAAAATCTCTTCATCCTTTAGACTCCAAACCACCAAATAGGACAACTCATAAAAATAGAGACAGTCAACAACCCAAAAACAGGCACAACTCGTAAAATAGCAGCAGTGTACAAAAGTAGGGACAGTAACAGTTATTCTTGAAGGCACTGACAGCGGCCTTAGGAAGCAGCAACAACAACTTTTTAAAAAGGTAGCAACATTCATTTTCAGCAATAGTCATTTTGCAGAAAACCATAACAATTATCCGAATAAAACAGCAACATTATTTTCTGAAAACAGCAATGATCATTTTTCAGAAACAGCAACAATTATTTAAATAAAACAGCAACAATTATTTAAATAAAACAGCAACAGCAGTTTAAGCAAAACAGCAGTAGCATTCGACTTTTTAAAACAGCATGGCATTTATCACTCAAACCGCAATAGCAAATAGCTCAGGATAATCCACGAAGCATTATCAACTAAGTACACAGGAACACGGTTAACATTTAAAAACCTTATTACAACTAGTCAGCCCAAAAGAATAATTACATTAACATTTACAGTAATTAGTTAATTCGGCCCAAGTGCACAAGCGTCCAAAACGCACATTTTTAAATCTTAAGATTTTTAAAACCACGTAACGCATATCGCAAGAGTGCAACTGCTAAAACAAAATCCGAATCGTTTATAAAAGTGATTTTCAATGCTAAAATTTTTCGGATTATAAAACCCTATAGCGCAATCCAAGGAGTAACGACCAAAAAGATGTTGTCATAAAACTCAAGCATACAAGACTCCATCTTGAGGAAAATTAGGCAAGTCAAAATAGCAATCACATGAGACGGTAGTCCTCAGCTAAAATTGTTACATCAAATTGCGGTCTTTTCCAAAAAGAGTTGAGGTCAAAGTTATAGCACTCAATGAAGATATTTTTCTTTTGCAGTGATTAAAACGCTACGACAGTTATTAGTGCAGCAATAACTTGAAATAGTCCACAAAATAATTTTACAATGCATTCAATTTCCAACATCAAACGTATTCACAGGATTTTTCGTAAAAGCTCAGCGTCGACCTCTTAAAATAGTTCGGACATATCAACATAAGAAAGTACATGTGACTTAACAATCCACAGCAACAGCAATTAATTCGACATTTTATGTAAAACACACAGAGCTCAATATCAACTAAAACACATGTGAACATTTAAACAACATGGCAATTCATTTAGAAGCACGCAGCAACGAGGTCAACAACAAGGATCACAACAGCAAAACACAGTTCTCACACTGAGTACACAATAGGGCACACAGCACTAGTAGGGAAATCTCCCCCACTAGTTCACTTACCAATAGAAACTTTCCGGTGTACCTGCAACACAAACAACGGTCAGCACTGAAAAGACAACAGTTGGTCACTATCTGACACAACGACTCGACGACTCGGCCGGACAGACCAACCATTGCTCTGATACCACTAATGTAACACCCCCTTTCTACCCCTTTCATTTTAACTAAGAAAATCAGAGTTCAAAAATCATTTTTGAGTTCGCCACGAGGGTGTCACACATACGTCAAAATAAAACCTCCAGTCTCAAATAAAATAGTACGTCGTCAAAGGTGCCATACATAGCACTCCACAATAGGGAGACCTCAAAACGTCAATAACTACGTAGTAAAATCCAACATCAACGCAGCGGAAAGTAAATCAACCCATCAACAGTATATGAATTTAAGTACATCAGCAAAACATCAAATACATCCCCCCAGGTGCTACGTATCAGAGCATGACGACTCGACTCAAGAAGTGAAGCTAACGGCCTTCACTGAGAATCACCTGCACGTTACCAACATGGGGGCAACATTCAAACAGGAAAGGGTGAGCATCATTCAATCCATATAATAGAAAACATGACAAGTACTAATCATAGGCTACGCACTAGAGCAATCAGCATCCAAAACACTAAATATCCACATCACAGTCATCATTCACATCACTTACAATAACTCATCTTGTGTCATGTAGGCTTATGAAATGCAACCCACTCGCGGGCATATGCATGAAGGTACCTTTTCACAAACGTCACTTAGCCCTTAAGGCCTCATCATCACTTAGCCACTCAGGCCTCAAAACGTCACTGGGTTTATGCATATGGGCATGAGACACTATGACATGCACCACTCACAACACACGAACACACAATTACTCAAATCATAGTCAACTATGTGACCCGTCACTTACCGGTTTGCTCGCAAGAATACAACACCTGTCAAATTCACAATTCACACAACAACAACATCACTTAGCCTTTTAGGACTTAACATCACTTAGCCTCTCGGGCCTCAAACGTCACTAGGTTTCATCATCACTCTTACACAGATATCATCAACTCACACAATAGCCACCGAGGGCGAAAACGTCATTTACTAGCCACCAAGGGCATCATCGTCATTTACACATCACTATGAATAATAATAGCCTCTAAGGGGCAAAACAGTCTTTTACACGTCATATATAATAATAATAGCCACTAAGGGCGAAACAGACATTTAACTAGCCCCGAAGGCATCATCGCCAAAATCATCATTTTTGACATTACTTTGTTAAAATCACCGGTCGTACGCAAAAGAGAATTTTTAAAGGCACCCAAAACATCTTTTCATTGTCACGGCAACGGTCACCGGGAACAGCCACTTGGGGCGCCCAAGCAACCTTCAGAAATTCTAAGTTTTTATTTTTAAAAATGGAACACACAGATGGACAACGGAAAATTCTTCACAACGCTTTTTGAATCGTTCAAAACGGATATCCGAGTCAAAAGATATAGCGAAAACAGTTTTCAAAAATAATTTGGAACATCCTGAAAACTGGCGCCATGGGCACCCAGCGCCCAGGCCCCTGGCGCCCAGCGCCTAGCAAAAGGCAGCACACGCACGCACACACACCCGGGCGCTCAGCGCCCAGCGCCTGGCGCCCAGCGCCTTGGCGCAGCACACCACACACGCACACGGGCGCTCAGCGCCCAGCGCTGGCACCCAGCGCCCAGCGCTACGCACACACACACGCGCATGGGCGCTCAGCGCCCAGCGCTGGCTCCCAGCGCCTGGAGCAACACAGCACAGCGCACAGCACCATGGGCACCCAGCGCCCAGGCACTTTCAGCAACACAGATTTTTGCCCAATTTCAGCACAAAACATTATTTTTCTCCAAATTTTTCACATGACCAACACTACCCAAAATCCCAACCACCCAAAAATCAAACCTTATTTTAAATGATCAAAATTCTATTGGGCACCACACACACCTCACCATGGCTCCCTAGGCGCCCATACCCTCAAACACTTCATATGCGAAACCGTCAACACCCAATACCATCAACATCAAACTAATCGCCTAAATCACATAATAATCGTGTCTCTATTATAATTCACATGCACATACGTGAAGTGCATATATATTGGAAATTAACATCAAGCATATCAAGGCTACATCATGAACAACATCAACATATCAAGAACATCAAGAACGACATCAACATTATCAAGAACATCAAGAACGACATCAACATTATCAAGAACATCAAGAATAGGTATGCGTCAAGGATCTAGTCCAACAACCTAGATTAAGACCTATCATAGAATTCTATTTGATGGAAAGAAAGAGCTCCCCTAACCTCGAATTAGATGAATAGGATCTCTAGAGACGATCCCGAACGGAACCATGGCAACCGGAACCCACCTCTCCCTTTCTCCTTGGAGCTTTGCGCACTTCACCTCTCCTCCTCTCCTCATGGCGCCGCGCCCTCCTTCCCTTCCCACTCTCTCTATTCGCATTTTTCCTTTCTTTTTCTCAAATGAACCAAAACCTTAAAATCTCAGCTTTTATATGCGCTTAGGTTGTCGGGCTTGGATTGCGGGCTTCCCCGCAGCTTAAGCCCAATTTAATTACAACACCTTATCCGATTCCAATACTGCTCCTTATTTTATTTAAAACACCTTATACTCATTTTAATAAGTAATAAATAATTAATTATATTATTATTTCTACCACCCAATTTCTTTTAACTAATTAAATAAATTAATCTATTATTTTTGGGGTGTTACAGTATGCATATTGACGGATTTATTCCCTTAATGTCTTTAATAGTATACCCTATGGCTTTGGGATACTTCTTGAGAACATTAAGTAATTTTTCAGTCTCATTTTGTTTCAAATTTGCATTTACAATTACTGGAAAAGTAGAATTAGGGCCAAGAAACTCATACCTGAGAGATGATGGTAAGGGCTTCAGTTCTATTTTTGGTGTTTCTTTTGGGAGAGGTCGAGGTTTCTCCTTACCCAAAGTTTCAGTACCCAATTCTTTTGATGGTGGATTTTCATCCAAAAGTTTTATGTAGAATTGGGTTTCCCCTGCTGCATTTGCATTTGTGTTGCCTAGAAGGCAATCTTCCAAACTATCTTGTGAAGATGATGCTAAAGAGCATTCTCGCACGCAATAGTCTACAATGTCAATCCTGCAACATGAGTCTTTTACAGATGGACTTTTCATGAAGTTTGAAACTTCAAACTCAACCTTTTCATCCCCCACATTAAAAACCAAATTACCGTTTTTAACGTCAATTATTGCCCCTGCAGTAGCTAAAAAAGGCCTCCCCAGAAGAATAGGAATTTGGGAGTCTTCTTCAATTTCCATTACAACAAAGTCCACCGGTATAAAAGTTTGCCCTACCTTGATAGGGATATCCTCTAAGATTCCAGTGGGGTATTTAACGGAACGATCTGCCAACTGTATTGTCATTTTTGTGGGTTTAAGTTCGCCTATCCCTAGTCTATTGCAAAGAGAAAGGGGCATCAAACTTACACTGGCTCCTAGATCGCACATCGCTCTGTTTATAATTTCACTTCCAATCACACAAGGTATGGAAAAACTACCTGGATCTTTGAGTTTTTGTGGCAGCTTGTTCTGGATAATTGCACTACATTCCTCTGTTAATGCAATCGTCTCATAGTCGTCTATTTTTCTTTTCTTGGATAAAATTTCTTTTAAAAATTTAGAATAAGACGGCATTTGAGACAATGCATCAGTGAAAGGAACGTTGATGTAAAGCTTTTTAAGCAAGTCGACAAACCTTTTGAATTGCTCGTCAATTTTGTTTTTTGCAAATCTTTGGGGGAAAGGAATGGGTGGTTTGTATGGTGGAGGGGGGATGTGTGGTTCTTCTCTTTCTTTTTCTGGTTCTTTCCCTTTTTCTTTCTCTTCTAGCTCACCTGGTAAATTATGTTTTTCACTCACAGTTTTTTCTTGGTTTGCTCTCGGTTCCTCTAATTGTTTTCCGCTTCTAAGGGTGACGGAATTTATTTGGCCTTTTGGATTTTGTTCTTGTTGCCCAGGAAATACCCCTGAAGTCTTAGAGGATGAAGCTACCTGTGTTGCCACTTGAGTTATTTGATTTTCAAGCATTTTATTATGAGTGGTGATAGAGTCGACTTTTGATACTAATTTGATAAGTGTGTCATTCAAATAACCAGTTTGATTTTTGAATTCTTCATTTTGTTTTGTTTGAGATGACACAAATTTTTCCATTAAAAATTCCAAGTTCGACTTTTGCGGGTTGTTTTGTGGGTTGTTAAAAACCCTTTGATTTTGAAAGACAGGAGGTGGTCTAGGTGCTGGATTGGGTGGAGGATTTTTATAAGAAAAATTTGGATGATTCCTCCACCCAGGATTATAAGTATTTGAAAACGGATCTTCCTTTTGAGCATAATTAATATGCTCGTTTCCAGCACTAGATGCCTCAAGCTGGCATTCAGCTCCAATATGGCCAACAACCCCACATAATTCACATGGTGGAGTAATAGGAGAAGAAGTTTGTGAGACGACACTTACATTTAATTTTTCAAATTTTTGAAAAAGTGCGTCCACTTTTGAGGTAAGATGATCAACAACAGATATTTCATACTTACCTGGCTCTTTTGATGCGGCTGGTTTATTCGTTATGGCTCGCTCACTTGTCCACTGACAATGGTTTTGAGCCATATCTCCAACGAGAGCATAAGCTTCGGTAAAATTTTTGTTCATTAAAGCTCCACCTGCAGCTGCATCAATAATCATTCTTGTTGAATATTGTAATCCATTATAAAAAGTGTGAACAACAAGCCATTTCTCTAGTCCATGATGGGGGCATAGCCTTAACATTTCTTTGAAACGTTCCCAAGCATCATAAAGAGATTCCCCGTCGTTTTGAGAAAATCGAGTAATTTGATTTCTCATTTGAGCTGTCTTACTTGGGGGAAAGAATTTAGCAAGAAAAGCTTGTTTTAGCTGGTCCCAGCTGGTAATGGATTCCGAAGGCAAAGAATGTAGCCATGCTCTAGCTCTATCCCTTAATGAAAAAGGGAAGAGTTTTAGTCTTATGGCATCCGGAGGTACCCCGTTTAATTTGAGAGTTCCAAAGTATTCAAGAAAAATTGAAATATGAAGATTTGGGTCCTCCGTGGGAGAACCAGAAAATTGGTTTTGTTGTACCATCGAAAGCAGAGATGTTTTGAGTTCAAAATTATTTGCTTCCACATTTGGATGTACAATGGCAGCCGATGCCTCTGCTGAAGGTGTTGCGTACTCTTTGAGAGCACGATTTTCATTAGCCGCCATTTGGTTATCGGGAATTTCTCTCCTCCTTCTATGTAAGAACCTTTCGATTTCGGGAATTTGTTGAACAGTTTCACCGAAACTTCTGGTTCTTCGCATTCGAGGGACAAGAGAAGAAAAAGTAAAAATAAAGAAAATAAAATTTCAGTCTAACCGGTTTCGAAAAACTTAATCAATATCACTGCCTCCCCGGCAACGGCGCCAAAAACTTGATAGCCCCGCAAGTGCACGGGTCGTATCGCGTAATAAAAGAGTTATCGATCCACAGGGAGAGCCTAGGTGAATACCAATCTAATTTTTCAAAGTTGATTAACTGAAAAGAAAGTGTTTTTGGAAAGAAGGAATATTTTAGTAAAGTCTACTCACTCATGATCATTGTAGACAAAAGAGGAGAAAAGAAAATAAAAGAAGAAGACATAAAGTTAAATAGCGAGAAATAAAAGAAAGCGGTAAAGTGAAAAAATCATAAATAGCGGAATTGTAAATGACAAGAAAGTAAATTGCTTGAAAAGTAAATTGCCAGTAATTTACTTGACTTGCCAGTAATTTACTTGACTCGCCAGTAGTTTACTTGACTTGGAAATTTAAAGGGCAAAAAAGTAAATAACAAGGAAAATAAAAGAGCGAAAAAGTAAAGAGCGAAAAGTAAAGAGCGAGAAATTAAATAGCAATGAAAGTAAATGACTTGGAAAATAAAAGGGCAAGAAAGTAAATAGCAGGGAAAATAAAAGAGCGAAAAAGTAAAGAGTGAAAAGTAGAGAGCGAGAAAGTAAAGAGCAAGAATTTAAAGGGTAAGAAAGTAAATGACTTGGAAAGAAGAAGGGCAAGAAAATAAATAGCAAGAATTTAAAGGGCAAGAAAGTAAATAAACAAGAATCATAAAAAGCATGAAGAGTAAATTGAAGTCATGAATAATTAGAGAGACTTTGTCATTGATTTTCTAACAAAATTCAAGCTTAGGTACAAGTGAGGATCAAGCCTCTATTTATAGGAAAATATGAGGGGCAAAATGGTCCAAAAGAGGAAAAAGTGGCAAATCAAGTTGGCCTAGGTAGTCATCAAAGAGCCATCCTCAAGTGGACAATGCACATGAGCAAGTGGTCAAAGCACATGGTCATCAAAAAGTGGGCAAAAATATCCATCAACAAGTGGGCAAGGTAATTTCGACTGATGCAGCAGATTTCTGGGAGATCCAGTCGAATTCTGGCTTGCTGAGATAGAAGCAGTCGAATTCTAGCCTGCTGAGACAGATGCTGTCGAATTCTGGCCTGCTGAGATAGATGCTGTCGAATTCTGAGAGATCTAGTCGAATTCTGGGAGATCCAGTCGAAATCTGGAAGATGCAGTCGAATTCTGGGAGATCCAGTCGAATTCTGGGAGATCCAGTCGAAATCTGGGAGATCTAGTCGAATTCTGGGAGATCCAGTCGAAATCTGGAAGATGCAGTCGAATTCTGGGAGATCCAGTCGAATTCTGGGAGATCCAGTCGAAATCTGGGAGATCTAGTCGAATTCTGGGAGATCCAGTCGAATTCTGGGAGATCTAGTCGAATTCTGGGAGATCCAGTCGAATTCTGGGAGATCCAGTCGAAATCTGGAAGATGCAGTCGAATTCTGGGAGATCCAGTCGAATTCTGGGAGATCCAGTCGAAATCTGGAAGATGCAGTCGAATTCTGGGAGATCCAGTCGAATTCTGACCTGCTGAGACTTAAGCAGCCCAAATTGCTTCAAAATAAAACCTGAAGATAAAAAGTAAACATTTGCAGTAAAATAGAACAAAAATATAATTAAAATACTAAAAAGACTTAATAAAATAACTATTAAAAAGACTCTAAAAATAGACTTATCACCCTGTTGCTGGGCGCCAAGCCAGTGTTACCTATGTTGCTGACTTTGGCGCCCTAGGCGCCCAGTCATGTTGTCTGGATGTTGATGTTGCTGGAAGTGGCGCCTTAGGCGCCCAGTGATGCTGTCTTGGTTGCTGGAGTTGGCGCCCAAGGCGCCCAGTGTGTTTGAGTTGCAGGGAATGGCGCCCTAGGCGCCCAATGGTGAATGGTGCCGGTCTTTGTTGCTGTGAAGGGCGCCCTAGGCACCCAGTGTCTCCTGTGCTTGTTGCTGATTTAGGCGCCCTGCTCCTGGGCGCCAAGGTTATTGTTGCTGTCTGTGTTGCTAGGCGCCCTGCTCCTGGGCGCCAAGTCTGATGTTGCCCATGTTGTGTCAGGCGCCCTGTTGCTGGGCGCCAAGCCTAATGTTGCTGTTGTTGTCTTAGGCGCCCTGCTCCTGGGCGCCGAGTCTGCTATGTCGTCTGCTGTGCCAGGCGCCCTGTTGCTAGGCGCCAAGTCTGTTCCTGATGTTGTGGTGCTAGGCGCCTTGCCCCTAGGCGCCATTTTCTGTGTTGTTGCCAGGCGCCCTGTTGCTGGGCGCCATGTCTAATTCTGTTGCCACGGTGTCAGGCGCCCTGCTGCTGGGCGCCAATTCTGTTGTTGCCACTGTTGTCCTAGGTGCCCTGTTGCTGGAGCGCCATGTCTGATGTTGCTACTGTTGCCCAAGGCGCCCTGTCGCTGGGCGCCAGTTTCTGTTTTGTTGTTGCTGTCTAAGGCGCCCTGCTGCTGGGCGCCAGATCCTGTGTTGCTGGTGTTGCCTGTGGCGCCCTGTTGCTGGGCGCCACTTTCAGTGCTGTTGCTGTTGTCTGTGGCGCCCTATTGCTGGGCTCCAGATTCTGTGTTGCTGTTGCTGCCTGTGGCGCCCTGTTGCTGGGCGCCAGTTTCTGCTGTGTTGCTGCCTGTCTTGGCGCCCTGCTGCTGGGCGCCAGTTTCTGTCATGTTGCTGTTGCTGTTTTCCAAAACCATGTTGCTGTCACAGTGACTAAATGTTGCTGTTTTTCTGAAAATTGGTGTTGCTGTCACAGTGACTAAATGTTGCTGTTTTCCAAAAATGGTGTTGCTGTCACTGTAAAATAAGTGTGTTGTTGCTGTAAAAATGATGTTGCTGTCACTGTAAAATAAATGTGTTGTTGCTGTAAAAATGGTGTTGCTGTCACTGTAAATTAAACATTGCATTTGTTGTAAATCTATTGGTGATTTGGCGTCGGTGTTCGCTGGTGTTATCGGTGATGGTGTAACAGGTGATGTGCCGATTCCATGGGCTAAGGTGATGGGTCTATGACCACTTGGTGATATTGGTGATGTTATGTTAATTAAATGTCTGTTGAGTGTTGACTGTCTAGTGCATTGTCCATGGTGTCGCATATATTGCATATGCATTATTTCGGTGATGGTGGCTTCGGACGTTGGAGCTATAGGTGATGATGGTGATGCTCATATAGGTGATGTGCCCATATTGGCTACTTTAATGGTGATGAGTGGTACCACATGCATATGCCCGTTGGTGTGGGTTGCATTTCATATAATTACTCATGATGTTAATGATGACTATTGGTGATTTATTAATTGATGTTGTTGTGAAGCGGTTGATATAGTGTTGTACTCTAGCATATTGCCTATCACATATGCTATTATAATGTTAGATATCTGTTGATGACTATTGGTGATTTATTAATTTATGTTAATGATGACTGTTGTGAAGCATATTGATATAGTGAACACTAGGCTTTATTAATGTTTCTATTATTTTAATTTTGCAGTTTTATGGTGATGTATAACTATTTAATTGAACCTTGATTTTATTCCGCTGCTTGTTGATATTATGACGTGCTAGGTGTTGCACTATTTTTAATGGTGAAACTCATTTATTGGCGTGTGATGTTTAACGGTGTAAGTGTAGCATCCCTTGTGGGTGTATTGCAAACGTTTTGAAAACTCTGATTTTTGTCGAAAATTTTCCGGGTAGAAAAGGGGTGTTACAGCTTCTCCTACAAACGATGCAAAGGTAGTCATAAAACTTTTCAAAAAAATAATTTTTCCAAGATTCGGGGTCCCTCGTGTTGTCATAAGCGACGGAGGATCCCATTTCATCTCAAAACATTTTGAAATGTTACTGCAAAAGTTTGGTGTAAGGCACAAAATTGCAACGCCTTACCACCCTCAAACTAGTGGTCAGGTTGAGGTATCGAACAGAGAAATTAAAAGTATTTTAGAAAAAACTGTTTCGACCTCAAGAAAAGACTGGTCGGTAAAGCTTGATGATGCTCTCTGGGCTTATCGGACTGCGTACAAAACTCCCATAGGAATGACTCTTTTCAAATTAATTTATGGGAAGTCTTGCCACCTTCTGGTTGAACTAGAGCACAAAGCTTACTGGGCAATTAAACGCCTTAACCTGAACATGGAATTAGCCGGAGAAAAAAGAAAACTCCAACTAAACGAATTGGAAGAACTGAGAATGGATGCTTATGAGAATGCCAAACTTTACAAGGAAAGAAGAAAAAATTGGAATGATAAGCGTATCATTCGTAGAGAATTCAAGGAGGGTGATCTGGTGTTATTATTTAATTCCAGATTAAAAATTTTCCCAGGAAAATTAAAATCAAGATGGTCCGGTCCTTTTGAAATACGTAAGGTTTACCCCTTCGGATCTGTAGAGATCTGGAGCGAGAAAACCGGATCGTTTAAAGTCAATGGTCAAAGGTTGAAAAATTATTTAATTGGTGACCCAATTGAGAAAGGAACTAGTTTAGTTCTACATGATCCCAATTGAAATTTTGATCGTCAAGCTAGTGACGTTAAAAGAGCGCTGCGTGGGAGGCAACCCACGGCTTAATGTATTTTTTCGATTCATTGAAAAAAAAAAGCTCACGGTTAGAAAAATTGGAGCACGTGACAGATATGCTCCAAACCCTAAATGCATCATTTCAACATCAACCAGGGTCCCCCGCCCGGGCAGCTGTGATCCGGTGAGCTATCCTAACCCCTTTTGTGTTGTTTTATTTGAAAAATCATTGAGGACAATGCCTAGTCCAAGCATGGGGGGTATTTTATTGCTTTTATTGGGTATGTCTTTATTGCTTTGCGAAGTTTTTATCTTTTTGTACTTTGAGTTGTATCTGCTCCCTCCATGATGAAACTTTGTGAACCCTAAGTATGTTTTAGATAAGCCTTTTCTGGACAAAAATAATTTTTCAATTTTTCATTAGCAATCATCTAGGTGGACTGGTTAGGAACAACAAAGTTGTATCATGGTTCGATTTCTACTTCTAGGGCTTTTTCACACACACACACTATTGAGACTGTTTTCAGTTGTTAATACAATTAGAAGGACTGAAGAGAAACTAGTAACCTGGTTCTCTTGGTGACATTCACTGGATGCGCGGTTACTGGAGAAAAACGTCTGAGTTGGGGTATCAAGCAAAGAAAAAAAGAAAAAAAAATATGCAAAACCAATTCAAAATGCAAAAATTGGTGCATTTTAAATGTCAAAATGAATGGTTAGCATATAAAATCAAAAAGAAAAGAAAAATGCTTGAATACCCAACGTATAAAGACCCTCCTTTGAGACCCGGTCTTAGTAAATGGAGGAGCCAAGCTTAAGAATGTTGGGGAACCGGTTCTATAATGACATTGATATCCTCTCTAGAGTATTGATACTTTAAAAATTGTCTCCCAATTCCACAAGAAGCCCAGATAGTATTTCTCAAACCAAAGTGTTAGAATTGCCCCACAGTTCACTTAAGGTTTCGATGTGAAAATAATTTTCCTTCAGAATTGCCCTAAAGATTTACACTGTTTAAGCTTGAGGACAAGCAAAGGTTCAAGCATAGGGGAGATTGATAAGTCTATTTTTAGAGTCTTTTTAATTGTTATTTTTATTAGGTTTATTTGGTATTTTAATTATATTTTTGAGCTATTTCACTACAAATGTTTACTTTTTATTTTCAGGTTTTATTTTGAAGCAAAAGAGAAAATATGAGCTAAAATGAAGAACAAGGAAAATATTTGAGGAGGAACAATCTTTGGGACAACACTGGCGCAGCACAGGGCCCCAAGGGCGCCAAGGAGCAAAACAGCAAAACTGGCGCAGCACAGGGCCCCAAGGGCGCCAAGGAGCAAAACAGCAAAACTGGCGCAGCACAGAGCCCCAAGGATGCCAAGGAGAAAAACTGGCGCAGCAGAGGGCGCCAAAGGCGCCAAGGAGCAAAACTCGCGCAGCACAAGGCCCCAAGGGCGCCAAGGAGAAAAACTGGCGCAGCACAGGGGGCCAAGGAGCAAAACTGGCGCAGGACAGGGCGCCAAGAAGCAGCACAACTGGCGCAGGACTGGCGCAGGACTGGCGCAGGACAGGGCGCCAAGGGCGCCCAAAAGCAGTCAATTTTGGCTGCGGCCACTTGTTGATGGCCATCTTTGCCAACTTGATTTTTTTTACTTTTTTTTGACCATTTTGCCCCTCCACTCAAAGTGCTTTGACCACTTGTTGATGGCTGTCTTTGCCAACTTGCTTTGTCCACTTGTTGATGGCTATCTTTGCCAAAACTTGAATTGACCATTTTGCCCCTTCCCTCATATTTTCCTATAAATAGGACCTTGATCCTCACTTGTAAGTACACTTGAATTTTGTGAGAAAATCACTCTCAATAAACTCTCTAAGATTCATGACTTCAATTTACTCTTCATGTTCTTTATGATTCTTGCTCTTTTACTTTCTTGCCCTATTAATTCTTGCTATTTTACTTTCTTGCCCTTTTAATTCTTGCTCTTTTACTTTCTTTCCCTTTTAATTCTTGCTCTTTATTTTCTTGCCCATTTATTTTCTTGCTCATTTATTTTCTTGCTCTTTACTTTTCTTGCCCATTTATTTTCTTGCTCTTTTAATTCTTGCTCTCTACTTTTCTTGCCCATTTATTTTCTTGCTCTTTTAATTCTTGCTCTTTATTTTCTTGCCCATTTATTTTCTTGCTCATTTATTTTCTTGCTCTTTACTTTTCTTGCCCATTTATTTTCTTGCTCTTTACTTTTCTTGCCCTTTTATTTTCTTGCCCTTTTACTTTCTTGCTCTTCTATTTTCCAAGTCATTTAAATTCCTTGCAATTTACTTTTTAAGCAATTTACTTTCTTGTCATTTACAATTCCGCTATTTATAATTTTACAATTTTCTCAATTCCTAACATTTATTTTCTTGCCATTCTAACATCTAATTCCTAACTCATTTACACATTTCGTAAATTATCGCTTTCTTTACAATTCTTGCAATTTACAAAATCTTCCTCTTCTCCTCTTTTGTCTACAATGATCATGAGTGAGTAGACTTTCTTAGCCTTGGGGTTTTTGGCAACCAGCAAATGATGCTTTCTACTAATTAATTCCCGAGACTATTTTCCACCTTAATCGCTTTGTATTTTTAAATCTAATTTCATAACTTTTCATTATTATTTCAAAACACCACACGATGTACCGAAAGGGGAAGTGTGGTTGTTGGATCTATGAAATTAGACAATAAAATCAACACATGAAAATAGTTTTGGTTTTATTGAGACACGAAAAGGTCTTTGCTTAATGGGTTCTTGATCGTACCGGATCAATACGATGAGTTGCTGCTGTCTGATGGTGTTACTCGGTCGTTGGGATGAAGGACCGAGTTCTGGGCCGCACGCGGGTGGTGTCATACCCCAATTTTGTCCGACTAATTGGAAAATCCCAAAAATTTTATCGCTTCGCACATTGTTCTAAACGCGGGTGTATTTGGCACTCTCTTGCAACGATTTTGTTTGGCGCTCGTTGCTTTCAAAAAAAGAGTCCAAAAAAATATAGTAAAAATAATAATAAATCACGCGAGCGCGTGTTGGTTGCGAGTCACGTGTGAGTAGTGCGTCACTGCGCGTTATTTTACCATTTTTAGAAAAGTGAGGATAGAATGAAATCTGTTTTAATAACGTACACGCGTGCGTATTCAAATCGCGTACGCAGTCTTAGTCTTAAGGCGAGCGCGCGTTTCGTTTCGAGTCGTGTGAGTCGTTGCGTTTTGTTTTTACCGCTTTTTTTATCTTAAATAATTAAATAAATAATAATAAACAAATAAAGTCAATCTGAACAGCTGCTGTCCTTTTGTATTGTTACACATATAGACAAATTTCTTATGCAATAGTACAAAATAAATAAATAAAAAAGAGTACAAATTTTAAAAAAAAAAAAAGAAAGAAAGAGCAGCAGAGGCAGTATGCGCCTGGTTGTTGAGGGGACATTTTGAGCACCAAGCCAATGAGCCTTTCTTCTTGCTCTCTGTTCTTTTACCACTTTGGCACTAGCAAGACAGCCTTTGCTCCACCTCCTTGCTACTCTCTCTCTGCTCCACTGCAGCAGCAACAAACTGGTCTCCTGGGGAGTTTTGATCCCTTGCTCAGCACCCACAGCTACACCACAATCCTTTGCCTATAAATACAAATGCCCAGAAAAAGTGTTAGGGGGGATTCGGAGAAGCAACACAGAAAAACATAGTAACAAAACAGTAACAAAACACAGCAATATACACACAGCAACAGAAATGCAAAAACTGAGATATCACAAAAATTAGAATTCATCACAGAGTCCTAATACACTTAAGCAAAACACACTGGTTTAGAATTCAAAAACAGAAGCAGACAACAAAAGCCGTAGCTGTAGAGTAAGGGAGCAACGCATAACAGAAGCAACATTAAGTCAGTCTTCATCTAAAAACCAGGTTTGTATTTCGGTTATTATTATTTTCCTAGTGTTTATAACATGCGAATGTTTTTGTTGTTGGGACCCTAAAATGTCAAAAAAAAATGTCAGTCTATACTAGTGTTATCAAGCATTCGTTTAATCAGATTTTAGAAACACTAGCACCTGTTTTGGGATGTTTAATCTGTCCATAGCCTAATGTAGTGGTTAATAAAAAGAAAAAGAAATTCGAATTTGGTCCACAGCAGAAGCTAACAGTAAACAAGATTAGGAGTAAAAAAGGGATTTGGTTGTTGAAAAAGATTTAGCCTTAGAGGTTCCTGAGAATCACAAACAGATTTGGTAGAAATTAGAAAAGAAGTAGAGATGAAGAAATGAAAAAGAAAGAAAATCGGACCTTAAACTCAGATCACCATTAGCGGCGGCCGCCACCACAAGCGCCGCCGTCGCAACGGCCACCACCGTTCTTCGTACCATATCGCCGTCCTTTCACCGTCAACCACCTCCCCTCCTCCTCGCAACCTCCGCGTCGTCAGCCACCGCCTCCACACGCGAAACCGATCCAAACCCCGCCGTCCTCCATCCACCTAACCACCTTCGACCACCCAAGAACCAACACCAGAGCCGTAGTAGCACCGCCAACCGCCTTCTCTCCACCGCAACGCAAACCGCACCGCAGCCATAAATCGAACCACCGTTCCCCTCCTTCCTCCTTCGTTCATCGCGCTCTCGCCTCGTTTGGTCATCAACGGCGGCGAAGTAAGAAAGGGCGAGATCGGAGTGTGGTGAGAAGAGGGCGAACGGAGCTGTTTGGTAAGGAGGGGGTAATGGTGGTTGTTCGGTGAAGTGAAGAGAAACGGAGAGGAAGGGAAGTGAGGGAGAAAGATAGATACATCGCCGTGGAGGGAGAGAGGATCCGATTTTGTTTTTTTTGAGAAAGGGGCGCCGTGGAAGAGGGGCGACGGCAGAAGAGGGGGAGAAGAGAGGGAGGAGAGCCGTAAAACAAGGGGAGGAACTAGGTTTTTGATTTTTTTGGGATGGGGGCGCCGTGGAAGGAGAGATAAGAAATTAGGGTTTCCAATTTAGGGTTAGGCTTTTATATTAGGAAAGGAAGGGCAGATTGGTCTTTTCATTTTTTTTATTTTTCAGATTTCTATTCACATCCCTCGTTTTACTCAGCGCGCCCCCCCTTTTTCTGAAAGCCCGCGATTTCTTTTTTAAAACGGACCAGCCCATCAGAAAATAAAAAACGCAGCCCAGCTTACAAAAACAAGCTGGGCTCACTATCTGCACCCCAGTTTTAATAATACACCCTTCCTTTCATTTACACCCTTATTTTACTACTACGCCCCCTGTTTCTTTTTTTTTTTAATTTCGTTTCTTTTCCCTAAGCGAACTTTTTTTTTTCACAAACCTTTTTTTTCTTCCAAATAACAGATTTTCTTTTCCCCAAACAAGAATCGATCCAATTGCGAAAACTCTTCAAAATCAAACTTCGTTAGTAGTCTTGCGAAGCCTTTGCTTGCACGATTATCAACAACGAGGTACTAGTGGCGATCACTTAGAGCCTTTGCCCAATTGATCATCAGGAATGCCTAATTTTCCTAAAGATTTTCATTAAATCAAAAACTTTGTTAGAAGTATTGCGAAGCCTTTGCTTGCATGATTATTAACAATGGAGTGCTAATGGTGGTCACTTAGAGCCTTTGCTCAATTGATCAACATGGAAGCTCAATTTTCACAATTAAATAAGATAAAAAAACAAAATCTTTTTCTAGACAAACCAGAACTAAGTAGCTTTGAATTCTCCATCGCACCGGGAGATACGTAGGAGCGGATCCCCTCCGTCAAGCACAACAAACCCAAAACATTTTTCCTTTCAAAAAACGAACACTTTTCCGAAATAAAACATTTTTCAAAAGAGGTAAAAACAAAGCATTTTTCCGAATCAACTTTGCAAATCGCACATTTAATTAAGGTAACCCTTCTTTGAAGGGACGTTGTGGGGTGCTAACACCTTCCCCATACGTAATTAGACCCCCGAACCCAAATCTAATGGTTCCAAAGACCATTGCTTTCCAAAAAAGGTTTTTCCGATGTTTTACCTTTAAAAAATATTGGTGGCGACTCTAAAATCCCGTTGCGCGAAGAAAAATGCCTCCGAGGATTTTTCGGGGTGCGACAGCTGGCGACTCCGCTGGGGACACTTTTTCTTAAGTGGGTCAAACCGATTAATTGAATGGGTGATTTGCTTTGCTGATTTAACATGCTTTGTTTTACCTCCCTTCTTTTGTTCTATTTTCCATGCCATTTGTTTGCTAGATTTTAGAACATTCCTTCTTCTCGGCACTTTGTCTTTGAGGTAAACGATGCGTGTGATTGTTGTTGACTTCTTAGGATGGTTTGTATATTGAAATGATGTATGCATGTTGAACCCTAGGGTAGACGACCTTTTTGTCTGGACTGTTCGTGGTTTTTCTTGCAGGTGGGGAAGGGTAGTTATTTCTAGGTGTTGTGCCCTCAACACACACTTCACACCCTATACTTGTGAGCATTGAGTGGGGCCTAAAACCCAAGGTCTGAACAAAAACCTAGGAGAGTGGGAACGATTAGTGACTGCCATTCGTAGACCTTTGTCTGTATGGCTCTCATGAAAGTTTCGCCCAAGAGTATGCTTTGTTATGATGCCTCACACTCGGTAGCTTTCTACGATTGTGGGTGTCATCATGAGAGAGACTTTAAGCTCTTGGTTGCCATTATGAGGAAGTGATTAGAACCTACATGGGAGGATTACCCTTTTCGTCGACTCTAGACCCTAGGATTCCCACCCTTTGTAACACACGGGGGCACGCCTTTGTTTGGTGCATTAGCTTAGGCATTCCTTTTTCTTAAACTCTATTTCAAAATTGTAGAAAGTAATTTTCTTTTCCCCCCATAAACACCTGCATGAGGTGGCATGTAGCGTGTATCTTTGAAAATGTTCAAAATACCACCAATAACCTCATTTTCTTACCCCATTTTCCATGTGAATAACACATCATTTCGCATCCACATCATCTTGCACTATGACATTTGCACCTGACAAAATTTTGAAAAAAAAACTTTCATCATTTGCATTCTTCATGCATTAAAGTTTGTTTGCCGGAAATCGCAACATAACACCGAACCTTGTCACAGGGGTGTAAGAAAGCAATATGGAATCAAAAGGCAAAACCGCATCCAATTCGAGGTTCCCCATTGTAAAGAAGATTGATGTAACTAGTTTGAAGGAGTATGCTTCCCTATTAGGACCTATTGAGCTCCGGTCCTTCGACAAGACTTATGGGAACATCCGCAAGTTGTTACAGTTAGAAATACAAGAGAGTGCCATTGCCGCCCTATGTTGGTTCTATGATTCAGAGATTAGGTGTTTTCTTTTCAAGAACTTCCAAATGGCGCCTACCTTAATGGAGTATGAGAAGATTCTGGGTTTTGATCGCTCAGAGGTTAGACCTTACCAGTATCAAGGGCGGTATTATTCAGATGAGAAGTTCGCTTCCCTATTACAAATCAGTGTAGGAGAGGTGCGGTCCCGCAAAGTTGAGCGTAACAAGGTATTTGGGTTTCCTCAGGAGTACTTTGAGAGTTTGATGACTAGTTATGTAGTATCAGGTGATTGGGTTTCTTTCAAGCAAGTACTAGTCTTGACCATCTTCGGCATTGTTCTTTTCCCTCAGATTGAGAAACATATAGATGAAACCGCTATTGGTGTGTTCCTAGCTTTCAGGAGTGCAAAAAGTCCCATCAATCCGGTTCCCGCTATTCTCGCAGAGACCTATCGTGCTTTCACCCGCCATCATGAGTTCCGCAAGGAGAAGATGTGTTGTTCCTTCCCTGTGCTATATGCTTGGTTGATCGGTCATGTGTGCGTTAACAAAAGCGATGTTGGGGATTTGCTTTCCTATGCCTTGGGTTGTAATCCGAAGAATATGAGCCCTCATGAGTGGAAGGACACTTTTAAGAACCTCGATGCTCTTCAAATTCGATGGTTCTCGTACAAGTGTTGGGAAGACAAACCCTCAGTAATATTCAGATGTGGCAGTTTCCAGAACGTTCCTCTCATGGGGACACAAGGATGCATCAATTATAACCCATCTTTGGCCTTGAGACAACTCGGGTACCCTATACGGGATTCACCCTCCGAAGCTATGATGTCTCGTTTTTACCGCCATGCGGGGACCCCTAAAGACGAGGACTTACTTCGGCGAGTCTTGCGAGCTTGGGAAACTGTGGTGCGGAAGGACAAAGGCGAGTTATCCAAAAGGACCACTGCTATCTCCTTCACTCAATGGCTTGAAAAGAGAATTAAGGAAACTCGATCATCCAACCAAAAGGTGCCATTACTTGAAGAGAAAATACCGGAACCCCACGTTCCCCTCATTGAAGAACTAGAAGAGGCTAAGTTGGCCCTATCTAAAGCGGAAGAAGAGAAAAGGGATTTGCAAAACAGATTGGGAAAGGTGATGCAAGACAAGCGGAAGCTACAAAATGAAAATGCTCTCCAAGCTGCAGCTATTGAAGCAACCAATAGGAAGCTTGAAATAGAAGAAGAGAGCAAGAGGGAAATTCAAAAACACTTGAAAGGTGTTAAAGAGGAAGTAAAGAGGTACGCCTCAAAGATGGACAAGGCTGTGGCAGAGGCAAATGAATGGAAGAAACTATATGCCAAGTCATAGAGGAATGAGAAAATGGTTAGAGATATGCTGGCTAAGTCAAAAGAGGAATTCCAAGTGATGAAGTTTGAATTGGAGAACCAAGTGAAAAGCATCAGGCAAGATAGAGAGTCTATCATAGGGATCTTGAAAGAGTATCAACAAGCGTTAGGGTTTGAACAAGGAAGGTCGGAAGAATTGAAGAGGAATCTCCAATACCTAAGGGAATCTTATGGACAAGTACAAGCAGAAGGCCAGTATTGGGAGAAACGTTTCATGGCATTAATTGGCAAAATAGAAGACCAAGAGATCGTCAAGGAGCTAAGGGATGAGATTCAGCTTTGGAGGAGCAAATTCTCAAAGCTAGTAGGACTAGCTAACCAAGCTGTGAGGGATGTTCCCAAGAAGCTAAGAAGAGCTGAAGCGGAAATCAACCCTTTCAACACTCCGGCCAAGGTGTGTGAGTTTGTCGAGTACTGCAAGATTCTGACGGAAGAACTCATGGAGAAGGCCAAGGGGGCAGCCGAAAGCAGGAAGAGAAAAAGGAAGGAGAAATTGAAAGCTATATGCCTTTGAAGTTCACTTTAGAGCATTGTAGTAATCCTTAGGAAATTATTAATTTTCTCTAAAAGGTTGTAATTTCCTTTAGGATATTGTACTTTTCGGTTGAAAATGTTGTTTTCAGAATATTGTACTTTCTTTCGAGTTTGAAGTTGTAGTACTCCTTCCTTTTGAATAAAGTGTGTTTGTTTTGCCTATTGCTTCCAACCTCGTTGCAACCAAAATTAAAAAAAAGTGTTAGAGCTTTAAACTTACACGCCTATGACAAGACGGATTGCACCGCGATTCCCGGCACCCAAACAAACATAAAATCATACATATCGCATTGCATTTGCATTCATTTATGTGATTCCCGCGCTCATGAATTGTGTTCCATCAATAGAAAAAGGCAAGCTGGTTCGCCAACATCGATACCTGACTCGTCTGCAAGCAAGGCTCATGGCAACTAACCTGAATGACTTGGACCGTCCTGTTATTGAAGACTTAGGGAGTGGTGAATCATGTAACACCCCGAAAAATAATTTAATTAATTTAATTAATTTGATTAGTTGAATTATTAATTTTATTGGAGGCGTGGTTAAATCAATTAGTATGGTGGGTGATGTTCAGGGGTGGATCGAGTAAAGAGGGTGGTGTTGGCGTAGGAGGCCCAGCGCTCGCTGAGCCCACGGCTTAAACCCTAGGAGTCTAAGCGCAACTCTCTCATTTACGCAAAATTGAGAGAGAGCTGCGAAAGTTAGAGAGAGTGAGAAGGGAGAAGTTGCGCAGCGCTAAAGGAGAAGAAGGAAGGGAATTCTCTCAAGGTTTCGTTAGGTAAGAGTTCTCAATCCTTCCTTGTCGTTTTTCTTCCTTCTTAGTGTTGTGACTCTCAAGCCCTAATCTCCGTGTGTTGATTTCCCCCCTTGATCAAGAAGTAGGCGTGACTACGGTTTCGAAGGAGGAAGGAGAAGCTTCGTTCGTTGTGTTTCTGGGTTTTGTTCGTGACTCTTCGTCATTGTCTTCCGGAACACGCAAAATTCGAGGTAAGGGTGAGCGTTTTAATTCAACCAAATCGAGTATGTGATTGGGGTTTTGTGGGATTTTTGGGTGTAGTAGTGTACTTGAAATGTTGAGGGTTTGTTTGATGAATTGTTGACGTTTCCCTTCGGAGAATTTCGATGTTTGTTTTGATGAATGTTGTGAGGAACTATTTGATGAATTTGATGATGCTTTGATGAAATTGCGTTGAATTGGGCGATGAACAATGTGTGATGAAATTGTGTTTCGATGAATTGGATGATGTCTGGATGAAAATTTTGAAAATCTGAATATTCCTGTAAGCGATGCTGTTTCTGGCCTTTCGCGCCTCACTCGCGCTCGGGTCGCGCCCCAGGCGCAAGGCGTACTGCGTTGGGCGCTGTTGTTGCTGTTGATTCGCGCCCCGCTCGCGCTCCGCTCGCGCCCCAGGCGCAAGGCGTGCTGCACTGGGCGTGTAGTTTCTGTTGAATCGCGCCCCACTTGCGCCCCACTCGCGCCCCAAGCGCGAGTCACTGTTTCCAACTGCTGTGCATTGTTTTTCCTGCTGTTTTCACACAGTTTTCTCCAATTAAAAAGGTGATATTTTCCCAATAAAAATACGATGTTTCCACTATTAAATGTGAAGTTTTTCTCCAATATAGATGTGATGTTTCTCCACAAAATGTGAAATTTTTCCCAATTAAAAATGTGGTGTTTTCTTTAAATTTAAAATGTGATGTCCTTTCAAATAAGATGTGGTGTTTATTAAATTGAAACGGAATGTTTTCTAGACTCCAAATGTGTTGCCACCAAAATCTCAAAAGTGATATGTGTGATAATGATGTAATATGATTTATGATGAATTGTGAAGAATTTACTCTATGAGTATGGCGTTAATAACGATGTAATCTGATTAAGATGAATTGTGATGAATACACTCTATGAGTGTTTGATGATGATGATGATGAGTACTCCAGGTGAGTGTTTTCGATGAAATGCACATGTGTATATAGAGTCTCATGGCATGTGCATATCGGGAAGAATAGGCCTCGGCCTCTGGTGAAGAATAGGCTTCGGCCTCTTGATTGTGATGACTATGGTACCATCATTCATATACCCAGGTGTGGGTTGCATTTACATGCATAATCATGACTGTGACTGGTTGGCAAACTGTGTTTTGAGCTGGTGTTTGGTGATGATAGGTGTGATGTTAATAATGATGTTGTATGATTGTTCGTCTTCATTACTCTATCATGTGCTTGATTATGTTTTGTTAAAATTCTCACCCCTTCTGCTTGGAATGTTGCTCTATTGTGGCAACGCTGCAGGTAATCGCGAGTGAAGGATCTGCTGCCTTCCTTTTAGCTCTTGGGATGTATTTTGTGTCGCTCTTTGATATTGTAACACCTAGGGGGCGTGGGTGAATTTTGATAAACGATTTAATTAGTTATTTTAATGATCTTATTGATACATTGAGACTTGTTGAGAGTTATTGGTGAGTTGTTGTTTATTCCGCTGTGAAGTGAATTCTGAGTATTTGATTTTCCACGAAGGATGTTTTGTTGCGCAAAATTTGAAGAGTGCAATTGATGAGTTTGTTTTTAATGAAGTTGTAGCATTTCTTTTCTATCAATGAAAATAATATTTTTGAAAGGGATTACCCTGATAAATGACGCGTAATAGAAGGGTTGAAAAGGGGTGTTACATTAGTGGTATCAGAGCAGTTCGGTCTGTCCGGCCGGTGGTTGAGTAGTCTAGCTGAGTAACATTCGAGTTTGTTACTCGTTTCTGAATTCTGTTTTCTGTTGCAGTGCTAGAATGGCAGGACGGAATGATGCTACACTTGCTGCTGCTTTGCAGGCTATAGCTGGGGTTGTGGGTAACATACCCAATGCTATTGGTGATGGGATGCGTAGTTTGGCTACGTTCCAGCGTGAGAACCCTCCTGCTTTTGAAGGCGGGTATAACCCTGATGGTGCCCTTGAGTGGCTACGCGAGATGGAGCGGATCTTCCGCGTCATGGATTGCACCGATGCTCAGAAGGTTCGCTATGGCACACATATGCTGAAGAAAGATGCTTATGACTGGTGGTGGGCGACTAGTCAGGGGTTGACGGCTGCCAATGAGGGGGTTACTTGGGCTGTGTTAGAGAGGGAATTCAAGAGAAAGTACTATCCGGAGGATGTCCGCGGGAAGAAGGAGGTTGAGTTTCTGAGACTTGAGCAAGGTAACATGACTGTAACTGAGTATGCTGCAAAGTTTACTGAGCTGTCTAAGTTTTACCCGCATTATGATGGAGAGGGTGTTGAGTTCTCCAAATGTATTAAATTTGAGAACGGATTGCGTGCTGATATCAAGAGAGCCATAGGGTATCAACAGATCCGTGTATTTCCCTTGTTAGTGAATAGCGCCAGAATTTTTGAGGAGGACAATAATGCCTTCTCCAGAGT
Organism: Astragalus membranaceus; assembly: GCA_039519185.1. Lineage (NCBI taxonomy): Eukaryota > Viridiplantae > Streptophyta > Magnoliopsida > Fabales > Fabaceae > Astragalus > Astragalus membranaceus. The sequence goes on along the minus strand of CM076848.1, from coordinate 137,991,950 downwards.
TATGAGGGAAAAGCAAAAGAATTTTTCGGGTCGCGGTAAACCATATGAGGCGCCTGCTGGTAAGGGAAAAGGTAAGTTTGTTGGTGGGCCTAAGCGAAGTGGGGGAGATGCTGCAGCCAGTGTTACTTGTTACACGTGTGCGAAAGTAGGCCATAAGAGTCCAGATTGCCCAAATAAGGAGAAGAAGAGATGTTACAAGTGTGGGAAGGAAGGACACATGTCTTTCGACTGTGATAAGAAAGATGTAGTATGCTTCAACTGTGAGGAGAGTGGTCACATCAGTACACAGTGCTCAAAACCCAAGAAGGAAAAATCCTTTGGAAAAGTGTTCGCTCTGGCTGAGTCTGATGTGGTGAATGAGATTCGAGGTACGTGCTATATCAATAATTTTCCTCTTGTTGCTATTGTTGATACGGGTGCTACCCATAGTTTTATTGCTGCTGCTTGTGTTGAGAAATTAAGCCTTGTTTTATCTGATATGTTGAGGGAGATGGTTATCGGTACTCCAGCTAAGGGTTCGGTGACTACCTCCGCTGTTTGTGCCAAGTTATCCAAGTGTGAGTTTTGGTTGAAAGAGGTCAGTTTTCTCGGTCATGTGATATCTAGGGAGGGGATTGCGGTGGATCCTTCCAAAGTTGACGCAGTGTTGCAATGGGAGTCTCCAAAGTCAGTTACCGAAATAAGGAGTTTTCTGGGATTGGCTGGCTATTATAGAAGATTCATTGAGGGGTTTTCGAAGTTCGCTCTGCCATTGACTCAATTAACTTGCAAAGGCAAGGCTTTTGTTTGGGATGACCGATGTGAAGAAAGTTTCAATGAGCTGAAGAGGAGGTTGACTACGTCTCCAGTGTTGACCCTACCTAGTCCGGTTGAGCCGTTTGTAGTATACTGTGATGCTTCCAAGATGGGTTTGGGTGGTGTGCTTATGCAGAATGGGAAAGTGGTCGCTTATGCGTCGAGGCAATTGAGAATTCATGAGAAGAATTACCCCACTCATGACTTAGAACTTGCTGCTGTGGTGTTTGCATTGAAAATTTGGAGACATTATTCGTATGGATCGAGATTTGAGGTGTTCAGTGATCACAAGAGTCTTTGGTATCTGTTCGATCAGAAAGAGTTGAATATGAGGCAGCGCCGGTGGTTAGAGCTATTAAAAGATTATGGTTTTGAATTGAGTTATCACCCAGGTAAAGCTAATGTGGTTGCAGATGCTCTGAGTAGGAAGACCTTGCATATGTCGGCATTGATGGCTAGAGATCTTGAGTTGATTGAGCAATTCAGGGACATGAGTTTAGTTTGTGAAGTTACACCTCAGAGTGTCAGATTGGGTATGTTGAAAATTGGCAACGATTTTATGGCTAGTATCCGGGAAGCGCAGAAGTTAGATGTGAAATTGGTTGATCTGATGGGTGGGATTGATCAGTCCGAAAATAAGGACTTCAAGATAGATGCGCAGAATGTACTGAGATATCGTGGAAGAATTTGTGTTCCCGAAGATGAGGAAATGAGAAAGGCAATTCTTGAGGAAGGGCATAGGAGTAAGTTGAGTATCCATCCTGGAGCGACGAAGATGTACCAAGATCTGAAAAAGATGTTCTGGTGGCCTGGGTTGAAGCGCGATGTGGCGCAGTTTGTGTATTCGTGTTTGACCTGTCAGAAATCGAAGGTCGAGCATCAGAAGCCTGCGGGAATGATGCAACCGTTGAATGTTCCAGAGTGGAAGTGGGATAGTATCTCCATGGATTTTGTGACTGGGTTACCCAATACGGTGAGAGGGCATGATTCAATTTGGGTGGTTGTGGATAGGTTGACGAAGTCGGCTCATTTTATTCCTATCGGCATTAAGTATCCAGTGTCGAGATTGGCTGAAATCTACATTCAGGTGATTGTGAAGCTGCATGGGGTTCCTTTGTGCATTGTGTCTGATAGAGACCCAAGGTTTACTTCGGAATTTTGGAGTAGTTTACAGAAGGAGTTGGGTTCGAAATTGAGGTTGAGTTCAGCTTATCATCCTCAGACTGATGGGCAGACAGAAAGGACAATCCAATCATTGGAAGACCTGCTGAGATCATGTGTGCTGGGGCAGGGAGGTGCGTGGGATACTCATCTCCCGTTAATTGAGTTCACCTACAACAATAGTTATCATTCCTGTATTGGGATGGCACCGTTTGAAGCATTATATGGTCGGAGGTGTAGGACTCCAGTATGTTGGTATGAGACTGGGGAAAGTCTAATACTTGGACCTGAGCTGGTTAGAGAAACTACTGAGAAAGTGAAGATGATCCGAGAGAAAATGAAAGCGTCGCAGAATAGACAGAAGAGCTACCATGATAAGAGAAGGAAAGATTTAGAGTTTGAAGCGGGTGACCACGTGTTCTTGAAGGTCACACCAATGACTGGTGTCGGGCGTGTGCTGAAATCAAAGAAGTTGACTCCTCGATTCATCGGGCCGTATTAGATTACAGAGAGAGTTGGAAATGTTGCATATCGGGTGGCCTTACCACCTAACCTTTCGAACTTGCACGACGTGTTTCACGTGTCGCAGCTTCGGAAGTATGTTGCGGATCCGTCTCATGTGATTCAACCAGATGATGTAGAAGTGCGGGACAATCTCACTGTGGAGACCATGCCTGTACGAATTGAGGATCGTGAAGTGAAGACCTTGCGAGGTAAGGAGATCAATCTGGTGAAGGTCGTTTGGTTTGGGGCAGCTGGTGAAAGCCTGACTTGGGAGCTGGAGGACAGGATGCGAGAGTCGTATCCAGAGTTATTTGAATCAGGTATGTTTTCGAGGACGAAAAATCCTAAGTAGGGGAGAGTTGTAACACCCCGAAAAATAATTTAATTAATTTAATTAATTTGATTAGTTGAATTATTAATTTTATTGGAGGCGTGGTTAAATCAATTAGTATGGTGGGTGATGTTCAGGGGTGGATCGAGTAAAGAGGGTGGTGTTGGCGTAGGAGGCCCAGCGCTCGCTGAGCCCACGGCTTAAACCCTAGGAGTCTAAGCACAACTCTCTCATTTATGCAAAATTGAGAGAGAGCTGCGAAAGTTAGAGAGAGTGAGAAGGGAGAAGTTGCGCAGCGCTAAAGGAGAAGAAGGAAGGGAATTCTCTCAAGGTTTCGTTAGGTAAGAGTTCTCAATCCTTCCTTGTCGTTTTTCTTCCTTCTTAGTGTTGTGACTCTCAAGCCCTAATCTCCGTGTGTTGATTTCCCCCCTTGATCAAGAAGTAGGCGTGACTACGGTTTCGAAGGAGGAAGGAGAAGCTTCGTTCGTTGTGTTGCTGGGTTTTGTTCGTGACTCTTCGTCATTGTCTTCCGGAACACGCAAAATTCGAGGTAAGGGTGAGCGTTTTAATTCAACCAAATCGAGTATGTGATTGGGGTTTTGTGGGATTTTTGGGTGTAGTAGTGCACTTGAAATGCTGAGGGTTTGTTTGATGAATTGTTGACGTTTCCCTTCGGAGAATTTCGATGTTTGTTTTGATGAATGTTGTGAGGAACTATTTGATGAATTTGATGATGTTTTGATGAAATTGCGCTGAATTGGGCGATGAACAATGTGTGATGAAATTGTGTTTCGATGAATTGGATGATGTCTGGATGAAAATTTTGAAAATCTGAATATTCCTGTAAGCGATGCTGTTTCTGGCCTTTCGCGCCTCACTCGCGCTCGGGTCGCGCCCCAGGCGCAAGGCGTACTGCGCTGGGCGCTGTTGTTGCTGTTGATTCGCGCCCCCGCTCGCGCTCCGCTCGCGCCCCAGGCGCAAGGCGTGCTACACTGGGCGTGTAGTTTCTGTAGAATCGCGCCCCACTCGCGCCCCAAGCGCGAGTCACTGTTTCCCACTGCTGTGCACTGTTTTTCCTGCTGTTTTCACACAGTTTTCTCCAATTAAAAAGGTGATATTTTACCAATAAAAATACGATGTTTCCACTATTAAATGTGAAGTTTTTCTCCAATATAGATGTGATGTTTCTCCACAAAATGTGAAATTTTTCCCAATTAAAAATGTGGTGTTTTCTTTAAATTTAAAATGTGATGTCCTTTCAAATAAGATGTGGTGTTTATTAAATTGAAACGGAATGTTTTCTAAACTCCAAATGTGTTGCCACCAAAATCTCAAAAGTGATATGTGTGATAATGATGTAATATGATTTATGATAAATTGTGAAGAATATACTCTATGAGTATGGCGTTAATAACGATGTAATGTGATTAAGATGAATTGTGGCGAATACACTCTATGAGTGTTTGATGATGATGATGATGATGATGAGTACTCCAGGTGAGTGTTTTCGATGAAATGCACATGTGTATATAGAGTCTCCTGGCATGTGCATATCGTGAAGAATAGGCCTCGGCCTCTGGTGAAGAATAGGCTTCGGCCTCTTGATTGTGATGACTATGGTACCATCATTCATATACCCAGGTGTGGGTTGCATTTACATGCATAATCATGACTGTGACTGGTTGGCAAACTGTGTTTTGAGCTGGTGTTTGGTGATGATAGGTGTGATGTTAATAATGATGTTGTATGATTGTTCGTCTTCATTACTCTATCATGTGCTTGATTATGTTTTGTTAAAATTCTCACCCCTTCTGCTTGGAATGTTGCTCTATTGTGGCAACGCTGCAGGTAATCGCGAGTGAAGGATCTGCTGCCTTCCTTTTAGCTATTGGGATGTATTTTGTGTCGCTCTTTGATATTGTAACACCTAGGGGGCGTGGGTGAATTTTGATAAACGATTTAATTAGTTATTTTAATGATCTTATTGATACATTGAGACTTGTTGAGAGTTATTGGTGAGTTGTTGTTTATTCCGCTGTGAAGTGAATTCTGGGTATTTGATTTCCCACGAATGATGTTTTGTTGCGCAAAATTTGAAGAGTGCAATTGATGAGTTTGTTTTTAATGAAGTTGTAGCATTTCTTTTCAATCAATGAAAATAATATTTTTGAAAGGGATTACCCTGATAAATGACGCGTAATAGAAGGGTAGAAAAGGGGTGTTACAAATCAGACCATGGTAGCCCAACTGCTGAGGTTCCCAATCCAGAGCAATTGGCTCAGGAGAATCAGGAATTGAGAACGAAAATGGGGGCAATGGAAACGCAGATGACTGAAATGATGGGGATACTACAAGCTTTGAGGAACGGAACTGCCGCTGGAAATCCCACTGTCACTACCGAAGTTGCTGTCACTCTCCCTCCTCCGAGTCTCGAGACTAACACCTTTGCTCATACTTCAGGAACCAACAACCAGGGCCAACGAGTTATGCATGGGATGCCTTGGGGACTCCCATCCGGATACGCACCTCCAGGAGCCGAGGCTAATGCGGGAAGTAATCCCCTTAGGGTTGCAGAACAAGTCCGACCCATCTCAGCCGCAAACAGTGGAGAAGCAGGAGCGCCTCAGGGCCAAATTCAGATTCCTATTCCGCCGGGAACTCCGTTTGACTTTCATTCACCAGTAACGGTCCATCCCCCAATTCAGGGACGAATTCCTGGGAATATCACTCACTCACGTGACCCACACGTGAACCCAGCCGTAGTGTCGATGAGTAATCCTCACTACGGTGTGAATGGTTTTCCTCAGAACTATCCTGCTGAAGCTCCTCAAGCTAGAGACAGATATCATATGTTAGAAGAGCGCTTAAGAATGATTGAAGGGGCGAGCTCTAGAGCAAGAGAAGCTCGTGATCTGTGTCTCATCCCTGATGTGGTTTTACCCCCTAAATTCAAAGTGCCTGACTTTGACAAGTACCGAGGCATGACTTTCCCTAAAAGCCATCTGACCATGTACTGTAGAAAAATGGCCGCATATTCTCACGATGACAAATTTTTGATCCATTATTTCCAAGAAAGCCTTGCTGGGGCATCTCTCAACTGGTACATGCAGCTAGAACCGTCCCATATCCATTGTTGGAAGGACTTGGCTGACGCCTTCCTCAGACAATACCAGTACAATACGGATATGGCGCCTGACAGAACATAGTTACAGAGCATGGAAAAAAGAGGTAATGAGTCATTTAAGGAGTATGCCCAGCGGTGGAGGGCTTTGCCTGCACAAGTGACACCTCCTTTGTTGGAGAAAGAACTGGTCTTCATGTTCATGGAAACCCTGCCACCGTTATACTATGATCGATTGATCGGCAGTGTGTCTTTCAACTTCTCAGACATGGTAATCATCGGTGAAAGACTAGAAAATGGACTGAGAAGCGGCAAGATTGCCCATGGTTCCGCAGGTACAACCGCCCACAAGAAGCCATTCTCTGGATTTTCGAAGAAGAAAGAAGGAGAGACCAACGCCATCACCATAAACCCGCCTTATCAACCACAAAATATCCCTGTCACCACTCAAACACAACCAGCCCGTCCACCACAAAGTAACTACCACAAAAACTACCAAGACAAAAAACAGGCCACCTTTGATCCCATCCCGATGTCCTATACTGACCTTTTCGGCTATCTCGCCACAAACAAGCTCATCAATACCAGACCCATGAAACCAGTCCAGCCACCCTACTTCCGAGGCTACAATCCCAATGTTACCTGTGTGTTTCATGAAGGGGCAGTTGGACACGTTGTTGAGGACTGCAAGGCCTTCAAAATTGTAGTGCAAGATCTGATTGACACCAAAGGGATAACCTTCAAACAAGAAAGCCCAAGCATCACAACTAATCCGCTGCCTGGTCATGAGAAACCTGCAACCAATGCCATCTATGATATGGGGGGCCACTCCTTAATCAGAACTGTGGAGTCTATCCAGACACCCTTAGAGGTTATTCATGCAGAGCTGTGCAAGTTCGGGGTCATCAAGAGAGGTTGTACTCAGAAAGAAGTCTGTGTTGATGTTAATTGTGCAGGGCATGTGAGGCCTTCAAGACAGTCTTGTAGGACCTATTGGATCGTCATATAATCCAAATGGGTGTGCAAGAGAAAGAGGAGGATGTGCTGACTTTCGAATCAGATAAGAATGGAAATGTTCAGATACCTATTGAGGTCCCGTATAGCCGAAAGCCGATCGTGGAGAGACCTAAGACCATCGTGATTCCTGTCCCAGCTCCTTGTCGAAAAAACAGTGCTGTTCCATGGAACTATGCGGTGTCAGTTCCAGTTCAGAAGCCTCGAGTTGTTCCTAATGTCACAAACATTGCGGGAAGCAGTGGAGTCACTAGAAGCGGACGTGTTTATGTCCCCGAAGTCCTGAAAGAAAGTCCCTCAAAGGAAAATGAGGAAAGGATTCGCAAAGGTAAAGGTATAACACAAGAGCCCAAGGAAAGTAGGAAGGTGTCAGAGCAAGAAGCCACTGAATTTTTGAAGATCATGCGACAGAGTGATTACAAAGTGGTAGACCAGCTGCACCACACTCCTGCAAAGATCTCTATCATGTCCCTACTGCTCAATTCTGAGGCCCACCGTGGAGCTCTAATGAAAGTATTAAATGAAGCCCATGTAGCCCAGAACATCACTGTTGACCAGCTCGATGGCATCGTAGGGAATATTGTTGCCTCCAATTATATTACCTTTACTGATGATGATCTCACCCCTGAGGGGAAGGGGCATAATCAGGCACTCCACAATTCAGTTAGATGTGGTGAATATACACTCTCTCGGGTCCTCATCGACAATGGATCATCTCTGAATGTCATGCCGAAATCTACTATGAACAGACTAGACGTAGACTGTTCGTATATGAAGCCTAGCTCAACACTAGTTAGGGCATTTGACGGATCCAAGAAGGAGGTTTTGGGAGAAATGGAATTCCAGATGCAGATAGGGCCAGAAGTATTTTACGTGAATTTCCAAATCATGGACATTGCGTCATCCTACAGCTGTCTCCTAGGGAGACCCTGGATTCATGCTGCCGGCGCTGTTCCTTCATCCCTCCACCAAAGGCTTAAGTTTGTAGTCGACGACAAGCTGATAGTCATTTTTGGAGAAGAAGAGTTCATAGTTAGCAAGCCCCTTCCTTCTCAATACATTGAGGCTGCAGAGGAGTCACTTGAATCTGCCTTTCAGTCGCTGGAAATTGCAAATGCTGCTTTCGTAAGAGAAGAAGCCCGATTGCCTGCACCAAAGATATCTAACACTGCTATCATGGTAGCCAAGGTCATGTTGAAAAATGGTTATCAGATTGGAAAAGGGTTGGGAAAGTCCGAGCAGGGAATTCTAGCGCCGGTTCAGCTGCAAGAGTACAAGGATAAGCGTGGGTTAGGATATTGGCCCCCTCAAGCTGATAAGAAGAGAATGGATGAGGAAAAGCGAGAAAGGAGGCTAGCTAAGCTTCGGGGGCGGGAACCAAGCTTGAAGAAGGTTTCTATCTATGATCTCTCCCAGAGCTTCAAGAGCGCGGGTATGCTGGACCCCAATCAGGTGGCCGTCATTGAGGAAGAATCAGCCACGGAAGACAAAGGTGTGGTCTTGGTGCGTCGCAGTGCCGCAGATGAAGAGCTTGATAATTGGAAGATCATTGATTTCCCTGTTATTTTCATTCCAAAGTAATGATTTTGTAATGCAAATTCTCTGGCTCTGCCCAAGGCCTTAGAATATTTCATAAGGGCATGCATGTTTTTTCCTTCGAATATCATCTGTCAATAAAATGTTGTTTTGGACTCTCAAATGAATAAAATTGCTTTTATTATCATGTGTCTCCATCTTGTGTTTCTATTTTGCTTGTTCATTTCTTTCTATTCCCGCAAATGCAGATCTAAAATGAATATCTTTGAAAATAATGATGCCAACGGTTCATATGTTAATTTTGATCACCCCGTTAAACAAGCTGAGGAGAATGTTGAGAATGACTGGGAAACTCCTCCAGAATTCATGAGAATGGTTGAACAAGAGGAAAAGGTTATTCAGGCGCATGGGGAATCTGTTGAGATAATTAACCTAGGCACAGAGGACAGTAAGAAAGAAGTAAAGGTGGGTACTTCAATAAAGGAAAGTGAGCACAAGAAGCTAATTGAACTCCTGCACGACTATGTTGATGTCTTCGCATGGACTTATCAGGATATGCCAGGGTAAGATACTGACATAGTGGTGCATAAGTTGCCGGTCAAGCCAGAATGTCCTCCGGTAAAGCAGAAACTGAGAAGAATGAAGCCAGAAATGTCCTTAAAAATCAGAGACGAGGTGAAAAAGCAGTTCGACGACGGGTTCCTAGCGGTAGCCAAGTATCCGCAATGGGTTGCTAACATCGTGCCGGTTCCGAAAAAAGACGGGAAAGTTAGAATGTGCGTTGATTACAGAGATCTGAATCGTGCTAGTCCCAAAGATGATTTTCCCCTGCCCCATATTGATGTCTTAGTGGATAGTACGGCGCAGCATTCACTGTTCTTCTTCATGGATGGGTATTCAGGGTATAACCAGATCAAGATGGCTCTTGAGGATATGGAGAAGACAACTTTCACAACTCTTTGGGGAACATTCTGTTACAGAGTCATGCCATTCGGGTTGAAGAATGCTGGTGCTACCTATCAAAGGGCTATGGTCACAATATTTCACGACATGATGCACAAAGAAATAGAGGTCTACGTGGACGATATGATCGCAAAGTCTAAAACTGAGGAGGAACACATTGTCAATTTGCAAAAGCTCTTCGAGCGGTTGAGAAAATTCAAGCTCAGATTAAATCCTGCCAAGTGTACCTTTGGCGTGCGATCAGGAAAGTTGTTGGGATTCATCGTCAACCAAAAGGGGATAGAAATCGATCCAGACAAGGTGTGTGCGATTCTTGAGACGCCAGCTCCTAAAACAGAAAAAGAGATTCGGGGTTTCCTTGGAAGACTGAACTACATTTCTAGGTTCATATTCCAATTGACTGCCACTTGTGAACCAATCTTCAAACTATTGTGCAAGAATCAAGAAACCAAATGGAATGATAATTGTCAAGAAGCATTTGAAAAGATCAAGAAATATCTTCAGAATCCACATATCTTGATGCCTCCTGTACCCGGCAGACCTCTGATCCTGTACCTAACCGTGCTAGACAGCTCAATGGGTTGTGTGCTAGGGCAATGTAACACCCCGATAAATTCTAAAATATAGAATCACCGAAATGCACTAAATGGCATACATCAGAGTAACTTCCTGTTATTGAAATATTGAACACATCTAAAAACTTCTGATAGTACATAATAACTGGTTCTCTGAACCTCATAAACTTTCTAAAAATGCTTAAGTTCCAAAACTTAAGACTTGTACATATCCTGGTGTTCAATACTCAAAACATAAAGTAGCGGAAACGATTTTACAACTTAACAATGAAAGTTATACAATCGGCAACATAACTAAATAAAAATACAAAGGGCTAAGCGGAAATCCAATCTCCACTAGTTCCAAGAGTCGCACCAGCTAACCGTGCTTAGTCGCCTTTGCCTTTCCTGTTTCTCTGTAAAAAACCACAAATATGAAGGGTGAGATAAACATTATCTCAGTGAGTCCTATCGAGACCCCTTACTAACTCTAGCGGTTCATTATGCCTTACTTTAAACTCGTGGCCCTAGAAGCAACCACGTGGAAATATATTAAGTTCCTGTATCCTCTATGCTCATGGCCCTCGTAAGCGACACATGCAGCATACAATCTTTTGTTCCATGTTTTTAGCATAACACCTCAGTCTACCTATTTTATAGGCATCTCTTGACCTTTTGGTGAACCCATCCCGCTATTTCTAGCAGGGGAAACATTCTTGAGTCTAGGTTTTGGGGCTCATGACTTCCCCTCCCCTAGTATGCTAACCTCTTAGGGTCGTCACCCTTTTTCCTCTTGTATTTATTATACATTTTCAGTCTGTGTACCCGCAATGGGCTGTTAGTCATTCCAGTCAAGTACCATGTACCATATCAGTCAATTTCAGTGTATAATATCAGTCAAGTACCGTGTACCATATCAGTCAATTTCAGTGTATAATATTAGTCCAGTACCGTGTATTATTATCATTCTTTGACATTTGCACTCTCGCGTTCTCTAAGAGCGGTTTTCCATTTTTATTCATAACACACAATCTTTCTGTCGAACATGCTCAATCTCATATCATTGTTACCTTTCCATTATTGTGGGACCTTGGGGAATGGATTAGAAGAGGATTGGAATCATTTGGAATGGATAAAAAGGTACTTTGAAATTGTAGGTCAGAGAGTCTCACACGACCCGTGCGTGTAGGCGCACGACCCGTGCGTGGTTGAACAGTTTGTAGAAAATTTCCAGAAAGATACGCACGACCCGAGCGACTAGGCGCACGATCCGTGCGTGTTTAAAAATTCATTTCATGCAGCATCAGATGGGGGCGCACGACCCTTGCTCATAGGCACACGATCCGTGCGTCTCTATCTGTTTTCCAGAAAATAGGTTTTTCATGAGTAAATTCCATTCCGTTTCGATTCCAATTTCGTTCCGATCGATATCCCAACATAACAGTTATTATTCCAGACCAGCGAAAGCGATTAAACAGTCCAACAACATATATCATAATTCAACAATCCAATCAATTCGAGCAATTATGCGAATTACGGTTTTTCGATAAAAACATTTTCGTTAAGTTTTCGCAAAGCGGTTTTCCATAATATCGTTTCAGAAAATAACATGACTCGACAACAAAACGTCCCTAAGCGAGTATAGAACTCACCGATTTGACGACCTCGCGAGAAATCACGTCCTCACGAACCGTAACCTCTCGAACAATCCCCGTAATCACGTACTCGCACCGAACTCGTCCGATTCTCGAAACTGAAATTCGGAACGGCAACCGTTCACAAATCCAGCTACTGAACTTCCTCCTTGACTACGGAATTGGCGTCTCTCGAACTTTGGCGATTCGATCCGAAATTTGAGGAACCAACACTTCCAATTTCGCATCCGTTTTCCAGAATCAGTGAGCCGTTTTGTAACATGCATATCTTGGTCAAATCGTGGTCAAAACCCTTCAAACCAGTGCCCATTCTGTAGATAATTTTGTCTACTTTCTAATGGTCAAAGGATCATACGCATGCATCCAGTAACTTGGGAGATACACCCGAAACAAGGTGACTGGGTCAAAACTGTCTTTAATCCAAAACTGAAACTTGCAATTCCTTTTTCTTCCGCCATACTCAATGAAATCGGTTCATTCTTGTGCCTAATCCGAAGCATTTCGTGTCTAGTTTCTGAATCATCAAGAATCATGTTCATCCGAGCTGTGTACAGAGAGATACGATCAAACCAATGAAGGTAGGTCATACGGGTTTTTCCCAGATTTTCTGTGGGACTTGCAACTTCAATCTCAACTTCGACTTTCATCTCCAACAACTACTCAAAATGAATCCTAAGCACTTATAGTTTCAGAACCTTCATCAAATGTGCTTCTAACAACAAAGTGGGTTCAGCTCCACTCAAATTTACACTCCTCTTGAACATGCAACACTCTAAGCTTTCAAAACTCCATTTTCCTCACTTTGAGCTTTGAATATTCAGAAATGGTGAAATGAGAAGGATGAAGATGTGGGTGTTGTTTCAGGTGTCATTAGGAAGAGGATGTTGAGCTGAGTTCAATGAACCAAAAATGAGTGACATGCACCAAGGATTGAGAGAGTTTCCTCCTATTCTTTTCTTCCTCACTCTCATGGTTCCTTCTCCCTCTTTTCTCTCTAGTCTCTCTCTTTTCTTCTTTTGATTTCCAGCAAAATGAATTCTGATTGTTTAATATGGTAAGGCTTCAGCTGAGATTCACTAAAAGGGCAAAATGACCATAATGCCCCTATGTCCAAATTTTGCTTAAACTTCCTTAATTTCTTCTTAAGTCAATTTTAATCACCCAATACTTATACAATAATCACATATTGCATATAGGGATGTTCTGTGGAGGATGGTTTAGCCGAAACTCATAAATATGTGAAAAAGACGAAAATACCCCTGCGCTCCTATTTGCTTAAAATCCCAATTAACTCGCCATATGATAATTTAATCAAAAATGCGTAATTAATCATCTTGACCTCTTGCTAATTTAAATAATTTAAATTAGCGAAATTGGGGATGTTACAATCACTCCAACTTCTAAAATTTTGTCCTCAAAATTGACAAAACATACCTTACTCGAACAAATACGGATATTTCTCCCGCATGCTCTCCTCTACTTCCCATGTCGCTTCGTCAGGTGACGCACCGTCCCAAAGCACCTTGACAATAGGAATTGACCTCGTCTGGAGCGTTTCTCGCCGCGTTCGATGATTCCGATTGGGGTAGGATGATAAGATAGATCCGGTCTGATGTCAATCGCCTCATGACTTAATGGTTGATTCGGATCATGAATATATTTCCTTAGCTGTGATACATGAAACACATCATGTAATCTGGACAATTCTGGAGGTAAAGCTATGCGATACGCTACCGGCCCAACTCGCTTGATAATCTGGAAGGGTCCGACATACCGAGGACTGAGCTTCTTCGCTCGCAAGGCAATACCGGTTCCGATGGTTGGAGGAAGTCTCAAAAAGACATGGTCTCCTTCTTCGAATTCTAACGGCCTTCTTCTCTTATCCGCATAACTCTTTTGCCGACTCTGCGCGGCTTTCATCCTTTCTCTTACCTGACGGATCTTCTCCGTAGTCTTACGGACCAAATCCGGTCCCAATAACCTCTGCTCACCTCCATCCCACCAACATAATGGTGTTCTGCATTTCCTTCCATACAATGCTTCATATGGAGCCATTCCGATACTAGAATGATAACTGTTATTGTATGAGAATTCCACCAATGGAAGATGATCCTCCCATCTGCCCCCACTATCGAGTACACAAGCTCTCAACATATCCTCCAATGTCTGGATTGTCCTCTCAGTTTGCCCGTCTGTCTGAGGATGGTAAGCGGTGCTAACACACACCTTTGTTCCGAACGCCATATTCAATGCTTTCCAAAATCGAGATGTAAACTTGGGATCTCGATCACAGATGATACTTGTAGGGATTCCATGCAACTTCACAATATTCTTGAGATATTCATCTGCTAATCTAGCAACCTTGTGAGTCGAACGTACTGGAATAAAATGAGCGGACTTGGTCAGGCGATCCACCACTACCCAAGTAGAATCCTTTCCGGTTTGGGACCGTGGTAATCCCATGACAAAATCCATAGATATGCTCTCCCATTTCCATTCAGGTACATTCAACGGTTGTAACTGGCCACCTGGCTTCTGGCGCTCTATCTTAACCCTTTGACAAGTCAAGCATCGAGACACAAACTCTGCAATATCCACTTTCATACCCGGCCACCAGTACAATTGCTTCAAATCTCGATACATCTTGGTAGACCCAGGATGTATTGAGAACTGACTCTTATGAGCCTCCTCTAAAACTTGCCTCTTCACATCCTCATCATTCGGCACACAGATTCTGCCATCAAAACAAGTCACACCATCACCGTCTTCGGTGTAGTTCGGCAATCTCTTCTGCGCTTGTAGTTCCACATCATCTTCTTGGGCTGAGCGAATTAGATCTCTCAAGGGACTTGAAATCCGAATGTGACTCAACACCAACCTATTCCTTCTTGACTTCACTCTCAAATTGAGGTCTCTAAATGATTCCAACAAGGACATCTCGTGCATCATTAACTCTGCAGTATGGATAGATTTTCTGCTTAAGGCATCAGCCACAACATTAGCCTTACCAGGATGGTACTTCAATTCAAAATCATAATCTTTCAGAAATTCTACCCATCTCCTTTGTCTGTTGTTCAGCTCCTTTTGGTCAAACAAATACTTAAGGCTCTTGTGATCACTAAAGACTTCGAAACGAGACCCATACAGGTAATGTCTCCAAATCTTTAGGGCAAACACAATCGCCGCCAACTCTGAATCATGAGTGGGGTAATTCTCTTCATGCGGCTTCAACTGTCTGGAGGCATAAGCAACTACTTGTCGATTCTGCATTAGGACACATCCTAAACCCTTACCAGAAGCGTCGCAATAGATTTGGAATCCTACTGACGGATCCGAAAGAATCAGGATAGGTGCAGAAGTCAAACGACCCTTCAATTCCGTGAAACAATTTTCACAGTCTGAGTCCCAAACCAACGGCTGACCCTTGCGAGTTAACCGAGTGAGTGGAAGAACCAGCTGGGAAAATCCTTGAATGAATCTTCGATAATACCCGGCTAATCCCAAGAAGCTTCTTACCTCAGTAACTGTGGATGGTTGTTCCCAGTATACCACAGCTTCAATCTTGCTGGGATCCACTGCAACACCAGCCCTAGATATCACATGGCCCAGAAACTTAACTTCGGGCATCCAAAAATCACATTTGGATGGCTTAGCATACAACTTTTTCTCTCGGAGTACGTTCAAAACAATTCGGAGATGTTGCACATGCTCCTCAATCGTCTTAGAGTACACCAAGATATCATCAATGAACACCACCACAAACTGATCCAGCAAATCATCAATACACACTCTCATACTTCTGTCCTCCTTCTTGCCAAGCAACACTGGAGCACCCCATGGTGAGGCACTCGGCCGGATAAACCGTTTGGAAATTAGCTCTTCCAATTGGACTTTCAATTCCTTCAACTCTAACGGCGACATTCTATACGGGGCTATAGAAATTGGTCCAGTGCCTGGAGCCAACCCTATAGAAAACTCCACCTCACGATCCGGAGGAAACGAAGGAACTTCATCAAGAAACACATCAAGAAATTCATTAGCAACTTGCACAGAAGATAAATCTAGACCCGTCTCAGTGGATGCAGACAACGTCATGACATAAGCTTCTGCGCCTTGAAACAAACAGTCACTGGCTGTAGTGAATGAGATAACAACTTCAGAATTGGTCGGCTGTAGCTCCACTGACTCGGAGGCGAAACCGATAGTCCGATGAAACAATCAACATTCACGTGGTTTGCAGTCGTTCATCTCATACCTAGGACAATATCCACATTCTCGGTGGAGTGTCTGTAGCCTGGACTTTTTGAGCATCTGTAGTGTAGACCCTCTCTCGAGCTGAAGTAGGCTGATCTGACTCCTTCTTTTCCTCTTTTTGGGCACTCTAGATTGAGTGACCCTTTTTCTTAAAATATTACCATTGAGTCGCACTAGGACGACATCCACCTCTTGGGCTTCCTACCAGCAAAACACTTGGAGAATCTTGAGGAGTCATACAACGGCACTTTCTTTCCCTTGATCGGCTGCCTTTTAACTTTGCATTCGGAGTTGATGGCTTAACTAAGATGAAAGGGGTTTTAAGGAATTTCGGTCTTGGTCGAGGACTACGTCTTGGTCATCCTTCCGTAATTCCGCTCATGATACACCAAGTATTGAGTTGATCAGGCTCAATGTCTCTTAGCATCACAAGTGTAATCACAACAAAGACTAACAAGGAATCGACTCAACCCTAAACTAAACTAAGCCCGACTAGGTCGAACTGCTCTGATACCATAATGTAACACCCCGATAAATTCTAAAATATAGAATCACCGAAATGCACTAAATGGCATACATCAGAGTAACTTCCTGTTATTGAAATATTGAACACATCTAAAAACTTCTGATAGTACATAATAACTGGTTCTCTGAACCTCATAAACTTTCTAAAAATGCTTAAGTTCCAAAACTTAAGACTTGTACATATCCTGGTGTTCAATACTCAAAACATAAAGTAGCGGAAACGATTTTACAACTTAACAATGAAAGTTATACAATCGGCAACATAACTAAATAAAAATACAAAGGGCTAAGCGGAAATCCAATCTCCACTAGTTCCAAGAGTCGCACCAGCTAACCGTGCTTAGTCGCCTTTGCCTTTCCTGTTTCTCTGTAAAAAACCACAAATATGAATGGTGAGATAAACATTATCTCAGTGAGTCCTATCGAGACCCCTTACTAACTCTAGCGGTTCATTATGCCTTACTTTAAACTCGTGGCCCTAGAAGCAACCACGTGGAAATATATTAAGTTCCTGTATCCTCTATGCTCATGGCCCTCGTAAGCGACACATGCAGCATACAATCTTTTGTTCCATGTTTTTAGCATAACACCTCAGTCTACCTATTTTATAGGCATCTCTTGACCTTTTGGTGAACCCATCCCGCTATTTCTAGCAGGGGAAACATTCTTGAGTCTAGGTTTTGGGGCTCATGACTTCCCCTCCCCTAGTATGCTAACCTCTTAGGGTCGTCACCCTTTTTCCTCTTGTATTTATTATACATTTTCAGTCTGTGTACCCGCAATGGGCTGTTAGTCATTCCAGTCAAGTACCATGTACCATATCAGTCAATTTCAGTGTATAATATCAGTCAAGTACCGTGTACCATATCAGTCAATTTCAGTGTATAATATTAGTCCAGTACCGTGTATTATTATCATTCTTTGACATTTGCACTCTCGCGTTCTCTAAGAGCGGTTTTCCATTTTTATTCATAACACACAATCTTTCTGTCGAACATGCTCAATCTCATATCATTGTTACCTTTCCATTATTGTGGGACCTTGGGGAATGGATTAGAAGAGGATTGGAATCATTTGGAATGGATAAAAAGGTACTTTGAAATTGTAGGTCAGAGAGTCTCACACGACCCGTGCGTGTAGGCGCACGACCCGTGCGTGGTTGAACAGTTTGTAGAAAATTTCCAGAAAGATACGCACGACCCGAGCGACTAGGCGCACGATCCGTGCGTGTTTAAAAATTCATTTCATGCAGCATCAGATGGGGGCGCACGACCCGTGCTCATAGGCACACGATCCGTGCGTCTCTATCTGTTTTCCAGAAAATAGGTTTTTCATGAGTAAATTCCATTCCGTTTCGATTCCAATTTCGTTCCGATCGATATCCCAACATAACAGTTATTATTCCAGACCAGCGAAAGCGATTAAACAGTCCAACAACATATATCATAATTCAACAATCCAATCAATTCGAGCAATTATGCGAATTACGGTTTTTCGATAAAAACATTTTCGTTAAGTTTTCGCAAAGCGGTTTTCCATAATATCGTTTCAGAAAATAACATGACTCGACAACAAAACGTCCCTAAGCGAGTATAGAACTCACCGATTTGACGACCTCGCGAGAAATCACGTCCTCACGAACCGTAACCTCTCGAACAATCCCCGTAATCACGTACTCGCACCGAACTCGTCCGATTCTCGAAACTGAACTTCGGAACGGCAACCATTCACAAATCCAGCTACTGAACTTCCTCCTTGACTACGGAATTGGCGTCTCTCGAACTTTCGCGATTCGATCCGAAATTTGAGGAACCAACACTTCCAATTTCGCATCCGTTTTCCAGAATCAGTGAGCCGTTTTGTAACATGCATATCTTGGTCAAATCGTGGTCAAAACCCTTCAAACCAGTGCCCATTCTGTAGATAATTTTGTCTACTTTCTAATGGTCAAAGGATCATACGCATGCATCCAGTAACTTGGGAGATACACCCGAAACAAGGTGACTGGGTCAAAACTGTCTCTAATCCAAAACTGAAACTTGCAATTCCTTTTTCTTCCGCCATACTCAATGAAATCGGTTCATTCTTGTGCCTAATCCGAAGCATTTCGTGTCTAGTTTCTGAATCATCAAGAATCATGTTCATCCGAGCTGTGTACAGAGAGATACGATCAAACCAATGAAGGTAGGTCATACGGGTTTTTCCCAGATTTTCTGTGGGACTTGCAACTTCAATCTCAACTTCGACTTTCATCTCCAACAACTACTCAAAATGAATCCTAAGCACTTATAGTTTCAGAACCTTCATCAAATGTGCTTCTAACAACAAAGTGGGTTCAGCTCCACTCAAATTTACACTCCTCTTGAACATGCAACACTCTAAGCTTTCAAAACTCCATTTTCCTCACTTTGAGCTTTGAATATTCAGAAATGGTGAAATGAGAAGGATGAAGATGTGGGTGTTGTTTCAGGTGTCATTAGGAAGAGGATGTTGAGCTGAGTTCAATGAACCAAAAATGAGTGACATGCACCAAGGATTGAGAGAGTTTCCTCCTATTCTTTTCTTCCTCACTCTCATGGTTCCTTCTCCCTCTTTTCTCTCTAGTCTCTCTCTTTTCTTCTTTTGATTTCCAGCAAAATGAATTCTGATTGTTTAATATGGTAAGGCTTCAGCTGAGATTCACTAAAAGGGCAAAATGACCATAATGCCCCTATGTCCAAATTTTGCTTAAACTTCCTTAATTTCTTCTTAAGTCAATTTTAATCACCCAATACTTATACAATAATCACATATTGCATATAGGGATGTTCTGTGGAGGATGGTTTAGCCGAAACTCATAAATATGTGAAAAAGACGAAAATACCCCTGCGCTCCTATTTGCTTAAAATCCCAATTAACTCGCCATATGATAATTTAATCAAAAATGCGTAATTAATCATCTTGACCTCTTGCTAATTTAAATAATTTAAATTAGCGAAATTGGGGATGTTACAGGCAACATGATAAATCTGGGAAGAAAGAGCATGCCATTTATTATTTGAGCAAGAAATTCACTAACTGTGAAACAAGGTACTCGCTGCTAGAGAAGACTTGTTGTGCTTTAGCTTGGGCTGCTCATCGTTTGAGGCAGTACATGCTAAGTCACACTACTTGGTTGGTGTCTAAAATGGATCCTATCAAGTACATCTTCGAGAAGCCCGCACTTACAGGGAGACTTGCCCGTTGGCAAATGCAGTTATCAGAATATGATCTCCTATATGTCACTCCGAAAGCAATTAAAGGAAGTGCACTGGCCGAGTACCTGGCACACCAGCCCGTTGAAGATTATCAGCCAATGCAATATGACTTTCCAGATGAAGATATCATGGCCTTGTTTGAAGAAGGGAAATCCCCAGAAGATGAAAGATGGAGAGTGGTGTTTGATGGTGCCTCCAACATATATGGGCACGGAGCCGGGGCAGTGCTGATTTCCCCTGATAATCGCTTCATTCCATTCACTACCAGACTAGGCTTCTACGTCACCAATAACATTGCAGAATATGAGGCATGTATTCTTGGTATCCAGGCAGCCATTGATTGGAAAGTTAAGAGACTTGTTGTGTATGGAGATTCAGCTCTAGTCATTCATTAAGTGAATGGCGATTGGGAGACCAGGGATTCCATGTTGATCCCTTACCGAGAATACATTCTAGAGTTGGTTGAGCCTTTTGAAGAAATCACATTTCAGTATCTTCCTCGCAATGAGAACCAGTTGGCCGATGCGCTAGCCACTTTGTCTTCAATGTTCAATATCAACTGCGACAAAAGTCTGACTCACATCAAGATTCAGTATCGAGATTTGCCAGCACATCATTACTGCGCGGCAATTGAGGAAGAGTCTGATAACAAGCCCTGGTATCATGACATCAAGCAGTACATCTTGAACAGAGAGTACCCTCCTAGAGCGTCAGAGAATGACAAGAGAACCCTCAGAAGATTGTCAAGGAATTTCTTTTTGAACGGTGAAATTCTATACAAGAGGAATTATGATATGGTCCTCTTGAGGTGTGTGGCAGAAGAAGAGGCAACAAAAATCATGAAAGAAGTCCATGAAGGCTCATTTGGGGTTCATTCCAGTGGGCACACTATGGCAAGAAAAATCTTAAGAGCTGGCTATTATTGGTTGCGAATGGAATTAGATTGCTATAACTTCGTGAAAAGATGTCACAAGTGCCAAATCTACGCTGATCACATTCATGTGCCACCTGCTTCCCTAAATGTCCTGACTGCATCCTGGCCGTTCTCAATGTGGGGCATGGACGTCATAGGTCCTATCGAGCCTAAGGCATCAAATGGGCATCGCTTCATCCTGGTCGCTGTTGATTACTTCACCAAGTGGGTTGAAGCTGCTTCATACTCTAGCATTACTGGCTCTGTGGTTGCTAAGTTCGTGAAGAGAGATCTGGTTTGTCGCTATGGGCTTCCAGACAAGATTATCACAGACAATGGCAGCAACCTGAACAGTAAGATGATGAAAGAGTTATGCGAGGACTTCAAAATCCAACATCATAATTCTTCCCCATACCGTCCCAAGATGAATGGGGCAGTCGAAGCAGCCAATAAGAATATCAAGAGGATCGTGCAAAAGATGATAGTAACCTACAAAGAGTGGCATGAGATGCTTCCTTTCGCTTTGCATGGGTATCGTACCTCAGTGCGTACTTCAACTGGGGAAACCCCTTTCTCTTTGGTGTATGGGTCGGAAGCAGTCCTCCCTATCGAAGTTGAGATACCCTCCCTACGGGTGCTGATGGAAACCAAGTTGGAAGAAGTAGAATGGGTCCAGGCTCGTCTGGATCAGCTGAATCTCATTGAGGAGAAAAGAATTGCTGCCCTGTGTCATGGCCAGTTGTATCAACAAAGGATGAAGACAGCTTTCGACAAGAAGGTTCGTCCCCGAGAATTCAGCGAAGGAGACCTTGTGCTCAAGAAGATCCTGCCTATTCAGAGTGACCCCCGTGGGAAATGGACTCCTAGCTATGATGGACCCTATGTGATAAAGAAAGCCTTTTCCGGAGGAGCATTGATACTCACCAACATGGATGGTGAGGAACTCAGAAACCCAGTCAATTCAGATTCAGTCAAGAAATATTACGCCTGAGAAAAATAAAAGGAAAAAAGAGAAATATGAGCCAAGCAAGAATTAGCTCGCTAGGTTGAAAACCCGAAAGGGCGGCCTAGGAAAAAAAAGAGCGACCCGGTGGACTGAAACTCGCAAAGAGCGGTCCAGGCAAAAATTAGGGTCAGAAAGGTTGGACTTAAAAAAGTAAAAGAGGCAAGCAGCGCCTCCAAAAGTTTGGATAAAAGGGTGATCAAGGATATAAGTATGGGTGATTGGCATCAACACTCCAAAGACAAAGAGAGCTCATAAGATCTGTTGCGTCCATTTTTCTTGTTTTTTTTTAGTTTCAAAAAATTCTCAATGTACTCTTTTCCGTCGGCGCGACCTTCGGCGCGTTCGATTTCCATATGAATAAAAAGTCCAAAATTTTCCACTCCGTCTGCTTACTGTTTTACCATTGTTTCCTTTTCATTTGTGCTTTAAAATGATGTTTTATGGTAGGTGATAAATGAGTTATGAAAATGTGCATAAATCAGAGCATTAAAATCATTGCGAAACTTTTGAAAATCATGAGAAAAGAAATGATCTCTCGATCAGGTAAATTCACAAGAGTCAAACAAAAGCACTGATCGCATCAAAGCAATTCTCAAAAGGCTGAAGCCGGACCCTCACACCAATATGGATGACCAGTGTGCCTCATAACGCGTGTCCTACGATTTGGTCGAAACAGCGAAAAAAGGGGAACTAGAAAAAGAGCAAAAAGAGCAATAAAACAAATAAAATTCATGCATTGCATCCATCAAACATAGACAAAAAAAATTCATGCAAACAAAAAGAAACTCCTGCATCACATCACATTAATCCCATCAAAAAGCAATCCCAGAAAATGCCCTCTTAGATCAGGGTTCAAATGCTTTTCCGTTCGGCGCTCAAGCGTGCATTGCAGTCTGGAGTTCAAGTCACTCTTATCAGAGTTCAGTGCTCCCTTCTGTTCATGGTCTCACATCGTGTACGAGCAACGCGATGGACCACAGCCCCATGTGAGGTTCAACAGAATAGTTGTATCAGCCTAAGATATAGTGGACGCCATGCATTGATCGGTATATCAATTCCGGAGCTGATAACGATCCCCCCGGTCGCTCGAAAGACCAGAGATTTTCAGGATGCGTGCTCCTCAAATCCACGTGCAAACTCGGATTCGCAAGAGTTCGTTTACAGGTTTTAGGCAGCCTGGCATTTTACCGCTTTCTTTATCGTTTTCTTCATTTAGCGCTTTCCTTGCCTTTCGCAGTTAGCGTGCATGTTGTTAACCATTTTGTTTATCGTTTCCTCATCAACGCTCCAAGTGTTGATTCAAAAAAAGAGAAAAAAGAAACAGAAAAAGAAAAAGGGTTTCTCCAAGTGGACAAAATTGGTATAATTTCTGAATTCATTATTCCAATTTTACCTTCGAAGTATGTCTCGGCCAATTCATATTTCTTGGTAAAATCCGAATAAAGAGGGGCAGCTGTCATACCCCAATTTTGTCCGACTAATTGGAAAATCCCAAAAATTTTATCGCTTCGCACATTGTTCTAAACGCGGGTGTATTTGGCACTCTCGTGCAACGATTTTGTTTGGCGCTCGTTGCTTTCAAAAAAAGAGTCCAAAAAAATATAGTAAAAATAATAATAAATCATGCGAGCGCGTGTTGGTTGCGAGTCACGTGTGAGTAGTGCGTCACTGCGCGTTATTTTACCGTTTTTAGAAAAGTGAGGATAGAATGAAATCGGTTTTAATAACGTACACGCGTGCGTATTCAAGTCGCGTACGCATTCCTAGTCTTAAGGCGAGCGCGCGTTTCGTTTCGAGTCGTGTGAGTCGTTGCGTTTTGTTTTTACCGCTTTTTTTATCATAAATAAATAAATAAATAATAATAAACAAATAAAGTCAATCTGAACAGCTGCTGTCCTTTTGTATTGTTACACATATAGACAAATTTCTTATGCAATAGTACAAAATAAATAAATAAAAAAGAGTACAAATTTTTAAAAAAAGAAAGAAAGAAAGAGCAACAGAGGCAGTATGCGCCTGGTTGTTGAGGGGACATTTTGAGCACCAAGCCAATGAGCCTTTCTTCTTGCTCTCTGTTCTTTTACCACTTTGGCACTAGCAAGACAGCCTTTGCTCCACCTCCTTGCTACTCCCTCTCTGCTCCACTGCAGCAGCAACAAACTGGTCTCCTGGGGAGTTTTGATCCCCTGCTCAGCACCCACAGCTACACCACAATCCTTTGCCTATAAATACAAATGCCCAGAAACAGTGTTAGGGGGGATTCGGAGAAGCAACACAGAAAAACATAGTAACAAAACAGTAACAAAACACAGCAATATACACACAGCAACAGAAATGTAAAAACTGAGATATCACAAAAATTAGAATTCATCAGAGTCCTAATACACTTAAGCAAAACACACTGGTTTAGAATTCAAAAACAGAAGCAGACAACAAAAGCCGTAGCTGTAGAGTAAGGGAGCAACGCATAACAGAAGCAACAGCAAGTCAGTCTTCATCTAAAAACCAGGTTTGTATTTCGGTTATTATTATTTTCCTAGTGTTTAGAACATGCGAATGTTTTTGTTCTTGGGACCCTAAAATGTCAAAAAAAAATGTCAGTCTATACTAGTGTTATCAAGCATTCGTTTAATCAGATTTTAGAAACACTAGCACCTATTTTGGGATGTTTAATCTGTCCATAGCTTAATGTAGTGGTTAATAAAAAGAAAAAGAAATTTGAATTTGGTCCACAGCAGAAGCTAACAGTAAACAACATTAGGAGAAAAAAAGGGATTTGGTTGTTGAAAAAGATTTAGCCTTAGAGGTTCCTGAGAATCACAAACAGATTTGGTAGAAATTAGAAAAGAAGTAGAGATGAAGAAAAGAAAATGAAAGAAAATCAGACCTTAAACTCAGATCACCATTAGCGGCGGCCGCCACCGCAAGCGCCACCGTCGCAACGGCCACCACTGTTCTTCGTACCATATCGCCGTACTCTCACCGTCAACCACCTCCCCTCCTCCTCGCAACCTCCGCGTCGTCAGCCACCGCCTCCACACGCGAAACCGATCCAAACCCCGCCGTCCTCCATCCACCTAACCACCTTCGACCACCCAAGAACCAACACCAGAGCCGTAGTAGCACCGCTAACCGCCTTCTCTCCACCGCAACGCAAACCGCGCCGCAGCCATAAATCGAACCACCGTTCCCCTCCTTCCTCCTTCGTTCATCGCTCTCTCGCCCCGTTTGGTCATCAACGGCGGCGAAGTAAGAAAGGGCGAGATCGGAGTGTGGGGAGAAGAGGGCGAACGGAGCTGTTTGGTAAGGAGGGGGTAATGGTGGTTGTTCGGTGAAGTGAAGAAAAACGGAGAGGAAGGGAAGTGAGGGAGAAAGATAGATACATCGCCGTGGAGGGAAAGAGGATCCGATTTTGTTTTTTTGAGAAAGGGGCGCCGTGGAAGAGGGGCGACGGCAGAAGAGGGGGAGAAGAGAGGGAGGAGACCCGTAGAACAAGGGGAGGAACTAGGTTTTTGATTTTTTTGGGATGGGGGCGCCGTGGAAGGAGAGATAGGAAATTAGGGTTTCCAATTTAGGGTTAGGCATTTATATTAGGGAAGGAAGGGCAGTTTGGTCTTTTCATTTTTTTTTATTTTTCAGATTTCTATTCACACCCCTCGTTTTACTCAGCGCGCCCCCCCTTTTTCTGAAAGCCCACGATTTCTTTTTTAAAACGGACCAGCCCATCAGAAAATAAAAATCGCAGCCGAGCTTACAAAAACAACCTGGGCTCACTATCTGCACCCCAGTTTTAATAATACACCCTTCCTTTCATTTACACCCTTATTTTACTACTACGCCCCCTGTTTCTTTTTTTTTTTAATTTCGTTTCTTTTCCCTAAGCGAACTTATTTTTTTTTTTTCACAAACCTTTTTTTTCTTCCAAATAACAGATTTTCTTTTCCCCAAACAAGAATCGATCCAATTGCGAAAACTCTTCAAAATCAAACTTTGTTAGTAGTCTTGCGAAGCCTTTGCTTGCACGATTATCAACAACGAGGTACTAGTGGCGATCACTTGGAGCCTTTGCTCAATTGATCATCAGGAATGCCTAATTTTCCTAAAGATTTTCATTAAGTCAAAAACTTTGTTAGAAGTCTTGCGAAGCCTTTGCTTGCATGATTATTAACAATGGAGTGCTAATGGTGGTCACTTGGAGACTTTGCTCAATTGATCATCATGAAAGCTCAATTTTCACAATTAAATAAGATAAAAAAACAAAATCTTTTTCTAGACAAACCAGAACTACGTAGCTTTGAATTCTCCATCGCACCGGGAGATACGTAGGAGCGGATCCCCTCCGTCAAGCACAACAAACCCAAAACATTTTTCCTTTCAAAAAACGAACACTTTTCCGAAATAAAACATTTTTCAAAAGAGGTAAAAACAAAGCATTTTTCCGAATCAACTTTGCAAATCGCACATTTAATTAAGGTAACCCTTCTTTGAAGGGACGTTGTGGGGTGCTAACACCTTCCCCATACGTAATTAGACCCCCGAACCCAAATCTAATGGTTCCAAAGACCATTGCTTTCCAAAAAAGGTTTTTCCGATGTTTTACCTTTAAAAAATATTGGTGGCGACTCTAAAATCCCGTTGCGCAAAGAAAAATCCCTCCGAGGATTTTTCGGGGTGCGACAGGTGGTACCTGCAAGGGCACTCCAACGCTCAAGTCAGAGGTGCTTCAATGGGCAGGGTCACAAGGTGAGTAAAAAGCGTACCTGAAGCCACATGCTAGTGTGGTATATATACTGTTCACTGCGCAGGCATTTGGCCGTCACGCATTTATCGGAGCTGGCCGCATCTTGCGGAGCAAGTTAGGTATTGGGCCGCGCTGGGCCTATTGGACGAAATTGGCCTTCGATCCCACTCCGGAACAGTTGCCCCCCAAGTCTAGGTCGCCTGGGGGCGGGCTAAGGCTTGATTCCTTGCCCCCCAGCGTGGTCACAAACGACCGTTCTGGAACGATAACTGGTCGAAAGTTAACTGGTCATCTGTGTGGTCGCTGCCACGGGACCTGGTCACACGGGGCCGGCCTGGTCACACGGGGCCAGGTGCTGTCTCGAGTTTGGTGCCTGACAATCAACCGTCATAAATGCTGAGGCGACAGTTACTTTTGTCAGGTGACGTTTAAAGACTCGAGGAGTTTAAGTAATGATGGTACGCGAAGAGTCGCGCCTCTTCGCTTCCGGCCCATGGTGATAATTGGCCCATTATATATAGGGTTCATGGGGGTTCCTCATTTGCCCGTTTCTCCGATTATCCCGCTCTCGCAATCAGCTCGCTCGCAATCAGCTCGCTCGCAATCAACTCGCTCGCAATCAGCTCGCTCAATTTCCAGGTAACTACGACCGTTCTTCCTTTATTTGAGTTTTTATGTTCCACCTGGTGGAGGGGGTGTCAGGTCTGGGGACGCCCACGTCGCCCCCTTTCTACGCGCGAGCAAGACCTTGACCGTTATTCCCCTTCACAGGTTCATTCTGGCACGGACCAAACAGACCCGTCGTATCTCGGGGAGCCCGGCCGTTTCTCTAGCACATAGTATGACTCGACCAGTGGAGCAAAGTTCATTACAAGCCCGGTCGTCCTCTTCTGGCGACGAGTCTTCTTCTGGGTCTTTAACCCTGAATTGGAGTTCCTCTGGTGAGTCCGGAACTCGCCCGGACAAACATGGGGCGCCGTTAACTGAAGCTATAGTCAATGACGCCGCAGAAAGCAACGCGCGGGTTGCCAACGATGAAGGTTTTGGCCAGGCCGCGGCCGACGGCACTGCAACGGCCGATAGAGGCCAACGAAGCGACCAGCGAGAAGATCCTGAGGTCGCAGCTGCAAAGGACATGTCTTGGGTTTCTCTTAACCTGAGAGGTCAACGTAGCAAAATTCAATAGGGGGGCCAGGACATAGCGTATCTTGCGACCGGGCTAAACGAAGGATGGAGAATAGAAGGTATGGGCAAAAGGGGAAGACGTCGCGGCCTAGACAGATGTGCTAAAATTCACGATGTACCGCATCGTTTTCGAACGCATGGGCATAATTCCGCCGTTTACCAGGTTCCAACGCCAGGTTTTACGCTATCTTCAGGTCGCCCCCTCACAACTGAACCCGAACGCTTGGGCGTTCTTGCAGGCGTATGAGGATATTCTTGTAGTTCTGAGACGGCCGGTCTCTGTAAGACTGTTTTTCACATTGTTTGAAATGAGCTACATTTATGAGAAAGGCTCCAAGGGCTCCCGTAAGGAAGCGGTTTCGTTCAAAAACCACTCGACATACAATTTTTTTAAGCCTTACATGGAATCACTGACGACCGGGTGGAAGAGAGAATTCTTTTGGGTCGTTCCAAACTCGGACGAGGCTCATCGAGGGATCGCCCAGATGTCACAAGATTATCAGGAAGGAACGCCTCTGTTTCCCACGGTGTGGAGTTTTAATCATTTCTCGAAAAAACCGGGCCAGTACGCTTTTAAGGAAACAGAACTTGACGATCTGGACAGGGGGACGATCCATGGGCTAAGGAAGATTGCGTCCCTAGTCCCTGAGGGTCGCATCATGGTCAAAAACATTGTGGATGCTCGTGGCAAGAAGAGAGTCAAGGCCGCTCTTGGTTGGTGGTCGCTCGCTTAGTTTGTTTTCTGTCACAGCGTTTTATTTAACTGTTTCTAACCATTTACTTTTGCCTTTGCAGTTGACATGGCGAACATGAACGACTTCGACCTCTTGGAACAATGGGCGGCCGAGGATGGTGATGCTTCGCCCGTCCGCGGAATTCCTGAAGCTCAACCCGGGGGTACGCCCCAACCTGCCGGAACTGGATCTCAGCCCGATCGTCAGACTCCTCGGGCGGGCACACCAGATCAAGCCATTGACCTGGGCAGCCCACTTCAAAATCAAGAAAGGTCCAAGAGGAATAGGTCGGTCGATCGTGGGGGCCAGAACAAGAAGCACAAAAGTGGGAAAAGCCATGGGCACTACCGGTCGCCAAAAATCGACCTGCTTGGATTGGGCGATGAGGACTGTGCTCGTTTCAAGGAAGAACCGTTCGAGGTGATGGCCGATGCGATGAAGGCCGCTGGAATTCTTTTCAAAAAATACCAAGATGAGGAAGCAGATCGCCTGGAAGGTAGGCACCTTGCCAATAGATATTCATTGCTTGAAGACGATCTCGTTGATAAAAATTTTAAATTGAACTCTGCCTTGTCATTACTCGCAGAAATGAGGGGCGAGCGAGATGAGTTGCTCAAGAAGATGAAGGAACTTGAACCGAGTATCAAGGCGATGGCGGACAATGAGAAGAAGCTCGATGACGCAGAACGCCAACTTGTGGCCGCTGTTGCTGCTCAAACTGCGGCTGAGTCTGCCCTGGACAAGGCGGTCGTCGACAAGGAAGAAGCTGAAAAAGAGGTGGAACGCCTCACATCAAAGAACAAAGAACTGTCGAGCCAGGTCGCTGGACTGAAAACTGAACTGGATGCCGTGGAGGAGGAAAAGAACAAGTTTAGAGGTCGCTACAAAGACGTTCTTGACCGGGCGAAGGGAGCTGCGGAGGGTCAATTTGAAAATGCGGTCAGTCAGATTAAGCTCCTCTACCATGATCTAGGGGTCGATCGCGAGATCGTGCAATGCACACATCGTGTGATCGAGCGGCAGATCGTGCGTCCCAAGAAGATGCAGAAGGGGAAGGTCCTTCAAGAAGAGGCGGTCATCTACCAGGCCCCTAGCGACACTTGACTTGTAATTTTCTGAATTTTGTAATCTTGGCCCGCCTGCGAGCGGTGTTTTATTGGGCGCCCTGGCTTCGACCAAGGCATCCTCGTTTGTACTTGATGACAATTTTTTCATGAATTTTTGGCCTGTTTAATTGCTCTGTAATTGGATTCGACTCTTTTTTGCTACTCTTTTAGACCGCTCGGCCGATCAATGGTCCTTCGCATAGGCCGCTCGGCGGCTTTTGTTTGGGCCATTCGATGGCACTCTTTTTAGGCCGCTCGGGGGCTTTCGTTTGGGCCATTCGATGGAACTCTTTTTAGGCCGCTCGACGGATTTCGTTTAGGCCATTCGATGGCACTCTTTTTAGGCCGCTCGGCGGATTTCGTTTGGGCCATTCGATGGTACTCTTTTTAGGCCGCTCGCCGACTTTCATTTGGGCCATTCGATGGTACTCTTCTGGTCGCTCGACTGCGACTCGCATGGTGAGCGACCGTGCATACAATTTGTAGGAAATACAGTACACAAAGCCAAATTTTAAGGTCGGTCCTCGGTAAAAAACCCCTGTGGGGAAAAAGAGTGATCGCCTGTTCTTTATTGATCAATTAGTGTTTACAACTTAAACATAATACTTTCTCAACTTGTCAGCATTCAATGTTCTGGGGATGGTCGCCCCTTCCATGGTTTCATGCTCGTAAGCTCCCTTTCCAGTCTTGCTGATAACACAGTATGGTCCTTCCCAATTAGGGGCGAGTTTTCCCTGGCGAGCGTTCTTATTCCCCACGTCGGCCCTCCTAAGGACGAGCTGTCCGATGGAGAACTCCCTCTTCTGGACGCGGGCGTTATACCTGGCAGCGACCTTCTGCTTGATGAGTTTCTCCCTAAGTGACGCCTTGGTTCGCAGCTCGTCAACCAGGTTGAGCTCTTCTCTTGTTGCTCGCTCATTTGCGGCCGGGGTTGGTGGGTTGGTCGTCCTCCAACTTAGCTCTCCCATCTCAATCGGGATGACAGCGTCAGTTCTGTAGACAAGTCTAAATGGTGACTCTCCGGTCGATGAGTGGGGGGTCGTTCTGTAGGCCCAGAGGACCGACTGTAGCTCTTCTGCCCAATTGCCCTTGGCTTCATCCAACCTTCTTTTGAGTCCGCGTAGTACTACCCTATTGGCCGCTTCCGCCTGGCCATTGGTTTGTGGGTGCTCGACCGAGGTGAAACGCTGTTTCACGCCTAGGCCGGCCAGCATTTCTCTGAACTTTCTGTCTGGGAACTGAATTCCATTATCAGTCACCAGTTGCTGGGGCACTCCAAAGCGGGCGAGCAGGTTTCTCCCAAAAAACTTAGATACCTTTGTTGAGGTAATGGTTGCGAGTGGCTCTGCCTCTATCCACTTGGTGAAATAGTCGATCGCAACGATCAGGAATTTCAACTGACCTGGTGCGGGTGGAAAAGGTCCGAGCAAGTCCATGCCCCACCAAGCGAACGGCCATGGTGGGGTTAAGCTGTGTAGTTCTGATGAGGGTGCTATATGTACGTCGACATGAATTTGGCATTTCTTGCACTTCTGGACAAGTATCTTAGCATCCTCATCCATGGTCGGCCAATAGTATCCGGCCCTGAGCGCCTTCTTAGCAATCAACCGACCGCCTTGATGACTACCACAATCGCCTTCATGTATATCCCTCAGTACATGGTCGGCTTCGACCGACGTAAGGCATCTCAGCAAAGGGGATGAAAAGCCCCTTCTATACAGTCTTCCTTCGATCACTAAGTACTTGGTCGCCCGCAACCTCAGGAGCTTTGCTGCCTTCTGGTCGCAAGGTTCTACTCCATTGAGAATATATTGCAAGATGGGAGTTATCCAGTCTCTGTCCAAGTCGACTGTTAGAATGGCTAACGGTTGGGCAGGCTTGGTCGATATGCTCGGCCGCATTAATGTTTCTTGGATTAGACTTCTATGGTTCCCAGGAGACTTTGTACTGGCTAACTTTGATAGGATGTCAGCCCTCACGTTCTCTGTCCTGGGGACGTGCTTAACTTCTGCTCGGTCGAATTGCTTGAGCAGATCCCTTACCTTGGCCAAATAATTTTTCAAGACATCGTCCTTTGCGTTGTATAGGTCTTGAATTTGGGAAACTACCAGTAGAGAGTCAGAGTGAAGTTCAACACGGTCGACGTTGAATTCTTTGGCCAGCTGTAGCCCGGCAATGCACGCTTCATACTCGGCCTGGTTGTTTGAAGTGTGAAACGCGAAAGTTAATGACACTTCAACTGTAAGTCCTTCCGAGTTCTCAAGTATCAGACCGGCCCCACTTCCTTTGCTATTGGTGGATCCGTCTACGTGCAAAGTCCAGGTCGTGATGGCCTGATCGTCTGGTATTGGAGTCATCTCAGCAATGAAATCGGCCAACACTTGGGCCTTAGCGGCCGATCTAGCCTCGAACTTGATCCCAAACTCACTGAGTTCCACAACCCACTTGATCATACGCCCTTCTAGGTCAGGTCGGTGAAGGATTTGCCTAATAGGCTGGACGGTCCTCACCACGACCTGATGGGCCACGAAATAAGGGCGCAGTCTACGAGTGGCCACAAGTAACGCTAATGCTAGCTTCTCGATCCTCTGGTATCTGATCTCTGGGCCTTGAAATACCTTACTGATAAAATAGACCGGGTTTTGCTTTAGGTCGCTTTCTCTTACGAGAACAGCGCTCATGGCTTCGTCTGTTATGGCCAAGTATAAGTAAAGCGTCTCCCCTGGTTGCGACTTGGTCATGATGGGCGGGTTTGTGAGTGCCGCCTTCAGCTCGTCCAATGCTCGCTGGCATTGGTCGGTCCATTCAAACTCGACCTCCTTCTTCAAGAGCTTGAACAATGGAAGCGATTTGCATGCTGATTTGGGTATAAATCGTGACAGGGCAGCGACCATGCCATTCAGCTGCTGAATTTCTTTTTTCGAAGCTGGTGGCCTCATGTCAGCGACCGCCCTGCACTTGTCAGGGTTTGCTTCGATCCCTCGCTCTGTTAAGTGGAAGCCCAGGAACTTGCCCGCCCTTACTCCGAAGGTGCACTTCTCTGGATTCAACCTCAAGGAATTCTTCCTTGCTTCCTCAAAAATTTCCTTTAGGTCGTCAATATGGTCTTGGTCGGTCTTGCTTTTAATGATCATATCATCCAAGTAGACCTCTGATATCCGACTGATATGCCGCCTGAAGACCTTGTTCATCATTCTTTGATAGGTCGCGTCGGCGTTCTTCTGACCAAAGGGCATTACCTTGTACTGAAAATTTCCACGATCGGTCATGAACGCGGTCTTGTGCCGATCGGGTGGATACATAGTGATTTGGTTGTAACCTGACTAGGCGACTAAAAAAGACAAGAGTTTGTAGCCCGCAGCCCCATCGACCAGTTTGTCAATGTTTGGCAGAGGAAAGGCGTCCTTTGGGCATGCCTTATTCAGGTCGGTATAGTCGACGCACATGCGCCACTTACCATTTTTCTTCTTCACTAACACGACGTTGGAAAGCCAAGTCGTATACTTAATCTCTTCAATGAAATTGGCCTTGATGAGGTCGTCAACTGCCTTTGTGGCCGCCAATGCTTTCTCTTCGCTCTGAGTGCGTCTCTTTTGTGTGACTGGTCTGGCTGTCTCATCAACGGACAGTTGGTGGCAAGCAATTTCTATTGGGATCCCGGGCATGTCTGATGCCTGCCATGCAAAAAGGTCTGCGTAATCCCTGAGGCAGGTGATGAGATCTTGATTGATTTGTTCAGGTAGGTCACTCCCCAACTTAACTGTCTTAGTTGGGTCGTCCGATAACTGAACATCGACCAATTCCCCCTGGGGCTCGGGCCTCTTCAGTTTATTCTTTAGCTCCCGGGCTAAATCGTCGTCGTCGTCCTCAGGGTCGCTATCTGGGTCGTATCGAGCATCCAGGTCGGCCACATTGACCTGATGCCCCTCTCCAAGATCCTGCGATTTAGCACTTACCACCTCCTTGTCACAAATCTCTTGATAGAGGAAATGGCTCCTCATGGCCGCTTCCATGTCGGCTATTAGTGTCACCACCTGGTCGCTTTTACTGTAGAACTTCATCTTTAAATGCACAGTTGAGGCTAAGGCCTCCAATTTTCCCAGCGTTGGCCGGCCGATGATGCAGTGGTAACACGATTTGATCGGCAGAACTAAGAACGTCGTCCTGACCGTCCTGTACGACGTGCTGCCGTTCGTATCATCTCCAAAAGTAACAAGCAATTCTATCGTCCCTAGGGGGTAGGTGGTCGCCCCGTTGAACCCGGTCAAAGGGGTTGGTACGGCTTGCGGAATAATTTCGCTCCTGTCCACGTTTAACTTGTCAATCAGTTCCTCAAACATGATGTCGGCCGAACTCCCTTGGTCGACCAGTATCCTTCTGACCTCAGTGTTGGCCATTACGGCCGATACTACCAAAGGGACGTAATTATTGATTTTGCCATCGAGCAAGTCTTCGTCCCCAAAAGAAATGGGAGGCCTATTCGAGGCCGGTCGTGGGGTTGAAGTTGAGCTGACCATCATAAGTTCATTCCATTTCCTCTTCATTGCCTTGTTGGACTCTCTGATATCCAACGGGTTACCTCCATGGATGACCATGGCTACATTGCGGCCCTTCGACTGTCTGGGGTCGCGATCTTCCTCAGAATTATTATGCGGCCGCTCGACCGTCGAGTTAACGATCGCTTTGCATCTGTCATTGGCGGGTTGGCCAACGGCTCTTTCTTCAGGGCGATCGTTACCTTCATCTCTGACATATTGCCTCAACTTACCTTTCTGAATGAGATCTTCTATGTCATCTTTTAGGGCCATACAGTCATTGGTATCATGCCCCTTACTCTTGTGGTATCTACAGTATTTCTTGGTAGGCAGACCTCCTTTCTTCAACACTAGAGGATCAGGTCGCCTCACACCAGTGCACTCGTTGTTTTGGCACTCCGTGAAGATCTGTGCGATCGGGGTGTTCAACTTTGTACGATGCTCGTACTTCTTGGGCCGGTACTCGGGCTTACTGTCACGATAGTTTTCTTGCCCCTTGACCGGCCTGCCATTCTCTTCTTTGGGACGCGCGAGGGCGCCCTTGTCGGAGGCCAATTGCTCTTCATAGCCCATATGGTCGTTGGCTGTAACATCCCCAATTTAGCTAATTTCATTTTTTGAAATAAGCAAGACGTCTCAAGATAATTAATTAGCATAATTGGTTAATTATGATATGGCGAGTTAATTGGGATTGTAAGCGAATAGGAACACAAGGGTATTTTCGTCTTTTCCACACATTAATGAGTTTCGGCTAAACCACCCTCCACAGAACATCACTATAGCAAATATGTAATTATTGTATAAGTATTGTGTGATTAAAATTGACTTAAGAAGAAATTAAGGAAGTTTAA
This sequence comes from Astragalus membranaceus, assembly GCA_039519185.1. Taxonomy (NCBI): domain Eukaryota; kingdom Viridiplantae; phylum Streptophyta; class Magnoliopsida; order Fabales; family Fabaceae; genus Astragalus; species Astragalus membranaceus. Next base: position 137,957,230 of record CM076848.1, on the reverse strand, counting down.
GCAAAATTTGGACATAGGGGCATTATTGTCATTTCGCCCTTTTAAGTGAACTCCATTACTCCAGCTGAACCAAAATAAACACACTACACCTCCATCATTTCCAGCAAAACTGAAAATTAAGAAAGAGGAGGAGGAGAAGTCAAGAGAGTGGAGAAGAAGGAAATGGATCAACACCCAAGCTTCATGCATGTAAGTGATTTTTGTACCATTCTCCTCCATTTTTCAAGCCCTTTCCATTGATACCCCTACTGAAAGCTCAGTCACCCTCCTCACCCTCCTACCATTTTCGAATTCCAAAGCTTCATCTTGACCAACAATGGAGTTTTGTGCTTTCCTTGAAATTGCATGTTCAAGTTGAAGCTTGAGGGAGTCAAAACTGAAGATGCATGGCTGATTTTAATGCATTAGGGTGAAGTTCAGTAGCTTGGTTCTGTATTGGATTGTTTAGGTTAGCTATTGGAGCTTGAATTCGTAATGGCAAGTGATTGAAGATGATGATTCAAGTTCAACAGAAATTCTGGGTAAAACCCGTATGCATCACCTTCATTGTTTTCATCGTATCTCGCTATACACTACTCCGATGATCGTGATTCTTGTCCCTCCAGAAACTAGACACAAAGCGCTTCATTTTGGGCACAAGAACCGTATGATTTCATGGAGAAATGAGAGAGATATCCTGTTCACAAGTTTCGGTTTCAGAATCAAACATTGTCCTGGACCAGTCACATAGTTTCGGTGATATCTCTCAATCTACTCGATGCATGCGCGTGAAACTTCTTCCATCAGAAAGTAGACAAAATTATCTACACAATGGGCACTGGTTTGAAGGGTTTTGGCCACGATTTGACCAAGATACGCGTGTTACAAAACTGCTCACTGATTCTGGAAAACGGATGTGGAATTGGAAATGTTGGTTCCTCAAATTTCGGATCGAATCGCCAAAGTTCGAGAGACGCCAATTCTGTAGTCAAGGAGGAAGTTCAGTAGCTGGATTTGTGTTGGTTGCTGTTCCGAAGTTCAGTTTCGAGTATCGGACGAGTTCGGTGCGAGTACGTGATTACGGGGATTGTTCGAGAGGTTACGGTTCGTGAGGACGTGATTTCTCGCGAGGTCGTCAAATCTGTGAGTTCTATACTCGCTTAGGGACGTTTTGTTTTCGAGTCATGTTTTTTTCTGAAATGATATTATGGAAAATCCGCTTTGTCAAAACTTAACGAAAACGTTTTTATCGAAAAACCGTAAATCGCATAATTGCTCGAATTGATTGGATTGTCGATTTATGATATATATTGTTTGACTGTTTAATCGCTTTCGCTGGTCTGGAATAATAACTTTTATGTTAGGGTCTCGATCGGAACGGAAATTGGAATCGGAACGGAATGGAATTTACTCATGAAAAGTCTGTTTTCTGGAAAACGGATGGAGACGCACGGATCGTGTGCCTCTGTGCACGGGTCGTGCGCCCCCATCTGATGTTACACGAACTGAGTTTTTAAACACACACGGATCGTGCGCCTAGTCGCACGGGTCGTGTGTATCCTTCTGGAACTTTTATTCAACCACGCCCGGATCGTGCGCCTAGTCGCACGGGTCGTGCGTATCTTTCTGGAAATCTTTTACATCTTTGTTCAACAGCGCACGGGTCGTGCGCCTACACGCACGGGTCGTGTGAGACCTTCTGATCTTCAAATTCAAAGTACCTTTTTATCCGTTCCAAATGATTCCAATTCCCTTCTAATCCATTCCCCAAGGTTCCACAACAATGTAAAGGTAACAATGGTATGAGATTGAACATGTTCGATAGAAAGTTTGTGTGTTATGAATTAAATGGAAGACCGCACTTAGAGAACGCGAGAGTGTATATGTCAGGAATGATAATAATACACGGTATTTGACTGATATTATACACTGTATTTGACTGATATGGTACATGGTACTTCACTGAAATGACTAACAGCCCATTGCGGGTACACAGACTGATAATGTATAATAAATACAAGAGGAAAAAGGGTGACGACCCTAAGAGGTTAGCATACTAGGGGAGGGGAAGTCATGAGCCCCAAAACCTAGACTCAAGAATGTTTCCCCCACTAGAAATAGCGGGATGGGTTCACCAAAGTCAGAGAGATGCCTATAAAATAGGTAGACTGAGGTGTTATGCTAAAAACATGGAACAAAAGATTGTATGCTGCATCTGTCGCTTAGGAGGGCCATGAGCATAATTGATACAGGAACTTAATATATTTCCACGTGGTTGCTTTTTAGGACCACGAGTTTAAAGCAAGGCATAATGAACCGCTAGAGTTAGTAAGGGGTCTCGATAGGACTCACTGAGATAATGTTTATCTCACCCTTCATATTTGTGGTTTTTACAGAGAAACGGGGAAAGGCAAAGGCGACTAAGCACGGTTAGCTGGTGCGACTCATGGAACTATTGGAGATTGGATTTCCGCTTAGCCCTTTGTATTTTTATTTAGTTATGTCGCCGATTGTATAACTTTCATTGTTTAAGTTGTAAAATCGTTTCCGCTACTTTATGTTTTGAGTATTGAACACCAGGATTATGTACGTGTCTTAAGTTTTGAAACTTAAGCATTTTCAGAAGTTTATGAGGTTCAGAGAACCGTTTAATATGTATTATCGAAAGTTTTAGTTGTGTTCAATATTTCAATAACAGGAAGTTACTCTGATGTATGCCATTTAGTGCATTTCGGTGATTCTATATGTTAGAATTTATCGAGGGGTTACATTATGGTATCAGAGCAGTTCGACCTAGTCGGGCTTAGTTTAGTTTAGGGTTGAGTCGATTCCTTGTTAGTCTTTGTTGTGATTACACTTGTGATGCTAAGAGACATTGAGCCTGATCAACTCAATACTTGGTGTATCATGAGCGGAATTACGGAAGGATGACCAAGACGTAGTCCTCGACCAAGACCGAAGTTCCTTAAAAACCCGTTTCATCTTAGGGAATACTGGAAAGGAGAAGGTAGTTATGCCATCAACTCTGAATGCAAAGTTAAAAGGCAGCCGATCAAGGGAAAGAAAGTGCAGTTGTATGATTCCTCAAGATTCTCCAAGTGTTTCGCTGGTAGGAAGCCCAAGAAGTGGATGTCGTCCTAGTGCGACTCAGTGGTAATATTTTAAGAAAGAAGGTCACTCAATCCAGAGTGCCCAAAAAGAGGAAAAGAAAGGGTCAGATAAACCTACTTCAGCTCGAGAGAGGGTCTACACTGCAGATGCTCAGAAAGTCATGGCTACAGACACTCCACCGAGAATGTGGATATTGTCCTAGGTATGAGATGAACGACTGCAAACCATGTGAATGTTGATTGTTTCATCGGACTATCGATGTCGCCTCCGAGTCAATGGAGCTACAGCCGACCAATTCTGAAGTTGTTATCTCAGTCACTTCGGCTAGTGACTGTTTGTTTCAAGGCGCAGAAGCTTATGTCATGACGTTGTCTTCATCCACTGAGACAGGTCTAGATTTGTCTTCTGTGCAAGTTGCTAATGAATTTCTTGATGTGTTTCCTGATGAAGTTCCTTCGTTTCCTCCGAATCGTGAGGTGGAGTTTTATATAGGGTTGGCTCCAGGCGCTGGACCAATTTCTATAGCCCCGTATAGAATGTCGCCGTTAGAGTTGAGGGAATTGAAAGTCCAATTGGAAGAGCTAATTTCCAAACGGTTTATCCGGCCGAGTGCCTCACCATGGGGTGCTCCAGTGTTGCTTGTCAAGAAGGAGGACGGAAGTATGAGATTGTGCATTGATTATCGTCAGTTGAATAAGGTTACTATCAAGAATAAGTACCCTCTACCGAGGATTGATGATTTTCTAGATCAATTGAGGGGAGCCTCTGTATTTTCAAAGATTGATTTGAGGTCTGGCTATCACCAAATCAGGTTTCGAGCTTTGGACGTCCCGAAGACCGCTTTCCGTACGAAGTATGGACACTATGAATTTGTAGTGATGCCCTTCGGTTGACCAATGCTCCAGCTGTATTCATGGATTATATGAATCGGATTTTTTAAATCCCTATCTGGATCAGTCTGTGGTGGTGTTCATTGATGATATCTTGGTGTACTCTAAGACAATTGAGGAGCATGTGCAACATCTTCGAATTGTTCCGAACGTACTCCGAGAGAAGAAGTTGTACGCTAAGCCGTCCAAATGTGATTTTTTTTTTTGGATGCTCGAAGTTAAATTTCTGGGCCATGTGATATCTCAGGCAGGTGTTGCAGTGGATCCCAGTAAGACTGAAGCTGTGGTAGACTGGGGACAACCATCTACGGTTACTGAGGTAAGAAGTTTCTTGGGATTAGCTGGGTATTATCGAAGATTCATTCAAGGATTTTCCCAGCTGGTTCTTCCACTCACTCGGTTAACTCGCAAGGGTCAGCCGTTTGTTTGGGACTCAGACTGTGATAATTGTTTCGCGGAATTGAAGAGTCGTTTGACTTTTGCACCTGTCCTGATTCTTCCAGATCCGTCCGTAAGATTCCAAATCTATTGCGACGCCTCTGGTAAGGGTTTGGGATGTGTTCTAATGCAGAATCAACAAGTGGTTGCTTATGCCTCCAGACAGTTGAAGCCGCATGAAGAGAATTACCCAACTCATGATTTAGAATTAGCGGCGATTGTGTTTGCCCTAAAGATTTGGAGACATTACCTGTACGGGTCTCGTTTCGAAGTCTTTAGTGACCACAAGAGCCTTAAGTAATTGTTTGACCAAAAGGAGCTGAACAACAGACAGAGGAGATTGGGTAGAATTCCTGAAAGATTATGATTTTGAATTGAAGTACCATCCTGGTAGGGCTAATGTTGTGGCCGATGCTTTAAGTAGAAAGTCTATCCACACTGCAGAGTTGATGATGCACGAGATGTCCTTGTTGGAATCGTTTAGAGACCTCAATTTGAGAGTGAAGGCAAGAAGGAGCAGGCTAGTGTTGAGCCATATTCAGATTTCAAGTTCCTTGAGAAGTCTGATTCACTCAGCCCAAGAAAGTGATGTAGAACTGCATGCGCAGAAGAGATTGCCGAGTTACACCGAAGACGGTGATGGCATAATTCGTTTGATGGTAGAGTCTGTGTGCCAAATGATGAGAATGTGAAGAGGCAAGTTTTAGAAGAGGCTCATAAGAGTCAGTTCTCAATACATCCTGGGTCTACCAAGATGTATCGAGATTTGAGGCAATTGTACTGGTGGCCGGGTATGAAAGTAGGTATTGCAGAGTTTGTGTCTCGATGCTTGACTTGTCAACGGGTTAAGATAGAACGCCAGGTGGCCAGTTACAGCCGTTGAATGTACCTGAATGGAAATGGGAAAGCATTTCTATGGATTTTGTAGTGAGGTTTCCACGGTCCCAAGCCGGAAATGATTCTATTTGGGTAGTGGTGGACTGCTTGACCAAGTCCGCCCATTTTATCCCGGTGAGTTGAATCACAAGGTTGCTAGGTTAGAAGATGGGTATCTCAAGAATATTGTGAAGTTGCATGGAATCCCTACAAGTATCATCTATGATCGAGATCCCAAATTCACATCTCGATTTTGGAGAGCATTGAATATGGAGTTAGGAACAACGGTGTAGGTTAGCACTGCATACCATCCTCAGACAGACGGGCAGACTGAGAGAACAATTCAGACATTGGAGGATATGTTGAGGGCGTGTGTACTCGATAGTGGGAGCAGATGGGAAGATCATCTTCCATTGGTGGAATTTTCCTACAACAATAGTTACCATTCTAGTATCGGAATGGCTCCATATGAAGCATTGTATGGAAGGAAGTGTAGAACACCATTGGGTTGGTGGGATATAGGTGAGCAGAGATTGTTGGGACCGGATTTGGTCCGTGAGACTACGGAAAAGATCCGTCAGATAAGAGAAAGGATGAAAGCCGCGCAGAGTCAACAGAAGAGTTAGGCGGATAAGAGAAGAAGGCCTTTAGAATTCAAAGAAGGAGACCATGTCTTTTTGAGACTTTCTCCAACCAGCGGGACCGGTATTGCTTTGCGAGCGAAGAAGCTCAGTCCTCGGTATGTCGTACCCTTCCAGATTATCGAGCGAGTTGGGCCGGTAGCGTATCGCATTGCATTACCTCCAGAATTGTCCAAATTACATGATGTGTTTCATGTATCACAGTTAAGGAAGTATATTCATGATCCGAATCAACCCTTAAGTTATGAAGCGATCGACATCAGACCGGATTTGTCTTACCAGCCTACTCCCATTAGGATCATTGAATGTGGCGAGAAAACGCTCCGGACAAGATCAATCCCTATTGTCAAGGTACTTTGGGACGATGCTTCACCCGACGAAGCAACTTGGGAAGTAGAGGAAGACATGTGGGTGAAATATCCCTATCTTTTTCGGGTGAGGTACGTTTTGTCAATTTTGAGGACAAAATTTTTTAAAAGTTGGGGTGATTGTAACATCCCCAATTTAGCTAATTTCATTTATTGAAATTAGCAAGACGTCACAAGATAATTAATTAGCATAATTGGTTAATTATGATATGGCGAGTTAATTGGGATTGTAAGCGAATAGGAACACAAGGGTATTTTCGTCTTTTCCACATATTAATGAGTTTCGGCTAAACCATCCTCCACAGAACATCACTATATGCAATATGTAATTATTGTATAAGTATTGTGTGATTAAAATTGACTTAAAAAGAAATTAAGGAAGTTTAAGCAAAATTTGGACATAGGGGCATTATGGTCATTTCGCCCTTTTAAGTGAACTCCATTACTCCAGATGAACCAAAATAAAAACACTACACCTCCATCATTTCCAGCAAAACTGAAAATTAAGAAAGAGGAGGAGGAGGAGTCAAGAGAGTGGAGAAGAAGGAAATGGATCAACACCCAAGCTTCATGCATGTAAGTGATTTTTGTACCATTCTCCTCCATTTTTCAAGCCCTTTCCATTGATACCCCTTCTGAAAGCTCAGTCACCCTCCTCACCCTCCTACCATTTTCGAATTCCAAAGCTTCATCTTGACCAACAATGGAGTTTTGTGCTTTCCTTGAAATTGCATGTTCAAGTTGAAGCTTGAGGGAGTCAAAACTGAAGATGGATGGCTGATTTTAATGCATTAGGGTGAAGTTCAGTAGCTTGGTTCTGTATTGGAGTGTTTAGGTTAGCTATTTGAGCTTGAATTCGTAATGGCAAGTGATTGAAGATGATGATTCAAGTTCAACAGAAATTCTGGGTAAAACCCGTATGCATCACCTTCATTGTTTTCATCGTATCTCGCTATACACTACTCCGATGATCGTGATTCTTGTCCCTCCGGATACTAGACACAAAGCTCTTCATTTTGGGCACAAGAACCGTATGAGTTCATGGAGAAATGAGAGAGATATCCTGTTCACAAGTTTCGGTTTCAGAATCAAACATTGTCCTGGACCAGTCACATAGTTTCGGTGATATCTCTCAATCTACTGGATGCATGCGCGTGAAACTTCTTCCATCAGAAAGTAGACGAAATTATCTACACAATGGGCACTGGTTTGAAGGGTTTTGGCCACGATTTGACCAAGATACGCGTGTTAGAAAACTGCTCACTGATTCTGGAAAACGGATGTGGAATTGAAAATGTTGGTTCCTCAAATTTCGGATCGAATCGCCAAAGTTTGAGAGACGCCAATTCCGTAGTCAAGGAGGAAGTTCAGTAGCTGGATTTGTGTTGGTTGCTGTTCCGAAGTTCAGTTTCGAGTATCGGACTCGGTACGAGTACGTGATTACGTGGATTGTTCGAGAGGTTACGGTTCGTGAGGACGTGATTTCTCGCGAGGTCGTCAAATCTGTGAGTTCTATACTCGCTTAGGGACGTTTTGTTGTCGAGTCATGTTATTTTCTGAAATGATATTATGGAAAATCCGCTTTGTGAAAACTTAACGAAAACGTTTTTATCGAAAAACCGTAAATCGCATAATTGCTCGAATTGATTGGATTGTCGATTTATGATATATATTGTTTGACTGTTTAATCGCTTTTGCTGGTCTGGAATAATAACTTTTATGTTAGGGTCTCGATCGGAACAGAAATTGGAATCGGAACGGAATGGAATTTACTCATGAAAAGTCTGTTTTCTGGAAAACGGATGGAGACGCACGGATCGTGTGCCTCTGTGCACGGGTCGTGCGCCCCCATCTGATGTTACACGAACTGAGTTTTTAAACACACACGGATCGTGCGCCTAGTCGCACGGGTCGTGTGTATCCTTCTGGAACTTTTATTCAACCACGCCCGGATCGTGCGCCTAGTCGCACGGGTCGTGCGTATCTTTCTGGAAATCTTTTACATCTTTGTTCAACAGCGCACGCGTCGTGCGCCTACACGCACGGGTCGTGTGAGACCTTCTGATCTTCAAATTCAAAGTACCTTTTTATCCGTTCCAAATGATTCCAATTCCCTTCTAATCCATTCCCCAAGGTTCCACAACAATGTAAAGGTAACAATGGTATGAGATTGAACATGTTCGATAGAAAGTTTGTGTGTTATGAATAAAATGGAAGACCGCACTTAGAGAACGCGAGAGTGCATATGTCAGGAATGATAATAATACACGGTATTTGACTGATATTATACACTGTATTTGACTGATATGGTACATGGTACTTCACTGAAATGACTAACAGCCCATTGCGGGTACACAGACTGATAATGTATAATAAATACAAGAGGAAAAAGGGTGACGACCCTAAGAGGTTAGCATACTAGGGGAGGGGAAGTCATGAGCCCCAAAAACTAGACTCAAGAATGTTTCCCCCACTAGAAATAGCGGGATTGGTTCACCAAAGTCAAAGAGATGCCTATAAAATAGGTAGACTGAGGTGTTATGCTAAAAACATGGAACAAAAGATTGTATGCTGCATCTGTCGCTTAGGGGGGCCATGAGCATAATTGATACAGGAACTTAATATATTTCCACGTGGTTGCTTTTTAGGACCACGAGTTTAAAGCAAGGCATAATGAACCGCTAGAGTTAGTAAGGGGTCTCGATAGGACTCACTGAGATAATGTTTATCTCACCCTTCATATTTGTGGTCTTTACAGAGAAACAGGGAAAGGCAAAGGCGACTAAGCACGGTTAGCTGGTGTGACTCATGGAACTATTGGAGATTGGATTTCCGCTTAGCCCTTTGTATTTTTATTTAGTTATGTCGCCGATTGTATAACTTTCATTGTTTAAGTTGTAAAATCGTTTCCGCTACTTTATGTTTTGAGTATTGAACACCAGGATTATGTACGTGTCTTATGTTTTGAAACTTAAGCATTTTCAGAAGTTTATGAGGTTCAGAGAACCGTTTGATATGTATTATCGAAAGTTTTAGTTGTGTTCAATATTTCAATAACAGGAAGTTACTCTGATGTATGCCATTTAGTGCATTTCGGTGATTCTATATGTTAGAATTTATCGAGGTGTTACATTGGCCCTTCTAAGGAACAGGCCGAGGTCGTAGTAGCAGTTCAATGAGAATTCTTCAGCAAATCTGTGGTTCTTTCTTATACCACGTTTGAGATACTTCAGTTTGTTCGTGTCTGATAGGTTCCGGACTGTGTCAGCCTCTGACATGAACCGATTGATGAACTCCCTCAACGGTTCGTTCTCTCCTTCGACGGCCGAGTCCAAGTGCTCTTCATAACGATAATGACAACGGTTGGCTGTATAATTGGCCAAGAACATTGCCACAAGACCTTCCCAAGAAGAGACAGTGTTGGGACGTAGGGATTCCCACCATTCTAACGCCCGGCCTTCGAGCGACTGAGGAAAAAGTCTGCACTTCATCATCCGACCTAGCTCCCTATAGCTACAGTAGTTGTTGAAGTACATGAGGTGTTTATCGGGATCCCCGCGGCCGTTAAACTTGTTCAGGTTCAGGGGCTTCCTCAAATCCCTTGGAATACGATAACGTCTGATTTCGCTGGTGAAGGGCCCTTGTCCGGTCAGGATGTGATTCTGCCCGTAGGGCTGCATGGCGGCATAAGTTTGGTCGATGGGCAGACCGTAAAGGCCGACCGGCTGACCGTGGAATCTGTCGGCAATTTAAGGGGGTCCATGGGGTCCATGGTATTGTGGAGCATGCGACGGCGACCGTCCTCTAGGCCGTTCTGAATAGTTTCTTCTTTGTCGGCTGATGGCACGGGAAACATCTCTAATCTCCCCGTTGCGGTAGTCGTTAAATTCCTCATACGAGTCCCACGACCTGCTTCTTGATCGGCGGGATCCTGAGGACTCGTTGGACGAGTATCTTGTTGGCGACCTGCCCGACTCTGGTCGGTAGCTCGAGTCTGCATAGTCGTAATCTTCCACAGGGGAACGACGGTGGCGTCTTCCTCGATGAGGGGGCGACCTGTGGACGATCGCCCTTCTTGAAGGATTGCGTTGGGGTACGCCTCGACGAGGAGGAACTTCTCTTGGTGGCGGTGAACGATGGGGCACGCGGGCGGATCGAGATCGACCCTCACTCATAGCGATCGATCAGCTCATCTCGATCAGCAATTACTTGATACTTTTGCTCCAGAATTTGTATGAGTGCTTGGGTCACATGCTCTGGCAATGCTTCTGGGATCCCAGCTTCGGCCAACTCGGTCGGTAGTTGCTGGACTGGTTGGGAGACTGGCCTGCGGCCACCCTGCACTGAGGGTTCTTGGCGAGGCTCGCCTTGTGATTCATGAATTGTCACAGGCATGCCCTCTGGGGTCTGTTGAGGTCGGTCATGTCCAGAGGGCTTTAAGGACCGAGTTCTGGGCCGCACGCGGGTGGTACCTGCAAGGGCACTCCAACGCTCAAGTCAGAGGTGCTTCAACGGGCAGGGTCACAAGCTGAGTAAAAAGCGTACCTGAAGCCACATGCTAGTGTGGTATATATACTGTTCACTGCGCAGGCATTTGGCCGTCGCGCATTTATCGGAGCTGGTCGCATCTTGCGGAGCAAGTTAGGTATTGGGCCGCACTGGGCCTGTTGGACGAAATTGGCCTTCGAGCCCACTCCGGAACAGTTCTAATAATAATCAACCATGAAAATAGGCTTGATAATTAGTTTGGAACACGCGTTTTTATTCCGAAAGGAAACTCTTGCTACAACCGTCGCCTTGTCTTAAGAAATATATCGTTCTTTAAACTGGAAAATAGTCGAAAGGATTAATAACAGAAAACCTTATCATTTCAATGAAACTAATACGCCAAGTCTCTTTTTATCTTTAAAACATCAACAAAAACATTCCTTCTTTCTAAAAAGACTTTCTTTTCAGTTAATCAACTTTGGAAAATTAAATTGGTAATCACCTAGGCTCTCCCTGTGGATCGATAACTCTTTTATTACGCGACAAGACCGTGCACTTGCGGCCTATCAGGGACCACTTTATCTGGTAATCGGATTTACCTAAATTCAAGGTAAATCCGATTAGCTTTAAATACGTAATAAATACACACGTGTAAGTCGAATCGGATGTATCAAACTGACAGATAAATCCGATTTGACCATTTATTTCAGTATTGAAAGCGAAATTTTAATTAATCGGATTTATCTAAATCCGATGCGCAATCGGATTTACGTAAATCCGCTTATATCTTTTAATGAATTGGATTTACCTGGATGGGGGTATATCCGCTTTTGAAAAATACAAAGCGGATTTACGTTTGAGGTACGTAAATCTGATTTGTTTTTTTTTTTTAAATTAATTTCTATATAACTGTTGTTCTCTTTTGAAACAGATATTGACCCGTGTAACACCCCTTTTCTACCCGGAAAATTTTCGACAAAAATCAGAGTTTTCAAAACGTTTGCAATACACCCACAAGGGATGCTACACTTACACCGTTAAACATCACACGCCAATAAATGAGTTTCACCATTAAAAATAGTGCAACACCTAGCACGTCATAATATCAACAAGTAGCGGAATAAAATCAAGGTTCAATTAAATAGTTATACATCACCATAAAACTGCAAAAATAAAATAATAGAAACATTAATAAAGCCTAGTGTTCATTCCCCCGAGTGCTACGTATCAGAGCGACGACACCTGACTCGACTAGCGAAGGTAGATATGCCTTCACTCACAATCACCTGCGCGTTACCAACATAGGGGTAACATTCAAATAGAAGGGGTGAGATATCTAACATTATAATAGCATATGTGATAGGCAATATGCTAGAGTACAACACTATATCAATCGCTTCACAACAACATCAATTAATAAATCACCAGTAGTCATCATTAACATCATGAGTAATTATATGAAATGCAACCCACACCAACGGGCATATGCATGTGGTACCATTCATCACCAATAAACTAGCCAATATGGGCACATCACCTATATGAGCATCACCATCATCACCTATAGCTCCAACGGCCGAAGCCACCATGACCAAAATAATGCATATGCCATATATGCGACACCATGGACAATGCACCAGACAGTCAACACTCAACAGACATTTAATTAACATAACATCACCAATATAACCAAGTGGTCATAGACCCATCACCTTAGCCCATGGTATAGGCACATCACCTGTTACACCATCACCGATAACACCATCAAACACCGACGCCAAATCACCAATAGATTTACAACAAAAGCAACGTTTAATTTACAGTGACAGCAACACCATTTTTACAGCAACAACCCTTTTATTTTACAGTGACAGCAACATCATTTTTACAGCAACAGCACACTTATTTTACAGTGACAGCAACACCATTATTGGAAAACAGCAACATTTAGTCGCTGTGACAGCAACACCAATTTTCAGAAAAACAGCAACATTTAGTCACTGTGACAGCAACATGGTTTTGGAAAACAGCAACAGCAACATGAGAGAAACTGGCGCCCAGCAGCAGAGCGCCAAGACAGGCAGCAACACAGCAAAAACTGGCGCCCAGCAATAGGGCGCCACAGGCAGCAACAGCAACACAGAATCTGGCGCCCAGCAACAGGGCGCCACAGACAACAGCAACAGCACTGAAACTGGCGCCCAGCAACAGGGCGCCACAGGCAACACCAGCAACACAGGATCTGGCGCCCAGCAGCAGGGTGCCTTAGACAGCAACAACAAAACAGAAACTGGCGCCCAGCGACAGGGCGCCTTGGGCAACAGCAGCAACATCAGACATGGCGCCCAGCAACAGGGCGCCTAGGACAACAGTGGCAACAACAGAATTGGCGCCCTGCAGCAGGGCGCCTGACACCATGGCAACAGAATTACACTTGGCGCCCAGCAACAGGGCACCTGGCAACAACACAGAAAATGGCGCCTAGGGGCATGGCGCCTAGCACCACAACATCAGGAATAGACTTGGCGCCCAGCAACAGGGCGCCTGATACCGCAGGGGCAACATCAGACTTGGCGCCTAGGAGCAAGGCGCCTAGCAACACAGACAGCAACAACAACCTTGGCGCCCAGGAGCAGGGCGCCTAAATCAGCAACAAGCGCAGGAGACACTGGGCGTCTAGGGTGCCCTTCACAGCAACACAGACACGCACCATTCACCACTGGGCGCCTAGGGCGCCATTCCCTACAACTCAGAAACACACTGGGCGCCTAGGGCGCCAACTCCATCAACCAAAACAGCTTCACTGGGCGCCTAAGGCGCCACTTCCAGCAACATCAACATCCAGACAACATGACTGGGCGCCTAAGGCGCCAAAACCAGCAACATAGGCAACACTGGCTTGGCGCCCAGCAACAGGGCGCCTCCAGCAGGGACAGACACAACACAGACACGGCGCCCAGCAGCAGGGCGCCAATTCCAGCAACCAAATGCAACACCAATTCGCACCAAAACAACATCCAACCACCAAATTTCACCATGATCAATCATCAAGCACCAATTTCAAACATCATGAATATATTATAACATCATCAAACAACACCAAATAAGATCATAAGGCAACTAGAGTCTACTTCCACATAATCCCCATCATATACCCCATTATAAGGTTAGAACCCACCCTTACCTTAGATTTTGCCAAACACGATCTCTCCTTGTTCGAAACTCCGAAGAACCACCGCAACAAAGCTCCTCTCCTTTCTCCTTGTGCGCTGTAACACCCCATTCTACCCGGCTAATTTTCATAGAGATCAGAGTTTCAAAATTTCTTTTTGAATGGAATGCTACACACGTACTTGATGTAACCATTCACAATACGCAACACCATTTAATAAATTAAGGTACTCTTGATTTTACCAACAAAATCCACGCATAATAATTTGAACGACTCGCAGCGGAAAAATAACGTAAACTCAAAATGCCAAACAACGGCCTCATCGGAAACATTAGGTCAATGCACACGAAAATCAACAACAATTAAATATCATTAGAAATCCTAAGCCAACCCCCTAGGTGTCACGTATCAGAGCAGACCGACTCGGGAATGAAAGGAGTAAGCCTTCACTCAGGACTACCTGTGGTAAACAACAACAGAAGGGTGAGTCTCAACTACATAATAAAGATTATAATAAGAAGTATATTACATCATAGCATCACACTCACACAGTCACACAGTAGCATAGTCTATACAATCACCAACTAGCATGCTTATCATGAGGATGTATGCAAACCAGTTATGCATGTGGTACCATTTTCCCAGACCGCAGCCTTATCATCATATTATCAACTCAGACCGCAGCCTTATTATTTCAATTTAGAACTCAGACCGCAGCCTTATTATCATAATTAACAACTCAGACCGCAGCCTTATGTATGCATGAGACTCCATGACAAAACCACAATCATAATTATTAACAACACGGTCCATGTATCCTATATCACATCTTTAATTAATCTTAGTTTTAGCCCCCATGGCCTCATCACCAACCAACTCATTATTTTCTCCTCACAATCACGTCCCTAGGACTAGGATAACACTTAGGGACCAATCTAGCACCATTAGACCCGAAACTCAAACACAAGTCACGGGCGCCCCACTAGGCGCCCTAGGCGGCCACACTTGGCGCCCACACCACACCCAAACGCACAAACATAGTAGACCACCTTAAAAATTGAAACCGCTCTAGCCAAAATGTTCAAAATGGGATTTGGTCACGTGAATACAGAAATTGGCTAAGTAAAATATGCTCAGAACATGATGTGTGCACAAGGCACCCCCAAAACAAGTCAAAATGATGCCCAATAGGACAACTTTCAAACCACAAGTGCAAATCTGGAAATTCTTTAGCCAAAACACTTAAAATATGATTTTGTCAGGTGAATACAAAGTTTGGCTCGGTAAAATATGCTCAGAAAATGATGTGTGCACAAGGCACCCCTAAAACAAGCCAAAATGATGCCCAACCGGACAATTTCAGAACCACAAGTGAAAATCCAGAAATTCTTTAGCCAAAGTGTTTTAAATAACATTTGGTCAGGTCAATACAAAGTTTGGCTCGGTAAAATATGCTCAGAAAATGATGTGTGCACAAGGCACCCCTAAAACAAGCCAAAATGATGCCCAACCGGACAATTTCAGAACCACAAGTGAAAATCCAGAAATTCTTTAGCCAAAGTGTTTTAAATAACATTTGGTCAGGTCAATACAAAGTTTGGCTCGGTAAAATATGCTCAGAAAATGATGTGTGCACAAGGCACCCCTAAAACAAGCCAAAATGATGCCCAACCGGACAATTTCAGAACCACAAGTGAAAATCCAGAAATTCTTTAGCCAAAGTGTTTTAAATAACATTTGGTCAGGGCAATACAAAGTTTGGCTCGGTAAAATATGCTCAGAAAATGATGTGTGCACAAGGCACCCCTAAAACAAGCCAAAATGATGCCCAACCGGACAAATTCAGAACCACAAGTGAAAATCCAGAAATTCTTTAGCCAAAGTGTTTTAAATAACATTTGGTCAGGTCAATACAAAGTTTGGCTCGGTAAAATATGCTCAGAAAATGATGTGTGCACAAGGCACCCCTAAAACAAGCCAAAATGATGCCCAACCGGACAATTTCAGAACCACAAGTGAAAATCCAGAAATTCTTTAGCCAAAGTGTTTTAAATAACATTTGGTCAGGTCAATACAAAGTTTGGCTCGGTAAAATATGCTCAGAAAATGATGTGTGCACAAGGCACCCCTAAAACAAGCCAAAATGATGCCCAACCGGACAATTTCAGAACCACAAGTGAAAATCCAGAAATTCTTTAGCCAAAGTGTTTTAAATAACATTTGTTCAGGTCAATACAAAGTTTGGCTCGGTAAAATATGCTCAGAAAATGATGTGTGCACAAGGCACCCCTAAAACAAGCCAAAATGATGCCCAACCGGACAATTTCAGAACCACAAGTGAAAATCCAGAAATTCTTTAGCCAAAGTGTTTTAAATAACATTTGGTCAGGTCAATACAAAGTTTGGCTCGGTAAAATATGCTCAGAAAATGAGTTTGCCCAAAAACATGATTTATGCGCCTTGCCTAAGCATAGACAGCAACTTGGCGCCTCCCCAGGCGCCACAGGGCAGCAACACAGGCGCCCTGCCCAGAACACACACACGCCCAGCAACAGTAAACAGCGCCCAGTGCGCCAATTCCCCCCCCCCCCAGCACTTGGCGCCCAGGCGCCCCATCACAACCAAACACCAATTCTCAATTATTTTTCCAAAACTCAAAATACCACAACAATCACAAATCACACTGCACTTTTTCCAGCAACATCCAATCTCACATATATAAATCAAGAACACTTCAAAGCACAAAATTAACACATGAAATCCAAACCTTAGCATAGGGAAATCAAATCAATCACACTAATTATCAATTCCAACTAACCTAAACAATTCTAACAATTAGCAAGTAGTGTCAAGTGGGGTCCTATGGTTTACATACAACCTATTATATTCTCTATTATAGAGTGAGACTCCCCTAACCTTGATTATGACGAGCTAGAGCCTTTTCCACCGAAGCACCGACAAATCACCGAAATCAAGAAGCTCCTCCTTTTCACACAATCACGCCCTTTCTCTCTTTCCCTAGGAGCATTGCGAATTGATCAAAATAGAAAGGGTTAGGGAAATTCGAAACCTAAGCAATTGATAGAGAAAGGAAATCGAATCATAGAAGATTAAGAACCCTTACCTAGGAGCAAGGCGCACAAACCCTAACTCCAAGCTTGAAATCGCCCTTCCTTCTCTTCTCCTCTCTTCGACTTTCTTTCTTTTCCTCTCTATTTCGACTTTCTTTCTTTCCTTTGACACTAGTGGGGCGCGACCTAGACCCCTAGTGTCTAAAGAGCGCCTAAGCCAACGGGCTTGGGCCTCTTGGGCCGTCACTTGAAATTCCGGTATTACCAACGCCATCCCCTTCAATTAAAATAAAATACCATATCATCACATAATAAAATAAAATAGTGTAACACTTTAAATAATTTAATCAATTACTTAATTAACTTTTTATGTAACAGCCCAGGTCCACCGCAGCGGCCACCCCGGTCCCACTGTTACCTCACGATCTTTTCTACCCCTCTTGTAGAATTTTTGCCTTCCGTGGGAATCGAACCTTGCACCTGAGGCATAAGTGCAAGTTAAACCCCCTTCCCACTACCAATTGACCTGGGCTGTTACATGCGCCGTCCCCTTCCCTTCTCTCTTCTCCTCTTCGCAACTTTCTTTCTTTCTTTCTCAAAAAATGCGAATGACTAACCCTAGCCAGCACCCTCCTTCATGCACCTAAGCCTTGGGCTC
Source organism: Astragalus membranaceus (assembly GCA_039519185.1). Lineage (NCBI taxonomy): Eukaryota > Viridiplantae > Streptophyta > Magnoliopsida > Fabales > Fabaceae > Astragalus > Astragalus membranaceus. The sequence continues at coordinate 137,939,538 of CM076848.1, read as the reverse complement.
GTGGATCACGGGCCCCCGTCCACTAATCAGTTAATTACTACGCACCACTCCCTATTTTGAATAAAACATTATTTTATTAATTATTAAATATAACAATACTTAATAAAATACCTAAATAATTTAATTAAGTAAATAATTAATTTATTTGGGCGTTACAACTCTCCCCCACTTATAATCTTTCGTCCTCAAAATTTACCTGATTCAAACAGCTCGGGATAGGATTCCCGCATCTTGCTCTCCAGCTCCCACGTCATGCTCTCTCCAGCAGCTCCTAGCCAGACTACTTTCACCAACGCAATTTCCTTTCCTCTTAAAACTTTCACTTCATGACCTTCAATCCGTACAGGCATCGTCTCCACCGTGAGATTATCCCGTACCTCCACATGATCCATGCGGACCACATGAGATGGATCTGAAATATACTTCCGAAGTTGCGACACATGAAACACGTCATGCAAATTCGAAAGGTTAGGCGGTAAAGCCACTCTATATGCAACATTCCCAACTCTTTCTGAAAGATGATAAGGGCCAATAAAACGAGGAGTGAGCTTCTTCGACTTCAAAGCACGTCCAACACCGGTCACTGGAGTGACTCTCAAAAATACATGCTCACCCGCTTGAAACTCTAAATCTTTCCTCCGCTTATCGTGATAACTCTTCTGTCGACTCTGCAAAGCCTTCACCTTCTCACGGATCAACTTCACCTTTTCAGTTGTCTCTCGAACAATCTCCGGTCCAAGCACCACACTCTCTCGAAACTCATACCAACATAGCGGGGTTCTACACTTCCGACCATATAATGCTTCAAAAGGTGCCATCCCAATACTAGAATGGTAACTGTTGTTATACGTGAACTCTATCAGTGGAAGGTAGGAATCCCATGAACCTCCTTGTTCTAAAACACAAGACCTCAACAAATCTTCTAATGACTGAATTGTCCTCTCTGACTGACCGTCTGTCTGAGGATGATATGCCGAACTCAACCTCAACTTAGACCCCAACTTTTCTTGCAAACTCTTCCAGAAATCGGAAGTGAACCTCGGATCTCTATCCGAAACAATACTCTTAGGAACTCCATGAAGCTTCACAATCTCCCGGATATAAATCTCTGCCAACTTCGACACCGGATACGTGATGCTGATAGGAACAAAATGAGACGATTTCGTTAACCTGTCAACAATCACCCATATTGCATCATACCCTTTCGCAGTATTAGGCAATCCCGTCACAAAGTGCATCGAATTCCTATCACTCTGGAATTTCTAACGGTTGCATCAATCCAGCAGGCTTCTGATGCTCGACCTTTGACTTCTGGCAAGTCAAACATGCATAAACGAACTACGCCACATCCCGCTTCATACCAGGCCACCAAAACAACTTCTTCATATCTTGATACATCTTTGTAGCTCCCAGATGAATACTTAACTTACTTCTGTGGCTCTCTTCAAGAATGGCTCTCTTCATGTCTGCATCATCAGGAATGCAAATCCTACCACGGAACCTCAACACACCTTGGGGATCCAATCTGAAATCCTCACTCTTCGATTGATCATTCTCAACCATCATGTCTACCAGCTTAACATCTGATTTCTGGGCTTCTCTGATGCTGTTCAGAAACTCATTAGCAATCTTCAACATCCCTAGGTTAACACTCTGAGGTGTCACTTCACAAACCAGACTCATATCTCTGAATCCCTCAATCAGCTCTAACTCCTTAACCATCATCGCCGACATATGCATAGTCTTCCGGCTCAAAGCATCAGCCACGACATTAGCATTGCCTGGGTGATAGTTCAAACCGAAATCATAGTCCTTCAACAATTCCAACCACCGTCGCTGCCTCATATTCAACTCCTTCTGGTCAAACAAATGCTTCAAGCTCTTATGATCACTAAACACCTCAAAACAGTCACTTAGCCTTTGGGGCCTCATCGTCACTTATTATCATCGTCACTAAACACCTCATTATGAACCCCCTTCACTTATTATCATCGTCGCTTAGCCTTTTGGGCCTCATCGTCACTTATCCATAAACGTCACCAAACAAACAATAGCCACTAAGGGCAAAACAGTCACTTACGCATCATCATCAATAATATTGGCCACTAAGGGCAAAAACGTCCTTTAATTATCCATTAAGGGAATCATCGTCATTTACACATCATCATCAATAATATTAGCCACTAAGGGCAAAAACGTCCTTTAACTAGCCACTAAGGGCATCAATGTCATTTACACATATTCATCAATAATATTAGCCACTAAGGGCAAAACGTCTTTTAACTAGCCACTAAGGGCATCATCGTCATTATAGAAGCCACCAGAAAATAATAAGTTTTTATTTCAAAAATAAGACACACGGGTAGACAACTGGAAAAACTTCCCAACACTTTTTGAAACGTTCAAAACGGATGTCCGAGTCAAAAGATATAGCGAAAACAGTTTTATAAAAAAAATTGGGAACATCTTGAAAAATGGCGCCCTGGGCGCCCAGCGCCTGGCACGTGGCGCCCAGCGCCCAGCAACACGCAACACACATGTAACGCCCCAAAATAATTTAATTATTTATTTAATTAATTTATTTAAGGCTTACAATATTTATTTAATTTAATTTAATTTATTTTATTTTTTTTGTTTAGGAGGTGTTGTCACGAATTAGGTGGTGCTTGGGGGCCCATGATCCATAATTAGGCCCGTGGCCCATTGTCTAGTCATGGAAATCGACTCACTTAGGGGTCTTGTGAGTTAGTTTTCATTTTACTCAGTTGCAAAAGAAAGAAAAAGAAAACGTAAAAAAAGAGGAGAAGTGAGAGGAGAAGTCGCGAAGAGAGGAGGAGAAGGAGAAGAAGGGCGAATCACTCAAGGAGGAAGAGAAGGCTTGTAGGTGTCTTGCAATTCCTTGGAGCTTTGCTTGGTGGTTCGAATTCTAAGAGGTTAGGGGGTCCTCTTTTTATCCTTAATAGCTTATGTGATGAGTATTGTCTAGGGTTAGGTTTTAGAATGATTTTCTTGAATGAATTGTGTATTATAATGTTGTTGCTATGCTGAAATTGAATTGTGCAAAAGTGTGTTTAATTGGTGTTGAAATGAATGTGGTGCGCAATATGCATGCTAGGGGTTTGATGTTATGACTGAAGGAATTTTGGTAGTAAATGTGTTGGTTAGTGTTTGTATTGATAGATGGTGTTGGTGATTTAATTTGGTGTAGTTATGTTAAGAGGAACTCAAAAATTGATGGAGCCTTAGGCGCCTAGGTGTGTGTGTGTGTTGCTGGAAATTCTGCTGGGCGCCAAGAGTTGTGCTGCCACTGTTGTGGCTGTTGCCGTTCCAGGCGCTGGGTGCCCTCCTGGGCGCCTGTGCCACTGTGTTGCCAGTTTTGGCGCTAGGCGCCTTGTGCCATGGGCGCCAAGGGCCTCAATTTTCTGTTGTTCATTTTGCGAAAATTGATACTGGGTTTTCATGTCCAAGCTAAATGGCTCGTGTAAAATAATTTTTGGGGTCACAGGAGTTGTGGTCTGTCCTGGCCTTAGGCGCCTAGCCCATGGGCGCCAATGATGCGTGTCACATTTTGCCAAAATTTTTGTTGGGTTCCCATATTCTGAGTGTTTGGCTCGTGCAAAATAAATTTCGAAGTTAAAAGAGTTTGCTTGCGTGTTTTGCCATGGAGCCTTATGCATGGGCGCCGTGTTCCTACGCCAGTTTTGCTAGGCGCCCTGCGCCAGTTTTGCTAGGCGCCCTGCGCCAGTTTTCCTGCGCCAGTGTCTGGGCGCTAAGCGCCCTGCGCCAGTTTTCCTGCGCCAGTGTCTGGGCGCTAGGCGCCCTGCGCCAGTTTTTGCTAGGCGCCCTGCGCCAGTTTTTCCTGCGCCAGTGTCTGGGCGCTAGGCGCCCTGCGCCAGTTTTTGCTGGGCGCCAAAATCAGGATGTTGCCCAAATTTTTCCAAACTTGTTTTTAATGTAACTTTTGACTCAGTTATCCAAGTTTAACGGTTCAAAATGCGTTTCGAAGCTAATTTCGGTGTCTATCCAAATATTCTGGTTTTATGCAAAAATGGATTATTTTACTGGTGGTTCTGGACTGAAGTTGTTCAAGGTGTCTAATTGTAATTTTTATTCACTTTCTCCTATTCCGTGTCAATATCCTAAAGCGGTTTAATTAAATTTGCACTGATTTATTGGTGAGTTATATTGGTGAGATTTATTGGTGAGTTTCATTGGTGAGTTTCATTGGTGAGTTTTATTGGTGAGATTTAATGGTGAGATATGGTGAGTTGATTAAATGTGAATTGGTGAATTGTGTGGTGTGTTGTGGTGCATTGTCATAGCGTCTCATGAACCATGTGCATTATCGGTGAGCAGAGTCTTCGGCCTAATTTTAAATGGTGAGCAGAGGCTACGGCCTAATTGTATATGGTGACGGATCCGACATGCATGTGCCCGTGGAGTTTGGGTTGCATTTCATGCATAACCATACCTTTTATATTGTTGTTTAGAGATTGTAATTGTGATGTGGTTGCTGCCTTTGTTGTGAATCGCTGTGCCTAGTACCTTTCCTATGCAGTGCTTATTCCATATGTTATTAATTATGAAAAGAGACTCACCCTACTGCTTTTATGTTGCTTCTTATGTCGGCAACGTGCAGGTAATAACGAGTGAAGGTTACCCTTAGCACCGGGGGGGGGGGCGTCTTATGCTTATGTGTTGTTGTCTTTATACTGTTAGACCATTATTGGTGATGTATTGGTTTTGTTTTAAAACTTATTATTATTCCGCTGCGGTTGTGACTGTATTTGGTTGATGTGAACTAAACGGTATCTCATGGTGCTATGTGTCTTGTGGCTTTTAGTCGAACTATGAAAATTGAAGTTGTTGAATTAATGGAGTAAGTGTAGCACTCGCTTAGATTGTTTTCAAAAAAAAAAAGAAACTCTGATTTTATTAAATAGTAAGGTTATTAGAAAAGGGGTGTTACAACACACACGCACTGGCGCCCTTGGCGCCCAGCGCCTGGCAACACGCAACGCGCACACACACACTGTAACACCCCTTTTCTACCCGTTAATTTAATTGGAAAAATCAGAGTTTCAAAATTTCTTTTCATCGCAAGGAATGTTACACATACTCAAAACAAAAGGTCGTACTTCAAATAGGTAGTTCAACATCAAATAATTGTGCAATACGTAGCACGCCCCCAATGGGGAAAAACTCAAACATCATTCATTGTCACCACAACCGTGACATCAATAAAACCAACTACGCAGCAGAAAATATAAATAAGAGAAAACGTCAGATAACATATAACAACCAAAATAGTCTTAAAACATCGAGTTCGTTCCCCCCCTGAGTGCTACGTATCAGAGCATGGCGACCCGACTCAAAATTAGTGAAGATACCTAGGTCTTCACTCGTGATCACCTGCACGTTACCGCATAGGGGTAACATTCAAACAGAAGGGTGAGTCCAATTCAATCCATATAATAAATCACATGATAAGTAATAAGTCAAGTCACAGCTCTAGAGTAATCACATCACAATCATCAATTACATCACTACAATAACTCATCACTATGTCGTGTGGGCATATGAAATGCAACCCACTCGCGGGCATATTCATGAGGTACCTTTTCACAAACGTCGCTTAGCCTTTTGGGCCTCATCGTCACTTAGCCTTTTGGGCCTCAAACGTCACTTAGCCTTTTGGGCCTTATCGTCACTTAGCCTTTTGGGCCTCAACGTCACTTATTTTCATCGTCACTTATTCATAAACATCATCAATTCAAACAATAGCCACTGAGGGCAAAAACGTCATTTACTAGCCACCAAGGGCATCATCGTCAGTTACACATCATTATCAACAACATTGGCCACTAAGGGCAAAAAGGTCATCTAACTAGCCACTAAGGGCATCATCGTCATTTCAGAGGCCACCAGAAAATAATGAGTTTTTATTTTTAGAAATAAGACACACTGGTAGACAACTGGAAAAGCTTCCCAACACTTTTTGAAACGTTTAAAACGGATGTCCGAGTCAAAAGATATAGCTAAAACAGTTTTCATAAAAATTTGGGAACATCCTGAAAAATGGCGCCCTAGGCACCCAGCGCCCAGAAACACGTAAAACACACACGCACTGGCGCCCTTGGCGCCCAGCGCCTGGCAACACGCAACGCGCACACACAACACACACCGAGACAACTCCAAAATTGACGCGTGCAAAAATGAAACCACTCGAGCCAAAATGCTTAAAATTGAATTTGGTCACGTAAATACAAAATATGGCTCGGTAAAATATGCCCAGAAATTGAATTGCACCCAAAAATCCCATTTACGCACACACAAGCAACACCCAATGAGACAACTTCAGAATTTCACGTGCAAAGATAAAACCACACGAGCCAAAACGCTTAAAATTGAATTTGGGCAGGTAAACACAAAATATGGCATGGTGAAATGTGCCCAGAAATTGAATTGCACCCAAAAATCCCATTTACGCACACACAAGCAACACCCAATGAGACAACTTCAGAATCACACGTGCAAAGATAAAACCACTCGAGCCAAAACGCTTAAAATTGAATTTGGGCAGGTAAATACAAAATATGGCACGGTGAAATGTGCCCAGAAATTGAATTGCACCCAAAAATCCCATTTACGCACACACAAGCAACACCCAATGAGACAACTTCAGAATTACACGAGCAAAGATAAAACCACTCGAGCCAAAACGCTTAAAATTGAATTTGGGCAGGTAAATACAAAATATGGCACGGTGAAATATGCCCAGAAACTGAATTGCACCCAAAAATCCCAATTACGCACACACAACACACACAATACGCAACGCGGCGCAAAGCGCCCATTGGCGCCCAGCGCCTGGCGCCTGGCGCCCTGCACACTTCCAGCAACACGAAATTCAACACAAATTTCAGCAACATCACGAGCACACACATGGCGCCCTAGGCGCCCAAACACTAGCAACGGATCTTTGAGCAACGAATTCATCAAACAACATGCTAATCGTAACAACAACATGAAATCCCGCATAATTCATACTCACGGATTAGATCTAAGCTATCCTTACTTAAAACCTATCATACGAATTATTATAAAAATTGATAGAACTCCCCTTACCTTGGATTTGAAGAACGGAAGCCCTAGAGACAGACACGAACAGAACCACAGCAACAGGTCACGTCCCTTGCCCCTCTTTGAGTCGCGACTTCTCTTCTCCTCTTCTCCTCTCCAACGGCGCTCTCACTCGTCTCTCTATTCTCTTTCTCTCAGTTCGCGAATGAGGCACCAAACCCTAGCCTCACTAGCTATTCGCATGTCCCTTGGATCATGGGCTTGGGCTTTTCACTTAAGCCCAGCTCATCCAAGTGGCGCCTCCTTTTCCTAATACCACCACAAAATTAATATTATTTTAATTAATTAAATTATATCCAATAAAATAAAATAACTTCCTAAATACTTAATTAAATAAATTAATTAAATATTTAGGGTGTTACAACTCTCCCCCACTAAGAATATTTCGTCCTCGAAATTTACCTGATCAAACAACTCTGGGTAGGACTCTTGCATCTTGCTTTCTAGCTCCCAAGTCATACTCTCACCGGCAGCTCCTAGCCAAACCACTTTCACTAATGCAATCTCTTTGCCTCTAAGTGCTTTCACTTCACGATCCTCAATCCGTACGGGCATCGTCTCCACAGTGAGATTATCCCGCACCTCTACATCATCCATATGGATCACATGAGATGGATCCGAAACATACTTCCGAAGTTGCGACACATGAAACACGTCGTGCAAATTCGAAAGATTTGGCGGTAAAGCCATCCTATAAGCCACATTTCTGATTCTCTCAGAAATCTGATAAGGACCAACAAAGCGAGGAGGGAGCTTCTTCGATTTCAAGGCTCGACCAACACCGGTAATAGGAGAAACCCTCAAGAACACATGCTCACCCTCCTGAAACTCTAAATCTTTCCTCCGCTTGTCATGATAACTCTTCTGACGACTCTGCGAATCCTTCATCTTTTCATGGATCATCTTGATTTTCTCTGTAGTCTCCCGGACAATCTCCGGTCCCAACACTACACTCTCCCCCGACTCATACCAACACAACGGCGTTCTACACTTTTGACCATACAATGCTTCAAACGATGCCATCCCGATACTGGAATGATAACTGTTGTTATAGGTAAACTCAACCAACGCAAGGTATGAATCCCATGAACCCCTTTGTTCCAAGACACAAGCCCTCAACAAATCTTCTAACGACTGAATTGTCCTCTCTGACTGACCATCTGTCTGAGGATGATATGCTGAACTCATTTTCAACTTTGAACCCAATTCCTTCTGCAAACCCGTCCAAAACTCAGAAGTGAACCTCGGATCCCTATCTGACACAATACTCTTCGGAACACCGTGCAACTTCACAATTTCTTTGACATAGACCTCTGCCAACCTCGACACCGGATAAGTGACATTAATAGGAATAAAGTGGGCAGACTTCGTTAACCTATCAACGATCACCCAAATAGCGTCATGACCCCTAACTGTATTCGGCAATCCCGTCACAAAATCCATCGCAATGCTATCCCACTTCCATTCTAGAACTTCCAACGGTTGCATTAACCCTGCAGGCTTCTGATGTTCAACCTTCGACTTTTGACAGGTCAAACAGGCATACACAAACTGCGCCACATCTCTCTTCATGCCATACCACCAAAACATCTTTTTCCGATCTTGATACATTTTCGTCGCTCCAGGATGGATACTCAACTTGCTACGGTGACCCTCCTCCAAAATTGCCTTTCTCATCTCTGCATCATCCAGAAAACAGATCCTACCCCGAAACCTCAACACACCACGAGAATCCAATTTGAAATCTTCATCTTCAGATTGGCCAACTCCATTAATCAAATCGACTAATTTGACATCTGACTTCTGAGCCTCTCTGATGCTGCCCAGAAAGTCATTATCGATCTTTAGCATTCCCAGCTTGACACTGCGAGGTGTCATTTTACAAACCAAACTCAAATCTCGGAATTCCTCAATTAACTCTAATTCCTTCACCATCAATGCCGACATATGAAAAGACTTCCGGCTTAATGCATCAGCCACAACATTAGCTTTGCCGGGATGATAATTCAAACCGAAGTCATAATCCTTCAAGAGCTCCAACCACCGACGCTGTCTCATATTCAACTCCTTCTGGTCGAACAGATATTTCAGACTCTTATGATCACTGAACACTTTAAACCTCGAACCATAAAGATAGTGTCTCCAAATCTTAAGTACAAATACCACAGCAGCCAATTCCAAATCATGCGTAGGGTAATTTTTCTCATGAACCCGCAACTGCCTCGACGCATACGCAACGACTTTCCCATCTTGCATCAGCACACCACCAAGACCCATCTTCGAAGCGTCACAATATACAACAAACGGCTCCTCTGGATTAGGCAACGTCAAAACAGGCGACGTTGTCAATCTCTTTTTCAGTTCCATAAAACTTTCCTCACACCGAGCATCCCAAACGAAAACTTTACCCTTACAAGTCAACTGAGTCAACGGAAGGGCCCACTTGGAAAAGCCCTCGATGAACCTCCTGTAGTACCCAGCCAAACCCAAAAAGCTTCTGATCTCTGTTGCGGATTTCGGAGCCTCCCACTCCAACACTGCTTCTATTTTTGCCGGATCAACTGCAATACCATTACCAGAAATCACGTGCCCAAGGAAACTCACCTCTTTCAGCCAGAACTCACACTTTGATAACTTAGCATACAGCTTTTTCTCGTTCAGAACTTCCAATATTGACTTCAGGTGCTCAGCATGCTCTTCCTCCGACTTAGAATAAACTAGAATGTCATCTATGAAGATCACCACAAACCGATCTAGGTAATTATGGAAAATATGATTCATATATTCCATAAATACACCAGGTGCATTGGTCACACCGAACGGCATCACTGAATATTCATAATGCCCATACCTTGTCCTGAACGCTGTCTTCTGAACATCTTCATCCTTCACTTTAATCTGATGATATCTGGACCTCAAATCAATTTTGCTGAAAACACAGGCACCCACTAACTGATCCATCAAATCGTCGATCCTCGGAAGCGGATACTTGTTCTTGATAGTCACCTTATTCAACTGACGATAGTCCACACACAACCTCATACTCCCATCCTTCTTCTTTACCAACAATACCGGAGCTCCCCACGGTGATACACTCGGTCTCACAATTTTTTTCTCAAGCAATTCTTCGAGTTGCGTCTTCAACTCAGACAATTCAAATGCCGACATCCTGTACCGTGCCATAGACACAGGCCTCGTACCGGGTACAAGATCAATCGAAAACTCAACTTCCCTCTCCGGCGGCACACCCGGAATTTCGTCAGGAAAAACCTCAGGAAACTCGCGTACCACTTGCAGTTCTTCAATAACAGCCTGACTCTCAGTAGACAACGATGCCATCAACGAAAATAGCTGAACTACTTCTTTCCTCAATTTCTTCAACTGACCAGCAGATACCAAAACAGAATCTTCTTCCCCGAAAGTAACCGACTTGCTACGACAGTTGATATAGACGTGGTTATTCTCTAACCAGTCCATGCCCAAGATTACATCCAGACCTCTCAACGGCAAGCAAACAAAATTCACAATAAAGTCCCTGCCGAAGATCGACACGGGACACTGAGAACACACCTGGGACGTAATCACCGACCCCTTCGCAGGAGTATCGACAACCATATCCCCACACATAGCAGATAAAACAAGACCCAATATTTTACAACAATCAACAGATATAAAGCAATGGGTAGCACCAGTATCAATAAGAGATTTCAGAGAAGTACCGTTAATGAAACACATACCTCTAATAAGACCATCTCCCTCATCAGGCTCCTCTCCTGCTAATGCAAACACTTTCCCACTGGACCTTTCCTTCTTCGGCTTTGTACACTTCGTACTAATGTGCCCAGATTCACCACAGTTGAAGCACACAACATCCTTGACTTTACACTCGTTCGCCATATGACCTATTTTACCACAACGGTAGCAGACTCTCTCATCGGTCCCGCATGAAACACTCTTGTGGCCAGGTTTGCCACACTTATAACAGACAATGCCAGCAGGAGCATCTCCCCTACTTGCCTTTTTACCTCCAGCAGACCTCTGATAACTTTTACCCCTAGGAACCTCATACGGCTTGCTTCTACTCGGAAATTTACCCATATTTTCATTCACAGCTTTATAATGGGCAGTACTGTCCTCCTCAAAGATTCTACAACTATCAACCAGATCAGCGAACACACGGATCTTCTGGTAACCAATGGCCTTTTTGATATCAGGCCTCAAACCATTCTCGAACTTGATGCATTTCGAAAACTCAGCTGTAGCCTCACTATAGTGCGGATAGAATTTTGCCAATTCCACAAACTTCGCCGCATATGCAGTCACAGACATACCACCCTGCTTCACTTCCAGAAACTCTATCTCTTTCTTTCCTCGGACATCCTCAGGAAAATATTTTCTCAAAAATTCTCTGCCGAATACCTCCCAGGTAATCTCTTCTTGCACAACCTCCAACCTCTGCCTAGTAGCCAACCACCAGTCGTCGGCCTCCTCAGCCAACTTGTTAGTACCAAAACGGACCTTCTGCTCAACAGTGCAGTCCATCACCCTGAAAATCCTCTCGATTTCCTTCAACCAAGCCATAGCACCATCTGGATCATATTTGCCCTTAAATGTGGGCGGATTCTCTCTCTAGAAAGTAGTCAGACTCCGAAAACCAGCGTTCTCCCCAGCATTCTGCTGTCCCTGCACAGCCTGAGCCATAGCTTGCAACGCAGCAGCAAGGGCAGCATCGTTCCTCCCAGCCATTTCAAATTATCACTGCAGCACAAACCAAAAATTCAGAACTAATCTATTGTCATAAGACACTATGACAGGACAACATTGGCCGGACAGACCGAACTGCTTTGATACCACAACCGTGACATCAATAAAACCAACTACGCAGCGGAAAATATAAATAAGAGAAAACGTCAAATAACATATAACAACCAAAATAGTCTTAAAACATCGAGTTCGTTTCCCCCCTGAGTGCTACGTATCAGAGCATGACGACCCGACTCAAAATTAGTGAAGATACCTAGGTCTTCACTCGTGATCACCTGCACGTTACCGCATAGGGGTAACAATCAAACAGAAGGGTGAGTCCAATTCAATCCATATAATAAATCACATGATAAGCAATAAGTCAAGTCACAGCTCTAGAGTAATCACATCACAATCATCAATTACATCACTACAATAACTCATCACTATGTCATGTGGGAATATGAAATGCAACCCACTCGCGGGCATATGCATGAGGTACCTTTTCACAAACGTCGCTTAGCCTTTTGGGCCTCATCGTCACTTAGCCTTTTGGGCCTCAAACGTCACTGGGTTTATGCATATGGGAGGCATGAGACACTATGACATGCACCACGCACAAACACACAATCACGGTCAACTATGTGACCCGTCACTTACCAATTTGCCAAATAAGAGGCACAGCACCTGTCAATTCATAATTACACACAACAACGTCACTTAACCTTTTCGGCCTTATCGTCACTTAGCCTTTTGGGCCTCAACGTCACTTATTTTCATCGTCACTTATTCATAAACATCATCAATTCAAACAATAGCCACTGAGGGAAAAACTGTCATTTACTAGCCACCAAGGGCATCATCGTCATTTACACATCATTATCAACAACATTGGCCAATAAGGGCAAAAAGGTCATCTAACTAGCCACTAAGGGCATCATCGTCATTTCAGAGGCCACCAGAAAATAATAAGTTTTTATTTTTAGAAATAAGACACACAGGTAGACAACTGGAAAAGCTTCCCAACACTTTTTGAAACGTTTAAAACGGATGTCCGAGTCAAAAGATATAGCTAAAAGAGTTTTCCTAAAAATTTGGGAACATCCTGAAAAATGGCGCCCTAGGCGCCCAGCGCCTGGCACCTGGCGCCCAGCGCCCAGCAACACGCAACATGTAACAGCCCAGGTCCACCGCAGCGGCCACCCCGGTCCCACTGTTACCTCACGGTCTTCTCTACCCCTGTTGTAGAGTTTTTGCCTTCCGTGGGAATCGAACCTTGCACCTGAGGCATAAGTGCAAGTTAAACCCCCGTCCCACTACCAATTGAGCGCGCACTAATGTAACACTTTTATTGTAACAGCCCAGGTCCACCGCAGCGGCCACCCCGGTCCCACTGTTACCTCACGGTCTTCTCTACCCCTCTTGTAGAGTTTTTGCCTTCCGTGGGAATCGAATCTTGCACCTGAGGCATAAGTGCAAGTTAAACCCCCTTCCCACTACCAATTGGTCACGTAAATACAAAATATGGCACGGTAAAATATTCCCAGAATTTGAATTGCACCCAAAAATCCCATTTACGCAAACACAAGCAACACCCAATGAGACAACTTCAGAATTACACGTGCAAAGATAAAACCACTCGAGCCAAAACGCTTAAAATTGAATTTGGGCCGGTAAATACAAAATATGGCACGGTGAAATGTGCCCAGAAATTGAATTGCACCCAAAAGTCCCATTTACGCACACACAAGCAACACCCAATGAGACAACTTCACAATTACACGTGCAAAGATAAAACCACTCGAGCCAAAACGCTTAAAATTGAATTTGGGCAGGTAAATACAAAATATGGCACGGTGAAATGTGCCCAGAAATTGAATTGCACCCAAAAATCCCATTTACGCACACACAAGCAACACCCAATGAGACAACTTCAGAATTACACGTGCAAAGATAAAACCACTCGAGCCAAAACGCTTAAAATTGAATTTGGGCAGGTAAATACAAAATATGGCACGGTGAAATATGCCCAGAAATTGAATTGCACCCAAAAATCCCATTTACGCACACACAATACGCAATGCGGCGCACAGCGCCCATTGGCGCCCTGCGCCTGGCGCCTGGCGCCCTGCACACTTCCAGCAACACGTAATTCAACACAAATTTCAGCAACATCACGAGCACACACATGGCGCCCTAGGCGCCCAAACACTAACAACGGATCTTTTGAGCAACGAATTCATCAAACAACATGCTAATCGTAACAACAACATGAAATCACGCATAATTCATACTCACGGATTAGATCTAAGCTATCCCTACTTAAAACCTATCATATGAATTATTACAAAAATTGATAGAACTCCTCTTACCTTGGATTTTAAGAATGGAAGCCCTAGAGACAGACACGAACAGAACCACAACAACAGGTCACGTCCCTTGCCCCTCTTTGAGTCGCGACTTCTCTTCTCCTCTTCTCCTCTCCAACGGCGCTCTCACTCTTCTCTCTATTCTCTTTCTCTCAATTCGCGAATGAGGCACCAAACCCTAGCCTCACTAGCTATTCACATGTCACTTGGATCATGGGCTTGGGCTTTTCACTTAAGCCCAGCTCATCCAAGTGGCGCCTCCTTTTCCTAATACCACCACAAAATTAATATAATTTTAATTAATTAAATTATATCCAATAAATTAAAATAACTTCCTAAATACTTAATTAAATAAATTAATTAAATATTTAGGGTGTTACACACACCCACCGAGACAACTCCAAAATTGACGCGTGCAAAAATAAAACCCCTCGAGCCAAAATGCTTGAAATTGAATTTGGTCACATAAATACAAAATATGGCACGGTAAAATGTGCCCAGAAATTGAAATTGCACCCAAAATCCCATTTACGCACACATAAGCAACACCCAGTGGGACAACTCCAGAATTACACTTGCAAAGATAAAACCACTCGAGCCAAAATGCTTAAAATCGAATTTGGTCACGTAAATACAAAATATGGCACGGTAAAATGTGTCCAGAAATTGAAATTGCACCCAAAATCCCATTTACGCACACATAAGCAACACCCAGTGGGACAACTCCAGAATTACACGTGCAAAGATAAAACCACTCGAGCCAAAATGCTTAAAATTGAATTTGGTCACGTGAATACAAAATATGGGACGGTAAAATGTGCCCAGAAATCGAATTTGCGCCCAAAACCCCATTTACGCACACACACAACACGCACACACACGCGGCTTGGCGCCCATGGCGCCCTGCTACAGTAACTTCAGCATTTTTCCAAATTTTTACATGATCAACCACAACACCAATTACAACAATCATGAACACATATTGAATCATCAAAAATCATCCACCAAACATCAAAATTCAGCAACATCACGAGCACACACATGGCGCCCTAGGCGCCCAAACACTAACAACGGATCTTTGAGCAACGAATTCATCAAACAACATGCTAATCGTTACAACAACATGAAATCACACATAATTCATACTCATGGATTAGATCTAAGCTATCCCTACTTAAAACCTATCATAGGAATTATTATAAAAATTGATAGAACTCCCCTTACCTTGGATTCGAAGAGTAGAAGCCCTAGAGACAGTCACCACCAGAACCTCAGCAACAAAAATCACGTTCCTCTCTTCTCCTTGGGTTCGCGACATTCTTCTCCCCTTCTCCTCCCTACGACACTCTTCCTTTCTCTTTTCTCTATTCTCAATTTCGCAAATGCCTAACAAAACCCTAGCTCCACATGACCTAGCTAATTCGCATACTACATGGATCATGGGCTTGGGCTTTTCACTTAAGCCCAAGTTCATTCAAGTGGCGCCTCCTTTTCCTAATACCACCAACATAAAATCAATATAATTTTAATTAATTAAATTATACCCAATAAATTAAATAAATTCCTAAATACTTAATTAAATAAATTAATTAAATATTTAGGGTGTTACAGATAGTGCCTCCATACCTTCAGCACGAAGACCACTGCAGCCAATTCCAAATCATGAGTGGGATAATTCTTCTCATGAACCCTCAACTGCCTCGACGCATACGCGATAACCTTCCCATCTTGCATAAGCACGCCACCTAAACCCATTTTTGACGCATCACAATACACCACAAACGACCCTTCCGGATTGGGCAACGTCAGGACAGGCGACATTGTCAATCTCTTCTTCAATTCTACGAAGCTTTATTCACAACAGGCATCCCAAACAAAAGCCTTTCCTTTGCAGGTTAACTGAGTTAATGGAAGTGCTAACTTAGAAAAACCTTCAATGAATCTTCTATAATAGCCGGCCAATCCCAAAAAGCTTCTAATTTCAGTTGCCAACTTCGGAGCCTCCCAATTCAACACTGCTTCTACTTTCGACGGGTCCACCGCAATACCATTACTAGAAATGACATGACTGAGAAAACTCACTTCCTTCAACAAGAATTCACACTTTGACAATTTCGCATAGAGCTTCTTTTCCTTCAGTACCTCCAATACTAACCTTAGATGCTCTGCATGCTTTTCCTCCGATTTAGAGTAAATCAGAATGTCATCGATGAATACCACCACAAACCGATCTAAGTAGGTATGAAAAATACGATTCATATATTCCATAAATACTCCTGGTGCGTTGGTAACACCGAACGGCATCACCGAATACTCATAATGACCATAGCAGGTTCTGAAAGTCGTCTTCTGAATATCTTCGTCCTTCACCTTGATCTGATGATAACCCGACCTCAAATCAATCTTACTGAATACTTGAGCACCCACTAACTGATCCATCAAATCGTCTATCCTCGGAAGTGGATACTTGTTTTTAATTGTTACTTTATTCAACTGTTGATAGTCCACACAGAGTCTCATACTACCATCCTTCTTCTTTACTAACAACACAGGAGCTCCCCACGGCGATACACTCGGCCTCACAAACTTCTTCTCGAGTAGATCCTCAAGTTGCTTCTTCAACTCAGACAATTCGGATGCGGACATCCTGTACGGTGCCATAGTAACAGGTTTGGTACTAGGTACAAGATCAATAGAGAACTGAACTTCCCTCTCTGGCGATACACTTGGAATCTCATCAGGGAAAACATCAGGAAATTGGCGCACCACCTGCAACTCTTCAATGATAGCTTGATTCTCAACAGACAACAATGCCATCAGCAAGAATAACTGAACTCCTTCCTTCATCAACTTCCGCAACTGACTAGCGGATAATAGACCAGACTCCTCTCCTTCAAAGCTCACCGACTTGCTACGATAATTAATATGAACATGGTTATGCTCTAACCAGTTCATACCCAAGATTACATCCAATCCGCTCAACGGCAAGCATACAAAATCCACAACAAAGGCTCTGTCGAAGATCGACAAGGGACACTGAGAACATACCAGAGAAGTGGTAACCGACCCCTTAGCTGGAGTGTCGACAACCATCTCTCCATTCATAGCAGACAATAAAAGACCCAATTTCTTACAATGATCAGCAGCAATAAAGCAATTAGTAGCACCAGTATCAATGATAGATTTTAAAGGAGTACCATTAATGAAGCACGTACCTCTAATAAGTCCACCATCTTCAGTAGGCTCTTCACCTGCCAAAGCGAGCACCTTTCCACTGGACCTTTCTTTCTTCGGCTTCGGACACTGAGTACTAATGTGCCCTCCGTCAACACAGTTGTAGCAGACCACCTCCTTGCGCTCACACTCAGCCACCACATGACCCTCTTTGCCACAACGGTAACACTTCTTCACTTCATCCTTGCACACGTTACTCTTGTGACCAGCTTTGCCACATTTGTAACATACGATGCTAGCAGGAGCATCTCCCCCACTTCTCATTCATCATCTTGTAGTGAGCATTGTTGTCTTCCTCATAAATCCTGCAGCTGTCAATCAAATCAGCAAAAACACGGATCTTCTGATAACCAATCGCCTTCTTAATCTCAGGACGCAGTCCATTCTCAA
Organism: Astragalus membranaceus; assembly: GCA_039519185.1. Lineage (NCBI taxonomy): Eukaryota > Viridiplantae > Streptophyta > Magnoliopsida > Fabales > Fabaceae > Astragalus > Astragalus membranaceus. The sequence goes on along the minus strand of CM076848.1, from coordinate 137,921,659 downwards.
ACTTAATGCACTTGGAAAACTCAGCAGTAGCCTCACTATAGCGCGGATAAAACTTTGCTAGTTCCACAAACTTAGCAGCATACTCGGTCACAGACATATTCCCCTGTTTCAACTTTAAGAACTCAATCTCCTTCTTACCTCGGACATCCTCTGGGTAGTACTTTCTCATAAACTCTCTGCGGAACACAGCCCAAGTGATCTCTTCATTTGCAGTCTCCAACCTCTGCCTAGCCTCTAACCACCAGTCATCGGCCTCCTCTGCCAGCATATGCGTACCATAACGGACCTTCTGTGCCGGAGTGCACTCCATCACACGAAAGATCCTCTCCATCTCTTTTAACCAAGCTAAAGCCCCATCGGGATCATACTTGCCCTTGAAGGTAGGCGGATTCTCTCTATGAAAGGTAGCCAAACTCCGAGACCCAACATTCTCACCAGCATTATGTTGACCCTCCAGAGCCTGAGCCATAGCAGCCAACGCAGCAGCAATAGCAGCATCGTTCCTTCCAGCCATCTCAACTAATCACTACAGTCATAGACAACAGTTAGAACTAATTGACAATACTTGGTGTCAATGACACAATGACTCGACAACTTGGCTGGACAGACCGAAACGGCTCTGATACCACTAATGTAACACCCCTTTTCTACCTAGAAAATTTTTGACAAAAATCAGAGTTTTCAAAACGTTTGCAATACACCCACAAGGGATGCTACACTTACACCGTTAAACATCACACGCCAATAAATGAGTTTCACCATTAAAAATAGTGCAACACCTAGTACGACATAATATCAACAAGCAGCGGAATAAAATCAAGGTTCAATTAAATAGTTATACATCACCATAAAACTGCAAAACTAAAATAATAGAAACATTAATAAAGCCTAGTGTTCATTCCCCCGAGTGCTACGTATCAGAGCGACGACACCTGACTCGACTAGCGAAGGTAGATATGCCTTCACTCACAATCACCTGCACGTTACCAACATAGGGGTAACATTCAAACAGAAGGGGTGAGATATCTAACATTATAATAGCATATGTGATAGGTAATATGCTAGAGTACAACACTATATCAACCGCTTTACAACAACATCAATTAATAAATCACCAATAGTCATCATTAACATCATGAGTAATTATATGAAATGCAACCCACACCAACGGGCATATGCATGTGGTACCATTCATCACCAATAAACTAGCCAATATGGGCACATCACCTATATGAGCATCACCATCATCACCTATAGCTCCAACGGCCGAAGCCACCATCACCGAAATAATGCATATGCAATATATGCGACACCATGGACAAGGCACCAGACAGTCAACACTCAACAGACATTTAATTAACATAACATCACCAATATCACCAAGTGGTCATAGACCCATCACCTTAGCCCATGGAATAGGCACATCACCTGTTACACCATCACCGATAACACCAGCAAACACCGACGCCAAATCACCAATAGATTTACAACAAAAGCAAAGTTTAATTTACAGTGACAGCAACACCGTTTTTACAGCAACAACACTTTTATTTTACAGTGACAGCAACATCATTTTTACAGCAACAACACACTTAATTTACAGTGACAGCAACACCATTTTTGGAAAACAGCAACATTTAGTCACTGTGACAGCAACATGGTTTTGGAAAACAGCAACAGCAACATGACAGAAACTGGCGCCCAGCAGAAGGGCGCCAAGACAGGCAGCAACACAGTAGAAACTGGCGCCCAGCAACAGGGCGCCACAGGCAGCAACAGCAACACGGAATCTAGCGCCCAGCAACAGGGCGCCACAGACAACAGCAACAGCACTGAAACTGGCGCCCAGCAACAGGGCGCCACAGGCAACACCAGCAACACAGGATCTGGCGCCCAACAGCAGGACGCCTTAGACAGCAACAACAAAATAGAAACTGGCGCCCAGCGACAGGGCGCCTTGGGCAACAGCAGCAACATCATACATGGCGCCCAGCAATAGGGCGCCTAGGAAAACCGTGGCAACAACAGAATTGGCGCCCGCCAGCAAGGCGCCTGACACCATGGCAACAGAATTAGACTTGGCGCCCAGCAACAGGGCGCCTGGCAACAACACAAAATGGCGCCTAGGGGCAAGGTGCCTAGCACGACAACATCAGGAACAGACTTGGCGCCCAGCAACAGGGCGCCTGATACAGCAGAGGCAACATCAGACTTGGCGCCCAGGAGCAGGGCGCCTAGCAACACAGACAGCAACAACAACCTTGGCGCCCAGGAGCAGGGCGCCTAAATCAGCAACAAGCGCAAGAGACACTGGGCGCCTAGGGCGCCCTTCACAGCAACACAGACATGCACCATTCACCACTGGGCGCCTAGGGCGCCATTCCCTGCAACTCAAACACACTGGGCGCCTAGGGCGCCAACTCGAGCAACCAAGACAGCATCACTGGGCGCCTAAGGCGCCACTTCCAGCAACATCAACATCCAGACAACATGACTGGGCGCCTAGGGCGCCAAAATCAGCAACATAGGCAACACTAGCTTGGCGCCTAGCAACAGGGCGCCTCCAGCAGGGACAGACACAACACAGACACGGCCCCCAGTAGCAGGGCGCCAATTCCAGCAACCGATCGCAACACCAATTCGCACCAAAACAACATCCATCAACCAAATTTCACCATGATCAATCATCAAGCACCAATTTCAATCATCTTGAATATATTCTAACATCATCAAACAACACCAAATAAGATCAAAGGGCAACTAGAGTCTACTCCCACATAATCCCCATCATATACCCCATTATAAGGTTAGAACCCACCCTTACCATAGATTTTGCCGAACACGATCTCTCATTGTACGAAACTCCGAAGAACCACCGCAACAAAGCTCCTCTCCTTTCTACTTGTGCGCCGTCCCCTTCCCTTCTCTCTTCTCCTCTTCGCAACTTTCTTTCTTTCTTTCTCAAAAAATGCGAATGACTAACCCTAGCCAACCCCCTCCTTATTTTATTAATTATTAAATATAACCATACTTAATAAAATACCTAAATAATTTAATTAAATAAATAATTAAATTATTTGGGCGTTACAACCCGCATGCAGAGTCGCAGGTTGTTCCTTTCGTGGTAGACACTACAGAGGCATTCTGGACGGAGAGAGTATATTTTTCAAACTAATTTTCTTAATCAAAGTTCGGTAGGTATTTAATTAATTAAATACGCAACATTTATCTATTTTTTCTATTTTGTAGATATTTTCTACACGCGAGGATGTAGAAGAGTGGACTAACGCGGTTGTGAGGCGTATTGGAGTTGTGGTTATCGTTGTAAGATCTGACAAAGCTGGAGTTAAAAGGGGTTCTAGAGATAAGATTTTTTTTGGTTGCGAGAAGCAAGGGAAGTGGTCTAATGATTCTAGAGTTTTTGGGTCTAAGAAAAGAAGCTGTCTGTTTACATTGAGAGCTACTTGTACAATACGTCATGGGGGTTGGGGTCTAAGAAAAGAAGCTCTCATTGTCTTTCCTTCGGCTACAAATTTGTTATGTTCTTGGCACATGACTAAAAATGTGAAAGCGAAGATTAAAGAGTTGGTGCACGTGGATAGGCAAAAGGACATTCTCTCTATTTGGCATAACATTATTGATTCACTTGACGAGTCAGAGTATTGAGCTCACTTAAAGATTTTTGAGGACTCCTGCGTTGATTTGCCCGCTCTTATTAAGTATGTGCATGACACGTGGTTGACAAAGCATAAGGAAAGATTTATCTTGGCATGGACAAACCAGATCCCACACTTCGAGAATCAGACCACCAATAGGTACTTTGACACGTGTTTAGTATTTTATCGTAGTTTAAATTTTTTTGACACGTGTTTAGTATTTTTATCCTAGTTTAAATTTTGTTGACACGTGTTTAGTATTTTTATCGTAGTTTAAATTTTTTTGACACGTGTTTAGTATTTTTATCGTAGTTTAAATTTTTTTGACATGTGTTTAGTATTTTTTCGTAGTTTAAATTTTTTTGACACATGTTTATTGTTATTATTTAAGAGTCGAGTCAGCTCATTGGACTTTGAAGATACATTTGAGCACTTCTGGAGGAAGATACATTTGAGCACTTCTGGAGGTGACTTGTCTAAGTCTTTTAAATCTATGCATGAGATGCTTACTCTTTAATTTGATAAAGTCATCGGGTCTTTTCAAAGAAGCATAAACCGTATTGAAGTGGCTTCCAATACTCATTTGTTTAAAAAGCTTCGCGGTGTTGTGTCCTTAAATGCTTTGAATCATATAAGTGGTTGAGTTTGCCTGAGATGGGGTACTTTATAGCTACTAAGTATAATGTGACCCTAGTTCAATTGTCTTTGGATATGAGTTTTACTTATCTTCCTTTAAGAGGTAGTTATTCTTCTTCTAAGTATAAAATCATATCTATTCTGAACGTCGGGAATATCCATTGGATGCATATTTCGATCTCGCTTGTTTTTCCATTGCCTCCAGTTGCTTTGATGTGGTCTCATTTTCGATCAGACGAATCTACTTCATGGTTGGATCCTTATACCGGCCGTTTTGCCCTTTGGCAGTCTACCGCTTTGAAGATGCCCCGTCTCCCTCCCACTGATGCGCCCACCATTGTAGACTTAGCACATGATTCCGACGATTTAGATTGTCATTTCTTGTATTTATTATTGTACCAACATTTTTGTAATTATTTATCCATAAATATATATATATATATATTATATATATCCAACAAATTAAATGTGTCAAAAAAAAAAGAAATTATGTTTTTAATTTTTTTTACAAGTCGGATTTACCCTGGTAAAGGGTAAATCCGCTTTTGAATTTAACAAAAGCGGATGTACCCCCACAACAAGTAGATCCGACTTGATAAAGAGACAAAGCGGATCTACCTGTTGTGGGGGTACATCCGCTTTGTTAAATTCAAAATCGGACTTACCCTTCTATCAATAAATCCGATGCCATTTTTTTAAATTTAATCGGATCTAGGTAAATCCGCCTTTAATTATACTCAAATCGGATTTACCTATTTATAAGGTAAATCCGATTGAGTCAAAATTATGGAGGGTATTTTGGGATTTTCATATTTGATGGGGGTATATTGTGATGTGGTGGGGGTATAAAAAAATAGACCCATAGTAAAGTAACATCCTTCCCATTATGTCTTTGATTGTTGTAGGCCTTGTAGCAACTTATCATCATGATCCCAAAATGTATGCAGACCTGAAACTGCCAAACCAAAATAAATAATATTTTAATTCAACCTAGCAACCTATCCTCCACCCTTTCACACTTCTTTTTCCCTGTTTTAAAAAACAGACTTTAAATCATCACAATGGAATAATAATGTTACACGGTCAAATTAATGTAAGCATAAAAGGGAATTACATATACTCTTGATTTAACGCACTTCTATGTCACGCCAGATCAAAATCTTCAATAATTGTTCCACGTCTAGATACTTCTTGAATCAAAACATACTCTTAAGCAGTAGTTTGGGATTGAGACTGACTCAGTCCAAGACGCCTGCAAAAAGCTTAACAAGAAACATGTAACGCCCAAATATTTAATTAAACTATTTAATTAAATATTTAGGTATTTAATTATTTATTTTATTTATTTTAATTGGTGTAATTATATTAATGTTGGATTGAGAGGTGTGTAATTGGGTTTTAGGTGATGGCGTTAGCAATCGGGCTTAAGCTGAAAGAAAGCCCGCGATTCAGGATCACTAGTTTGGCTCATTTGTGAAAAAGAAAGAAATTTGCGAAGAGGAGAGAAAGAGAGAAGAAGGGCGGCGCGACTCCCAAGGAGGAGAAGAAGGTTTTGCGAATCAAGGAGAAGAGAAGAGAAGCTGTGTTGCTGTGTTCTGTTGGTGACTTTCTCTCCGGGGTTTTCTAATCCTAATAATTAAGGTAAGGGTGAGACCTCTCTTTCACTATAATTGTGGGTATGATGGGTATTAGGGTGGGGGCTTAGACCTATATTGCCATGATCTTGCTTGATTTGTTTGTATTGGTTGTTGATTGAGGAATTAAAATGATTACGGTGGTATGAATTGCATATGTGTTATTTAGTGTTCATATGTGTTGATGTGAATTGCATGCTAGGTGTTTGACAAATTGTATTTTTATGTTGTGATTAACAATTCATGGTGATCGGTATTGGTGGTTGAAAAATTGGTGATTAAAATTGGTGAGAAATCGAAAATAATGACCCAAGGTGTAACACCCCGGTTTTTCTAACATGTAGAAGCACCGAAATGTACAACTAGCGGAATAATCAGAGGACACAGTTCCTGCTTATAATTGGACCAACAAACTTTTTCCGAAATAAACATAAGATCGGAATAATAACACTTCATACAATAGAAGTCATTCGGCATACAACCGATCGGAGTACAACATCCGAGTCCAATACATAAAACAGAAACTGAAATAAGGTTTATACAACTTATACAACACAAGTTAGTACAACCCAGAGGTACAATAACAATAAAGGAAAACAGCTAGGTCTTCGACATCTCCAAGAGCATAGCACTACTCGTGCACAATAGCCTTCCTCTTTCTCTGCTTAGCTGAAAAACAACAACATATGATTGGGTGAGATAACATTATCTCAGTGAGTCCTACCGTGCCCCCTCACCGACACTCGGTTCAATTATCAAACCGTTAACAATCCTATTGATAACGAACATGTTACAGCGAATTGTTGATCGTGAACCTTGCCACAAATCTCAACAAGTCGAGTCCAATCAAACAAGTCTTTATGTTTTATGAGGGACAGCCGGTTGTGAATAACCACGAAGACCGGAGAATTATATTTGTTGATTAGTGTAAACCGACGGCGAAACTCCACTCATCCCGGCACACAGTCATATAATTAATTTGTTTAGTATAATCCGACGGCGAAACCTCGCTCATCCCGGAAACCCATGAGTTGACCACGCCAAAACACATACAGGGCCTAGATAAGGGGTCATGACTACCCTCTCTAGTATACTACTTGTCAGGTCGTCACCCAACGAACGATATATACAACAATACATATCAACGATCACCAAAGGATCAAACATAAGCTTATGATACATGTTCCATTTCATTTCATAATCCGTTTATGAGGAATTTTATTAACTTCCAGAATCATAATTAATTCCAGGTCTTATATCCATATATAAGTTCAGCCCAACCATTACTCGGTGTGCTCACACGTAATCTAGGATTTTCGTTCTCGACCAAATAGGTTTCAAGACTCTTTTTTCAAAAATATAGGTTGAACGGTTTGAAATTAGGTTTTCAATAGGTTGGTAGCTTTAAAATAGTTTGAGGAAGGGATTAGGAAAGGTTCGGGATTGAACGGAGGGTTGAAACGAGAAAAACGGAATAACGCATCAAAGGGTCACAGTGGCGCGCGGCGCGCAACCCACGCGTGACTGGCGCGCGACTAGACAGAAGCACAGCCCAGAATCACGCACGGCGCGCGACTCCCGCGTGAACGGCGCGCGAATGGACAGAACCCAAATTCACGAGTGGCGCGCGGCGCGCGACCTACGCGCGAATGGCGCGCGAGTGGACAGAACCACCAGTCTGTTGCTCAACTCAAAATTTTCTCATTTTCGTTCTCCGTTCGCTCTCGATTCGATTCCTAATTTCCGTTCCACCTGAAACCCAGAAGATTGGCAATATTCCAGAGTACATTTCGAATGCAGAAACATTGTCAAAATCGTTTCAATTCGCTTATGATTCTCAAAATCGTAAAATGTCAATTTCTCCAAAACTCAGAATTTTGTTTTCAAACACCGTAAAGGATCGGTTTCCAGTAAAATTTCAGAATATAATAAGGTTCAAAACATTCAATTTATTCCCCTAATCGTGAGTAGAACTCACCGTTATGACGTTAGCACCGAGAACTCCAACCGAACACGATTTAGCCGAAAACAAGGGACTATCGAGCGAGGACCGAAGGCACCAACAGAATCACCCACTACAGCTACTGAAACACAGCTCCAGCTGAGTGAACTTCTTCCAGCTCGAAATATAAGACTAGGATGCCCTTTCCTTCAGCTGGTACAGAACATGCAATCCATAATAAACTCAGAATTCCACCATCTTCATCATTGGAGCTTCAACCCGAAAATGGACAAGGAGATTGGGGAAGAATCAGGTTCTAATAATAAGCTTAATGGAACCAGAATGGAAAATGGAGTGACAAAGAAGCAAGAACACTCACATGCATGAAGAGAATTTGGATCCCTCTCCTCCTTTCCTTCCTCCAAGTCGCGCCCCTCTCCCCCTTGCTCCTCTGTTTCAGCTTTTCTATTTTTTCAGAATAATGAGGAAATGATTTAAGTGGCTGAGTTTATATAAAATGGTGTGAAATCTCCAAATTGCCCTTCAGCTTAAGAATGCCTAATTAAATTATGACTAAGCACAATACATTAGAGAATGGGGGTTATTTTGAGGATTTCCTCCACTATAAATACCCGGGACACGAATAATTATTCCCATAAATAATTACTCGGTCCTAGATACTATAATACGAGTCTTTAAAAATTAGGGGTGTTACACTAGGGCGCCATGGGCGCCATTGTCTTAGTGCTGTTTTTGGCGCCCTATGCCTGGGCGCCGTGCCTGTCCATGTTGCCTGGTGTTTCAGTTGCTGAGACAGAAGTTGTCGAAGTTGCTGAGACAGAAGCTGTCGAAGTTGCTGAGACAGAAGCTTTCGAAGTGCTGAGACAGAAGCTGTCGAAGTTGCTGAGACAGAAGCTGTCGAAGTGCTGAGACAGAAGCTGTCGAGGCACCCTGTTGCTGGGCGCCAGGCCTGATGTTGTTGTCATTGTCTTAGGCGCCCAGTGCCTGGGCGCCATTTTCAGGATGTCCCTCAATTTTTTCCCGGTTTTGTTTTTGACATATCTTTTGACTCGGGTGTCCGTTTTAAGTGTTTCAAAGGGCGTTGTGAAGCTTATTCAGTTTCCTACTGGTATAATTTATTTTAAGGTAAAAATTATTATTTTTCTGATGGTTTCTGGGAGTCTCAAGTGGCTGTCCCCGGTGGTCGTGGTTGTTGGCGTCGTAAAATTATTTCGGTGTCTAAAACCCTTTTTGGTGTCCTTTTTGGTGTCGTGAGCTGGAGAAAAACCTTTTGGTGTAATCGGTAATATTAGTGTCCCGGTGTCAACAATGAGGTGTTGATGTTTTTGACGATAATGCCCCAAGTGGCTATTACTTTGATTGACGATGGTATTGATGATGAATAAAAGCTGTGGTTCTATTAGTGACAATGATGCCATAAAGGCTATTAGTGACGATGATGTTAATGACGGTGAATGTTAGTGGCAAATATACGTGTAACGATAACTTGACAGGTGATGTGCCTTCCATTGGCAAATTGGTAAGTGATGGGTCGTTAAGTTGACTGTGCTTGTATGGGACTGTCTCTGGTGCATGTCATGGTGTCTCATACATCTCATGTGCATAAACAAGTGACGATGATGCCATAAAGGCTATTTAGTGACGATGATGCCATAAAGGCTATTGAGTGACGATGATGACAGGTTCCACATGCATTAGCCTGTTGCGATGGGTTGCATTTCATGCATGTACATGTCATTGTGATGACTTGCAGTGATGACTGATTTGATGTTGCGATGTGGTTTATATAGCGTTGTAGCTCTAGCATAATATTTATCATATGCACTATTATATTGTTAGATGAACTCACCCTTTCTGTTTGAATGTTACCCCTATGCGGTAACGTGCAGGTGATCTCGAGTGAAGGCTTAGGTACCTTCGCTATTCTGAGTCGGTGTCGTCGGTGTCCTTTCTTTGATGTGTAACACTAAGGGGGGGATAAACGCTGAACTTGGTTGTTATATTTTATTGTTTTGAGTCCATTCAGGACATCATGATTTGATTGTTTTAAACTTAATTTTATTTCCGCTGCGTGGTGATGTAATTTTTGGTGATGTGGTTAATTGAACAGGTGTTGTGGGCTTAGTCCCTTTTTGACAAGTTATTTATATCATATGAGACATTTTATTTGGTGATGAATGTGTGACATCCCTTTTTGAATTATGAATCAAATTTTTGTAAACTCTGATTTTATTAAATAATTACCAGTCATTGACAATCTAGTATTGTCGACTTATTCTAACTGTTTTTGGTTTCAGCTTGAGTTGATATGGCTGGGAGGAACGACACTGCGATTGCTGCTACTTTAGCTGCCATGGCTCAGGCCGTGCAGAATCAGCAGAATGCTGGAGAGAACGCTGGGTTTCGGAGTCTGACTACATTCTAGAGAGAGAATCCGCCCACTTTCAAGGGCAAGTATGATCCAGACGGTGCCATGGCCTGGTTAAAGGAAATCAAGAGAATTTTTAGGGTGATGGACTGCACTGTGGAGCAGAAGGTCCGTTTTGGTACTCACATGTTGGCAGAGGAGGCCGACGATTGGTGGTTGGCTACTAGGCAGAGGTTAGAGTCTGTGCAGGAAGAGGTTACTTGGGAGGTGTTCAGCAGAGGGTTTCCGAGGAAATATTTTCCGGAAGATGTCCGAGGGAAAAAGGAGATAGAGTTTTTGGAGCTGAAGCAAGGTGGCATGTCTGTGATTGAGTATGCACCGAAGTTCGTGGAGTTGGCAAAGTTCTATCCGCACTATAGTGAGGCTACAGCTGAATTTTCGAAATGTATTAACTTTGAGAATGGTTTGAGGCCTGAAATTAAAAAGGCAATTGGCTACCAGATGATCCGTGTGTTCGCTGACCTGATAGATAGCTGCATAATTTTTGAGGAGGACAGTACTGCGCACTACAAAGCTGTGACTGAGAAAAAGGGCAAATTTCCGAGTCGGAGCAAGCCGTATGAGGTTTCTGCGGGTAAGAGTCATCATAGAGATGCTGGAGGCAAAAAGGCTAGTGGGGGAGATGCTCCTGCTGGTATTGTATGTTTCAAGGGTGGCAAGGCTGGCCACAAGAGTTTCATGTGCAAATCCGATGTGAGGGTTTGTTACCGTTGTGGTAAGGAGGGTCATTTAGCGGCTGAGTGTTGGTGCAAGGACATGGTGTGCTTCAACTGTGGTGAGTCTGGGCATATCTGCTTGAGAAGAAGTTTGTTAGGCCGAGTGTATCGCCGTGGGGAGCTCCTGTGTTGCTAGTAAAGAAGAAGGATGGAAGCATGAGGTTGTGTGTTGATTATAGGCAGCTGAACAAGGTGACTATTAAGAACAAGTATCCACTGCCAAGGATAGACAATTTGATGGATCAGTTGGTGGGTGCTCGAGTGTTCAGCAAGATTAATTTGAGGTCAGGTTATCACCAAATCAAAGTGAAGGATGAAGATGTTCAGAAGACTGCTTTAAGGACGAGGTATGGGCATTATGAGTATTCGGTGATGCCGTTCGGTGTCACTAACGCGCCGAGTGTATTTATCGAGTACATGAATCGTATATTCCATACTTACTTGGATCGGTTCGTGGTTGTGGTCATTGACGACATCCTGATTTATTCGAAGTCGGAGGAAGAGCATGCAGAGCATTTGAAATTAGTATTGGAGGTCCTGAGAGAGAAGAGGTTGTATGCCAAGTTGTCTAAGTGTGTATTTGTGTTGTCAGAAGTGAGTTTTCTGGGTCATATCGTTTCTGGTTGTGGTATTGCTGTGGATCCTTCTAAGGTTGATGCTGTGATGCTGTGATGCAGTGGGAGAGTCCGAAGTCGGTTACGGAGATTAGAAGTTTCTTAGGGTTGGCTGGTTACTACAGAAGGTTCATCGAAGGTTTTTCTAAGTTGGCCCTTCTGTTGACGCAGTTGACTTGTAAGGGTAAGGCTTTTGTATGGGATGCTCGTTGTGAGGAAAGTTTCTTTGAGTTGAAGAAGAGATTGACGACGTCTCCTGTTTTGACGTTGTCAAATCCGGGCGAGCCGTTCGTGGTGTATTGTGACGCTTCGAAGATGGGTCTAGGTGGCGTGCTTATGCAAGATGGGAAGGTGGTTGCTTATGCGTCGAGGCAATTAAGGGTTCATGAGAAGAATTATCCAACGCATGATTTGGAGTTGGCTGCAGTAGTCTTTGTGTTGAAGAATTGGAGGCACTATTTGTATGGTTCCAGATTTGAGGTGTTCAGTGATCATAAGAGTCTTAAATATTTATTTGACCAGAAGGAGCTGAATATGAGGCAGCGGAGATGGTTGGAATTGTTGAAAGACTATGATTTCGGTTTGAATTATCATCCGGGCAAAGCTAATGTCGTGGCTGATGCTTTGAGCCGAAAGTCTTTGCATATGTCGGCGATGATGGTCAAAGAGTAAGAGTTAATCGAGGAATTCAGAGATCTAAGTCTGGTTTGTAGGACGACACCTCATAGTGTCAAGCTGGTAATGTTAAGAATCGATAATGAATTTCTGGGCAGCATCAGAGAGGCTTAGAAATCAGATGTTAAGTTGGTGGATTTAATGAATGGGATTGGTCAATCTGAGAATGAAAATTTCAAGTTGGATTCCCAAGGTGTGTTGAGGTTCCGTGGTAGGATCTGCATTCCGGATGATGTAGAGATGAGGAAAACAATTTTGGAAGAGGGTCACCGAAGTAAATTGAGTATTCATCCTGGGGCGACAAAGATGTATCAAGACCTGAAGAAGATGTTTTGGTGGCATGGTATGAAGAGGGATGTAGCACAATTTGTGTATGCCTATTTGACTTGTCAGAAGTCGAAGGTGGAGCATCAGAAGCCTGTTGGACTGATGCAACCGTTGGAAATTCCAGAGTGGAAGTGGGATAGTATTTCGATGGATTTTGTGACGAGATTGCCAAATAAAGTTAGAGGTCACGATGCTATTTGGGTGATCGTTGATAGGTTAACGAAATCTGCTCACTATGTTCCTATTAATATCACTTATCCGGTGTCGAGGTTAGCAGAAGTTTACGTCAAAGAAATTGTGAAGTTGCATGGTGTCCCGAAGAGTATTGTGTCAGACAGAGACCCGAGGTTCACTTCAGATTTTTGGAAGAGTTTGCAAGAAAAGTTGGGGTCCAAGCTGAGGTTGAGTTCGGCATATCATCCTCAGACAGATGGTCAGTCAGAGAGGACAATTCAATCATTAGAAGATTTGTTGAGGACTTGTGTTTTAGAAGAAGGAGGTTCGTGGGATTCCTACCTTCCACTGATAGAGTTCACGTACAACAATAGTTACCATTCTAGCAACGGGGTGGCGCCTTTTGAGGCATTGTATAGTCAGAAGTGTAGAACCCCGCTGTGTTGGTATGAGTCTGGAGAGGGTGTGGTGCTTGGGCCTGAAATTGTTCGGGAGACAACCGAGAAGATAAAGATGATCCGTGAAAAGATGAAGGCTTTGCAGAGTCGTCAGAAAAGTTATCACGACAAGAGGAGAAAAGATCTAGAGTTTCAGGAGGGTGAGCATGTATTTTTGAGAGTCACTCCAGTGACCGGGGTTGGCCGTGCTTTGAAGTCGAAGAAACTCACTCCTAGATTCATTGGTCCTTATCAGATTTTCGGGAGAGTTGGGAATGTGGCGTATAGAGTGCGACGTGTTTCATGTGTCGCAACTTTGGAAGTATGTTTTGGATCCATCTCATGTGATCCACATGGATGATGTGGAGGTGCGAGATAATCTCACGGTGCAGACTATGCCGGTGCGGATTGAAGACCATGAGGTGAAGGTGTTAAGAGGCAAGGAAATTGCATTGGTGAAGGTGGTCTGGCTAGGAGCTGCCGGTGAAAGCATGACTTGGGAGTTGGAGAGTAAGATGCGGGAGTCTTATCCAGAGCTGTTTGATTCAGGTGAGTTTTCGAGGACGAAAACATTCTAAGTGGAGGAAAATTGTAACGCCCAAATATTTAATTAAACTATTTAACTAAATATTTAGGTATTGAATTATTTATTTTATTTATTTTAATTGGTGTAATTATATTAATGTTGGATTGAGAGGTGTGTAATTGGGTTTTAGGTGATGGCGTTAGTAATCGGGCTTAAGCTGAAGGAAAGCCCGCGATTCAGGCCCACTAGCTAGGCGCATATATAAGCCTAAAAAAAATTAGAGTTTGGCTCATTTGTGAAAAAGAAAGAAATTTGCGAAGAGGAGAGAAAGAGAGAAGAAGGGCGGGGCGACTCCCAAGGAGGAGAAGAAGGTTTCACGAATCAAGGAGAAGAGAAGAGAAGCTGTGTTGCTGTGTTCTGTTGGTGACTTTCTCTCTGGGGTTTTCTAATCCTAATAATTAAGGTAAGGGTGAGACCTCTCTTTCACTATAATTGTGGGTATGATGGTATTAGGGTGGGGGCTTAGACCTATATTGCCATGATCTTGCTTGATTTGTTTGAATTGGTTGTTGATTGAGGAATTAAAATGATTACGGTGGTATGAATTGCATATGTGTTATTTGGTGTTCATAGGTGTTGATGTGAATTGCATGCTAGGTGTTTGACAAATTGTATTTTTATGTTGTGATTAACAATTCATGGTGATCGGTATCGGTGGTTGAAAAATTGGTGATTAGAATTGGTGAAAAATCGAAAATAATGACCCCAGGGCGCCGTGCCTGTCCATGTTGCCTGGTGTCGAAGTTGCTGAGACAGAAGCTGTCGAAGTTGCTGAGACAGAAGCTGTCGAAGTGCTGAGACAGAAGCTGTCGAGGCGCCCTGATGTTGCTGTCGTTGTCTTAGGTGCCCAGTGCCTGGGCGCCATTTTCAGGATCTCTCTAAATTTTTTCCTGGTTTTCTTTTTGACATATCTTTTGACTCGGGTGTCCGTTTTAAGTGTTTCAAAGGGCGTTGTGAAGCTTATTCAGTTTCCTACTGGTATACTTTACTTTAAGGTAAAAATTATTATTTCTCTGATGGTTTCTGGGCGTCTCAAGTGGCTGTCCCCGGTGGTCGTGGTTGTTGGCGTCGTAAAATTATTTCGGTGTCTAAAACCCTTTTTGGTGTCCTTTTTGGTGTCGTGAGCTGGAGAAAAACCTTTTGGTGTAATCAGTAATATTAGTGTCCTGGTGTCAATAATAAGGTGTTGATGTTTTTGACGATAATGCCCCTAGTGGCTATTACTTTGATTGACGATGGTATTGATGATGAATAAAAGCTGTGGTTCTATAAGTGACGATGATGCTATAAAGGCTATTAGCGGAGATGATGTTAATGACGATGAATGTTATTGGCAAATATACGTGTAACGATAACTTGACAGGTGATGTGCCTTCCATTGGCAAATTGGTAAGTGATGGGTCGTTAAGTTGACTGGGCTTGTATGGGACTGTCTCTGGTGCATGTCATGGTGTCTCATACATCTCATGTGCATAAACAAGTGACGATGATGCCATAAAGGCTATTTAGTGACGATGATGCCATAAAGGCTATTTAGTGACGATGATGACAGGTACCACATGCATAAGCCCGTTGCGATGGCTTGCATTTCATACATGTTCATGACATTGTGATGACTTGCAGTGATGACATATTTGATGCTGCGATGTGGTTTATATAGCGTTGTAGCTCTAGCATAATATTTATCATATGCCCTATTATATTGTTAGATGAACTCACCCTTTCTGTTTGAATGTTACCCCTATGCGGTAACGTGCAGGTGATCTCGAGTGAAGGCTTAGGTACCTTCGCTATTCTGAGTCGGTGTCGTCGGTGTCCTTGCTTTGATGTGTAACACTCAGGGGGGGATAAACGCTGAACTTAGTTGTTATATTTTATTGTTTTGAGTCCATTCAGGACATCATGATTTGATTATTTTAAACTTAATTTTATTTCCGCTGCGTGGTGATGTAATTTTTGGTGATGTGGTTAATTGAACAGGTGTTGTGGGCTTAGTCCCTTTTTGACAAGTTATTTATATCATATGAGACATTTTATTTGGTGATGAATGTGTGACATCCCTTTTTGAATTATGAATCAAATTTTTGTAAACTCTGATTTTATTAAATAATTACTGGGTAGAAAAGGGGTGTTACAAAACACACCTTATCCATACCCTTAGGGTATGTTTGGATGGAGGGTTTGGGAGGAGAGGAGAGGAGATGGGAGGGGAGGGGAGGGGAGGGCTTGATTTTCAATTCTAAATTGAGGAAGCTATAAAATGTTTCTGAACAAAGATGAAGTGTGATTAACAATGTTTTATCATTATCTATCATGTTATTCTTTCAATTTTTTAAAATCTCAAATAGATATTAAAATATAGAACAAGCCCTCCTAACTCCTCCCCTCCAAAACCCTCCCAAATCCCCCTCCCAAACATACCCTTAAGCGATTGTTGACGATGGGAAGATAGCACCTGAAAACAAGCACAGACACCACACAACATCCATCAATGACTCATCCACACAACATCCTTCCTTTTCAAATTGAAGAAACAAAACAGCCATTTATTCCAGAAATTAAGTTCCTAAAGTTTCTTTAATGAAAAAGTTACATTTTCACTAAACCCAGAATCAACCAAAATCAAAGAAACAAAATCAAAGGAAGAAGGAATAAATCTGGATAACTCATCATAATGAGAAACAAAAGAGATACACTAAAAATTACAAGCATATATCATTTTCAAAGTCAATAAGCTAAAAACCTAGTCTGCGGTCCACGCGCTTTAGTGAGAGACAGTCTCCCTTCTCTCTAAACCGTGCCGCCATCTCTCCTCTCGGAACCCTAGTTCCGTGGTGGCTCTTCGCTCCAGGTCGCTGGCTTCTGCTCCCTTTAGGGTTTGGCTCCTACTTAGGTGGGTTTTGGTTTGTTCGGTGGTTTTTTTCTGTTTTTGATTCGATGGAGAAATGGAAAGGGAACGATTTTCCGGTGGAAGAAGGGGCTTTTCTGGTGGTGGAATACGATGAAGCAGCTGGTGATGAACCATTCCAACGCTCCCTTGTCGCTAAGCTGTGGACGGAAACACCTTTCAATACCAGGGCTTTTAAACAAACGATTGTTGATGCTTGGAGGTTGAAAAAGCCTGTCGAGGTTCAAGAGCTGGGAAAGAACCTTTTCCTCTTCATCTTCTCTTCGAAGCGCGACATGGAGAATGTCATGAGTTCTGGGCCATGGAACTTTGATCGCAATGTGGTGGTTCTCAAGAGGATTTTGGGTTCTGAGCAGCCATCTGAAATGACTCTAGATTCAACACCTCTTTGGGCAAGGATTTATGATCTTCCATTAAGGCTTCGAACTGATAATATGGCAGTGAGACTTGGGAATATGATTGGCACCTATGAAGAGGCTGAAACCAGAGATGCAAACCGTTTGGGAAAGTTTCTTAGGGTAAAAGTCTCTATTGATCTCAAGAAGCCGGTGAAACGTGGCACTATGGTTAGATTCCAAGGAAAGGACCTCAAAGTTCTCTTCAGGTATGAACGCCTCCCACCTTTGTGTTTCAATTGTGGAAAGCTAGGACATTAATTGCCTGAATGTGATGATAGTGACAGTCTTAATGAAGAGGCATTTGATGAAACTGATGAGAAAAACCTTCCTTATGAACCTTGGCTTAGGGCTTCCCCCTTTCCCAAACAAAGTTATGAATCTAGAAAGGACAACTATCTTGGATCATGTAGCAAAAACCTGTTTGCATCCTTAAGTAGTAGCAAAATTGAGGTTAGTGGAAAGTCTAAGGAGGATAATGAAGTGGTCCAACCCACCAAAACCCCTGTGTGTGATACCCCTGAGACTGTTCCTTGTGCTAATCATGATAGAGAAAGGGTTGCTGTGAGACTTCTGGAAACTAACCAAAGCAAGCCAGTGGATCCTCTTGTTGACATTGTAGAGGTGGCTGAATCGCTTGGCACCTTTGGGCTGTCACCAAAACCTCCTCCTAAGATACTTCTTGCTGAAACATCTACTAGCAGACCAAAAAGCAAGAGACAGTGGACTAGACTCAAAGGTAAACCTAGAGGTGGAAAAGCTAGATTACTCTTGAGATGACATGTGTCAATATGTTTAATGAGATTATGTTCAATTGTATTAGATATAGATATAGATATAGATTAATTATAGGTAGTCATTACTAAACGAATGACAAAAAAATTAAGAATTTAATAATGATTGTAGTTAAAAGTGGTGTTATAAATACATGTAATGGCATTTTTGAAACTAAAATTTTATCTTTGTTTACCGCGCATTTCAAGTCATACTTTCCACCCCGGGTGCTTGTAAAACAACGATGTAAATTTGTTGGATGTGACTTCTTTAAGAAGGAATGAAAAACACTACACCGCCACATAATCCACACTGGTTGTTTAGAAAACACTGGAGTGGTATTTATGATGTAAAGCACATTCTGTTTTTACCGCGTTTCAAGTCAGACATTCCGCACTGGATAATTGAAAACACTGGCGTGGTTTTTTTGGATGTATATATACTTGATTAGCACGCTTCTAAGCATATTCATTTAGGCTTTTGTATGAAATTCCTTTGCCCTTCGCTATTTCTTTCCTACTTCGGCAAGCATTTCTCCGTTGATGCTCCAATACTTTAATCTTCCCCTTAGTCATATTCCATAGAGGCTCCCATCATAAGTTACATGATTACTGTAACATCCCCTAACTAGCTAATTAGATTAATTAAATTAGCAAGAGGTTGGGCTAATTAATTAGCATAAATTATTAAATTATGTGATTGTTTGAAATTAATAAATAATAGTTGTGCATAATTGCATTAATATGTTAAGTTAGTGAGTAATGGGATTAGTGTGGTGTTAGGAGTAAATTAAGAGAATATTAGAGAGTAGGGGTATTTTGGTCCTTGCAACCCTTTTATTTGAAAACCAGCTGAACACACCCCAAACACTCCCTCACTTTGGACTGAAACCAGAAAATTGAGAGAAAGGGAGTTGAGAAAGAAGGGAACTCGAGAGAGAGAGGAGGAGGAGAAGGGAAGAGACAATTCTCAAACATAGATGCATGTCCAGTTTTTCTGTACCATTGTGATCATCTCACCTTCCTATTCCTTTTGATACCCTTTACTTAACCAACAACCCTCTCCATCACAAAATACCATGATTGAACACTCCAAGCTCCACTTGATAAAAAATGGAGTTTTGAGCCTTGCATGTTACCATTAGAGTAAGATCACTCCATTTCTGAACATGCATTGTAGATTGTGATAGTTGGGCCATAGTGGAAGCAACCTCACTAGCGAAGGAGACCAGATTCGAAGTAGGGGTTGCTGAGTTCGATTTTGGAAGTAGTAGACGAGTACGGAGCCGGTCCGGGTGATTTCGATTCTAATTAAAGTCAAGTTGTTGCCGTGATTGTTTGTGATTTTCATCTCTTCGGGTGAGTTCTATAACTCGCTTAGGGAATGTGTTTGCGTTCTAAGTTTTATTTTCGAAAACCATGGTCACACGTTTTTGTTATCGAAAGGAAACTTATTAAAAAACCGTTTTCTCCAAAGAATGGTGACTTAAATCATATGTTGTGTGATTGATTGTGTTGGAACGCTATGATATATTATTTTAATGTGTGATTGAGTTTGGGTTACGATCGGAACAGATTTTGGAATCGGAATGGAATGGAATAACGCATGAAAAACCTATTTTCTGGAAACTGATGGAGACACACGGATCGTGTGCCTCTGGGCACGGGTCGTGCGCCTCCATCTGATACGACAAGAACTGGATTTTTAAAACACGCACGGATCGTGCGCCTAGTCGCACGGGTCGTGCGTATGTCTCTGGAACTTTATAAAATCTTAGTGGTTAACGCACGGATCGTGCGCCAAGTCGCACGGGTAGTGCGTATCTTTCTGGAAATTTTCTACAAACGGTTCAACCACACACGGGTCGTGCGCCTATACGCACGGGTCTTGTGAGACCTTCTGACCTTCAATTTCAAAGTACCTTTTTATCCATTCCAAATGATTCCAATCCTCTTCTAATCCATTCCCCAAGGTTCCACAATAATGAAAAGGTAACAATGATATGAGATTGAGCATGTTCGATAGAAAGTTTGTGTGTTATGAATAAAATGGAAAACCGCACTTAGAGAACGCGAGAGTGCATATGTCAAGAATGATAATAACACACTGTATTTGACTGATATTATACACTGTAATTGACTGATATGGTACATGGTACTTGACTGGAATGACTAACAGCCCATTGCGGGTACACAGACTGAAAAGGTATAAAAAATACAAGAGGAAAAAGGGTGACGACCCTAAGAGGTTCGCATACTAGGGGAGGGGAAGTCATGAGCCCCAAAACCTAGCCTCAAGAATGTTTCCCCTGCTAGAAATAGCGGGATGGGTTCACCAAAGTCAAGAGATTGCCTATAAAATAGGTAGACTGAGGTGTTATGCTAAAAACATGGAACAAAGATTGCATGCTTCATGTGTCACTTAGGAGGGCCATGAGCATGAAGGTTACAGGAACTAAATGTATTTCCACGTGGTTGCTTTTTAGGACCACGAGTTTAAAACAAGGCATAATGAACCGCTAGAGTAGTAAGGGGTCCCGATAGGACTCACTGAGATAATGTTTATCTCACCCTTCATATTTGTGGGTTTTACAGAGAAACAGGGGAAAGCAAAGGTGGTAAAGCACGGTTAGCTGGTGTGACTCTCTGAGTCATTGAAGACCTAGTCTCATGTTTTAGACCTTTGTTCCGTTTATTGTTTCTGTATTCCGATTGTATAACTTTTGATGTTAAGTTGTAAAATCGTTTCCGCTACTTTATGTTTTGAGTATTGAACACCAGGATTATGTACAAGTCTTAAGTTTTGGAACTTAAGCATTTTCAGAAAGTTTATGAGGTTCAGAGAACCATTTGTTAGGTATTATACAAGGTTTTAGTTGTGTTCAATATTTCAATAACAGGAAGTTACTCTGATGTATGCCATTTAGTGCATTTCGGTGATTCTATATGTTAGAATTTATCGGGGTGTTACAATTACTCTCACCCGAAATAATAATATGGAAACTAGGAGAAATGGTAAGTTATGCCCACTAGGTAACCTTCCTTTCTTTTAATTCGAATATGAGTGACTCGTCTTATATCTACTCGACCATTCCCTACCTTCAGCTAGGCTTTTTCCCTCGGCCAACGACATAGCAAATTTTAGGTGTTAACAAATCTCCCCCTTTTTGCGTTGTAATCTAGCGGAGATGGTGGATAGCATTGGCAATACAAAATCAAACTAAGGAGTTAACGTCATTATGACAGCTAAACTACAATATTGATTAGCGTCAACTGATGCGATGAGACGATGTTTTCCTTTGAACTTTATCATTACACCCATTAGATTTAAATAGCTTCTCAATAAATCGCCTCGAGCCCACCGTTACATCTCATTCAGAGTCAATTAAACTTCTATGAAACTCTCTGTTGCCTCTCTACTCGCTTCCATTTTTCTTCTACACTCCTTTGTTCTTTGTCAAATATCACTCATTATCACCGGCATGTCTTTGAATTCAGATTCACAAAATGAAGAATAGAGTTATGTTGGCGAGAACAGTCTAGACGAGTCATCTTCTTCGACCTCTGTTGATTCTGAGAATCACATTATCCCCTCTTCTCCTGTCTCCAACATCTACACCATGGTGGCCATTGAAGGTGGAGTGGCCCTTAAGCCGTTTATGTAACACCCATTGAAGGTGGAGTGGCCATTGAAGGTGGAGTTTTCACAAACAAACGGATGCTACATTTATCAACTTAAAAACCATAAACAGACATAAATGAGTCTTTTCTGAAAATCGGATACATAACACCCTAACTCGGATGACCGACAAAACAACATATCAAAACAAGTCAAACTTCTTTTAACTACGCAGCGGAAATTCAAATGGTTCAACTAAACAATCGTGGCAACTATGCAAGATTCATAACTCAAAATCCAACAGTAAAAAACTTAAATAACATAAATAAACGTTCATCCCCCCGAGTGCTACGTATCAGAGCGACGACACCGACCCGAACTAGTGATGGTACAACGACATTCATTCGAGGTTACCTGCACGTTACCAACATTGGGGTAACATTCAAACAGAAGGGGTGAGATATCGAACTATATAATGAATCCTATTAAAGACAATATATATCATGTCAGGACATCAAATCATCATTTCACAGCAGTCAATATCATCATATCACAACGGTCAAGTCAATGCGTCACAACAGTCGAAATCATTTCAATCGCATAAATATGCAACATGAATGCAGAATGTGACTCGACTCATGGCCAACGCCCTATAATGCATGTGGTACCATAATCCAGCCAATAAATAGAGGCTTCCAACTAAAATCCATGCCAATAGAGGCAATCCAACGTGTGGAGACTAGCTCCGGGGCCACCGCCCCATATGCAAATGCTATGCATGTTACGCAACGGTGAATGCACAGACAATCAATAGCTATATATTAGCACAACAACATCACAAATCCCAACATTGGCCATAGGTCTGCAACGTAAAATCCATGCCAATAAATAGAGGCAATCCAACTAGTGTAACATCATCTGAACCAACAATTCAGCCACAACAATGGTCGCTAAGGTGCCAACAATCAACAGCAACAACCATAGGCGCTAAGGCGCCAACATGTAACAACAACAAACAGGAACAGCAACACAGCAACAACAGCAACAATAGCAACAACGGCAACAGCAACAATAGCAACAACGGCAACAGCAACAGCAATACTACAACAGCAGCAGCAACAACACCAACAGCAACAGCAGCACAACAACAGCAATACAGCAACAGCAGCACAGCAACATCAACACAGCAACAGCACCACAGCAACAGCAACACAGCAACAGCACCACAGCAACAGCAACAGCAGCACAGCAACAGCAGCACAGCAACAGCAGCACAGCAACAGCAGCACAGCATCAGCAACACAGCAACAGTAACACAGAACTAGGGTGTGGCGCCTAGGGACAGGGCGCCAACTGTAACACCCCGAAATTAATTAAATAGTTATTTAGTATTTAGTTAATTAAATTAAATAGGAGTTGGTGATAGAAATAATAATAATAATAATAATAATAATAATAATAATAATATTGGGTGGTTTTAATTATTTTAGAGGGTGGTGATATTTAATTATTCAAATGGGCTTAAGTGGATGGAGGCCCGTGATCCAGGCCCAGGGTTGGCTTAGGCGTATGTGACTAGGGGTTGGGGGAGAGGCGCATCACTTGAGAAAAAAAAAGAGAGAAGGGGCGTGAGAAAGAAAGAAAGAAAACGCAAAAAGAGAGAAAGAAAGAGAAGAAAAATAGCGCAAGGGAGAGAAGAAAGAAGAGGAGAGGGGTGCGACTTCCATAGGAGAGGAGAGGAGCTCGGTTGCTGTGGTTACTCGGTGTGCTCGTGGAGGGATCTCTATCTTCGGTGAAACTAAGGTAAGGGTGGGTCTTGCCTTATAATAGGGATCATAATGGGATGTATGTAGGGGTTAGGATCTATGTCGTTTTTGTATTGATTTTGATATTGATGAGTTGTATGTATGTACTTTATTATAGGGTTTGAGACTCACCCCTTTTGTTGATTTTACCTTACAGGTAACCGTACTTGAAGGCTTTGACCTTCATTCCCTTGAGTTCGAGTCGCTCTGATACGTAGCACCTGGGGGGCGTCTTATTAGATAGTGATTTTGTCTTGTACGACTTGTTGGATTTTGTTTTAACGTTGTAACTGTATTTTTGAGTAATGGCCGCCCATGATGCCACGTAATGTTTTTAATTTAAGTTAAACAAATGACGTGTTTTTGAAGTAATTGTAGCATTCCGTTTCAAGAAAAATAATTTGTGCACTCTGATAATTGATATAAAGGAAAGGGGTAGAAACGGGTGTTACAAGTTGGTATCAGAGCAGTTCGGTCTGTCCGGCCGGTAGTCGAGTCGTCGTGTTGAGTAACATTGAGTTTGTTACTCGTTTCTGAATTCTGTTTCTGTTGCAGTGCTAGAATGGCCAGACGGGACGATGCTGCACTTGCTGCTGCCTTGCAGGCTATAGCCGGGGCGATGGGTAATATACCCGGTGTTGTTAATGACGGGACGCGCAATTTGGCTACATTCCAGAGAGAGAACCCACCCACCTTTAAGGGTCGGTACAACCTGGATGGAGCGTTGTCGTGGCTGAAGGAGATAGAGCGGGTCTTTCGTGTCATGGAGTGTACTCCAGCTCAGAAAGTGAAGTTTGGAACTCATATGCTAGCAGAGGAAGCTGACGACTGGTGGTTGGGAATGCTGCGGAGATTGGAAAATGCTGGTGAGGAAGTGACTTGGGAGGTTTTCACAAGAGAGTTCAAGAGGAAGTATTACCCTGAGGATGTGCGAGCCAAGAAAGAAGTGGAGTTTTTAGAGCTGAAGCAGGGAGACAAGACTGTGGCTGATTATGCCGCCAAGTTTGAGGAGCTGGCTCAATTTTGTCCTTATTATGCTAACGATGCCAATTCTGGATTTTCAAAATGTGTCAAGTTCGAGAGTGGTCTACGTCCTGACATAAAGAAAGCAATTGGATATCAAGAGGTTCGGGTTTTCGCTAGATTGGTTGACAAGTGTAGGATCTATGAGGAAGACAGTTCTGCTGCTTACAAGGCTGTGAAGGAGAAGAGAAATTCTCAGTTTAGGGGGAAGCCCTATGATGTTTCAGGTGGTAAGGGAAAGGGAGAGGAGAGTTCGGGCAGGAAGCCAAGTGGGGGAGACGCTACTGCGGACATTGTGTGTCACAAGTGTGGAAAGCCGGGACATAAGAGTCCCGATTGTATGACCTTCAAGTGTTTCAAGTGTGGCAAGGAAGGCCACGTAGCTGCTAAGTGCGAGAAGAGAGACGTTGTTTGCTACAACTGTGGGGAGATGGGACATATTAGTACTAAGTGTTCCAAGCCGAAGAAAGAGAAGTCTAGTGGGAGGGTGTTTGCCTTGGTGGGCACTGAGTCCTCTGAAGAATGATGATCATTTCGGAGGTATGTGTTTCGTTAGAGTTTTCCGCTAAATCTATTGTCGATACTGATGCCGCTCGTTGTTTTAATACTGCTGAATGTTGTGAATGCTTAAGTCTTGTGTTGTTTTCTCTGATTGGTCTTATGTTGTTTGGTGTGTTCTTTGTGTCCCTTGTCGATCTTCGACAGAGACCTTGTTGCGAGTTTTGTTGTTTGCTGTTGGGTGAATTAATTGTAATCGTGGGTACGGACTAGTTAGAGCATAACCGTGAGGATGTCAATTGTCGTAGCCAGCCGGTGAGTTAAGGAGATGTTGATGCAAATTTTCGAGGGCGAAAATAATCTAAGTTGGGGAGAGTTGTAACACCCCGAAATTAATTAAATAGTTATTTAGTATTTAGTTAATTAAATTAAATAGGAGTTGGTGATAGAAATAATAATAATAATAATAATAATAATAATAATAATAATAATAATAATAATAATAATAATAATAATAATATTGGGTGGTTTTAATTATTTTAGAGGGTGGTGATATTTAATTATTCAAATGGGCTTAAGTGGATGGAGGCCCGTGATCCAGGCCCAGGGTTGGCTTAGGCGTATGTGACTAGGGGTTGGGGGAGAGGCGCATCACTTGAGAAAAAAAAAGAGAGAAGGGGCGTGAGAAAGAAAGAAAGAAAACGCAAAAAGAGAGAAAGAAAGAGAAGAAAAATAGCGCAAGGGAGAGAAGAAAGAAGAGGAGAGGGGTGCGACTTCCATAGGAGAGGAGAGGAGCTCGGTTGCTGTGGTTACTCGGTGTGCTCGTGGAGGGATCTCTATCTTCGGTGAAACTAAGGTAAGGGTGGGTCTTGCCTTATAATAGGGATCATAATGGGATGTATGTAGGGGTTAGGATCTATGTCGTTTTTGTATTGATTTTGATATTGATGAGTTGTATGTATGTACTCTATTATAGGGTTTGAGACTCACCCCTTTTGTTGATTTTACCTTACAGGTAACCGTACTTGAAGGCTTTGACCTTCATTCCCTTGAGTTCGAGTCGCTCTGATACGTAGCACCTGGGGGGGGTCTTATTAGATAGTGATTTTGTCTTGTACGACTTGTTGGATTTTGTTTTAACGTTGTAACTGTATTTTTGAGTAATGGCCGCCCATGATGCCACGTAATGTTTTTAATTTAAGTTAAACAAATGACGTGTTTTTGAAGTAATTGTAGCATTCCGTTTCAAGAAAAATAATTTGTGCACTCTGATAATTGATATAAAGGAAAGGGGTAGAAACGGGTGTTACAAGTTGGTATCAGAGCAGTTCGGTCTGTCCGGCCGGTAGTCGAGTCGTCGTGTTGAGTAACATTGAGTTTGTTACTCGTTTCTGAATTCTGTTTCTGTTGCAGTGCTAGAATGGCCAGACGGGACGATGCTGCACTTGCTGCTGCCTTGCAGGCTATAGCCGGGGCGATGGGTAATATACCCGGTGTTGTTAATGACGGGACGCGCAATTTGGCTACATTCCAGAGAGAGAACCCACCCACCTTTAAGGGTCGGTACAACCTGGATGGAGCGTTGTCGTGGCTGAAGGAGATAGAGCGGGTCTTTCGTGTCATGGAGTGTACTCCAGCTCAGAAAGTGAAGTTTGGAACTCATATGCTAGCAGAGGAAGCTGACGACTGGTGGTTGGGAATGCTGCGGAGATTGGAAAATGCTGGTGAGGAAGTGACTTGGGAGGTTTTCACAAGAGAGTTCAAGAGGAAGTATTACCCTGAGGATGTGCGAGCCAAGAAAGAAGTGGAGTTTTTAGAGCTGAAGCAGGGAGACAAGACTGTGGCTGATTATGCCGCCAAGTTTGAGGAGCTGGCTCAATTTTGTCCTTATTATGCTAACGATGCCAATTCTGGATTTTCAAAATGTGTCAAGTTCGAGAGTGGTCTACGTCCTGACATAAAGAAAGCAATTGGATATCAAGAGGTTCGGGTTTTCGCTAGATTGGTTGACAAGTGTACGATCTATGAGGAAGACAGTTCTGCTGCTTACAAGGCTGTGAAGGAGAAGAGAAATTCTCAGTTTAGGGGGAAGCCCTATGATGTTTCAGGTGGTAAGGGAAAGGGAGAGGAGAGTTCGGGCAGGAAGCCAAGTGGGGGAGACGCTACTGCGGACATTGTGTGTCACAAGTGTGGAAAGCCGGGACATAAGAGTCCCGATTGTATGACCTTCAAGTGTTTCAAGTGTGGCAAGGAAGGCCACGTAGCTGCTAAGTGCGAGAAGAGAGACGTTGTTTGCTACAACTGTGGGGAGATGGGACATATTAGTACTAAGTGTTCCAAGCCGAAGAAAGAGAAGTCTAGTGGGAGGGTGTTTGCCTTGGTGGGCACTGAGTCCTCTGAAGAATGATGATCATTTCGGAGGTATGTGTTTCGTTAGAGTTTTCCGCTAAATCTATTGTCGATACTGATGCCGCTCGTTGTTTTAATACTGCTGAATGTTGTGAATGCTTAAGTCTTGTGTTGTTTTCTCTGATTGGTCTTATGTTGTTTGGTGTGTTCTTTGTGTCCCTTGTCGATCTTCGACAGAGACCTTGTTGCGAGTTTTGTTGTTTGCTGTTGGGTGAATTAATTGTAATCGTGGGTACGGACTAGTTAGAGCATAACCGTGAGGATGTCAATTGTCGTAGCCAGCCGGTGAGTTAAGGAGATGTTGATGCAAATTTTCGAGGGCGAAAATAATCTAAGTTGGGGAGAGTTGTAACACCCCGAAATTAATTAAATAGTTATTTAGTATTTAGTTAATTAAATTAAATAGGAGTTGGTGATAGAAATAATAATAATAATAATAATAATAATAATAATAATAATAATAATAATAATAATAATAATAATAATAATAATAATATTGGGTGGTTTTAATTATTTTAGAGGGTGGTGATATTTAATTATTCAAATGGGCTTAAGTGGATGGAGGCCCGTGATCCAGGCCCAGGGTTGGCTTAGGCGTATGTGACTAGGGGTTGGGGGAGAGGCGCATCACTTGAGAAAAAAAAAGAGAGAAGGGGCGTGAGAAAGAAAGAAAGAAAACGCAAAAAGAGAGAAAGAAAGAGAAGAAAAATAGCGCAAGGGAGAGAAGAAAGAAGAGGAGAGGGGTGCGACTTCCATAGGAGAGGAGAGGAGCTCGGTTGCTGTGGTTACTCGGTGTGCTCGTGGAGGGATCTCTATCTTCGGTGAAACTAAGGTAAGGGTGGGTCTTGCCTTATAATAGGGATCATAATGGGATGTATGTAGGGGTTAGGATCTATGTCGTTTTTGTATTGATTTTGATATTGATGAGTTGTATGTATGTACTCTATTATAGGGTTTGAGACTCACCCCTTTTGTTGATTTTACCTTACAGGTAACCGTACTTGAAGGCTTTGACCTTCATTCCCTTGAGTTCGAGTCGCTCTGATACGTAGCACCTGGGGGGGGTCTTATTAGATAGTGATTTTGTCTTGTACGACTTGTTGGATTTTGTTTTAACGTTGTAACTGTATTTTTGAGTAATGGCCGCCCATGATGCCACGTAATGTTTTTAATTTAAGTTAAACAAATGACGTGTTTTTGAAGTAATTGTAGCATTCCGTTTCAAGAAAAATAATTTGTGCACTCTGATAATTGATATAAAGGAAAGGGGTAGAAACGGGTGTTACAAGTTGGTATCAGAGCAGTTCGGTCTGTCCGGCCGGTAGTCGAGTCGTCGTGTTGAGTAACATTGAGTTTGTTACTCGTTTCTGAATTCTGTTTCTGTTGCAGTGCTAGAATGGCCAGACGGGACGATGCTGCACTTGCTGCTGCCTTGCAGGCTATAGCCGGGGCGATGGGTAATATACCCGGTGTTGTTAATGACGGGACGCGCAATTTGGCTACATTCCAGAGAGAGAACCCACCCACCTTTAAGGGTCGGTACAACCTGGATGGAGCGTTGTCGTGGCTGAAGGAGATAGAGCGGGTCTTTCGTGTCATGGAGTGTACTCCAGCTCAGAAAGTGAAGTTTGGAACTCATATGCTAGCAGAGGAAGCTGACGACTGGTGGTTGGGAATGCTGCGGAGATTGGAAAATGCTGGTGAGGAAGTGACTTGGGAGGTTTTCACAAGAGAGTTCAAGAGGAAGTATTACCCTGAGGATGTGCGAGCCAAGAAAGAAGTGGAGTTTTTAGAGCTGAAGCAGGGAGACAAGACTGTGGCTGATTATGCCGCCAAGTTTGAGGAGCTGGCTCAATTTTGTCCTTATTATGCTAACGATGCCAATTCTGGATTTTCAAAATGTGTCAAGTTCGAGAGTGGTCTACGTCCTGACATAAAGAAAGCAATTGGATATCAAGAGGTTCGGGTTTTCGCTAGATTGGTTGACAAGTGTAGGATCTATGAGGAAGACAGTTCTGCTGCTTACAAGGCTGTGAAGGAGAAGAGAAATTCTCAGTTTAGGGGGAAGCCCTATGATGTTTCAGGTGGTAAGGGAAAGGGAGAGGAGAGTTCGGGCAGGAAGCCAAGTGGGGGAGACGCTACTGCGGACATTGTGTGTCACAAGTGTGGAAAGCCGGGACATAAGAGTCCCGATTGTATGACCTTCAAGTGTTTCAAGTGTGGCAAGGAAGGCCACGTAGCTGCTAAGTGCGAGAAGAGAGACGTTGTTTGCTACAACTGTGGGGAGATGGGACATATTAGTACTAAGTGTTCCAAGCCGAAGAAAGAGAAGTCTAGTGGGAGGGTGTTTGCCTTGGTGGGCACTGAGTCCTCTGAAGAATGATGATCATTTCGGAGGTATGTGTTTCGTTAGAGTTTTCCGCTAAATCTATTGTCGATACTGATGCCGCTCGTTGTTTTAATACTGCTGAATGTTGTGAATGCTTAAGTCTTGTGTTGTTTTCTCTGATTGGTCTTATGTTGTTTGGTGTGTTCTTTGTGTCCCTTGTCGATCTTCGACAGAGACCTTGTTGCGAGTTTTGTTGTTTGCTGTTGGGTGAATTAATTGTAATCGTGGGTACGGACTAGTTAGAGCATAACCGTGAGGATGTCAATTGTCGTAGCCAGCCGGTGAGTTAAGGAGATGTTGATGCAAATTTTCGAGGGCGAAAATAATCTAAGTTGGGGAGAGTTGTAACACCCCGAAATTAATTAAATAGTTATTTAGTATTTAGTTAATTAAATTAAATAGGAGTTGGTGATAGAAATAATAATAATAATAATAATAATAATAATAATAATAATAATAATAATAATAATAATAATATTGGGTGGTTTTAATTATTTTAGAGGGTGGTGATATTTAATTATTCAAATGGGCTTAAGTGGATGGAGGCCCGTGATCCAGGCCCAGGGTTGGCTTAGGCGTATGTGACTAGGGGTTGGGGGAGAGGCGCATCACTTGAGAAAAAAAAAGAGAGAAGGGGCGTGAGAAAGAAAGAAAGAAAACGCAAAAAGAGAGAAAGAAAGAGAAGAAAAATAGCGCAAGGGAGAGAAGAAAGAAGAGGAGAGGGGTGCGACTTCCATAGGAGAGGAGAGGAGCTCGGTTGCTGTGGTTACTCGGTGTGCTCGTGGAGGGATCTCTATCTTCGGTGAAACTAAGGTAAGGGTGGGTCTTGCCTTATAATAGGGATCATAATGGGATGTATGTAGGGGTTAGGATCTATGTCGTTTTTGTATTGATTTTGATATTGATGAGTTGTATGTATGTACTCTATTATAGGGTTTGAGACTCACCCCTTTTGTTGATTTTACCTTACAGGTAACCGTACTTGAAGGCTTTGACCTTCATTCCCTTGAGTTCGAGTCGCTCTGATACGTAGCACCTGGGGGGGGTCTTATTAGATAGTGATTTTGTCTTGTACGACTTGTTGGATTTTGTTTTAACGTTGTAACTGTATTTTTGAGTAATGGCCGCCCATGATGCCACGTAATGTTTTTAATTTAAGTTAAACAAATGACGTGTTTTTGAAGTAATTGTAGCATTCCGTTTCAAGAAAAATAATTTGTGCACTCTGATAATTGATATAAAGGAAAGGGGTAGAAACGGGTGTTACACCAACCCCAGCAACACAGAAATAAGGTATGGCGCCTAGGGAAAGGGCGCCCACGCCAGCAACACAGAAATAGGGTGTGGCGCCTAGGGACAGGGCGCCAACACCAGCAACAATAATATCGAGCATGGCGCCTGGGGATAGGGCGCCATCATCCGCAGGCAACAAAAGACCAATCACAGGGCGCCTAGGGCGCCAGTTTCAGCAAGCAACACACCGTCAGGAACAGGGCGCCTAGGGCGCCAGTTTCAGCAACAACAACAGGGACTGGGCGCCTAGGGCTCCAGTGTCAGAAACAGGGCGCCTAGGGCTCCCTTGATCATAGCAAATCATTTTCCTTTTGAACATGGCAAAGCACAAATATAATTCTAGGGCTAACAGCATAGAACACCGATCGCACAACATAATTATTCAACAAGGCATTCAATACATATATGATCATACATATGACAATCATCAAACCCTAACCCCCACATAAAGTAATTCATATATTCCATTATAAGGCTTGAATCCCACCCTTACCTTAGCCTTAGAAGATCACGAACCCTAGCCTTAGGCGATCACGAAACCCTAGCCTCCTCTCTCCTCTTGGCGTCGCTCTCTCCCTCTTCTCTCCTCTTGGCCGTCGCGCCCTCTAGCTCTCTCTCACTCTCAAACTTTTGTTTTTCTAATAATGAAACCCTAACCTAGTGTCCTACTATTCATCAACTCATTTAACTTCATGGGCTTTCCCTTAGCTTATTGATAAGCTCCAATTTAGTGCAGTTTTTAGAGACACTTTTGAGTCATTTTTAGAGCAATTATTAATGATAATATAAATTACTGATTTAATCTCTCTTTATTTTGTAGAAAGGAAGAAAATGTGGAAAAGATGAATAGTCCATTTTCAAGCCACTTTATAATATAAATGGGCTGATTAAGGAACAAGGCAATAAATTATTAAAGAACTAAGCCTATGAATTTAGCAAAGTCCACATGGTCCATTGGTGTGGAAGTGATCCAGTGCATCCAGCGCACCAATTGAATGGAGATAACATACTGGCTTGGAGAGAAAGAAAAGGAATGCAGCGTTAAGGCCGCGTACATACAGAAGAATTAAAAAGGGAGTATTTTTTTTTATTAATAGAGGAGGAATTGATGGACACGTTAACCTGGTTCAATTATCAATTATAAAAGGCGTGAATTGACAACAGAAAATAACAACAACGACCGCACAACACATAATATACACTAGCCGCACACACGGTAGCGCCGGCAAGGAGAGGAGGGAGTTTTGGGTACCCGTTCTTGACACCGTGAGAGAGCTCTGGAGCAGAAAAAGGAGACTAAATTTTCAGGATCAGAAAATTCTTTATTCCGGGTTATTTTTATCTCTGTAATTTATGACTCCTAATTTTATTTTATTGTTCTCGAACACTATGGATAGCTAAATCCTCTTCTAGGGTCTTAGGTGGATCTTGTATGTTTAGAAACCTTTTTATGTTCTAATTTCGGGTTTGAATTCCTGTTTTTATTTTAATTAATATTGTCCTATTGTTTTTATCACGTTCTTAGGATTGATCACCCTTTGCATGTTTATAATCAATTAGTTGATCAGCGACCGTACTGCAATTAGTTGGTGGACCTATAGGATAATTGGGGCTATAATTAGGGCATGACCAAACCATAATTTAGTATTCCAATCATTCAACCTTTTTTCTCTTTATGCTTTTCCTGAATTTAAATTCTGGCATGACCAAACGAGGGTTAATTTAGGAAAAAGAATATTAATCGCGAATGACCAAACGGATTAATAGTTTTAGTAAAGGGATTGGTAATTAAGTAAAATAAGGGAATTCAGGTAGGATTAGACATAGGGGAATCGAAGCTTGCAAGTGAAACCGTGACCCTAGACCTCTCTCCATCGATTAAATTTAGTATTTTAATTCTTGTTATTTATTTGTTTTTATTTGTTTCCATTACAACTAAATCATTGGTTCGTCTAAACAATATATAATCTTGACTAGTTTGGTACTTGTTAATTAATCCCTGTGGATACGATAATCTTTTATACTACTTCTGCGAAAGAGTACACTTGCTCTAAGTGTGTTTTTAACGCAACACTTATGCGACTTAATCATGGGCTTTTTCCCTAACACCTCTCCTTTACTAATCCTAACACTAATAATAGGTCCACATACACTAACATATAGTTATTCCATTATTTTCTACTAAATAATTCCTAAACAATTAGTTAAATAATTAATCAATTATTTCAGGACGTTACAACTCTCCCCCACTTAGAATATTTTCGTCCTCGAAAATTTACCTGACTCGAACAACTCGGGATATGACTCCCGCATCTTGCTTTCCAGCTCCCACGTCATACTTTCTCCGGCAGCTCCCAACCAAACCACTTTCACCACGACGATCTCCTTTCCTCTTAGAGTCTTCACCTCACGGTCCTCGATTCGTACAGGCATCGTCTCCACAGTGAGATTATCCCGTGCTCGCACATCATCCGCTTGAAACTCCAAATCCTTTCTTCGCTTATCATGATAACTCTTCTGTCTACTTTGCGATGTTTTCCCTTGCTCCCAAATTAATTTCCGCGATTGTCTAGCAGACAACAAACCAGCTCCCTCCTCTTCAGTAGTATAAAAACTTACAGACTTGCTATGACAATTAATATGGGCATGGTTATACTCTAACCAGTTCATACCTAAGATCACATCCACTCCGCTTAACGGCAACCAAATTAAATCAACAACAAAGTCTCTGTCGAAAATCGACAAGGGACACCCAGAACACACAAGAGAAGTAGTCACCGACCCATTAGCGGGAGTGTCGACAACCATCTCTCCATTCATAGAATACAACGCAAGACCCAATCTTTTAACACAATCAGCAGCAATAAAACAAAGAGTAGCACCGGTATCAACAATATAAGTTAGAGGAATACCATTAATGAAGCATGTACCTCTAATAAGTCCGCCCTCCTTAGAAGTCTCTGTCCCCACCAAAGCGAACACTCTTCCACCTGCTCGTTCCTTCTTTGGTTTCTGACACTGACTACTGATGTGTCCTCCTTCGCCACAGTTGAAACAAACCACCTCCTTATGCTCACACCCGGACATCTCATGCCCGATCTTACCGCAATGGAAACACCTCTCCGTCTCAGCTTTGCACGCATTACTCTTATGACCAGCTTCGCCAGATTTGAAGCACCAAGGTTGTCAGACTCGAGAGTCTACATAGACTCGTGAGGAGACCGTAGACTCGACTCGTAGACTCGACTCGTAGACTCGTAAGAGTCTATGAAAAAAAAATTACACTAAAAAAATCTGTAAAAAAAAATTACTGCAGTGTCAAAAATATTTAATCATAAATCAGTGAGCCTGTGAAATATAAAATTTATCTAAATAACCTATTTATAATTAGCAAAAGTAAATCCAACATTCCAATTTCTATCAAATTTAGCACCAACTAACACAAAAGTATTCTAAGTTTAAACATTCCAAAGCTCCTATCAAATTAGCAAAAGTATTCCAATTAACACCATCATCAGAATTAGCAAAAGTATTCCAAATTTAAACATTCCAAAGCTCCTATCAAATTAGCAAAAGTGTTCCAATTAACACCAATTACACCATCATCGGAATTAGCAAAAGTATTCCAAGTTTAAACATTCAAAAGCTCCTATCAAAAGTATTCCAAGTTTAAACATTCAAAAGTATTCCAATTAGAATCTTGTCCTATCAAATTAGCAAAAGCTCCTATCAAATGGCTTCAAACATCCAAAGCCCCTACAAAATCTTGTCCATCATCAAAATAATCACCAACATCATCAAACTCTGCTCCGGATGAAACATTATCTTCATCTTCAACATTATCAATATCATCAACCATTGAAATCGGATTGCTTGACCTTCCACCTAGTTCAACATCAACTTGCTCAACATTAATAGCATCAACTTGCTCAACATTATCTTCAATAACATCCTCAGTTATCCATTCATCATCGGATTGAATGTCTTCAAATGGAAGAGCAACACTCTTTCTTGTTACTCTACTTTTTAACTTCAAATTATACATGACAAAGACCAAGTCATTCATCTTTTTTTGATGCAGCCTATTTCTTCTCTTTGTATGAACCTAAATTAATAAACCAAATTTTCAGAATTACAATATGCAAAAACATTAAATCAACTAAAGTTTAAGTAAATGAAATCCATAAATTAATAACTCAATTACTTACCATTTCAAATGAACTCCAATTGCGCTCACAACCAGATGAGCTACAAGTCAAGCTTAGAACGCGAATTGCAAACCTCTTTAACTCCGGACACCCATCTCCATAGAAGTCCCACCATTCTGCGGGAGGCGTAGTCTTTCTCATTGACTTAGCAGCTTCACAACCAAACATTTCTCTTTCATAATGAAAGTTAGCAATTTGTGTAAGAATCTTGTTGCGCTCACCGGCATCATTTACCAACCTATGCAAACAATTGTAAAGCCCTTGTTTGATATCTGCATCCTCATCTTTAAAACCAGGTTCATTGTGAATTTGAGGATTAAGATAATAAGCTGCTGCATGTAAGGGCCTATGAAGTTGGTTTTCCCAACGCTCATCAATGATTTTCCAAATAGGTTCATATCTACATATATATATATAATATTAAACATCCAATATTAGAAACAATTGGATAAAATAAAGTTAAATTTTGAAGGAGATAAAGTTAACTTACTTCCTCTTAACATTGTTGAAGTTGCTTTTTATCCCCTCCTTTGCTTTATCCATCGCTTGATAAATGAAACCCATGGCGGGTTTTTCATCTGCATCCACCAACCTAAGGACCGTGATGAGAGGAGACACTGCTTTGAGGCATGTGATTATGTTTCCCCAAAAACGACTATCTAAAGCCATTCTTTGCACATCTTTTCCCTCTCTTGTAGATCCATATTTACTTGTAGTCCATGTTTCAGAGGCAAACATACCCAACAAAGCTCCTTTATTATCATTCAAACAAGAAAGAGTCAAATAAGCTGTAGCAAATCTAGTAACCCCAGGCCTAATTAAATCCCTCCCTTGTGTAAACTTCCTCATCATACTAATGAGCATCGTCTTGGTATATATATAATTGCAGATTTTTCTTCCCTTTTTTATTACAGACTGGTGAACCTTCAACTTTTTCTCAAAATCTTCAAAGATCAAGTCAATACAATGAGCAGCACACGGGGTCCAATACAAATTCTTCCTTGTTTCCATTAACTTTTCTCCTGCTGCC
Organism: Astragalus membranaceus; assembly: GCA_039519185.1. Taxonomy (NCBI): domain Eukaryota; kingdom Viridiplantae; phylum Streptophyta; class Magnoliopsida; order Fabales; family Fabaceae; genus Astragalus; species Astragalus membranaceus. The sequence goes on along the minus strand of CM076848.1, from coordinate 137,885,463 downwards.
TTGAAGTTTGCTGCATTGTCAGTAACTACTTGGACCACATTCTCCTCTCCAACATAATTAACAGCATCATCCAACATCTTATAAACCTTATCAGCAGTCTTTGAGATATCAGAAGTGTCTAAGGAATATAGAAAAACTGTCCCCTTGGGACTATTCACTAAAAAGTTACAAATAGAACGCCTTTTCTTATCCGTCCATCCATCGGACATGATGGAACAACCGGTTCTCTTCCACTCTTTTTTATAATCTTCAATTACTATATTAACTTGATCAACAGTTTTCTTTAAAAGTTTTTCTCTAATTTCATGATATGAAGGAGGTTTGTAACCGACTCCAAACCTCCCAATCATGTCACACATCTTTGCAAACTCCACATTTTTAATACAATTGAAAGGAATAGCACTGGTATACATATATATAGCTACCTGGAGATCAACCTCTTCCTTGAAATCCCTTTTCATCACTTGATTAATGGTTTTCTGAACCGCATTAGAAGAACCAAAACCAATTTTGCCTTTTCCCTTTACAAATGTAGAAATTATAGATTTCCCTTTCCTTTGAGATGAATCCACATCCACTCCCACAATTTGAGTTTCCTCACCATCTTCTTCCTCCTCCTCAAGGTCAATCAACTTTCTTTTTCTCAATGCCGCTTCTTTAGCCTCCGCAATCGCCTTCAAACACAATAATTTAACTTCTTCCGGTACCGAAGTGCAAGGTTCTGAATCTTCTCTAGTACCACCCAGATGATGTTTAAATCTAGTTATTCCTCCACTAACAACTTTAAAGCAATAGTTGCATTTGACCTTTTTACCATTTCCTAGAACATCGGTTCCATATTTCCATCCAATATCAGTCCGATTTCCCGCAGCATTCTTTCTTGTTTTTGCTTTGGGAGCAGTAGTATTTGGATTGCTTGAAGACATTATGTGTACATGCAAACTGAGCAACCACTGTAACAGAACAAGCAAACACAATAAACAACTAAACAGAGAACACAGAACACAATCACAGCAACACATAACACAGAACACACATAACTAAACAAAGAACACAGAACACAATAAACACAGAACACAGAACACAACCACTGTAATCAGAGCAGAACAAACGCAGTAAACACAGCAAACACAGTAAACACAGTAAACACAAATACACAATCAAAGAACAAGCAGAACAAACGCAGAACACAGAGCAAACACAGAACACAAAACTTCAGCAGAACAAACGCAGAACATCAGAATGAACAGAAACAGAGAACATCAGCAGAACAGAGAACATCAGCAGACACAGTAAACAGAGAACATCAGCAGAACAAAAGAAACGCAGGAACATGAACATCAGCAGACACAGTAAACCGAAGGAACAGAGACAGAACAAAATAGAAACCGAAAACGAAGGAACGAAGGAACCGAAAATACCTGTTCGAAGGAGATGAACGAAGGAACGCAGAGCAACGACGAAGCAGAGCGACGAAGCAACGACGACGCAGAGCAACGAAGCAACGACGACGCAGAGCAACGAAGGAACGAACCACGAAACGGCAGCAACACAGAAGTGATGAAGATGAAGTGATGAAGGAACAGCAGCAAGCAACGCAGAGCAGCGAAGAAACCGCAGCGAAGAAGATGATGTGATGAAGGATTAAGCCATTAGGGATTTTCGATTTGGTTGGAGAAATGGAACGACGGTGAGAAAACGAAGAAGCGATGAATGAGAGAATGAAAGCGCGCCTAGGGATTAAGTGATTAACTCAAAACGACAGCGTTTTGTGTTTTTTATCTGAAATTTAAATAAATCCCCAAACTCGGTGGAATCGTATCCAACTCGCGGGTTTGACCGAGTTTATACGAGTCCGTACGATTCTACCCGAGTTTACAGAGATTACGATTCTGCGTGGAATTTGACTCGTTTAGGCTTGGTAAACTCGTAAACTCGTAGACTCGTACGAGTGAACTCGCGAGTTTGACAACCATGTGAAGCACACAATACCAGCCAGAGCAACTCCCCCACTAGTCCTCTTGCCCTCAGCGGCTTTCGGTTCACCTCTACCCGCAGGAGCATCATACGTCTTACCACGACTCTGAGACTTGCTCCTCTTCTCATTAATAATCTTATAATGCGCATTGTTATCCTCTTCATAGATCCTACAGCTGTCGATCAAATCAGAAAAGGCACGGATCTTCTGATACCCAATAGCCTTCTTGATCTCTGGCCGCAACCCGTTCTCAAACTTGATGCACTTCGAAAATTCAGCAGTTGCTTCACTGTAGTGCGGATAGAACTTAGCCAACTCCACAAACTTAGCAGCATACTCAGTAACCGACAGGTTTCCTTGCTTCAGCTCAAGGAACTCAATTTCCTTCTTACCCCGAACATCCTCTGGATAGTACTTCCTCATAAATTCCCTACAGAACACAATCCAAGTGACCTCTTCACCTGCAGCTACCAACCTTTGACTAGTCTCTAGCCACCAGTCATCAGCTTCTTCTGCCAACATATGAGTACCATAACGAACCTTCTGCGCTGGAGTGCAGTCCATCACACGGAAGATCCTCTCCATCTCCTTCAGCCAAGCCAACGCTCCATCAGGATTATACTTGCCTTTGAATGTAGGCGGATTCTCCCTTTGAAAGGTTACCAAACTACGAGACCCAGCATTTTCACCAACGTTTTGCTGACCTTCCACGGCCTGAGCCATAGCAGCCAAAGCAGCAGCGATAGCAGCATCGTTCCTTCCAGCCATCTCAACTAATCACTACAACATAAACAGCAGTTAGAACTAATTGACAATACTTGATTGTCAATGACACAATAACTTGCAACTTGGCCGGACAGACCGAAACTGCTCTGATACCACTAATGTAACACCCATTTCTACCCGGTAAAAATATAAGTAAAATCAGAGTTTTCACAAACAAACGGATGCTACATTTATCAACTTAAAAACCATAAACAAACATAAATGAGTCTTTTCTGAAAATCGGATACATAACACCCTAACTCGGATGACCGACAAAACAACATTTCAAAACAAGTCAAACTTCTTTTAACTACGCAGCGGAAATTCAAATGGTTCAACTAAACAATCGTGGCAACTATGCAAGATTCATAACTCAAAATCCAACAGTAAACAACTTAAATAACATAAATAAACGTTCATCCCCCCGAGTGCTACGTCTCAGAGCGACGACACCGACCCGAACTAGTGAAGGTACAACCGCATTCATTCGAGGTTACTTGCACGTTACCAACATCGGGGTAACATTCAAACAGAAGGGGTGAGATATCGAACTATATAATGAATCATATGAAAGACAATATATATCAGATCAGGACATCAAATCATCATTTCACAACAGTCAATATCATCATATCACAACGGTCAAGTCATTACATCACAACAGTCGAAATCATTTCAATCACATAAATATGCAACATGAATGCAGAATGTGACTCGACTCAGGGCCACCGCCCTATAATGCATTTGGTACCATAATCCAGCCAATAAATAGAGGCTTCCAACTAAAATCCATGCCAATAGAGGCAATCCAACGTGTGGAGACTTGCTCCGGGGCCACCGCCCCATATGCAAATGCTACGCATGTTACGCAACGGTGAATGCACAGACAATCAATAGCTCTATATTACCACAACAACATCACAAATCCCAACATTGGCCATAGGCCTGCAACGTAAAATCCATGCCAATAAATAGAGGCAATCCAACTAGTGTAACATCATCAACTAACAACATCTGAACCAACAATTTAGCCACAATAATGGGCGCTAAGGCGCCAACAAGCAACAGCAGCAACCATAGGTGCTAAGGCGCCAACATGTAACAACAACAAACAGGAACAGCAACACAGCAACAACAGCAACAATAACAACAACGGCAACAGCAACAATAGCAACAACGGCAACAGCAACACTGCAACAGCAACAGCAACAACACCAACAGCAGCACAGCAACAGCAGCACAGCAACAGCAGCACAGCAACAGCAGCACAGCAACAGCAACACAGCAACAGCAGCACGGCAACAGCACCACAGCAACAGCAGCACAGCAACAGCAACACAGCAACAGCAGCACAGCAACAGCAGCACAACAACAACAACAACAACAACACAGCAACAACAACACAGAACTACGGTTTGGCGCCTAGGGATAGGGCGCCAACCCCAGCAACACAGAAATAGGGTGTGGCGCCTAGGGACAGGGTGCTAACACCAGCAACAATAAAATAGAGCATGGTGCCTAGGGATAGGGCGCCATCATCCGCAGGCAACAAAACACCAATCACAGGGCGCCTAGGGCGCCAGTTTTAGCAAGCAACACACCGTCAGGCACAGGGCGCCTAGGGCGCCAGTTTCAGCAACAACAATAGGGACTGGGCGCCTAGTGTAACACCCGGATTTCTTCATCTTATTATTTTTGTGGTCTTACGTGTATATGTGTCTTAGTAATTATTATGATAATTTAGTGTGCCTTTGATTTGTAAATAATATACGACTAGTTATATTTGATATCCTACAACTATTTCTTATTTTGATTATTTAAATTATAAATAATTATGTATGTAGATATCAATATTTTGGAATTTCTATTTGTACTATAGAAATGTTAGAATTAGGTTTAGTGTTTAATAAAATACTATGATACTAGAATCAGCCGAACCCATTCTCGTTCATCCTCCCTAGTGGAAGCATATTGACATGCAGCAAATTGTTCATACACATTACCCTCCCTAAGCGATACCTTAATTCTTCATTCTAAGAGGCTAGATTATTCACGTGGAGCAATTTAATTCTTCCCTTTGAATTGTCAGGTCTTGTTTCATCCTTCTTCTATTTTGTAGCCATCATGGAAAAGTCAAACACACATATTTTCTTTGAAAAATATGGCTCATGTAGCAATTTGATGGTCATACTCCATTGTAAGCCACGTCCACAATTTTGGAAGCTTATTCATGATTTGAATTCCAATGGCCATGTCCTATATTACAGTTTCCAATGATATCCGAATTTAATTGTTCGTGAGTTTCATTAGACATTCTTGATCATTGGTAGTTAAAGGCACATAGTCCAATCAAATTCTTCACTACTTGAATTTCATGATGGATATTATTAGAGAACAAACACACATGATTAGTGGCTCACGGAATATTTAAGGGTGCCTCGGTTCATTTGGTTCTTTCTCATATAGCGGTCGGTCACTTATGACCTGGAACACTTCAAATTGCTATTTCTCTCTGATGCCTGCCGCTACGGTCAATGTCTCGGAAAAACAAATGTCATTTTTGGATCGTCCTAAACAAAATCTTGAAGAACAATATTCGTTTTCGGATTACAGAGAAATTGATGTCGCACCTGTTTGAGCTCTATTGTTCCGTATTATTTTGTTAGCTATGTGGACCCGTTGCCGAACAATTATAATATCAACTCGTTCGTTGTGTTGACTCTCATGCCGAAACTCCAGTTAATTATATATCGTACGAGATCGTCAAGCCAAAAATAGTAATAGAAGGAGGCGGCGAACTCATCAACCTAGGAGGGCTGCGAAATCTTCAAAACCCAGGTAAGGGTGGGTTCTACCTTTATAATAGGGTGTATGATGGGTGTTATGTGGGAGATAGGCTCTATGTTGTCTCTTTGATTTTGTTTGGTGTTTATTTGTTGATGTGTGAATGTATTCATGATGATTGCAATTTGGTGTTTGGTGATTGATCGTGGTGAAAATCCAAAAAAAAAATTGGTCCCTAGGCGACATGGGCGCCATTGATGTTGTGTGTCGCATATGTTGTCGCTGTATTGGTTGCTGGAAGTGGCGCCCTAGGCGCCCAATACTAGTTTGATGTTGCTGGAAATGGCGCCCTAGGCGCCCAGTGTTGTTTCGGTGTTGCTGAGAAAGGCGCCCTAGGTCCCCAGTGTTGTTCCTATTGCTGAAACTGGCGCCCTAGGCGCCTAGTGTTGTTGTTGTGCTGAAAGTGGCGCCCTAGGCGCCCAGTCCCTGTGTTGCTGCTGAAACTGGCGCCCTAGGCGCCCGGTGCTGGTGTTATGTTGCTTGCTGATGCGGGCGTCCCATTCCTGGGCGCTATGTCCTATTTGGTTGTTGTTGTTGTTGGCGCCCTGTCCCCAGGCGCCACACCCTAATTCTGTGCTGATGCTGTTGGCGCCCTGTTGCTGGGCGCCAGTTCCTGTAAGTTGCTGTTTGCTGAAAAATTAAGTTGCTGTTTACTGAAAATTAAGTTGCTGTTTTGCTGAAAAATTAAGTTGCTGTTTGCTGAAAATTAAGTTCTTGTTTTGCTGAAAATTAAGTTGCTGTTTTGCTGAAAATTAAGTTGCTGTTTTGCTGAAAATTAAGTTGCTGTTTGCTGAAAATTAAGTTGTTGTTGCTGTAAATTATTGTTACTGTTTGCTGTAAACTGTTGTTGCTATTTGTTGTAAATTGGTGTTGTCACTGGTGTCGTATAATCGTTGTTGGCATTGGTGTTGTAAAATTGTTGTTGCCATTGACGTTGTAAATCTATTGGTGTCTTTGGTGTCGGTGGTTGTTGATGTTACGGTCAAATTGTTAGACTGCCCTATAGGTGTTGGTGTTATTGGTGATGATTGGTGTTATTGGTGATGATATAACAGGTGATATGCCTATTTTATTGGCTAAGCTGATAGGTGATGGGTCTATGACCATTTGTTGATATTGGTGTTGTTGTGTCACTTAGATGACTATTGTTATTGATTGTCTCTGGTGCATTGTTCATGGTGTCGCATACATTTCATATGCATAATTTTGGTGATGGAGGCTTCGGCCTTGGAGCTATAGGTGATGATGATGATGCTTAAAAAAAACTTGGTGATGATATAGGTGATGATGCCCTTATTGGCTATTTTATTGATGATGATTGGTACCACATGCATATACCCGTTGGTGTGGGTTGCATCTCATTCATTTACTCATGACATTGGTGATGATTCTTGGTGATTGCAATTTGATGTTGTTGTGAAGCGGTAGATATAGTTGTCGTAACTCTAGCATATTGCCTATCATATATGCTATTATAATGTTAGATATCTCACCAATTTTGTTTGAATGTTACCCCTATGCTGGTAACGTGCAGGTGATTGCGAGTGAATGCATGTCTACCTTCGCTAGTCGAGTCGGTGTCGTCGCTCTGACACGTAGCACTCGGGGGGGGATGAACGCTAGTCTTTATTAGTTGTCTTTATTATTTAAATTCTGAAGTTTTATGGTGATGTTATGATTATTCATTGAAACCTTTATTTTCATTCCGCTGCGTGGTGATGGAGTTACTGTCATGTAGACTGAACAGGTGTTTTGGGGGTTCGTCCCAATTATGACGTGCTATGTATCGTACCATTTTAATGGCGAATTTTATTATTGGCGTGTGACGTTTTATTGGTGTAAATGTGGCATCCCTTGTGGGTATAGTGAAAAATGTTTTTGAAACTCTGATTTTTGTCAAAAGTTTACCGGGTAGAAAATGGGGTGTTACATCCAGGGCGCCAGTTTCAGCAACAGGGCACCTAGGGCTCCCTTGATCATAGTAAATCGTTTTCCTTATGAACATGGCAAAGCACAAATATAATTCTAGGGCTAACAGCATAGAACATCGATCGCACAACATAATTATTCAACAAGGCATTCAATACATATATGATCATACATATGACAATCATCAAACCCTAACCCCCACATTAAGTAATTCATATATCCCATTATAAGGCTTGAATCCCACCCTTACCTTAGCCTTAGAAGATCACGAACCCTAGCCTTAGGAGATCACGAAACCCCAGCCTCCTCTCTCCTCTTGGCGTCACTCTCTCCCTCTTCTCTCCACTTGGCCGTCGCGCCCTCTAGCTCTCTCTCACTCTCAAACTTTTGTTTTTCTAATAATGAAACCCTAACCTAGTTTCCTACTATTCATCAACTCATTTAACTTCATGGGCTTTCCCTTAGCTTATGCGACTTAATCGTGGGCTTTTTCCCTAACACCTCTCCTTTACTAATCCTAACACTAATAATAGGTCCAAATACACTTACATATAGTTATTCCATTATTTTCTACTAAATAATTCCTAAACAATTAGTTAAATAATTAATCAATTATTTCGGGGCGTTACAACTCTCCCCCACTTGGATTATTTTCGTCCTCGAAAATTTACCTGACTCGAACAACTCGGGATATGACTCCCGCATCTTGCTTTCCAGCTCCCACGTCATGCTTTCTCCGGGAGCTCCCAACCAAACCCCTTTCACCAAGACAATCTCCTTTCCTCTTAGAGTCTTCACCTCACGGTCCTCGATTCGTACAGGCATCGTCTCCACAGTGAGATTATCCCGTGCTCGCACATCATCTGCTTGAAATTCCAAATCCTTTCTTCGCTTATCATGATAACTCTTCTGTCTACTTTGCGAAGTTTTCCCTTGCTCCTGATTTAATTCCCGGGATTGTCTAGCAGACAACAAACCAGCTCCCTCCTCTTCAGTAGTATAAAAACTTACAGTCTTGCTATGACAATTAATATGAGCATGGTTATACTCTAACCAGTTCATACCTAAGATCACATCCACTCCGCTTAACGGCAACCAAATTAAATCAACAACAAAGTCTCTGTCGAAAATCGACAAGGGACACCCAGAACACACAAGAGAAGTAGTCACCGTCCCATTAGCGCGAGTGTCGACAACCATCTCTCCATTCATAGAAGACAACGAAAGACCCAATCTTTCAACACAATCAGCAGCAATAAAACAAAGAGTAGCACCGGTATAAACAATATAAGTTAGAGGAATACCATTAATGAAGCATGTATTCCGAAGCGAACACTCTTCCACCAGCTCGTTCCTTCTTCGGTTTCTGACACTGACTACTGATGTGTCCTCCTTCGCCACAGTTGAAACAAATCACCTCCTTATGCTCACACCCGGACATCTCATTCCCGATCTTACCGCAATGGAAACACCTCTTCGTCTCAGCTTTGCACGCATTACTCTTATGACCAGCTTCAACACATTTGAAGCACACAATACCAGCCGGAGCATCTCCCCCACTAGTCCTCTTGCCCTCAGCGGCTTTCGGTTCACCTCTACCCGCAGGAGCATCATACGTCTTACCACGACTCAGAGACTTGCTCCTCTTCTCATTAATAATCTTATAATGCGCATTGTTATCCTCTTCAAAGATCCTACGGCTGTCGATCAAATCAGAAAAGGCACGGATCTTCTGATACCCAATAGCGTTCTTGATCTCTGGCCGCAACCCGTTCTCAAACTTGATGCACTTCGAAAATTCAGCAGTTGCTTCACTGTAGTGCGGATAGAACTTAGCCAACTCCACAAACTTAGCAGCATACTCAGTAACCGACAGGTTTCCGTGCTTCAGCTCAAGGAACTCAATTTCCTTCTTACCCCGAACATCCTCCGGATAGTACTTCCTCATAAATTCCCTACGGAACACAACCCAAGTGACCTCTTCACCTGCAGCTACCAACCTTTGACTAGTCTCTAACCACCAGTCATCAGCTTCTTCTGCCAACATATGAGTACCATAACGAACCTTCTGCGCTGGAGTGCAGTCCGTCACACGGAAGATCCTCTCCATCTCCTTCAGCCAAGCCAACGCTCCCTCAGGATTATACTTGCCTTTGAAAGTAGGCGGACTCTCCCTTTGAAAGGTTACCAAACTACGAGACCCAGCATTCTCACCAACGTTTTGCTGACCTTCCACGGCCTGAGCCATAGCTGCCAAAGCAGCAGCGATAGCAGCATCGTTCCTTCCAGCCATCTCAACTAATCACTACAACATAAACAACAGTTAGAACTAATTGACCATACTTGATCGCCATTGACACAATAACTTGACAACTTGGCCGAACAAACCGAAACTTCTCTGATACCACTAATGTAACACCCATTTCTACCCGGTAAAAATATAAGTAAAATCAGTGTTTTCACAAACAAACGGATGCTACATTTATCAACTTAAAAACCATAAACAGACATAAATGAGTCTTTTTTGAAAATCGGATACATAAAACCCTAACTCGGATGACCGACAAAACAACATTTCAAAACAAGTCAAACTTCTTTTAACTACGCAGCGGAAATTCAAATGGTTCAACTAAACAATCGTGGCAACTATGCAAGATTCATAACTCAAAATCCAACAGTAAACCACTTAAATAACATAAATAAACGTTCATCCCCCCGAGTGCTACGTATCAGAGCGACGACACCGACCCGAACTAGTGAAGGTACAACGGCATTCATTCGAGGTTACCTGCACGTTACCAACATCGGGGTAACATTCAAACAGAAGGGGTGAGACATCGAACTATATAATGAATCATATTGAAGACAATATATATCAGGTCAGGACATCAAATCATCATTTCATAGCAGTCAATATCATCATATCACAACGGTCAAGTCATTACGTCACAACAGTCGAAATCATTTCAATCGCATAAATATGCAACATGAATGCAGAATGTGACTCGACTCAGGGCCACCGCCCTATAATGCATGTGGTACCATAATCCAGCCAATAAATAGAGGCTTCCAACTAAAATCCATGCCAATAGAGGCAATCTAACGTGTGGAGACTAGCTCCGGGGCCACCGCCCAATATGCAAATGCTATGCATGTTACGCAACGGTGAATGCACAGACAATCAATAGCTATATATTAGCACAACAACATCACAAATCCCAACATTGGCCATAGGCCTGCAACGTAAGATCCATGCCAATAAATAGAGGCAATCCAACTAGTGTAACATCATCAACTAACAACATCTGAACAAACAATTCAGCCACAACAATGGGCGCTAAGGCGCCAACAAGCAACAGCAACAACCATAGGCGCTAAGGCGCCAACATGTAACAACAACAAACAGGAACAGCAACACAGCAACAACAATAACAATAGCAACAACGGCAACATCAACAATAGCAACAATGGCAACAGCAACAGCAACACTGCAACAGCAGCAGCAACAACACCAACAGCAACAACAACAGCGACTGGGTGTAATGTAACACCCTAAATATTATATTAATTTATTTAATTAAGTATTTAGGAAGTTATTTTAATTATTGGATATAATTTAATTAATTAAAATTATATTAATTTTATGTTGGTGGTATTAGGAAAAGGAGGCGCCACTTGAATGAACTTGGGCTTAAGTGAAAAGCCCAAGCCCATGATCCAATGTCATATGCGAAGGGGGTAAGTCATTTGAGGTTAGGGTTTTGTGTTGGCATTTTGCGAAATTGAGAATAGAGAATAGAGAGAGGGAGAGGCGCCGTAGAAAGAAAGGAGAAGAGAGAAGAGAGTCGCGTGGAGAGGAGGGAAAGAAGGAAGGAGGCCGCGAGCTCAAGAGGAAGGAGGACGTGATCTTGTTGATGTGGTTTTGTTCGTGACTGTCTCTAGGGCTTCCGTTCTTCAAATCCGAGGTAAGGGGAGCTCTATCTTTCTATATAATAGACGTTCATGATAGGTTGTAAGTTAGGGTTAGCCTAGATCTATCCATATTCTTGATTTGTGCTTAATTTTATGTTTGGTTCGTGATATATATGTGATTTTCATGATTGGTGGCTGAAGAATCCACTTTTGGTTGTGGCATGGGCGCCTAGGGCGCCATATGTGTGATTGTGTTGCTGAAAACTATTGCTGGATTTTCCTGTTGCTGGAAGTGTTGCTTGTGTGCGTATATGGGGTGTGTTGGGTGCAATTTCAAATTCTGGGCATATTTTACCGTACCATCTTTTGTATTTGCCTGCCCAAATTCAATTTTAAGCATTTTGGCTCGAGTCGTTTTATCTTTGCACGTGTAATTCTGAAGTTGTCTCACTGGGTGTTGCTTGTGTGCGTATATGGGGTGTGTTGGGTGCAATTTCAAATTCTGGGCATATTTTACCGTGCCATCTTTTGTATTTGCCTGCCCAAATTCAATTTTAAGCATTTTGGCTCGAGTGGTTTTATCTTTGCACGTGTAATTCTGAAGTTGTCTCACTGGGTGTTGCTTGTGTGCACATATGGGGTGTGTTGTGAGAAATTTCAAATTCTGGGCATATTTTACCGTGCCATCTTTTGTATTTGCCTGCCCAAATTCAATTTTAAACATTTTGGCTCGAGTGGTTTTATTTATGCACGTGTCATTTTAGAGTTGTCTCGGTGCGTGTTGCCTGCGATGTCTAAGTTTCTGTCTTAGGCGCCCAGTGCCTGAGCGCCATTTTCAGGATGTTCCCAAACTTTTATGAAAACTGTTTTCGCTATATCTCTTGACTCGGACATCCGTTTTAAACGTTTCAAAAAGTGTTGGGAAACTTTTCCAGTTGTCTACCTGTGTGTCTTATTTTTAAAATAAAAACTTATTATTTTCTGGTGGCTTCTATAATGACGATGATGCCCTAAGTGGCTAGTTAAATGACGTTTTGCCCTTAGTGGCTAATATTATTGATGATGATGTGTAAATGACGATGATGCCCTTAGTGGCTAGTTAAAGGACGTTTTTGCCCTTAGTGGCCAATATTATTGATGATGATGCGTAAATGACTGTTTTGCCATTAGTGGCAATTGTTTGTTTGGTGACGTTTATGGATAAGTGACGATGAGGCCCAAAAGGCTAAGCGACGATGATAATAAGCGACGATGAAATATAGCGACGTTGTTGTGTGTAATTATGAATTGACAGGTGCTGTGCCTCTTATTTGGCAAATTGGTAAGTGACGGGTCACATAGTTGACTGTGATTGTGTGTGTTTGTGTGTGATGCATGTCATCGTGTCTCATGTATTCCATGTGCATGAACCCAGCGACGATGAGGCCATAAAGGCTAAGTGTAACAGCCCAGGTCCACCGCAGCGGCCACCCCGGTCCCACTGTTACCTCACGATCTTTTCTACCCCTCTTGTAGAATTTTTGCCTTCCGTGGGAATCGAACCTTGCACCTGAGGCATAAGTGCAAGTTAAACCCCCTTCCCACTACCAATTGAGCGCGCGCTCAATTGGTAGTGGGAAGGGGGTTTAACTTGCACTTATGCCTCAGGTGCAAGGTTCGATTCCCACGGAAGGCAAAAATTCTACAAGAGGGGTAGAAAAGATCGTGAGGTAACAGTGGGACCGGGGTGGCCGCTGCGGTGGACCTGGGCTGTTACATAAAAAGGCGCCTTTTTATGTAACAGCCCAGGTCCACCGCAGTGGCCACCCCGGTCCCACTGTTACCTCACGGTCTTCTCTACCCCTCTTGTAGAATTTTTGCCTTCCGTGGGAATCGAACCTTGCACCTGAGGCATAAGTGCAAGTTAAACCCCCTTCCCACTACCAATTGAGCGCGCGCTCAATTGGTAGTGGGAAGGGGGTTTAACTTGCACTTATGCCTCAGGTGCAAGGTTCGATTCCCACGGAAGGCAAAAATTCTACAAGAGGGGTAGAAAAGACCGTGAGGTAACAGTGGGACCGGGGTGGCCGCTGCGGTGGACCTGGGCTGTTACAATAAAAAGGCGCCTTTTTATGTAACAGCCCAGGTCCACCGCAGCGGCCACCCCGGTCCCACTGTTACCTCACGGTCTTCTCTAGCCCTCTTGTAGAGTTTTTGCCTTCCGTGGGAATCGAACCTTGCACCTGAGGCATAAGTGCAAGTTAAACCCCCTTCCCACTACCAATTGAGCGCGCTCAATTGGTAGTGGGAAGGGGGTTTAACTTGCACTTATGCCTCAGGTGCAAGGTTCGATTCCCACGGAAGGCAAAAACTCTACAAGAGGGGTAGAGAAGACCGTGAGGTAACAGTGGGACCGGGGTGGCCGCTGCGGTGGACCTGGGCTGTTACACTAAGCGATGATGAGGCCATAAAGGCTAAGCGACGATGATGAAAGGTACCTCATGCATATGCCCGCGAGTGGGTTGCATTTCATATAGTCACATGACATTGTGATGAGTTGTTGTAATGACGTAATTGATTAATTGTGATGTGATTACTCTAGTGCTGTGACTTGACTTATTGCTTATCATGTGATTTATTATATGGATTGAATTGGACTCACCCTTCTGTTTGAATGTTACCCCTATGCGGTAACGTGCAGGTGATCACGAGTGAAGACCTAGGTATCTTCACTAATTTTGAGTCGGGTCGTCATGCTCTGATACGTAGCACTCAGGGGGGAAACGAACTAGATGTTTTAAGACTATTTTGGTTGTTATATGTTATTTGATGTTTTCTCTTATCTATATTTTCTGCTGCGTAGTTGGTTTTATTGATGTCACGGTTGTGGTGACAATGAATGATGTTTGAGTTTTTCCCCATTGGGGGCGTGCTACGTATTGCACAACCTTTTGATGTTGAACTATTTATTTGAAGTACGACGTTTTGATTTGAGTATGTGTAACATTCCTTGCGATGAAAAGAAATTTTAAAACTCTGATTTTTCCAATTAAATTAACGGGTAGAAAAGGGGTGTTACAATAGTGGTATCAGAGCAGTTCGGTCTGTCCGGCCAATGTTGTCCTGTCATAGTGTCTTATGACAATTAAGAAATTGTTAGATTAGTTCTGAATTTTTGGTTTGTGCTGCAGTGATAGTTTGAAATGGCTGGGAGAAACGATGCTGCTCTTGCTGCTGCATTGCAAGCTATTACTCAGGCTGTGCAGGGTCAGCAGAATGTTGGGGAGAACACTGGTTTTCAGAGTCTGACTACTTTCCAGAGAGAGAATCCGCCCACTTTTAAGGGCAAATATGATCCAGATGGTGCTATGGCTTGGTTGAAAGAGATCGAGAGGATTTTCAGGGTGATGGACTGCACTGTTGAGCAGAAGATCCGTTTTGGTACTCACATGTTGGCTGAGGAGGCCGACGACTGGTGGTTGGCTACTAGTCAGAGGTTGGAGGCTGTGCAGGAAGAGATTACCTGGGAGGTATTCAGCTGGGAATTTCGAAGAAAATATTTTCCTGAAGATGTCCGAGGGAAGAAAGAAATAGAGTTCCCGGAACTGAAGCAGGGTGGTCTGTCTGTGACTGCATATGCGGCGAAGTTTGTGGAATTGGCAAAATTCTATCCGCACTACAGTGAGGCTACAGCTGATTTCTCAAAATGCATCAAGTTGGAGAATGGTTTGAGGCCTGATATCAAAAAGGCCATTGGTTACCAGAAGATCCGTGTGTTCGCTGATCTGGTTGATAGTTGTAGAATCTTCGGGGAGGGCAGTACTGCACATAACAAAGCTGTGTCTGAGAAAAAGGGTAAGTTTCCGAGTCGAAGCAAGTCGTATGAGGTTCCTGCGGGTAAGAGTTATCAGAGGGCTGCTGGAGGTAAGAAGACTAGTGGGGGAGATGCTCCTGCTAGCATTGTCTGTTTTAAGTGTGGCAAACCTGGCCACAAGAGTACTACATGCGGGTCTGATGAGAGGGTTTGCTACCGTTGTGGTAAAAAGGGTCATATGGCGGCCGAGTGTAAGGTCAAGGATGTGGTGTGTTTCAACTGTGGTGAGTCTGGGCATATCAGTGCAAAATGTACAAAGCGGAAGAAAGAAAGGTCTAGTGGGAAAGTGTTCGCATTAGCAGGAGAGGAGCCTGATGAGAAAGGTGGTCTTATTAGAGGTACGTGTTTCATTAACGGTACTTCTCTGAAATCTCTAATTGATACTGGTGCTACCCATTGCTTTATATCTGTTGATTGTTGTAAAAGATTGGGTCTTGTTTTATCTGCTATGTATGGGGATATGGTTGTCGATACTCCTGCGAAGGGGTCGGTGATTACGTCCCAGGTGTGTTCTCAGTGTCCCGTGTCGATCTTCGGCAGGGACTTTATTGTGAATTTTGTTTGCTTGCCGTTGAGAGGTCTGGACGTAATCTTGGGCATGGACTGGTTAGAGAATAACCACGTCCATATCAACTGTCGTACCAAGTCGGTTAGTTTCGGGGAAGAAGATTCTGTTTTGGTATCTGCTGGTCAGTTGAAGAAGTTGAGGAAAGAAGAAGTTCAGCTATTTTCGTTGATGGCATCGTTGTCTGCTGAGAGTCAGGCTGTTATTGAAGAACTGCAAGTGGTACGCGAGTTTCCTGAGGTTTTTCCTGACGAAATTCCGGGTGTGCCGCCGGAGAGGGAAGTTGAGTTTTCGATTGATCTTGTACCTGGTACGAGGCCTGTGTCTATGGCACCGTACAAGATGTCGGCGTCTGAACTGTCTGAGTTGAAGACGCAACTCGAAGAATTGCTTGAGAAAAAGTTTGTGAGACCGAGTGTATCACCGTGGGGAGCTCTGGTATTGTTGGTAAAGAAGAAGGATGGGAGTATGAGGTTATGTGTGGACTATCGTCAGTTGAATAAGGTAACTATCAAGAACAAGTATCCGCTTCCGATGATCGACGATTTGATGGATCAGTTAGTGGGTGCCCGTGTTTTCAGCAAAATTGATTTGAGGTCCGGATATCATCAGATTAAAGTGAAGGATGAAGATGATCAGAAGACAGCGTTCAGGACAAGGTATGGGCATTATGAATATTCAGTGATGTCGTTCGGTGTGACCAATGCACCTGGTGTATTTATGGAATATATGAATCGTATTTTCCATAATTACCTAGATCGGTTTGTGAAGATCTTCATAGATGACATTCTAGTTTATTCTAAGTCGGAGGAAGAACATGCTGAGCACCTGAAGTCAGTATTAGAAGTTCTGAAAGAGAAAAAGTTGTATGCTAAGTTATCAAAGTGTGAGTTCTGGCTGAAAGAGGTGAGTTTCCTTGGGCACGTGATTTCTGGTAATGGTATTGCGGTTGATCCGGCAAAAGTGGAAGCAGTGTTGGAGTGGGAGGCTCCGAAGTCCGCAACAGAGATCAGAAGCTTTTTGGGTTTGGCTGGGTACTACAGGAGGTTCATCGAGGGTTTTTCCTAGTTGGCCCTTCGGTTGACTCAGTTGACTTGTAAGGGTAAAGTTTTCGTTTGGGATGCTCGGTGTGAGGAAAGTTTTATGGAACTGAAAAAGAGATTGACAACGTCGCCTGTTTTGACGTTGTCTAATCCGGAGGAACCGTTTGTTGTATATTGTGACGCTTCGAAGATGGGTCTTGGTGGTGTGCTGATGCAAGATGGGAAAGTCGTTGCGTATGCGTCGAGGCAGTTACGGGTTCATGAGAAAAATTACCCTACGCATGATTTGGAATTGGCTGCTGTAGTATTTGTGCTTATGATTTGGAGACACTATCTTTATGGTTCGAGGTTTGAGGTGTTCAGTGATCATAAGAGTCTGAAATATCTGTTCGACCAGAAAGAGTTGAATATGAGACAGCGTCGGTGGTTGGAGCTCTTGAAGGATTATGACTTCGGTTTGAATTATCATCCCGGCAAAGCTAATGTCGTGGCTAATGCATTAAGCCGAAAGTCTTTGCATTTGACGGCAATGATGGTGAAGGAATTAGAGTTGATTGAGGAATTCTGAGATTTGAGTTTGGTTTGTAAAATGACACCTCGCAGTGTCAAGCTGAGAATGCTAAAGATCGATAATGACTTTCTGGGCAGCATCAGAGAGGCTCAGAAGTCAGATGTCAAATTGGTAGATTTAATTAATGGGGTTGGCCAATCTGAAGATGAAGATTTCAAATTGGATTCTCGTGGTGTGTTGAGGTTCCGGGGTAGGATCTGTGTTCCGGATGAAGCAGAGATGAGAAAGGCAATTTTGGAGGAGGGTCACCGTAACAAGTTGAGTATCCATCCTGGAGCGACGAAAATGTATCAAGATCTGAAAAAGATGTTTTGGTGGTATGGTATGAAGAGAGATGTGGCACAGTTTGTGTATGCCTGTTTGACCTGTCAGAAGTCGAAGGTTGAGCATCAGAAGCCTGCAGGGTTGATGCAACCGTTGGAAGTTCCAGAGTGGAAGTGGGATAGCATTGCGATGGACTTCGTGACGGGATTGCCGAATACAGTTAGGGGTCATGACGCTATTTGGGTGATCGTTGATAGGTTAACAAAGTCTGCTCACTTTGTTCCTATCAATATCACTTATCCGGTGTCGAGGTTGGCAGAGGTCTATGTCAAAGAAGTTGTGAAGTTGCACGGTGTTCCGAAGAGTATTGTGTCCCATAGGGATCCGAGGTTCACTTCTGAGTTTTGGACGGGTTTGCAGAAGGAATTGGGTTCAAAGTTGAAAATGAGTTCGGCATATCATCCCCAGACAGATGGTCAGTCAGAGAGAACAATCCAGTCGTTAGAAGATTTGTTGAGGGCTTGTGTCTTGGAACAAGGTGGTTCGTGGGATTCCTACCTTGCGTTGATTGAATTTACCTATAACAACAGTTATCATTCCAGTATCGGGATGGCACCGTTTGAAGCATTGTATGGTCGAAAGTGTAGAACGCCGTTGTGTTGGTATGAGTCGGGGGAGTGTAACGCCCCAAAATAATTTAATTATTTATTTAATTAAGTTATTTAAGGCTTACAATATTTATTTAATTTAATTAACTAATTCAGAATTTAATTTATTTTATTTTATTTATTTAGGAGGTGTTGTCATGAATTAGGTGGTGCATGAGGGCCCATGATTCACAAGTAGGCCCATGACCCATTGGATGGTCATATGATTCGAAAATCACTTAGGGGTCTTTAGGGCTAGTCTTCATTTTACTCATTCCATCCAAAAGAAAGAAAAAGAAACGAATAGAGTGAGAGTGAGAAGAGGAGGCGACGGTTTGCAAGAGGAAAGGGGAGGAAATTCGTGGAGCACTCAAGGAGGAAGGGAAAGCTTGTTGGCGTCTTGCAATTTCTTGGAGCCTTGCTTAGCATATTCGAACTCTATAAGGTTAGGGGGTTCTTCTTTCCATTCTTAATAGCTTATGTGATGAGTATTGTCTAGGGTTAGGTTCTAGGGTGATTTCCATGAATGATGGGTATGTTTTGATGTTGTTGCTATGCTGAAATTTTATTTGTGCAAAGACATGTTTGATTGGTGTTGAGTCGAGTGCAATATGAATGATGCATGCTAGGTGTTTGTGGTTATGACTGAATGATTTTCGGTGGAAAATGTAATGGCTACTATTCATATAAGTATTTGGCATTGGTGATTTAATTTGGTATTTTTTTGTTGAGAGGAACTCAAAAAGTGTTGGAGCCTTAGGCGCCCTAGGTGTGTGTGTGTCTTCCTAGAAATTTTGCCCTAGGCGCCTTAGTCAAGGGCGCCATTGTGTCTTGTGTGTTGCTGAAGAAATTGTCCCATTGTGTCTTGTGTGTTGCTGAAGAAATTGTCCCATTGTCTCTTGTGTGTTGCTGAAGAAATTGTCCCATTGTGTCTTGTGTGTTGCTGAAGAAATTGTCCCATTGTGTCTTGTGTGTTGCTGAAGAAATTGTCACATTGTGTCACATGATGTTGCTGGAAAATGGTCCCTAAGTGCATTAATGATAGGTGCCAAGTGTTTGTGCCAAAGTATGCTGTGTTATGTTGCTGTCTGGGCATTTCTGCCAATTTGCGCCTCACTCGCGCCTAAGTCGCGTGCCACGCGCGAATGTTACTGGGCATTTCTGCCAATTTGCGCCTCACTTGCGCCTAAGTCGCGCTCCACGCGCGAAGCCTCAGAATTTTTCTGCTGTTCCGAGTCGTTTTCAGCACGTGTCTCGGTTTTGTCCCAAATTTGTTTTTGACATATCTTTTGACTCGGTTATCCAAATTGGACGGTTCAAAATGCGTTTCGAATCTAATTTCGGTGTCTATCTAAATGTTCTGGTTTTATGCATAAATGGATTATTTTCCTGATGGTCCTGTACTGAAGTTGTTCAAGGTGTCTAATTGCAATTTTTATTCACTTTCTCCTATTCCGTGTCAATGTCCTAAAACGGTTTAATTAAAATGGTACTGATTTATTGGTGAGTTTTATTGGTGAGTTTATTTGGTGAGTTATTTGGTGAGTTTATTGGTGAGTTTATTTGGTGAGTTTATTGGTGAGTTATTTGGTTAGTTTATGGTGAGTTGATTAAATGGTGAATTGGTGAATTGTGTGGTGTGTTGTGGTGTATTGTCATGGCATCTCATGAACCATGTGCATTATCGGTGAGCAGAGGCTTCGGCCTAATTTTAATTGGTGAGCAGAGGCTTCGGCCTAATTGTATTTGGTGACGGATCCGACACGCATGTGCCCGTGGAGTTTGGGTTGCATTTCATGCATAACCATACATTTTGTAATGTTGTTTGGATATTTTAATTTTGATGTGGTTGCTGCCATTGTTGTGAATCGGTGTGCCTAGTTACTTTTCCTATGCAGTTCTTATTTCATATGTTATTAATTATGAAAAGAGACTCACCCTACTGCTTTTATGTTGCTTCTCATGTCGGCAACATGCAGGTATTAGCGAGTGAAGGTTACCCTTATGCCTTCGTCTGGTAGGGAGTGTCATGCTCTGATACGTAGCACCGGGGGGGCGTCTTACGTTTATGTGTTATTTCATTTATACTGTTAGACGGTTATTGGTGATGTATTGGACTTGTTTTCGAACTTATTATTATTCCGCTGTGGTAGTGACTGTATTTAGTTGATGCGAACTAAACAGGTATTTTATGGTGCTATGTATCTTGTGGCTTTTAGCCGAACTATGCAATTTGAAGTTGTTGATTTAATGGAGTAAGTGTAGCACTCTCTTTTATTAAATAGTAAGGTTATTAGAAGGGGGTGTTACAGGGAGAGTGTAGTGTTGGGACCGGAGATTGTCCGGGAGACTACAAAGAAAATCGAGATGATCCATGAAAAGATGAAGGCTTCGCAGAGTCGTCAGAAGAGTTATGATGACAAGCGGAGGAAAGATTTAGAGTTTCAGGAGGGTGAGCATGTGCTCTTGAGGGTTTCTCCTATTACCGGTGTTGGTCGAGCGTTGAAATCGAAGAAGCTCACTCCTCGCTTTGTTGGTCCTTATCAGATTTCTGAGAGAATCGGAAATGTGGCTTATAGGGTGGCTTTACCGCCAAATCTTTCGAATTTGCACGACGTGTTTCATGTGTCGCAACTTCCGAAGTATGTTTCGGATCCATCTCATGTGATCCATATGGATGATGTAGAGGTGCGGGATAATCTCACTGTGGAGACGATGCCCGTACGGATTGAGGATCGTGAAGTGAAAGCACTTAGAGGCAAAGAGATTGCAGTAGTGAAAGTGGTTTGGCTAGGAGCTGCCGGTGAGAGTATGACTTGGGAGCTAGAAAGCAAGATGCGAGAGTCCTACCCAGAGTTGTTTGATCAGGTAAATTTCGAGGACGAAATATTCTAAGTGGGGGAGAGTTGTAACACCCTAAATATTATATTAATTTATTTAATTAAGTATTTAGGAAGTTATTTTAATTTATTGGATATAATTTAATTAATTAAAATTATATTAATTTTATGTTGGTGGTATTAGGAAAAGGAGGCGCCACTTGAATGAACTTGGGCTTAAGTGAAAAGCCCAAGCCCATGATCCAATGTCATGTGCGAAGGGGGTAAGTCATTTGAGGTTAGGGTTTTGTTTGGCATTTTGCGAAATTGAGAATAGAGAATAGAGAGAGGGAGAGGCGTCGTAGAAAGAAAGGAGAAGAGAGAAGAGAGTCGCGTGGAGAGGAGGGAAAGAAGGAAGGAGGCCGCGAGCTCAAGAGGAAGGAGGACGTGATCTTGTTGCTGTGGTTTTGTTCGTGACTGTCTCTAGGGCTTTCGTTCTTCAAATCCGAGGTAAGGGGAGCTCTATCTTTCTATATAATAGATGTTCATGATAGGTTGTAAGTTAGGGTTAGCCTAGATCTATCCATGTTCTTGATTTGTGCTTAATTTTATGTTTGGTTCGTGATATATATGTGATTTTCATGATTGGTGGCTGAAGAATCCACTTTTGGTTGTGGCATGGGCGGCTAGGGCGCCATATGTGTGATTGTGTTGCTGAAAACTGTTGCTGGATTTTCCTGTTGCTGGAAGTGTTGCTTGTGTGCGTATATGGGGTGTGTTGGGTGCAATTTCAAATTCTGGGCATATTTTACCATGCCATCTTTTGTATTTGCCTGCCCAAATTCAATTTTAAGCATTTTGGCTCGAGTCGTTTTATCTTTGCACGTGTAATTCTGAAGTTGTCTCACTGGGTGTCGCTTGTGTGCGTATATGGGGTGTTGTGGGTGCAATTTCAAATTCTGGGCATATTTTACCGTGCCATCTTTTGTATTTGCCTGCCCAAATTCAATTTTAAGCATTTTGGCTCGAGTGGGTTTATCTTTGCACCTGTAATTCTGAAGTTGTCTCACTGGGTGTTGCTTGTGTGCGTATATTGGGTGTGTTGGGTGCAATTTCAAATTCTGGGCATATTTTACCCTGCCATCTTTTGTATTTGCCTGCCCAAATTCAATTTTAAGCATTTTGGCTCGAGTGGTTTTATCTTTGCACGTATAATTCTGAAGTTGTCTCACTGGGTGTTGCTTGTGTGCACATATGGGGTGTGTTGTGTGAAATTTCAAACTCTGGGCATATTTTACCGTGCCATCTTTTGTATTTGCCTGCCCAAATTCAATTTTAAACATTTTGGCTCGAGTGGTTTTATTTTTGCACGGGTCATTTTGGAGTTGTCTCGGTGCGTGTTGCCTGCGTTGCCTGCGATGTCTTAGTTTCTGTCTTAGGCGCCCAGTGCCTGGGCGCCATTTTCAGGATGTTCCCAAACTTTTATGAAAACTGTTTTGGCTATATCTTTTGACTCGGACATCCGTTTTAAACGTTTCAAAAAGTGTTGGGAAGCTTTTCCAGTTGTCTACCTGTGTGTCTTATTTTTAAAATAAAAAATTATTATTTTCTGGTGGCTTCTATAATGACGATGATGCCCTTAGTGGCTAGTTAAATGACGTTTTGCCCTTAGTGGCTAATATTATTGATGATGATGTGTAAATGACGATGATGCCCTTAGTGGCTAGTTAAAGGACGTTTCTTCCCTTAGTGGCCAATATTATTGACGATGATGCGTAAATGACTGTTTTGCTCTTAGTGGCTATTGTTTGTTTGGTGACGTTTATGGATAAGTGACGATGAGGCCCGAAAGGCTAAGCGACGATGATAATAAGCGACGATGAAATATAGCGACGTTGTTGTGCGTAATTATGAATTGACATGTGCTGTGCCTCTTATTTGGCAAATTGGTAAGTGACGGGTCACATAGTTGATTGTGATTGTGTGTGTTTGTGTGTGATGCATGTCATAGTGTCTCATGTATTCCATGTGCATGAACCCAGCGACGATGAGGCCATAAAGGCTAAGTGACGATGAGGCCATAAAGGCTAAGCGACGATGATGAAAGGTACCTCATGCATATGCCCGCGAGTGGGTTGCATTTCATATAGTCACATGACATTGTGATGAGTTGTTGTAATGACGTAATTGATGAATTGTGATGTGATTACTCTAGTGCTGTGACTTGACTTATTTCTTATCATGTGATTTATTATATGGATTGAATTGGACTCACCCTTCTGTTTGAATGTTACCCCTATGCGGTAACGTGCAGGTGATCACGAGTGAAGACCTAGGTATATTCACTAATTTTGAGTCGGGTCGTCATGCTCTGATACGTAGGACTCAGGGGGGAAACGAACTCGATGTTTTAAGACTATTTTGGTTGTTATATGTTATTTGATGTTTTCTCTTATTTATATTTTCCGCTGCGTAGTTGGTTTTATTGATGTCACGGTTGTGGTGACAATGAATGATGTTTGAGTTTTTCCCCATTGGGGGCGTGCTACGTATTGCACAATTATTTGATGTTGAACTATTTATTTGAAGTACGACGTTTTGATTTGAGTATGTGTAACATTCCTTGCGATGAAAAGAAATTTTGAAACTCTGATTTTTCCAATTAAATTAACGGGTAGAAAAGGAGTGTTACATGTAACGCCCAAATATTTAATTAAATTATTTAATTAAATATTTTGGTATTCAATTATTTATTTTATTTATTTTAGTTGGTGTAATTATATTAACGTTGGATTGAGAGGTGTGTAATTGGGTTTTAGGTGATGGCGTTAGTGTTCGGGCTTAAGCTGGAGGAAGCCCGTGATCCAAGCCCGCTAGCTAGGCGCATAGGAGAAGCGCCTAGGCTAGGGTTTAGTGGCATTTGCGAATTTGCTTGAGAAAGAGAGAAAGAAAGTTGCGAATAGAGAGAGGAGAAGAGAGAAGGGTACGACGCGAATCCCAAGGGAGGAGAAGAAGAGGAGTCCGCATAGCCCAAGGGAGCATAGAGGAGCTGTGTTGCTGAGGTTCTGTTGGTGACTCGATCAACGGAATTGGTGCTCTCCTAATATAAGGTAAGGGTGGGGTTCTTCCTTATAATAGGGTTCTATGATGGGGGTTATGTGGGAATAGATCCTATGATGCCTATGGTTTGATTTTGATGTGTAGTTTAGTGTTAGTTGAATCGTATATAGGTTGGATTGATATTTGGATTGTTGGTAATTGGTGTGATCATAAGAAATTGAGATTTATTGTTGTTATAACAAATTGCATGTTAGGTGTTCGATAAAATGGTTGTTTGGTGTTGTGTTTAGCAAAACATGATAATTAAAATTGGTGGTTAATGATTGATGAGCTAAATTGGTGATGTGGTGTTTTGGTGAATTTGGTGTGTTGCTGATTTTGGGTCCTTGGGTGTGGGCGCCGTGTTTGAGTCATGTTGCGTTCGGTCGTGTTGCTGTTTTTGGCGCCCTGGGTGTGGGAGCCGTGTTCTGGTGTGTGTTGTGCTGTGCGCTGTTGGCGCAGGGGCGCCGTGTCCTGTGTTGTGTTGTGGCGCGCTGTCTTGGCGCAGGGGGGCGCCATGGGCGCCTGTGTTTGGGTGTGTCTGGGTGTGTTGCGCACTGTGTCTTGGCGCAGCGGCGCCAAGGGCGCCAAATCCTGTGTCATGTTGCGTTTCTGTGTTGCCTGGGCGCCAAGGGCGCCAGTTCCTGTTGCTGGCCAGTTTCCAGCGTGTTCCCTACTAGGCGCCCAGTGCGTGGGCGCCATTTTCAGGATGTTGCTCAATTTTTCCCCGGTTTTGTTTTTGACATATCTTTTGACTCGGGAGTCCGGTGTTGTGAAAAACCCTCGTGTCTCAAATATTTTTAGAAACTTGTTGTCGTCTTGGTGTATTGGTGCTGTTTTGGAAAGTTGTTGTCTCCTTAGTGTCTTGGTGTTGTTTTGGGAAATTGTTGTCCTCTTGGTGTCTTGGTGCGGTTTGAGCTAGGTGTGAAGGCTCAAACCTTGGTGTTGTTGGAACTAGGTGTGAAAGTTCCAAGTCTTGGTGTTTCCGTTGTGTCGGGTGGTTGGTGTTTTCAGTGTCGTTGTGGCTAGGTGTGAAAGCCCAACTTTGGTGGTATTTGGTGGTTGTTGTTGGTGTGTCACATTGTGACTAATTTGGTGATTGTCTGTGTGCATTCATGGTGTCGCATACAGCATATGCATTATTTTGGTGAAGACCTTTGGTCTTGGAGCTAGGTGTGAAAGCTCAAATTTTTCTAAAACTGGTGAGCCTGGTGTGAAAGCTCGATTTTTGGTGAATTGGTGAGCCTGGTGTGAAAGCTCTCAATTTTGGTGACGCCCCTATTTACGGGCAAGACTTTTGGTGATTTCGGTACCACATGCATATGCCCGATGGTGTGGGTTGCATTCATGCATCGTCATGACATATGGTGACTCGTTGTAATGCTTATAATTTGATGAAATGCTTATAATTGGTTGTATGTTTCTAATTTGATGTGTGTAGTGGAGTGGTAGATATAGTATCATATTCTAGCATATTTCCTATCATTTTATGCTATTATATTGAAGATATCTCACCCCTTCTGTTTGAATGTTACCCCTATGCGGTAACGTGCAGGTGATTGCGAGTGAAGGCTTAGGTACCTTTGTAACGCCCCAAAATAATTTAATTAATTATTTAATTAAGTTATTTGAGGGATTACAACATTTATTTAAGTGGAATAATAATGTTGGAATTTATTTTATTTCAGGGGGGATCTAACTAAGTAAACAAGGTGGTGCAATAAGGGCCCAAGTCAATTAGTGACCCAAGCCCATTCCTAAAACCCCAAAACCCTAGGGGAAGGGTCTCCTTTGTGCATTCCATCGAAGAAGAGAAAAGAATTAGAGAGAGGGAGAGAAGAGGAAGCTAGCGACGGCCAGCAAGGAAGAAAGAAGGGGAAATTGTTCATCTTGGCTTTAGGTAATGAGTTTCTTTGATCCTTTCTTGCCCATTTTTCCCCTTTCTCTAGTGTGGTAGTTTCCAATCCCTCATTCCCATTTTTTGTTGTTTCTCTTAGTGAACAACCCACGGTTTGCGAAGGACAAAGGGAGAAGGACTGCTGCGTTTTTTTGGTGGCTTGGGGCGTGGCTGAGTTCTTCCATTCTCAAGGCTTTGGCTCGTTGTGTTGCCGGGTTTTGTACGTGATTCCTTCGTCGTTGTTCCGGATTATACAAATTCGAGGTAAGGGTGAGCGTTTCAATTTAATGTAACTGGGTATATGGTGGGTTTGTGGGTTTATGGTGTTGGGTTGATTTCGTGAATTATATGTTAAGAGGAATGAAGGATTGAATTATTAGTGTTGATATGCGATTTTCCCTTATGAGATGAGGAGATGAATTTTCGATTTTTTTATGGTGAATTTGGTGTGGTTGGTAGCGAATTCATGTGTATGGTGATGGGAATATATGATTGAGTAAATTGTGATTAAATTAGGAGCTGTGATAAGTTAATGGATGTGCTTACAATTAGTTGAAATAATACCAAGAAAATTGAGAATAAAATAGTGTTGTTGTTGCTGTGTATGAAAATAAAATGTGCAGGTTGCAAATAAAAATGTTGCTGTATGCTGTTTTACAGAATTAAAAATGTTGCTGTATACTGTTTACTGAATTAAAAATGTTGCTGTATGCTGTTTACTGAATTAAAAATGTTGCTGTATGCTGTTCACTGACTTAAAAATGTTGTTGTATGCTGTTTACTGAATTAAAAATGTGGCTGTATGCTGTTTTACTAAATTAAAAATGTTGCTGTATGCTGTTTTACTAAATTGAAAATGTTGCTGTCCCTAAATTAAAAATGTTGCTGGTTGCTGTTTATCAAAACAAAGGGTTGCTGTCTTGCTGTTATTTTTATATAGGAGTTGCTGTTTTATGAAAGAAATGCGCCACTATTTTACAAAAAATGAAGCGCTGTTTTTGTGTGTAAATCGTGCTGTTTTTCTTGCTGCTGTTGCGCTAAAAGGCCACTATTATGTTGCTGTTTTTGGACTCAAAAGAAATACTGCTGTTTTTTTTTCACACTGTTTTTCTGCTGTTTTGTCATTGTTGCGCGCCTTCAAAAAGGTACTGTTTTCCATTCTGATTTGTTGCTATTTAGTGAACCGAATTTCTGCATCTTGCAAATGAAAGGAGCGTGTTAACGGGGCTGTTGTCCTATTACTGTTTCTCCGAATTAAAAATGTGATGTTTTTCCACTTTGAAAATGGGATGTTCTTCTCAAGTTTAATTGTGATGTTTCCTAAGCATGAAAATGAAATGTTTGTCCAAAATTTAAATATGTTGCTATTCGAATTTTTAAATAGGTTGTCACTTAAATTTTTATGTGTGGTTACTTACATTTAAATGGTTGTCACCTAAATTTTTAATGTGTTGTTACTTAAAAATTTAGGAGTATTGTTACTTAAGATTTAAAGATGTTGTTACTCCAATTTTTGAATGTCATGTTTATGAAGAAGTTGTGGTATTAATATGGTGACTATGATGAATACACTCTATGAGTGTCTTATGGTGACGATGACGAGTACTCCGGGTGAGTGAATTGGTGATTGCACATGTGTCCATAGTGTCTCATAGCATGTGCATATTATGACGAATAGGCTTCGGCATCTTATTGACGAAAACCAGTGACGATGTGCCCTAGTGGATAACTTATGACGAGTATGGTACCATCATGCATATACCCAGGTGTGGGTTGCATTTTCATGCGCATACATGTTTATGACTGGCGATATGATTATGACTTTGGCTTGTGTGTAGTGACGATGAAGTTGATGATAATGACGATGTTGTATGATACTTTGCTCATATTACTCTGCTGTATGCTTGATTATGTTTTGTTGAAAATTCTCACCCCTTCTGCTTGGAATGTTGCTCTATTGTGGCAACGCTGCAGGTAACCTCGAGTGAAGGACATGATGCTTTCCTTTATAGCCATTGGGATGTCTGTCGAGTCGCTCTCTGATACTGTGACACCTAAGGGGCGTGGTTGAAATTGTTATTTAAATAATAAATTGTTTAGTATTTGTATTGATGGCGTGAGGCGTGTTTGAGTGGTATTTAGTGAGTGTTGTTTTATTCCGCTGTGACGTAACTCTTGGAGTTTAATTTTTATGACGGGTGATGGTTGAAATTTTTATGATGATGATTGCGCAAACTTAATAAATGCAAGTTGACGTTCTTTTGTTAATAACGACGTGGCATTTCCCTTCTATCAGTTAAATTAAATTTTGCGAAAAAGTTTTACTCTGATAAGTGACGTATAAATTATGGGGTAGAAAGGGGGTGTTACATTACTGGTATCAGAGCAGTTCGGTCTGTCCGGCCGGTGGTCGAGTTGTCAAGTTGAGTAGCATTTGAGGTTTGTTACTCATATCTAAATTTTATTTTCTGTTGCAGTGCTAGAATGGCAGGACGGAACGATGCTGCACTTGCTGCTGCTTTGCAGGCTATAGCTGGGGTTGTGACGCGTAGTTTGGCTACGTTCCAGCGTGAGAACCCTCCTACTTTTGAAGGCGGGTATAATCCTGATGGTGCCCTTGAGTGGCTAAGTGAGATGGAGCGGATCTTCCGCGTTATGGATTGCACCGATGCTCAGAAGGTTCGCTATGGCACACATATGTTGAAGAAAGAGGCTTATGACTGGTGGAGGACGACTAGTCAGGGGTTGACGGCTGCCAATGAGGAGGTTACTTGGGCTGTGTTTGAGAGGGAATTCAAGAGAAAGTACTACCCGGAGGATGTAACACCCTGAATTTAATTAAATAGTTATTTAGTATTTAGTTAATTAAATTAAATAGGAGCTGGCGATAGAAATAATAATAATAATAATGATAATATTGGGTGGTTTTTAATTATTTAGAGGGTGGTGATATTTAGTTATTTAAATGGGCTTAAGTGGATGGAGGCCCGTGATCCAGGCCCATGATCCAACCTAGGCGCATGTGACTAGGGGTTTAGTGAGTGGCGCCTCACTTGTGGAAATTAGAAGCAAATCGTGAGTTGAGAGAAGAAAAGAGAAAACGCGAAGGAGAGAAGAAAGAGAGAGGGAAATCGGCGCAAGGAGAAGGAGAGAGGAAGAAGAGGGGCGCGAATTCCAAGGGAGGAAAGAGGAGCTCAGTTGCGGTGGTTACTCGGTGTGCACGTGGAGGAGTCTCCGTCTTCGGTGAAACTAAGGTAAGGGTGGGTCTTGCCTTATAATAGGGAACATAATGGGATGTATGTAGGGGTTAGGTCCTATGTCCTGTTTATATTGATTTCTATGTTGTTTATGATATATGAATATGTTGTTGTTATTGTTGTTGCTCATTGTGATGATATGCGAATTGTTGCTTTGTAAGATGAATTTCGAATTGCGTACTAAATGCTCGAATAAATGTATAAATGATAATGTTGGGCTTAATTAATTGAGTTTGGAGTAATTTTGTGGTGTTTGAAGTAGTTGATGATGATTGAGCACTTGGTACTCATGTGTTGTTGTTGATGAATTGATGTTTTGGGTGTTATAGGCGCATAAGGCGCCATTGTGGTATTTTTTATTGTTGCTGGAAATTGTTGTCTAGGTGCGGAATTAGGCGCCCTTGAGTGGGGTGCCCCGCGCTAAGTATTGATGTTGTCGGAATTTTGGTCATGGAAGTAGGCGCCCTTGTGTTAGGCGCCCCGTGCCAAATTGTTGTGTTTTGGCTAAGTGTATGTTGTGTTGTGTTGGTGTGCCATGTGCTAAGTGCATTTTATGTTATGTTGTGTGCTTTGATATTTTGATGTTTTTATTTGAGAAGAAATGATGTTTTTATTTGAGAAGAAATGATGTTTTTAATTGAGAAGAAATGATGTTTTTATTTGAGAAGAAATGATGTTTTTATTTGAGAAGAAATGATGTTTTTATTTGAGAAGAAATGGTTTTATTTGAGGAGAAATGATGTTTTTATTTGAGAAGAAGTGATGTTTTAAAATTGAGAAGAAATGATGTTTGGGCTGAATTTATATGAAAATCTGGTTTTGATAGTGTGCTGGGCGCCAGGTGCCTGTGCTGGGCGCCAGGTGCCTGTGCTGGGCGCCAAGGCGCTGTGTGTGTGTGTGCTGGGCAAGTGTGGCGCGCGCCTGGGCGCTGGCGCCTGCTGTGCGTGTGTGTGTTGCGCGCTGGGCGCTGGGCGCCTGCTTGCGTGCGTGAGTGTGTGTGGCGCGCGCCTGGGCGCTGGGCGCCTGTTGTGCGCGCGGGGCGTGCGTGTGTTGCGCGCTGGGCGCCAGTTCCCAGCAGTGTTGCCTAAATTTCTTCCAAATTTGTTTTTAACGTAACTTTTGACTCGGGTGTCCGTTTTAGGTGTTTCAAAGTGCGTTACGACGCTTATTTAATTTCCTATCTGTTTGTCCAGGCCAAAACCAAAATTTAATATTTTTCCCCGGTCGTTCTGAAAGTCCCAAGTGACTGTGTCCTAGTTGTTGTTTGGTTTGGAAATCGCTACTGTTCCTCTTTAATAAAATGTTGGTGTTCTTCATGAGACTAAGGTGCTGTTCCTTGTAATTTTAAATGGTGTTGTCACGGTGAAAATAATGTGCTGTGTATAGTGTGGTATGCAAATATATATATATATATATGGTGTATATTATTATTGGTGAATGGGGTCTGTAATCCTCTTTTGAATACTTGGTGAATATGCTATGGCATTATTTATTTGGTGATTTGGGTGTGTGATGCATAGTCATGGTGTCGCATAAATCATATGCATGATTTCGGTGAATAGGCTTCGGCCTCGGGCTTCGGCCTTATTATAAATTTTGGTGAATGCCCTCAAGGCTCATTTTTGGTGAATGGATCCACATGCATATGCCCAGTGGAGTTTTGGGTTGCATCTCATACATTAAACATACACTTGGTGAATGTTTTAGTGAATATTTTATTTGGTGATTACTTGGTGATTATTTATTTGGTGATCGTTTGGTGAATATTAAGTTGGTGCTGAACTGGTGATTAAAGTGATTATTGCTGTGTTTTGATGTAGTCCTGTATCTGTATATACTACTCCTTATGTACTTTATTATGGGGTTTGAGACTCACCCCTTTTGTTGATTTTTACTTTTCAGGTAACCGTACTTGAAGGCTTTGACCTTCATTTTCTTTGAGTTCGAGTCGCTCTGATACGTAGCACCTGGGGGGCGTCTTATTAGATAGTGATTTTGTCTTGTACGACTTGTTGGATTTTGTTTTAACGTTGTAACTGTATTTTCGAGTAATGGCCGCCCATGATGCCACGTAATGTTTTTAATTGAAGTTAAACAAATGACGTGTTTTTGAAGTAATTGTAGCATTCCGTTTCAAAGAAAAAAAAATAATTTGTGCACTCTGATAATTGATATAAATGAAAGGGGTAGAAACGGGTGTTACAAAGTGGTATCAGAGCATGTTCGGTCCGTCCGGCCGGTAGTCGAGTCGTCGTGTTGAGTAACATTGAGTTTGTTACTCGTTTCTGAATTCTGTTTTCTGTTGCAGTGCTAGAATGGCCAGACGGGACGATGCTGCAATTGCTGCTGCCTTGCAGGCTATAGCCGGGGTGATGGGTAATATACCCGGTGCTGTTAATGATGGGACGCGCAATTTGGCTACATTCCAGAGAGAGAACCCACCCACCTTTAAGGGTCGGTACAACCCGGATGGAGCGTTGTCATGGCTGAAGGAGATAGAGCGGGTCTTTCGTGTCATGGAGTGTACTCCAGCTCAGAAAGTGAAGTTTGGGACTCATATGCTAGCAGAGGAAGCTGACGACTGGTGGTTGGGAATGCTGCGAAGATTGGAAAATGCTGGTGAGGAAGTGACTTGGGAGGTTTTCACAAGAGAGTTTAAGAGAAAGTACTACCCTGAGGATGTGCGAGCCAAGAAGGAAGTGGAGTTTTTAGAGCTGAAGCAGGGAGACAAGACTGTGGCTGATTATGCCGCCAAGTTTGAGGAGCTGGCCCAATTCTGTCCTTATTATGCTAATGATGCCAATTTTGAATTTTCAAAATGTGTCAAGTTCGAGAGTGGTCTACGTCCTGATATAAAGAAAGCAATTGGATATCAAGAGGTTCGGGTCTTCGCTAGATTGGTTGATAAGTGTAGGATCTATGAGGAAGACAGTTCGGCTGCTTACAAGGCTGTGAAGGAGAAGAGAAATTCTCAGTTTAGGGGGAAGCCCTATGAGGTTTCAGGTGGTAAAGGAAAGGGAGAGGAGAGTTCGGGCAGGAAGCCAAGTGGGGGAGACGCTACTGCGGGCATTGTGTGTCACAAGTGTGGAAAGCCGGGACATAAGAGTCCCGATTGTATGACCTTCAAGTGTTTCAAGTGTGGCAAGGAAGGCCACGTAGCTGCTAAGTGCGAGAAGAGAGACGTTGTTTGCTACAACTGTGGGGAGATGGGACACATTAGTACTAAGTGTTCCAAGCCGAAGAAAGAGAAGTCTAGTGGGAGGGTGTTTGCCTTGGTGGGCGCTGAGTCTTCTGAAGAATGATGATCATTTCGGAGGTATGTGTTTCGTTAGAGTTTTCCGCTAAATCTATTGTCGATACTGATGCCGCTCGTTGTTTTAATACTGCTGAATGTTGTGAATGCTTAAGTCTTGTGTTGCCATCTCTGATTGGTCTTATGTTGCCTGGTGTGTTCTTTGTGTCCCTTGTCGATCTTCGACAGAGACCTTGTTGCGAGTTTTGTTGTTTGTCGTTGGGTGAATTAATTGTAAACGTGGGTACGGACTAGTTAGGGTATAACCGTGAGGATGTCAATTGTCGTAGCCAGCCGGTGAGTTAGGGAGATGTTGATGCGAATTTTCGAGGACGAAAATAATCTAAGTGGGGGAGAGTTGTAACACCCTGAATTTAATTAAATAGTTATTTAGTATTTAGTTAATTAAATTAAATAGGAGCTGGCGATAGAAATAATAATAATAATAATGATAATATTGGGTGGTTTTTAATTATTTAGAGGGTGGTGATATTTAGTTATTTAAATGGGCTTAAGTGGATGGAGGCCCGTGATCCAGGCCCATGATCCAACCTAGGCGCATGTGACTAGGGGTTTAGTGAGTGGCGCCTCACTTGTGGAAATTAGAAGCAAATCGTGAGTTGAGAGAAGAAAAGAGAAAACGCGAAGGAGAGAAGAAAGAGAGAGGGAAATCGGCGCAAGGAGAAGGAGAGAGGAAGAAGAGGGGCGCGAATTCCAAGGGAGGAAAGAGGAGCTCAGTTGCGGTGGTTACTCGGTGTGCACGTGGAGGAGTCTCCGTCTTCGGTGAAACTAAGGTAAGGGTGGGTCTTGCCTTATAATAGGGAACATAATGGGATGTATGTAGGGGTTAGGTCCTATGTCCTGTTTATATTGATTTCTATGTTGTTTATGATATATGAATATGTTGTTGTTATTGTTGTTGCTCATTGTGATGATATGCGAATTGTTGCTTTGTAAGATGAATTTCGAATTGCGTACTAAATGCTCGAATAAATGTATAAATGATAATGTTGGGCTTAATTAATTGAGTTTGGAGTAATTTTGTGGTGTTTGAAGTAGTTGATGATGATTGAGCACTTGGTACTCATGTGTTGTTGTTGATGAATTGATGTTTTGGGTGTTATAGGCGCATAAGGCGCCATTGTGGTATTTTTTATTGTTGCTGGAAATTGTTGTCTAGGTGCGGAATTAGGCGCCCTTGAGTGGGGTGCCCCGCGCTAAGTATTGATGTTGTCGGAATTTTGGTCATGGAAGTAGGCGCCCTTGTGTTAGGCGCCCCGTGCCAAATTGTTGTGTTTTGGCTAAGTGTATGTTGTGTTGTGTTGGTGTGCCATGTGCTAAGTGCATTTTATGTTATGTTGTGTGCTTTGATATTTTGATGTTTTTATTTGAGAAGAAATGATGTTTTTATTTGAGAAGAAATGATGTTTTTAATTGAGAAGAAATGATGTTTTTATTTGAGAAGAAATGATGTTTTTATTTGAGAAGAAATGATGTTTTTATTTGAGAAGAAATGGTTTTATTTGAGGAGAAATGATGTTTTTATTTGAGAAGAAGTGATGTTTTAAAATTGAGAAGAAATGATGTTTGGGCTGAATTTATATGAAAATCTGGTTTTGATAGTGTGCTGGGCGCCAGGTGCCTGTGCTGGGCGCCAGGTGCCTGTGCTGGGCGCCAAGGCGCTGTGTGTGTGTGTGCTGGGCAAGTGTGGCGCGCGCCTGGGCGCTGGCGCCTGCTGTGCGTGTGTGTGTTGCGCGCTGGGCGCTGGGCGCCTGCTTGCGTGCGTGAGTGTGTGTGGCGCGCGCCTGGGCGCTGGGCGCCTGTTGTGCGCGCGGGGCGTGCGTGTGTTGCGCGCTGGGCGCCAGTTCCCAGCAGTGTTGCCTAAATTTCTTCCAAATTTGTTTTTAACGTAACTTTTGACTCGGGTGTCCGTTTTAGGTGTTTCAAAGTGCGTTACGACGCTTATTTAATTTCCTATCTGTTTGTCCAGGCCAAAACCAAAATTTAATATTTTTCCCCGGTCGTTCTGAAAGTCCCAAGTGACTGTGTCCTAGTTGTTGTTTGGTTTGGAAATCGCTACTGTTCCTCTTTAATAAAATGTTGGTGTTCTTCATGAGACTAAGGTGCTGTTCCTTGTAATTTTAAATGGTGTTGTCACGGTGAAAATAATGTGCTGTGTATAGTGTGGTATGCAAATATATATATATATATATATGGTGTATATTATTATTGGTGAATGGGGTCTGTAATCCTCTTTTGAATACTTGGTGAATATGCTATGGCATTATTTATTTGGTGATTTGGGTGTGTGATGCATAGTCATGGTGTCGCATAAATCATATGCATGATTTCGGTGAATAGGCTTCGGCCTCGGGCTTCGGCCTTATTATAAATTTTGGTGAATGCCCTCAAGGCTCATTTTTGGTGAATGGATCCACATGCATATGCCCAGTGGAGTTTTGGGTTGCATCTCATACATTAAACATACACTTGGTGAATGTTTTAGTGAATATTTTATTTGGTGATTACTTGGTGATTATTTATTTGGTGATCGTTTGGTGAATATTAAGTTGGTGCTGAACTGGTGATTAAAGTGATTATTGCTGTGTTTTGATGTAGTCCTGTATCTGTATATACTACTCCTTATGTACTTTATTATGGGGTTTGAGACTCACCCCTTTTGTTGATTTTTACTTTTCAGGTAACCGTACTTGAAGGCTTTGACCTTCATTTTCTTTGAGTTCGAGTCGCTCTGATACGTAGCACCTGGGGGGCGTCTTATTAGATAGTGATTTTGTCTTGTACGACTTGTTGGATTTTGTTTTAACGTTGTAACTGTATTTTCGAGTAATGGCCGCCCATGATGCCACGTAATGTTTTTAATTGAAGTTAAACAAATGACGTGTTTTTGAAGTAATTGTAGCATTCCGTTTCAAAGAAAAAAAAATAATTTGTGCACTCTGATAATTGATATAAATGAAAGGGGTAGAAACGGGTGTTACAGAGGATGTCCGCGGAAAGAAGGAGGTTGCGTTTCTGAGACTTGAGCAAGGTAGCATGACTGTAACTGAGTATGCTGCAAAGTTTTCTGAGCTGTCTAAGTTTTGTCCTCAATATGATAGAGAGGGTGCTGAGTTCTCCAAATGCATCAAGTTTGAAAATGGGTTGCGTGCTGACATTAAGAGAGCCATAGGGTACCAGCAAATTCGTGTGTTTCCATTGTTGGTTAATAGCGCCAGAATTTTTGAGGAGGACAATAATGCCTTCTCCAGAGTTATGAAAGAAAAGCAAAGGAATTTCTCGGGTCGTGGTAAGCCATATGAGGTGTCTGCTGGTAAGAACAAAGGGAAGTTTGCTGCTGGGCCTAAGCGAAGTGGGGGAGATGCTGTAGCCAGTATTACTTGCTACACGTGTGGGAAAGCAGGTCATAAAATTCCAGATTGCCCAAGCGGGGATAAGAAGAGATGTTATCGGTGTGGGAAAGAGGGGCATATATCTTCCAGCTGTGATAAGAAAGAAGTGGTATGCTTTAATTGTGGAGAGAGTGGTCATATCAGTACACAGTGCTCAAAGCCCAAGAAGGACAAGTCTTTTGGGAAAGTGTTCGCTCTGGCTGAGTCTGACGTGGTGAATGAGATTCGAGGTACATGCTATATCAATGATTCCCCTCTTAATGCTATTGTTGATACGGGTGCTACCCATAGTTTTATTGCTGCTGCTTGTGTTGAGAAATTAAGCCTTGTTTTATCTGATATGTTGAGGGAGATGGTTATCGATACTCCAGCTAAGGGTTCGGTGACTACCTCCGCTGTTTGTGCCAAATGTCCTGTACCTATATATGGTAGAGAATTCTTAATTGATTTGATCTGTTGCCGCTGAGTGGAATGGATGTCATTCTGGGTATGGACTGGTTAGTTGATAACCATGTTCATATCAACTGTCGTGAAAGGTCCGTGAGTTTTGAGTCGCTTGAAGAGGAGTCTGGTTTGTTATCTGCGGGTCAGCTGCATAGAGTGATGAGAGAAGAGGTTCAGCTGTTTTCTCTATTGGCGTCGTTGTTTGCCGAGAGCCACGCGAAGATTGATGTGTTGCCGGTAGTGCGTGAGTTTTCTGAGGTGTTCCCTGATGAGATTCCAGATGTACCACCTGAGAGAGAAGTGGAGTTTGCTATTGATCTGGTTCCTAGCACTAAGCCTGTGTCTATGGCACCATATAGGATGCCTGCATCTGAGTTGGCAGAATTGAAAAAGCAACTTGAAGATTTATTAGAAACGAAGTTTGTAAGACCGAGTGTGTCACCTTGGGGAGCTCCAGTGTTGCTAGTGAAAAAGAAAGATGGTAGTATGAGGTTGTGTGTAGACTATCGACAGTTAAATAAAGTTACAATCAAGAACAAGTATCCGTTGCCAAGAATTGATGACTTGATGGATCAGTTAGTGGGTGCTAAAGTATTTAGCAAGATTGACTTAAGGTCTGGTTATCATCAGATCAAGGTCAAGGATGAAGATGTCCAGAAGACGGCATTTAGGACAAGATATGGGCACTATGAGTATTCCGTTATGCCTTTCGGTGTGACTAATGCGCCGGGGGTATTCATGGGATACATGAACCAAATCTTCCGTGAGTACTTAGACAAGTTTGTGGTGGTTTTCATTGATGACATTCTGATTTACTCTAAGTCAGAAGAGGAGCATGCGGAACACCTGAGGTTGGTGTTAGAAATTCTGAGGAATCGAAAGTTATATGCCAAGTTGTCCAAGTGTGAGTTTTGGTTGAAAAAGGTCAGTTTTCTCGGTCATGTGATTTCTAGGGAGGGGATTGCAGTGGATCCTTCCAAAGTTGATGCAGTGTTGCAGTGGGAGTCTCCAAAGTCAGTTACTGAAATAAGGAGTTTTCTGGGATTAGCGGGTTATTATAGAAGATTCATTGAGGGGTTTTCGAAGTTGGCTCTGCCGTTGACTCAATTGACTTGCAAGGGTAGGGCTTTTGTGTGGAATGACCGATGTGAAGAGAGTTTCAATGAGTTGAAGAAGAGGTTGACCACGTCTCCGGTGTTGACCCTGCCTAATCCGGTTGAACCGTTTGTGGTTTATTGTGATGCGTCCAAGATGGGTTTGGGTGGTGTGCTTATGCAGAATGGGAAGGTGATCGCTTATGCGTCGAGGCAATTGAGAATTCATGAAAAGAATTACCCTACTCATGACTTAGAACTTGCTGCTGTGGTATTTGCATTGAAAATTTGGAGACATTACTTGTATGGATCGAGATTTGAGGTGTTCAGTGATCACAAGAGTCTACGGTATCTGTTCGATCAGAAAGAATTGAATATGAGGCAGCGCCGGTGGTTAGAACTATTGAAAGATTATGATTTTGAATTGAGTTATCACCCGGGAAAAGCTAATGTGGTTGCGGATGCGTTTAGTCAGAAGACCTTGCACATGTCGGCATTGATGGCTAGAGAGCTTGAGTTAATTGAGCAATTCAGGGACATGAGTTTAGTTTGTGAAGTTACACCTCAGAGTGTCAGGTTGGGTATGTTGAAAATTGGCAATGATTTTATAGCTGGTATCCGAGAAGCGCAGAAGTTAGATGTGAAATTAGTTGATCTGATGAGTGGGATTGGTCAGTCTGAGAATGAGGACTTCGAGATAGATGCGCAAAATGTATTGAGATATCGAGGAAGGATTTGTGTTCCCGAAGACGAAGAAATGAGGAAGGCAATTCTCGAGGAAGGCCACAAGAGTAAGTTGAGTATCCATCCCGGAGCGACAAAAATGTATCAAGATCTGAAAAAGATTTTCTGGTGGCCTGGACTGAAGCGTGATGTGGCAAAGTTTGTGTATTCGTGTTTGACCTGTCAGAAATCGAAGGTCGAGCATCAGAAGCCTGCGGGGATGATGCAACCGTTGAATGTTCCAGAGTGGATGTGGGATAGTATCTCCATGGATTTTGTGACTAGGTTACCCAACACGGTGAGAGGGCATGATTCGATTTGGGTGATTGTGGATAGATTGACGAAGTCTGCTCATTTCATTCCTATCGGCATTAAGTATCCGGTGTCAAGATTGGCAGAGATCTATATTCAGGTGATTGTGAAGTTGCATGGCGTTCCTTTGTGCATTGTGTCGGATAGAGACCCAAGGTTCACTTCGGACTTTTGGAGTAGTTTGAAGAAGGAGTTGGGTTCGAAATTGAGGTTGAGTTCAGCTTATCATCCTCAAACTGATGGGCAGACAGAGAGGACGACTCAATCGTTGGAGGATCTGTTGAGGTCATGTGTTCTAGAGCAGGGAGGTGCGTGGGATACTCATCTTCCATTGATCGAGTTTACCTACAACAACAGTTATCATTCCAGTATCGGAATGGCGCCGTTTGAGGCGTTGTGTGGCCGGAGGTGTAGGACTCCAGTGTGTTGGTACGAGACTGGGGAAAGTTTAGTACTTGGACCTGAGCTAGTCAGAGAGACTACTGAGAAAGTAAAGATGATCCGGGAGAAAATGAAAGCGTCGCAGAGTAGACAGAAGAGTTACCATGATAAGAGAAGGAAAGATTTAGAATTTGAAGCTGGTGACCACGTATTCTTGAGGGTCACACCTATGACTGGTGTTGGGCGAGCGCTGAAATCAAAGAAGTTGACTCCTCGATTCATCGGGCCGTATCAGATTACGGAGAGAGTTGGAAATGTTGCATATCGGGTGGCCTTACCACCTAACCTTTCGAACTTGCACGACGTGTTTCACGTGTCGCAGCTTCGGAAGTATGTTGCGGATCCGTCTCATGTGATTCAACTAGATGATGTGGAGGTGCGGGACAATCTCACCGTGGAAACTATGCCAGTTAGAATTGAGGACCGTGAGGTAAAGGTATTAAGAGGCAAAGAGATCAATTTAGTGAAAGTGGTTTGGTTGGGAGCCGTGGGCGAGAGCATGACGTGGGAATTGGAGAGTAAGATGAAAGAAGCCTATCCAGAGTTGTTTGATTCAGGTAATTTCGAGGACGAAATTCTCTAAGTGGGGGAGAGTTGTAACGCCCCAAAATAATTTAATTAATTATTTAATTAAGTTATTTGAGGGATTACAACATTTATTTAAGTGGAATAATAATGTTGGAATTTATTTTATTTCAGGGGGGATCTAACTAAGTAAACAAGGTGGTGCAATAAGGGCCCAAGTCAATTAGTGACCCAAGCCCATTCCTAAAACCCCAAAACCCTAGGGGAAGGGTCTCATTTGTGCATTCCATCGAAGAAGAGAAAAGAATTAGAGAGAGGGAGAGAAGAGGAAGCTAGCGACGGCCAGCAAGGAAGAAAGAAGGGGAAATTGTTCATCTTGGCTTTAGGTAATGAGTTTCTTTGATCCTTTCTTGCCCATTTTTCCCCTTTCTCTAGTGTGGTAGTTTCCAATCCCTCATTCCCATTTTTTGTTGTTTCTCTTAGTGATCAACCCAGGGTTTGCGAAGGACAAAGGGAGAAGGACTGCTGCGTTTTTTTGGTGGCTTGGGGCGTGGTTGAGTTCTTCCATTCTCAAGGCTTTGGCTCGTTGTGTTGCCGGGTTTTGTACGTGACTCCTTCGTCGTTGTTCCGGATCATACAAATTCGAGGTAAGGGTGAGCGTTTCAATTTAATGTAACTGGGTATATGGTGGGTTTGTGGGTTTATGGTGTTGGGTTGATTTCGTGAATTATATGTTAAGAGGAATGAAGGATTGAATTATTAGTGTTGATATGCGATTTTCCCTTATGAGATGAGGAGATGAATTTTCGATTTTTTTATGGTGAATTTGGTCTGGTTGGTAGCATGTGTATGGTGATGGGAATATATGATTGAGTAAATTGTGATTAAATTAGGAGCTGTGATAAGTTAATGGATGTGCTTACAATTAGTTGAAATAATACCAAGAAAACTGAGAATAAAATAGCGTTGCTGTTGCTGTGTATGAAAATAAAATGTGCAGGTTGCAAATAAAAATGATGCTGTATGCTGTTTTACAGAATTAAAAATGTTGCTGTATACTGTTTACTGAATTAAAAATGTTGTTGTATGCTGTTTACTGAATTAAAAATGTTGCTGTATGCTGTTCACTGAATTAAAAATGTTGCTGTATGCTGTTTACTGAATTAAAAATGTGGCTGTATGCTGTTTTACTAAATTAAAAATGTTGCTGTATGCTGTTTTTCTAAATTGAAAATGTTGCGGTCCCTAAATTAAAAATGTTGCTGGTTGCTGTTTATCAAAACAAAGGGTTGCTGTCTTGCTGTTATTTTTATATAGGAGTTGCTGTTTTATGAAAGAAATGCGCCACTATTTTACAAAAAATGAAGCGCTGTTTTTGTGTGTAAATCGTGCTGTTTTTCTTGCTGCTGTTGCGCTAAAAGGCCACTGTTATGTTGCTGTTTTTGGACTCAAAAGAAATACTGCTGTTTTTTTTTCACACTATTTTTCTGCTGTTTTGTCATTGTTGCGCGCCTACAAAAAGCTACTGTTTTCCATTCTGATTTGTTGCTGTTTAGTGAACCGAATTTCTGCATCTTGCAAATGAAAGGAGCGTGTTAACGGGGCTATTGTCCTATTACTATTTCTCCGAATTATAAATGTGATGTTTTTCCACTTTGAAAATGGGATGTTCTTCTCAAGTTTAATTGTGATGTTTCCTAAGCATGAAAATGAAATGTTTGTCCAAAATTTAAATATGTTGCTATTCGAATTTTTAAATAGGTTGTCACTTAAATTTTTATGTGTGGTTACTTACATTTAAATGGTTGTCACCTAAATTTTTAATGTGTTGTTACTTAAAAATTTAGGAGTATTGTTACTTAAGATTTAAAGATGTTGTTACTCCAATTTTTGAATGTGATGTTTATGAAGAAGTTGTGATATTAATATGGTGACTATGATGAATACACTCTATGAGTGTCTTATGGTGACGATGACGAGTACTCCGGGTGAGTGAATTGGTGATTGCACATGTGTCCATAGTGTCTCATAGCATGTGCATATTATGACGAATAGGCTTCGGCCTCTTATTGACGAAAACCAGTGACGATGTGCCCTAGTGGCTGACTTATGACGAGTATGGTACCATCATGCATAAACCCAGGTGTGGGTTGCATTTTCATGCGCATACATGTTTGTGACTGGCGATATGATTATGACTTTGGCTTGTGTGTAGTGACGATGAAGTTGATGATAATGACGATGTTGTATGATAGTTTGCTCATATTACTCTGCTGTATGCTTGATTATGTTTTGTTGAAAATTCTCACCCCTTCTGCTTGGAATGTTGCTCTATTGTGGCAACGCTGCAGGTAACCTCGAGTGAAGGACATGATGCTTTCCTTTATAGCCATTGGGATGTCTGTCGAGTCGCTCTCTGATACTGTGACACCTAAGGGGCGTGGTTGAAATTGTTATTTAAATAATAAATTGTTTAGTATTTGTATTGATGGCGTGAGGCGTGTTTGAGTGGTATTTAGTGAGTGTTGTTTTATTCTGCTGTGACGTAACTCTTGGAGTTTAATTTTTATGATGGGTGATGGTTGAAATTTTTATGATGATGATTGCGCAAACTTAATAAATGCAAGTTGACGTTCTTTTGTTAATAACGATGTGGCATTTCCCTTCTATCAGTTAAATTAAATTTTGCGAAAAAGTTTTACTCTGATAAGTGACGTATAAATTATGGGGTAGAAAGGGGGTGTTACAACCTTCGCTATTCTGTGTCGGTGTCGTCGGTGTCCTTTGCTTTGATGTGTAACACTCAAGGGGGGGGATAAACGCTAAACTTTGGATTATTGTATTTTGTCATTTTGAGTCCATTTTCAAGATGTTGTTATTTCATGTTTTAAAACTTATATTATATTCCGCTGCGTGTTGATAAATTTTGACCAGGTGTTATTTATGTCGTATGAGACGTGTTATTTAACGATGAATGTGTGACATCCTTTTTCGAATTATGAATTATAGTTTTTGTAAACTCTGATTTTGTTGAATAATTAACGGGTAGAAAAGGGGTGTTGCACTGGGCGCCTAGGGCGCCAGTTTCAGCAACAGGGCGCCTAGGGCTCCCTTGATCTTAGCAAATCGTTTTCCTTATGAACATGGCAAAGCAAAAATATAATTCTAGGGCTAACAACATAAAACACCGATCGCACAACATAATTATTCAACAAGCCATTCAATACATATATGATCATACATATGACAATCATCAAACCCTAACCCCCTCATAAAGTAATTCATATATCCCATTAAAAGGCTTGAATCCCACACTTACCTTATCCTTAGAAGATCACGAACCCTAGCCTTAGGAGATCACGAAACCCTAGCCTCCTCTCT
The DNA here is from genome assembly GCA_039519185.1 of Astragalus membranaceus. Taxonomy (NCBI): domain Eukaryota; kingdom Viridiplantae; phylum Streptophyta; class Magnoliopsida; order Fabales; family Fabaceae; genus Astragalus; species Astragalus membranaceus. Next base: position 137,842,395 of record CM076848.1, on the reverse strand, counting down.
CCTCTTGGCGTCGCTCTCTCCCTCTTCTCTCCTCTTGGCCGTCGCGCCCTCTAGCTCTCTCTCACTCTCAAACTTTTGTTTTTCTAATAATGAAACCCTAACCTAGTTTCCTACTATTCATCAACTCATTTAACTTCATGGGCTTTCCCTTAACTTATGCGACTTAATCATGGGCTTTTTCTCTAACACCTCTCCTTTACTAATCCTAACACTAATAATAGGTCCACATACACTAACATATAGTTATTCCATTATTTTCTACTAAATAATTCCTAAACAATTAGTTAAATAATTAATCAATTATTTCGGGGCGTTACAGTTTACATCCGATGTTCTTGAGGGGTTTGATTCTTTCAAGAGGACCTTTAAACTGACGCCTTACTCAATCGGCTTTCTGATCACTTGCAAATGGTTTAGTGTCAATGCCAAAGTTACCGAAACTCGAGGTTGGGAGAAACTGACTTCAAAAAACCAAAGTTTGATCCCTTCATCTTTCCACGGGGGATGATTACTTCTACCCTTCTTTATGTGGTATCCATTCTTGGCCTTCCACTTTTGGGGTCGAATGTACATTCTTACACTTTTCTGAAGAAAATCGGCCTTGGCTATGTGAATGCCAAGGGCATTTACTCCACTTTTATAAAACATAATGCAGAAATTGAAGACGAGGTGACTGACATTGAGCACTTGGCATTTCTGATGTATTTCTTTAGTAAGTTCTTTTACGGCACAACCTCCGTACAAGAAGTTCACCCGTATATCACCATGATGAATGGCCACACGGTCCACTTGTGGGGTCTTTTCTTCTGGGCTGGACTTTACAAGGGGATACACATCCTTCTTGATAAAATTCGGGATCATGGAATGTTAAACAAGATTCAAGGACCCATGATCATACATATGACAATCATCGTCCCCTGATGGATCTTTGATGTACAATGCTTTGGAATAAACCTCTTTTCAGATGATCATTAGGACGTAAAACACAATTGGTACCATATCGTGGCTTGGCATTTTGGGGTTTGTCATTTCAAAGTCCTTTGAAGTCTATGCCACCCAACACACATGCCATCCATTCCAAATGGTCATTCCCACACAACCTTTGACAACACCCGCAACTAACACCACTTCCTTGGACGCCCAACAAACCATTCAGCACATCCCCAAACGCAAAGGCCAATGTTAATCAGCTTGGCTAAAGAATGTCTTGTAGGATGTTTTGCCCATTTGTAAGTATCTCTTTCAATCCGAAATTTCCTTTTTTCAATACATTTCGAGGCTAATGCATTCCTCTCATATTGTAATGCAGCTCAGATGGAAGCAATCGTTATTGTCAGTGACGACGAGGATGAAGAAGAGGGCCTCATATTCGTGAGGAAGTCGAGGACTATTGTGGAAGAGAATCACACTTTGCCTACCTCTGCCAAAAGGCAATGTACCGCAACCGAGGAAAACACAATTCATAAACCCAACAGAATGACAGTATTACCCTCTTACTACTTTTCCTGAATGCGTTAATTCAATTTAGTCTTAACTCACTCTTCTTACAAAAAGCCCATGAAAGATCTGGTAGTTGCCATTTCCATCACATGTGTCATTCTCCTTGGCAATTAAATTCGGTAAGCATTTTGAACATATAATTGTACTAGTGTACCGATTCTTTAGCCGAGACTTATCCTTCATCAGAGCAGACACCCACTGCCTCAAGTGACCGATGAAGAAGTCTCTCAGTATTTCACCTCTCAAAACCTCCCCCAGACAGCTTCTCTTCATGGTGAGGAGTTACAGAAGGTGGAGATTACCCTTCAAGGAGGTCTTCCTATTAACCCTACGCAGATAGCCGAGCTACGATATTTTATGTTTAGGCTTGCTTCCTTGGCTAACATCTCTTTGTAACCTCAACATTCTTTGGATATTAACCCTCAACATTCTTTGGATCAATTGACAAATCTTTAGACAAAAAAGAGCGCCTTTGCTAAATCTTACATAGAGTTGGACGTAGAGAGGAATAATACCTTAGCTGAAGATAAAGAGATCAGTAGATGAATCCATGAAATCAACAGCGAACACTCTCGACTCCAAGAAGAACTCAAGGCTCTTCAACCTCAACTTGATCGAGTTGTGCAGAAGCTGAATGGGTCCATTCAGAAGCGTGGTCGTTTATATCACCTCAGTACTTCATTGGACCAAAGCATCAAAGCCCTTGAATCCCAAATGGTTGGTTTCGCATATGGCTTGTAGAAGAGCGAAGGCGAAATGCATCAAGCCGCTACCTCTAGGAGCAAACTACGTACCCACACAATAATCACAATACCAGAATCAACCGCTAAAACAATCATGTCCATCACGAAAAATGAAAGGATCAAATGTCCTGGTCACACTATGGTTGATCTATCTAAAAAGGTTGTGACAACGACACCTATTCCATGCAAGGGTGCATCCACAGCTGAAGATCAAAACACGGGGCTCACTACAAGTAGAAAAAAGGACCGTGAATGGGAAGCAAGAGGACACATCTTCGCCCCCAACAGATTTAAAACCATGCAGGGATTTGGAAGCTGGGGCGAGGAGAGAGGAACAATATAGCCTAGTAGTCCTTTTTGTGTGTATAATCCTTGAAAAAATATTGTAGGGTAGTACATCTTCAAATATTTTCCATTGATTTTCCTATCAACAAACTGCTTTGGTCTTAAATTTTGGTTTTAGGATAAATGCGTCTTAGTGTTTTTTAGCCACTCTTAATGATGCAACACTAATTTCAAGGGGCAGGACAACATATTGCCCATACACGAGCAGGTAGGGAGTTATTTAAGTAGCAGTGGACTTGGAACTCTTCATAGCCTATAGGATTTCATTTAGAGACTCATGTCAATTCCTCGACCTGTCCTCTATATTCTTTTTGATTAGTTCAATGATGATCTTCTTGGTAGCCTCGACTTGACAATTTTCTTAGGCATAGTAGGAGGTTGAATACCTCAGATCTCTGCCAAACACTTTGCCAAAGGACACCACACGGTCTTGGGGATCTCAAATCTGTGTATGATTTGGATCTCAATGAACTTCATCATCGTATCTTGATTCACATTGACCCACGACTGAGCTTCGACCCATTTGGTGAACTAGTTTGTGGCTTCAATGGTGAAGCTATGCCTCTTGGAGCTAGGAGGACATTTATTTCCAATCAAGCCAATGGCCCATTCTCTGACTGGCCAAGGCTTAACAATTGCGTGGTGTTATAGAGCTGAGACCCTCTGGAAGGAGCCATTTTATGGTTGACTGGTAATCGCCATGCCTATAAATCTGCCATTTCTGTGGATATCTTGTACTGCAGGTAACTTATATTGCAGGTCAGGTTTTGATGATGAAAAAGACAAAGCCAAAGTTGATGGCCAAAGTTGATGAGAGTGACCAAAGGCAAAAGTTGATGAAAGTGAAAGTTGATGAAAGTGACAAAATATCAAAGTCACAATCCAAGATAATCAAGACTACAGAATCATGTCTCAAGAAGTAAGGGTAGTCCTTAGGGTTTGGGGATTGTCTTAGGAAAAAGTGTAATCTCTTCCGAGGGTCAGCTCATCTCTCAAAGTCTCACGTCTTCACTAGCTTTTCAAAATGCATGCATGCACACGTAAACATAAAAATCATTTTTGAGAAACTATAAAATCGATTCACACTACTTTAAACTAATCATCAAAATCGATTTTCAACTCAAAATGAAAGTATATAATCGATTCATATTATTCCTACTAAGTATACAATAGATTTGCATCTCTTTCTATAGAAGCAAGAATCGATTATCATATTTAGAACATTCAGGCACATAATCAATTTTCCCATGAAACATACTCAAGCACACAATCGATTTCATCTTTATGTTAAGGAAGCACATAATCGATTTTATCTTTTAAGGAAGCAAAAAATCGATTTCATCGATCTTTTAAAGAAGCACATAATTGATTTGCATATTCCTTCTCTTAAGCACACAATCGATTTGCATCTTATTTCAAACAACACATAATCGATTTTCATCCTAGATCTAGTTAGGCATAAAATCGATTATCACACTTAGGCAAATCAAGAACAAAAAAAAAATCAAGCACACAATCGATTTTTCCATTTCTTCATTTTTACTCAACGGCTATATTTTTCTAAAGCCTATAAATAGAAGGCTTTGCAAATCATTTTAAAACAACAACCCATTTCACATTTTCGCATCAAACGCATAAACCCTTTTACATTTTAACTTCTGCTCATCACGCACTGTTCGTTCGTTAGAGCTGATCTACCGCAAGTTGGGGAAATCTTCAAGTTGTAATATCTGCCTACACTAGAGGTATTTTGGTCTTTACATTTGTAATTGTTTATCTTTGTGTTTTGTACTAGGGAGTGGGTATCTCTCTAGGGTAGCTGTTTGTACTAGGAAGTGGGGTATCTTTATGGGCAGCTTGTTGTAACAAGGGTGGGGTATCTCTTGTTGTAATGTGGTTAGATTTGAGGGCTCTTCATAGGTGGGGTATCCTAGGAGAAGAGTGCCTAAGTCTTGTAAAGGTTTTCCAAGGCACCTGTAAGCCTTGTTTTGTGTTAGTGGAAAATCTCACAAGGGTGTGAGGACTGGATGTAGGTCACTAGAAGGTGACCGAACCAGGATAAATCTGTGTGCTTTATTGCTTTATTTTCTAATTCCTTTGCTTCCATTTAACCTGCGCGAAAACTAATCTAAGTCATTGAAAAGGGGAAAAAGTTTTCAAAAGTTTTTAAATCTCAATTCACCCTCCCTCTTGAGGCTGAAGCCACTTGGAAACAAGTGGTATCAGAGCTAGACTCTTGTATAAAGGGCCTAGCAGCTTCAAGAGAAATAACTTCAGGTTGGTATACGCAAGAGGGTGCATCTCTTATCCGTCCTCCGGGATTCAACGGAGAAGACTATGCATATTAGAAAGAAAGAATAAGAATATTCATTGAAGGGGTAGATATAGATATATGGGATGCTGTGGAAAATGGACCTTTTATTCCCACACACATGGTAAATGGCGCACTCATAGTAAAAGAAAGAAACAAATGGACCGACTATGAGAAAAGGAAAGTTCAACTTAATTTCCGGGACAAGAACATTATCACTTCTGCACTTAGTCCCGATGAATTCTTCAGAGTGTTAAATTGTAAAACTGCTCAAGAAATGTGGGACAACCTTCAACTCACTCATGAAGGTACGAGTGAGGTAAAAAGAGCAAGAACAAATACTCTCATCCGGGAATATGAATTGTTCAGAATGAATCAAGGAGAATCCATCAAGGAAAATCATTTCCTCCCGAAGACTTGATCAACAAAGTATTGAGATGCCTAAACAGAGAATGGCAAACAAAGGTGACTGCAATAACTGAATCAAGAAACTTAACTACCATGACTCTCGCCACCCTGTTTGGGAATCTACTAGAGCACGAGTTAGAGCTCACACGCCTTGCAGAGAATGAAGGAAAAGACAAGAAAAAGAAAAACTTAGCTCTCAAAGCTTCAAGTTCAAGTTCATCCGACGATAGTGATGATTCGAAAGATGATGATGAAGACGAGGAGAAAATGGATCTAATGGTTAGAAAATTCAAAAGTTCATGAGAAGGGAAAGATCTCTCAAAAATAATTCTCCAACCAAAAGAGTCGCAAGCAAGGAAAACTTCTCAAATCCACCAACTTGCCACGAATGTGGAAAATCCGGACTCATAAAGATGGAGTGCGCAAAATTACAAAGAAGACGGTCAAAGTTTGAGAAAAAGAGATCCAAAGGAAAGAAGAGTAGAAAAGCCTACATAGCATGGGAAGACAACGACCTGAACTCATCAGATAACTCAAAGTGAAAGATGTAACACCCCCTTTCTACCCTTTTATTTTAATTTAGAAAATCAGAGTTAAAAAAATTCATTTTTGATTTCACCACGAGGGTGTCACACATACGTCAAAATAAAACCTCAAACCTCAAATAAAAATAGTACGTCGACAAGGTGCAATACATAGCACTCCACAATAGGGGGAACTCAAAACATCGAAAACTACGTCATAAAATCCAACGACAACGCAGCGGAAAAATAAATCAGCTCATCAACGGTGTAAAAATCTAAATACATCAGTAAAACATCAAATACATCCCCCCAGGTGCTACGTATCAGAGCATGACGACTCGACCCAAGAAGTGAAGCTAAGACCTTCACTGGGAATCACCTGCACGTTACCAACACGGGGGTAACATTCAAACAGGAAAGGGTGAGCATCATTTCAATCCATATAATAGAAAATATGATAAGGACTAATCATAGGCTACGCACTAGAACAATCAGCATTCAGAGCACTAAATATTCACACCACAGTCTTCATTCACATCACTTACAATAACTCATCTCATGTCATGTAGGTGTATGAAATGCAACCCACTCGCGGTCATATGCATGAGGTACCTTTTCACAAACGTCGCTTAGCCCTTAAGGCCTCATCGTCACTTAGCCACTCAGGCCTCAAAACGTCACTGGGTTTATGCACATGGGCATGAGACACTATGACATGCACCACTCACAACACAATTACACAAACACCCAAATCATGGTCAACTATGTGACTCGTCACTTACCGGTTTGCTCACAAGGAGCACAGCACCTGTCAAATCCACAATCAACACACAACGTCACTTGGCCATTTTAGACCTTAACATCACTTAGCCTTTCGGGCCTCAAACGTCACTTAGCCTTGTGGGCCTCATTACATACACAACGTCGCTATTTATAAACATCATCAATTCAAACAATAGCCACTAAGGGCAAAAACGTCATTTGACTAGCCACCAAGGGCATCCTCGTCATTTACACCTCATTATCTACAACTTTGGCCACTAGGGGCAAAACAGTCATTTGACTAGCCACCAAGGGCATCCTCGTCAAAATCATCATTTTTGACACTACCACGTTAAAACTGTTGTTTATACACCAAAAAGGGATTTTTAAAAAGCTCCATATAATTTTTCAATGTCACTGGGACGACCATCGGGGACGGCCACTTGGGCGCCCACAAACCATCAGAAAATAACAATTTTTCATTTTAAAAATTGGACCCACAGATAGACAACGTAAAAAGCTTCACGACACTTTTCGAAACGTTCAAAACGGACATCTGAGTCAAAAGTTATGTTAAAAATAAGTTTGGGAAAAAATCAGGCAACATTCTGAAATTGGCGCCTTAGGCGCCCAGGCAACCAGGCAACACGCGCACTGGCGCCCAGCGCCCAGGCGCGCAACACACGCACACACGCAACACGCCACAGGCGCCCAGCGCTCAGGCGCACAACACACGCACACACGCAACACGCCACAGGCGCCCAGCGCCCAGCAATGCGCACAGACACGCGCACAGCGCCCTTGGCGCCCAGCACAGGGCGCCTGGCGCCCAGACACAGCAGCAACACAACCTAGAATTTTTCCAACAACTTTTCAACACTAAAATTGATTCCCAACAATTTAAAAGTGTAAAAATTCATATTTTCCAGCAACCAAAAATGCCCTTATTTTAATCAATTTCTCAAAATTCAATTGGGGACTATCTTCACCATCACCTTGGCGCCCTATGCGCCTATGCACACACTCACCCAATTTGTGAAAACTTAAACACTCCAACATACCAAATCATAATTTCATGAATACACAATGCCAAAAATTCGCATATCAAGAACACATCAAGAAATCAACATATATATATATTCCAACAATTCGCATATCATGATTACACATCCCAATACTCAATTCGCATATATATATATATATATGAAAAAGAATCAACATTAAAAACATATCAAGAACACATCAAGAAAATCATGGCATGCATCAAGAATCTAGTCTAAACCCTAGATCTAGGACCCATCATATGATCTATTAGATAGAAGGATAGAGCTCCCCTAACCTTTTCAAGAAGAAGAATTCGATGCCGTAGGAGTAGTCACCTACAGAGCCACAGCAACAACGGAGATCCCCTTCCTCTTGATCTTCGAATCCTCCCTTTCTTGGCCGCCCCTTCTCTCTCTCTTTCTCACGCTCCTCTCTTCCTTTCTCTCTTTCTCAACTTTCGCAAATGATAGCAAGGAAACCCTAACCCCTTGTGCCTTGCTACTTCGCATTTGACTAGCTTCATGGGCTTGGGCTTCTCACTTAAGCCCAAGTCCATCTACTTTGGTGCCTCCATCCTCTAATACCACCTACACATATTAATATAATTTCTAATAATTAAATTATATTCAATCAATTAATTTAAATTCCTAAATACTTAATTAAATAAAGTAATTAAATATTTAGGGTGTTACAACTCTCCCCCACTTAGAATATTTCGTCCTCGAAATTTACCTGATCGAACAACTCTGGGTAGGACTCTCGCATCTTGCTCTCTAGCTCCCAAGTCATACTCTCGCCGGCAGCTCCTAACCAAACCACTTTCACTAATGCAATCTCTTTTCCTCTAAGCGCTTTCACTTCCCGATCCTCAATCCGTACGGGCATCGTCTCCACAGTGAGATTATCCCGCACCTCCACATCATCCATATGGATCACATGAGATGGATCCGAAACATACTTCCGAAGTTGCGAAACGTGAAACACGTCGTGCAAGTTCGAAAGATTTGGCGGTAAGGCCACCCTATAAGCCACATTTCTGATTCTTTCAGAAATCTGATAAGGACCAACAAATCGAGGAGTGAGCTTCTTCGATTTCAACGCTCGACCAACACCGGTAACAGGAGAAACCCTCAAGAACACATGCTCACCCTCCTGAAACTCTAAATCCTTCCTCCGCTTGTCATGATAACTCTTCTGACGACTCTGCGAAGCCTTCATCTTCTCACGGATCATCTTGATCTTCTCTGTAGTCTCCCGGACAATCTCCGGTCCCAACGCTACACTCTCTCCCGACTCATACCAACACAATGGCGTCCTACACTTTCGACCATACAATGCTTCAAACGGTGCCATCCCAATACTGGAATGGTGACTGTTGTTATAGGTAAACTCAATCAACGCAAGATAGGAATCCCATGAACCCCGCTGTTCCAATACACAAGCCCTCAACAAATCCTCCAACGACTGAATTGTCCTCTCTGACTGACCGTCTGTCTGAGGATGATACGCCGAACTCATCTTTAACTTTGAACCCAATTCCTTCTGCAAACCCGTCCAGAACTCAGAAGTGAACCTCGGATCCCTATCTGACACAATACTCTTTGGAACACCGTGCAACTTCACAATTTCTTTGACATAGACCTCTGCCAACCTCGACACCGGGTAAGTGATATTAATAGGAATAAAGTGAGCAGACTTCGTTAACCTATCAACGATCACCCTAATAGCGTCATGACCCTTAACTGTATTTGGCAATCCCGTCACAAAGTCCATCGCAATGCTATCCCACTTCCACTCTGGAACCTCCAACGGTTGCAATAACCCTGCAGGCTTCTGATGCTCAACCTTAGATTTCTGACAAGTCAAACAGGCATACACAAACTGTGCCACATCTCTCTTCATTCCATACCACCAAAACATCTTTTTCAGATCTTGATACATTTTCGTCGCTCCAGGATGGATACTCAACTTGCTACGGTGACCTTCCTCTAAAATTGCCTTCCTCATCTCTTCATCGTCTGGAACACAGATCCTACCCCGGAACCTCAACACACCATTTGAATCTAATTTGAAATCTTCCCCTTCGGATTGACCAACCCCATTAAATAAGTCTACTAACTTGACATCTGTCTTCTGAGCTTCCCTGATGCTGCCCAGGAAATCATTATCGATCTTTAACATTCCCAACTTGACACTGCGAGGTGTCATTTTACAAACCAAACTCAAATCCCTGAACTCCTCGATCAACTCTAATTCTTTCACCATCATTGCCGACATAGGCAAAGACTTTCTGCTTAAAGCATCAGCCACGACATTAGCTTTGCCGGGATGATAGTTCAAACCAAAGTCATAATCCTTCAAGAGCTCCAACCACCGGCGCTGTCTCATATTCAACTCTTTCTGATCAAACAGATACTTTAGACTCTTATGATCACTGAACACTTCGAACCTTGAACCATAAAGGTAGTGCCTCCAAATCATAAGCACAAATACCACAGCAGCCAATTCCAAATCATGCGTAGGGTAATTTTTTTCATGAACCCGCAACTGCCTCGACGCATACGCAACGACTTTCCCATCTTGCATCAACACACCACCGAGACCCATCTTCGAAGCGTCACAATATACAACGAACGGTTCCCCTGGATTAGGCAACGTCAAAACAGGCGACGTCGTCAATCTCTTTTTCAGTTCCATAAAACTTTCCTCACACCGGGCATCCCAAACAAAAACTTTACCCTTGCAAGTCAACTGAGTCAACGGAAGGGCCAACTTGGAAAAACCCTCGATGAACCTCCTGTAGTACCCAGCCAAACCCAAAAAGCTTCTAATCTCTGTTGCGGACTTCGGAGACTCCCACTCCAACACTGCTTCTACTTTTGCCGGATCAACCGCAATACCATTACCTGAAATCACGTGCCCAAGGAAACTCACCTCTTTCAGCCAGAACTCACACTTCGATAACTTAGCGTACAACTTTTTCTCTTTTAAAACTTCCAACACTGTCTTCAGGTGCTCAGCATGCTCTTCCTCTGACTTAGAATAAACTAGAATGTCATCTATGAAGATCACCACAAACCGATCTAGGTAATTATGGAAAATACGATTCATATATTCCATAATTACACCAGGGGCATTGGTCACACCGAACGGCATCACTGAATATTCATAATGCCCATACCTTGTCCTGAACGCCGTCTTCTGAACATCTTCATCCTTTACTTTAATCTGATGATATCCGGACCTCAAATCAATTTTGCTGAAAACACGGGCACCCACTAACTGATCCATCAGATCGTCGATCCTCGGAAGCGGATACTTGTTCTTGATAGTTACCTTATTCAGCTGCCTATAACCAACACACGACTTCCTACCACAATCTGCAGCAGCCCAACAACAGCAGCAGCAGCTCAACATCAGCAGCAGCAACTCATCAACAGCAGCAGCGATCCTCCCAGCCATGTCAACTCACTTGCTACATCAATAACAGTTAGATATAACTGACAACACACCGTTGTCAGTTGACACTACGACTGGACAACTTGGCCGGACAGACCGAACTGCTCTGATACCACTATTGTAACACCCCCTTTCTACCCTTTTATTTTAATTTAGAAAATCAGAGTTAAAAAAATTCATTTTTGATTTCACCACGAGGGTGTCACACATACGTCAAAATAAAACCTCAAATAAAAATAGTACGTCGACAAGGTGCAATACATAGCACTCCACAATAGGGGGAACTCAAAACATCGAAAACTACGTCATAAAATCCAACGACAACGCAGCGGAAAAATAAATCAGCTCATCAACGGTGTAAAAATCTAAATACATCAGTAAAACATCAAATACATCCCCCCAGGTGCTACGTATCAGAGCATGACGACTCGACCCAAGAAGTGAAGCTAAGACCTTCACTGGGAATCACCTGCACGTTACCAACACGGGGTAACATTCAAACAGGAAAGGGTGAGCATCATTTCAATCCATATAATAGAAAATATGATAAGGACTAATCATAGGCTACGCACTAGAACAATCAGCATTCAAAACACTAAATATTCACACCACAGTCTTCATTCACATCACTTACAATAACTCATCTCATGTCATGTAGGTGTATGAAATGCAACCCACTCGCGGGCATATGCATGAGGTACCTTTTCACAAACGTCGCTTAGCCCTTAAGGCCTCATCGTCACTTAGCCACTCAGGCCTCAAAACGTCACTGGGTTTATGCACATGGGCATGAGACACTATGACATGCACCACTCACAACACAATTACACAAACACCCAAATCATAGTCAACTATGTGACTCGTCACTTACCGGTTTGCTCACAAGGAGCACAGCACCTGTCAAATCCACAATCAACACACAACGTCACTTGGCCATTTTAGACCTTAACATCACTTAGCCTTTCGGGCCTCAAACGTCACTTAGCCTTGTGGGCCTCATTACATACACAACGTCGCTATTTATAAACATCATCAATTCAAACAATAGCCACTAATGGCAAAAACGTCATTTGACTAGCCACCAAGGGCATCCTCGTCATTTACACCTCATTATCAACAACTTTGGCCACTAGGGGCAAAACAGTCATTTGACTAGCCACCAAGGGCATCCTCGTCAAAATCATCATTTTTGACACTACCACGTTAAAACTGTTGTTTATACACCAAAAAGGGATTTTTAAAGAGCTCCATATAATTTTTCAATGTCACTGGGACGACCACCGGGGACGGCCACTTGGGCGCCCACAAACCATCAGAAAATAACAATTTTTCATTTTAATAATTGGACCCACAGATAGACAACGTAAAAAGCTTTCACGACACTTTTCGAAACGTTCAAAACGGACGTCTGAGTCAAAAGTTATGTTAAAAATAAGTTTGGGAAAAAATCAGGCAACATTCTGAAAATGGCGCCTTAGGCGCCCAGGCAACCAGGCAACACGCGCACTGGCGCACAGCGCCCAGGCGCGCAACACACGCACACACGCAACACGCCACAGGCGCCCAGCGCTCAGGCGCACAACACACGCACACACGCAACACGCCACAGGCGCCCAGCGCCCAGCAATGCGCACAGACACGCGCACAGCGCCCTTGGCGCCCAGCACAGGGCGCCTGGCGCCCAGAAACAGCAGCAACACAACCCAGAATTTTTCCAACAACTTTTCAACACTAAAATTGATTCCCAACAATTTAAAAGTGTAAAAATTCATATTTTCCAGCAACCAAAAATGCCCTTATTTTAATCAATTTCTCAAAATTCAATTGGGGACTATCTTCACCATCACCTTGGCGCCCTATGCGCCTATGCACACACTCACCCAATTTGTGAAAACTCAAACACTCCAACATACCAAATCATAATTTCATGAATACACAATGCCAAAAATTCGCATATCAAGAACACATCAAGAAATCAACATATATATATATATATATATATATATATATATTCCAACAATTTGCATATCATGATTACACATCCCAATACTCAATTCGCATATATATATATATGAAAAAGAATCAACATTAAAAACATATCAAGAACACATCAAGAAAATCATGGCATGCATCAAGAATCTAGTCTAAACCCTAGATCTAGGACCCATCATATGATCTATTAGATAGAAGGATAGAGCTCCCCTAACCTTTTCAAGAAGAAGAATTCGATGCCCTAGGAGTAGTCACCTACAGAGCCACAGCAACAACGGAGATCCCCTTCCTCTTGATCTTCGAATCCTCCCTTTCTTGGCCGCCCCTTCTCTCTCTCTTTCTCACGCTCCTCTCTTCCTTTCTCTTTTTCTCAACTTTCGCAAATGATAACAAGGAAACCCTAACCCCTTGTGCCTTGCTGCTTCGCATTTGACTAGCTTCATGGGCTTGGGCTTCTCACTTAAGCCCAAGTCCATCTACTTTGTTGCCTCCATCCTCTAATACCACCTACACATATTAATATAATTTCTAATAATTAAATTATATTCAATCAATTAATTTAAAATCCTAAATACTTAATTAAATATTTAGGGTGTTACAAAAAAGGTCAAGTTGCTCTCATGGCCGACCACGACAGCGAAAGTGAAACTGTGGTATCTTCTAACTCTGAAACTTTGCAAGATGCTTATGATGAATTGTATGAGACATTTACTGAATTGCATGATAAATCTTTAAAACTAGCTAAAGCATTAAGTAAATCCAAGAAAGTCATCACTCATCTTCAAAATGATGTTATTGCTTTAACTAAGGAAAAACTAGAGCTTAGAAAAGAAAATGATAGTCTTGCATGTTTTAAAGCAAATTATGTTTATGATAAATGTGTTGAATTTGAAAAGAAAGTGCATGAGCTAGATTGGACTGTAGGAAAATTGTCTAACTTACAACCTGTGCATCATAGATCTCCTAGAAACAATCTCATAAAAAGGCATGAGCATTATAAACCAAAGTTTTCCACTAGACCATACATTAAATGTTACTATTGTGCTAAACCTGGACATACTGCATCTGTTTGCATGGCAAGAGGTAGACAAAATGTGAAAAAGGTATGGGTTCCCAAAAAGACCATACCAAACACTAACCCACAAGGACCCAAAGAGATTTGGGTACCTAGAACCTTGTTTTAGATCATTGCAGGTATGCTTCAAGGTATTGGGGCAGATTGATACCTTGACAACAAAAACTCAAAGTGCATGACTGGAGACGCAATAAAGTTATTAACACTCACCCCCGGAAAAAGCCGTCGTGTGACTTGTGATAACAATAGAGGAAGAATCTCCGATAAAGGTTAGATTGGTAAAGTGTTAGTCACCTCTATTGAAAACGTGTTTAAGAATCGTTTATTAAGTCAAATATGTGAAATAGAGTAATCCCCGAATCTCATTTCATGCATCATTAAGAACAATATTTATAAGGCATGTTAGAATAACAGGAAACAACAAAGTATTCTAGTCAACCCTCTATGACTGAGCATATAGAATTTATATATTACCTTCTTAGAGGTTATGGTTAGAAAGGCGATAGTGTGATTGAGTTAGTTGAGTCGTCACAATCAGCTAGCTGATATTTCCACAAATCCATTGCAAAAGAAAACCTGGTTCCTCGTTCATTCAAATGAGTTTTCAATTAAATGTTTCTCAAGTGATTTTATAAAATGTGAATTTAAGTGAAATTGTGACTTGTGAATTTCTGCGTACTCAAAAAGCGTATTCTAAAGCAGTTGAAGTGCTACTTTTTCTTGAAATCTATTTTCTCCTGTCACAATCAATTGCTAGCTCTGGTATTTTGCCATAATACATGCTCACAATCGTTGTTTACCTAAAATAATTTTTCTCCCAAAACTCTACTTCCCATATTCTGGCTGCCATCACCAACTTTCAAACTAAGCAGCGTGAAATGTATGAAACTTAAACAACTACTTCACAGATTTTGAGACTCATGATTAGCTTTTACTTGTTTTGATGAAATATTCTCTTCATGGTTTCAAATATGATTTACTTTTGGTTTTGATGATCACTTATAAATCTGCAATGGTTCTTTTACCTTGTCAAATAGCTGTGTCATTCGATTCGCAAACTTCATCATATGTCGACCCTTTTGATCATGACAAAAAGGGGGAGAAATATAGTGTTGGATGAAGCATATAATATTGTCTTATTAAACATATAGGGGGAGAAATATTGTCACTTTGCATATAGTAAATGAAACAGGGGGAGCACCAAGTAAGGGGGAGTATAATCACATATATATGTATGCATTATTTTGTTTGATGGACTAACCTCCCACCTTAAGATGAGTAAAGTTTTGTCATCATCAAAAAGGGGGAGAATGTGGATATCTTGTACTGCAGGTCACTTATATTGCAGGTCAGGTTTTGATGATGAAAAAGACAAAGCCAAAGTTGATGGCCAAAGTTGATAAGAGTGACCAAAGGCAAAAATTGATGAAAGTGAAAGTTGATGAAAGTGACAAAATATCAAAGTCACAATCCAAAACAATCAAGACTACAGAACCATGTCTCAAGCAGTAAGGGTAGTCCTTAGGGTTTGGGGACTGTCTTAGGAAAAAGTGTAAGCTCTTTCGAGGGTCAGCTCATCTCTCAAAGTCTCACGTCTTCACTAGCTTTTCAAAATGCATGCATGCACACGTAAACATAAAAAGCATTTTTGAGAAACTGTAAAATCGATTCACACTACTTTAAACTAATCATCAAAATCGATTTTCAACTCAAAATGAAAGTATATAATCGATTCATATTATTCCTACTAAGTATACAATCGATTTGCATCTCTTTCTAAACAAGCAAGAATCGATTATCAAATTTAGAACATTCAGGCACATAATCGATTTTCCCATTAAAGATACTCAAGCACACAATCGATTTCATCTTTATGTTAAGGAAACACATAATCGATTTTATCTTTTAAGGAAGCACAAAATCGATTTCATCTATCTTTTAAAGAAGCACATAATCGATTTGCATATACCTTGTCTTAAGCACACAATCGATTTGCATCTTATTTCAAAAAACACATAATCGATTTTCATCCTAGATCTAGCTAGGCATAAAATCGATTATCACACTTAGGCAAATCAAGCACACAATCGATTTTTCCATTTCTTCATTTTTACTCAACGGCAATATTTTTCTAAAGCCTATAAATAGAAGGCTTTGCAAATCATTTTAAAACAACAAACCATTTCACATTTTCTCATCAAACGCGTAAACCCTTTTACATTTTAAATTCTTCTCTTCACGCACTGTTCGTTCGTCAGAGCTGATCTATAACAAGGGTTAGTCGAGTTGGGGAAATCTTCATGTTGTAATATCTGCCTACACTAGAGGTATTTTGGTCTTTACATTTGAAATTGTTTATTGTTGTATATTGTACTAGGGAGTGGGGTATCTCTCTAGGGTATCTGTTTATACTAGGAAGTGGGGTATCTTTCTGGGGCAGCTTGTTGTAACAAGGGTGGGGTATCTCTTGTTGTATTGTGGTTAGATGTGAGGGCTCTTCATAGGTGGGGTATCCTAGGAGAAGAGTGCCTAAGTCTTGTAAAGGTTTTCCAAGGCACCTGTAAGCCTTGTTTTGTGTTAGTGTAAAATCTCACAAGGGTGTGAGGACTGGACGTAGGTCACTAGGAGGTGACCGAACCAGGATAAATCTTTGTGTGCTTTATTGCTTTATTTTCTATTTCCTTCGCTTCCACTTAACCTGCGCGAAAATTAATCTGAGTCATTGAAAAGGGGAAAAAGTTTTCAAAAGTTTTTAAATCTCAATTCACCCCCTCTTGAGACTGAAGCCACTTGGCAACAATTTGATGTTAGGTCCTAGTCTATGAGAACCACAGGTACCTTCATGAACTTGCTCCATGAGCTTTTGTTGTGCTCAACTCTTTTTCCTAGTCGTGGTATCAGCCAGAGGTTTGAAACGCTCTATTCTTCATGCAACTTTCCAGACGACAGAACTCTGTTCCTTGACTATGGGTACCCTTACTCTTCCAAAGAGGTTTCAGATATATGAGAGGGACGCGTGGTAGGACTATCTACGGGCGTAAAACATAAGAAAATGTGATAAAAGATTAAAAATTAAAGACTTTGTGAATCAAAACTAGATTGATTGATTGAATGTGTGTTTAAAAAATGTACAGGTTACCTATTGTAAAGCCCAAATATTTAATTAAATTATTTAATTAAATATTTAGGTATTCAATTATTTATTTATTTATTTTAGTTGCTATAAATACATTAGCATTGATTAAGAGGCGTATAATTGGATTCAGGAGGTGGTGTTAGTGATCGGGCTTAAGCTGGAGGAAAGCCCGTGATCCAAGAGCCCACTAGCTAGGCGCATAGGTGAAGCGCCTAGGCTAGGGTTTGGTACTCATTTGCGAATTGCTTGGAGAGAGAAAGAAAGAAAAGTTGCGAAATAGAGAGAGGAGAAGAGAGAAAGGGTTTCGGCGCACCTAAGGGAGAAGAGGAGGAGGAGGAGTTCGCGAATTCCAGGGAGCAGAGAGGAGCTGTGTTGCTGAGGTTTTGTTGGTGACTCGATCAAGAGAATTGGTGCTCTCCTACTATAAGGTAAGGGTGGGGTTCTTCCTTATAATGGGGTTTTATGATGGGGTTATGTGGGAATAGATCCTATGATGCCTAGGGTTTGATTTTGATGTGTAGTTTGATGGTAGTTGAATCATAACTAGGTTGATTGGGGTTCTTCCTATGATGTGTAGTTTGATTGTCGTGACCCTAAAAATTGGTGATTCGTTGTTGTTATAACTAATTGCATGCTAGGTGTTCGATAAATTGTTGTTTGGTGTGATGATTGACAATCCATGATAATTGACATTGGTGGTTGAGAATTGACGAGCTAAATTGGTGATATGATTTGCATATGTGGTGTTTTGGTGAATTTGGTGTGATGCTGTTTTTGGCGCCTTGAGTGTGGGCGCCGTGTGCCAATGTTGCTTGGTGTCATGTTGCTGTTTCTGGCGCCCAGTGCATGGGCGCAGTGTCTGGTGCACGTCCCTGGTTGTGTTGCGTTTCGTGTTGCTGTTTTTGGCGCCCTGGGTGTGGGCGTCGTGTTCCAGTGTGTGTTGTGTTGCGCGCTGTTGGCGCAGGGGAGCCATGGGCGCCACATCCTGGGTGTGTTGCGTTTTCTGTGTGTTACTGTTTTAGGCGCCCAGTGCCTGGGCGCCGTGTCTGGGCGTGTTCCTGTGCCATGTTGCGTTCCTGGATTGTGTTCCCTGCTGTCTGAGCGCCAAGGGCGCCAAATCTTGCAGTGTTGCCTGCTGGGCGCCATATCCTGCCATTTTGCGTTGTGTGTTGCCTGGGCGCCAAGGGCACCAGTTTCTGTTGCTGGTCAGCTTCCAGCATGTTGCCTGCTAGGCGCCCAGTGCCTGGGCGCCATTTTCAAGATGTCCCTCAATTTTTCCCTGGTTTTGTTTTTGACATATATTTTGACTCGAGAGTCCGATTTAGACGTTTCAAAATGTTTTGGAAAGCTTATTCAGAGGCCTAGCTGAATATTCTAATTTGAGGCAAAGTAGTCCATTTTTCTGGAGAAATTGTTAACCGTTGGTGTAGTCATTAGATGGTGATGTTTTAAAAAGAAAGTTGTCATGTCTCAAATACTTTGGAAAATTGTCGTGGTCCCAAATGTTTTGGAAAATTGTCGCTTGTCTCCGGTGTTGGGAAAAATCCTCGCGTCTCAAATGTTTTGGAAAAAAACTGTTGTCATCTTGGTGTCTTGGTGCTGTTTGAGCTAGGTGTGAAGGCTCAAACCTTGGTGTTGTAGGAGCTAGGTGTGAAGGCTCCAAATTTTGGTTTTCCGTTGTTTCGGGTGGTTTGGTTTCTCGGTGTCGTTGGGCTAGGTGTGAAAGCTCAACTTTGGTGATATTGGTGAATAATTTTTGGTGTGTCACATTGTGACTATTTTGAATGATTGTCTGTGTGCATTCATGGTGTCGCATACAGCATGTGCATTTATTTTGGTGAAGGCCTTTGGTCTTGGAGCTAGGTGTGAAAGCTCAAATTTTCTAAAACTAGTGAGGCTTTGGCCTTTGGTCTGTGTGCATTCATGGTGTCTCAATATTGGTGACGCCTCTATTTACAGGCAAAAACTTTTTGTGATTTGGTACCACATGCATATGCCCGTTGGTGTGGGTTGCATCCGTGTATTGTCATGACATTTGGTGGCTGATTGTGGTGTTTGCTATTTGACGTGTGTTTATGAATTTGGTGTGTGTATTGGAGTGGTAGATATAGTTGTCATATTCTAGCATATTGCCTATCATTTTACGCTATTATATTGAAGATATCTCACCCCTTCTGTTTGAATGTTACCCCTATGCAGTAATGTAACACCCCGGTATTTCTTTAACAAAGAAATACCTAAATATACAATTTCGTATAAATCAGAGTATAAAAATTCCTGTTTAGATATACATCTTTACAAGAAACAGCGGAAACTAATAAAATAAATAATACAAGCTCGAGTCATACGACCGAATACAGAGACAACTACGGAAGAACAAGGACAACTATAAATAAATCAATCTTCGATCTTCTCCTCGAACCCGACGACCAACTGTGACACCTGCTGTCCTTATAACCTGTTCTCTGTAAAAACAACAAATATGGATTGGGTGAGACAACTTGTCTCAGTGAGTCCTATCGTGCCCCCTCACTAACACTCGGTTCATTTTATTAAACCGTTAACAATCATATTAATAGTGAACATGTTACAGCGAATTGTTGATCGTGAACCTTGCCACAAATCTCAACAAGTCGAGTCCAATCAAGCAAATCTTTATGTTTTATGAGGGACAGCCGGCTGTGAACAACCACGAATACCGGAGATTATATTTGTTGATTAGTGTAAACCAGTGGTGAAACCTCACTCATCCCGGCACACAATCATGTAATTAATTTAGTGTAAACCAGTGGTGAAACCTCACTCATCCCGGCACACTAATACCTTATTATTTAATTTGTTTAGTATAATCCGGTGGCGAAACCTCGCTCATACCGGAAACCCGTGAGTTGACCACGCCAAAACACATACAGGGCCTAGATAAGGGGTCATGACTACCCTCTCTAGTATACTAATTGTCAGGTCGTCACCCAACGAACGATATATACGATAATACATATCAACGATCACCAAAGGATCAAACATAAGCTTATGATACATGTTCCATTTCATTTCATAATCCGTTTATGAAGAGTTCTATTAACTTCCAGAATTATAATCAATTCCAGGTCTTATATCCATATATAAGTTCAGCCCAACCATTACTCGGTGTGCTCACACGTAATCTAGGATTTTCGTTCTCGACCAAAATAGGTTTCAAGACTGTTTTTCAAAATATAGTTTGAACGGTTTGAAATTAGGTTTTCAATAGGTTGGTAGCTTTAAAATAGTTTGAGGAAGGGATTAGGAAAGGTTCGGGATTGAACGGAGCGTTGAAACGAGAAAAATGGAATTACGCATCAAAAGGGTCACAGTGGCGCGCGGCGCGCAACCCACGCGTGACTGGCGCGCGACTTGACAGAAGCGCAGCCCAGAATCACGCACGGCGCGCGACTCCCGCGTGAACGGCGCGCGGATGGACAGAACCACCAGTCTGATGCTCAACTCAGAATTTTCTCACTTTCGTTCTCCGTTCGCTCTCGATTCGATTCCTAATTTCCGTTCCACCTGAAACTCAGAAAATTCCAAATACTCCAGATAGTTTACAAATCATTTTGTCTCAAAAACGGTTTCCGGTTCAAAAATCTTTCGAAAACGGATAATGCCTTATGACTCAAAACCGATATATTTTCAAGAAATGTAAAAATATCCCTATCCGTGAGTAGAACTCACCCGGTTGACGATTCCCGAGAAGTCGCGTCTTCGCTCGAACAACCGAACCGTTAACCACTCGAACAATCCCCGTAATCACGAACACGCTCCTAGTGCCTCCGCATCTGGACTCGATGGGTCCCACATGCACCACCAGTAACTAAGTCAATCATCCTCGCTACTGGACCCCACTTCAGTATATCGGACTGATGGCGTTCGAGACTTCGGCGAACCGAACTCAATTTGATGAACCACATTTCCAGCATTCTTCTTTCTGTTTTCCAGAATCAAGGAGCAGTTTTGAAACAGAGTTATCTCAGTCAATCCGTAACCAAATCTACTCAAATCAGTGCCCATTTTGAAGATAATTTTGTCTTCTTTCTGATGATCAAATTTTCACACGCATGCATCCAGAGGTTTGGGAGATATCATCAAAACAAGATGACTGGTCCAGGACAGTGCTTGATTCTGAAACCGAAACTTGTGAACAGGATATCTCTCTCATTTCTCCACGAAATCATACGATTCTTGTGCCTAAAATGAAGCGCTTTTTGTCTAGTTTCCAGAGGGACCAGAATCACGATCATCGGAGTTGTGTGCAGGGAGATACGATGAAATCACTGAAGGTAGGTAAAACGGTTTCCCAGCTGGATTCTTGATGAATCTTGAATCATCAACCTTAACTACTTGCAACCCACGAATTTGAGCTCAAGACTTCCAGAAATGGTGAGTTGCAAATTTAAGAGAATGAGGTGATGAAAATTAGTTGGTTAGAAAGAGAATGAGCAGCTGAATTGAAGTGCCAAGACATTGCCTACATGCATGGAGAATCAAAGAAAACTTCTCCCTCCTTCTTCTTCTCCCTCTTCGCCCCACCTCTCTCTCCTCACCCTTAATTTCTTTTTCTGATTTCAGAACCTCAGTGAAGTGAGTGAGAGTGTGGCTGAGAGAGATAAGTTGGTGAGGTTTTTAATGAAGGTGAAATTACTATTTTGTCCTTATGTTCAACTCTCACTTCAACTCTTCTTTTCTCACTTCCTCTCTTCCAATTTTATTTCCAAATGACTGAATGAGAGGGAAAGGAGTAGGGTCAGGTGGTGATATAAGCTGAGGGCTATTTAGATGAGGCAAAATGACCAAAACGCCCTTGGCTCGTTAATATCCTCTTAGGTCCATTTTAATCCACCGATACTCATAAATCCCTATGACTTAGCAATTTAAATAACATCTCTATAACCTAGAACGATTAGAACCCAATCCGTTACTTCATCAATGATGCTTCTTCATTTTGAGACGGAAATGACGATTCTACCCTTGTGCTCTAATTGTTCATTTAAATTATGACTAAGCCACAATTAATGTAGAGTAGGATTTCTTTGGACTTTTCCTCGACTATTAATCCCCGAGACACGACCTATTATTCCCACAAATAATTACTCGGTCTTAGGCATCATAGAACGAGTCTTTAAAATTTAGGGATGTTACAAGTAACGTGCAGGTGATTGCGAGTGAAGGCTTAGGTACCTTCGCTAGTCTGAGTCGGTGTCCTTGCTTTGATATGTAACACTCAAGGGGGGGATAAACGTTAGACTTTGACTGTTACATTTTATTTGTTTGGAGTCCATTCAGGACGTTATGACTTTATTGTTTTGAATCTTATTTCTATTTCCGCTGCGTGGTGATGCATTTTTGACGATATGGTGAAGTAAACTGGTGTTATGGGCTTCGACCCTTTTTGAGAAAGTGATTATATATCTTATGCGACGTTTTGAGTTATTGATGAATGTGTGACATCTCTTTTCGAAGTATGGATTAATGAATTTTTTTTTTGTAACTCTGATTTTATTAAATAACTATCGGGTAGAAAAGGGGTGTTACATTAGTGGTATCAGAGCAAAAGTTCGGTCTGTCTGGCCAAGTTGTCCAGTCGTAGTGTCAATTGACAATGTTGTGTTGTCAGTTATATCTAACTGTTGTTTGTTTTGCAGCAAGTGAGTTGAAATGGCTGGGAGGAACGATACTGCAATTGCTGCTGCTCTAGCTGCTATAGCGCAGGCTGTGCAGAATCAACAGAATGCTGGTGAGAATGCTGGGACTCGCAGTCTGGCGACATTTCAGAGAGAGAATCCGCCCACCTTCAAGGGCAAGTATGATCCCGATGGTGCTTTGGCTTGGTTGAAAGAAATGGAGAGGATTTTTCGTGTGATGGATTGTACTCAAGCACAGAAGGTCCGCTATGGTACGCATATGCTAGCTGAGGAAGCTGATGATAGGTGGTTAGAGACGAGGCAGAGGTTGGAGACTGCTAATGAAGAGATTACCTGGGAAGTGTTCAGCAGAGAGTTTAACCATAAGTATTATCCTGAAGATGTCCGAGGTAAGAAAGAGATTGAGTTTCTGGAGCTGAAACAAGGGAGTATGTCTGTATCGGAGTATGCCGCTAAGTTCGTGGAGCTAGCAAAGTTCTATCCGCATTACACTGGAGCTAATGCTGAGTTTTCTAAGTGTATCAAGTATGAGAATGGTTTGAGGCCCGAGATCAAGAAGGCAATCGGATATCAAAAGATCCGTGTCTTTGCTGACTTGACTGATAGTTGCAGAATTTTTGAGGAAGATAGTAATGCTCACTACAAGATTGTGAATGATAAGAGGAGCAAGTTTCAAGGCCGTAGTAAGCCGTATAAGGTCCCTGCGGGAAAGGGTAAGCAGAGAGCTGATGCTGGCAAGAGGACTAGTGGGGGAGATACCCCTGCTAGCATTGTGTGTTTTAAGTGTGGCAAGCCTGGCCACAAGAGTGTCATGTGCAGAAGCGACGTAAAGAAGTGTTTCAAGTGCGGTAAGGACGGTCATGTGGTGGCCGAATGTGAGCGCAAGGCAGTGGTCTGCTACAACTGTGGTGAAGAGGGGCACATTAGTACTCAGTGTCCGAAGCCGAAGAAGGAGAGGACCAGTGGAAAAGTGTTCTCTTTGGCAGGTGAAGAGCCTACTGAAGATGATGGACTCATTAGAGGTACGTGCTTCATTAATGGTACTCCTTTAAAGTCTATTGTTGATACTGGTTCTACTCATTGCGTTATTGCTGCTGATTGTTGTAAGAGATTGGGTCTAGTTTTGTCTGCTATGAATGGAGAGATGGTTGTCGACACTCCAGCTAAGGGGTCGGCAACCACTTCTCTGGTATGTTCTCAATGTCCCGTGTCGATCTTCGACCGAGACTTTGCTGTGGATTTTGTTTGTTTGCCGCTGAATGGATTGGATGTAATTTTGGGTATGAACTGGTTGCAGCATAACCATGTTCGCATTGATTGTCGTCGCAAGTCTGTAAGCTTTGGAGAGGAAGAGTCTGGTTTGTTATCTGCTAGTCAGATGCGGAAGTTAGCAAAGGAGGGAGTTCAGTTATTCACGCTGATGGCATCGCTGTCTGTTGAGAATCAAGCTAACATTGAAGAGTTGCAGGTGGTGCGCGAATTTCCTGAAGTCTTTCCCGACGAGATTCCTAGTGTACCGCCTGAGAGGGAAGTGGAGTTTTCTATTGATCTTGTACCCAGTATGAGGCCTGTGTCTATGGCACCATACAAGATGTCTGCGTCAGAATTGTCTGAGTTGAAGAAGCAACTTGAAGATCTGCTTGAGAAGAAGTTTATTAGGCCGAGTGTATCGCCATGGGGAGCTCCTGTGTTGCTGGTGAAGAAAAAGGATGGAAGCATGAGGTTGTGTGTTGATTATAGACAGCTGAATAAGGTGACCATTAAGAACAAGTATCCACTACCGAGGATAGACGATTTGATGGATCAGTTAGTGGGTGCTCGAGTGTTCAGCAAGATTGATTTGAGATCAGGTTATCATCAGATCAAGGTGAAGGATGGAGATGTTCAGAAGACTGCTTTCAGGACGCGGTATGGGCATTATGAGTATTCGGTGATGTCGTTCGGTGTCACTAATGCGCCGGGTGTATTTATGGAGTACATGAATCGTATATTCCATACTTACTTGGATTGGTATGTGGTTGTGTTCATTGACGACATCCCGATTTAATCGAAGTCGGAGGAAGAGCATGCGGAGCATTTGAGATTAGTATTGGAGGTCCTGAGAGAGAAGAGGCTGTATGCAAAGTTGTCTAAGTGTGAATTCTGGTTGTCAGAAGTGAGTTTTCTAGGTCATATCATTTCTGGTAGTGGTATTGCTGTGGATCCATCTAAGGTTGATGCTGTGATGCAGTGGGAGAGTCTGAAGTCGGTTACGGAGATTAGAAGCTTCTTAGGGTTGGCTGGTTACTATAGAAGGTTCATCGAAGGTTTTTCTAAGTTGGCCCTTCTATTGACGCAGTTGACTTGTAAGGGTAAGGCTTTTGTGTGGGATGCTCGTTGTGAGGAAAGTTTCCTTGATTTGAAGAAGAGATTGACGACACCTCCTGTTTTGACGTTGCCAAATCCGGGCGAGCCGTTCATGGTGTATTGTGATGCATCGAAGATGGGTCTAGGTGGCGTGCTTATGCAAGATGGGAAGGTGATTGCGTATGCGTCGAGGCAGTTAAGGATTCATGAGAAGAGTTATCCAACGCATGATTTGGAGTTGGCTGCAGTGGTCTTTGTATTGAAGATTTGGAGGCACTATTTGTATGGTTCCAGATTTGAGGTGTTCAGTGATCATAAGAGTTTGAAATATTTGTTTGACCAGAAGGAGCTGAATATGAGGCAGCGAAGGTGGTTGGAATTGTTGAAAGACTATGATTTCGGTTTGAACTATCATCCAGGCAAAGCTAATGTCGTGGTTGATGCCTTAAGTCGAAAGTCTTTGCATATGTCGGCAATGATGGCTAAGGAGTTAGAGTTGATTGAGGAATTCAGGGATTTGAGTTTGGTTTGTGAAGTGTCGCTTCAGAGTGTTAAGTTGGGTATGTTGAACATTAATAATGAGTTCCGTGATAGTATCAGAGAAGCGCAGAAGTTGGACATCAAGTTAGTGGATTTGATGGTTGTAACGCCCCAAAATAATTTAATTATTTATTTAATTAAGTTATTTAAGGCTTACAATATTTATTTAATTTATTTAACTAATTCAAGGTTTAATTTAATTTATTTTATTTGTTTAGGAGGTGTTGCCACGAATTAAGGTGGTGCTTGGGGGCCCATGATCCACAAGTGAGCCTGTAACGCCGTAAAATTATTTAATTAATTTATTTAATTAAGTAATTGGGGATTTAAATTAAATTATTTGACGAAATTTAATTAATTAGAATTTATACTATTATGTGTAGGAAGTATTAGAAAGTGGAGGTGCCAAACCAAATGGACTTGGGCCTAAGTGAGAAGCCCAAGCCCATTATTCTTGTCATATGCGAAGTGGCTAGGCTAGTTGGAGGCTAGGGTTTTGTGTGCAATTCGCAAAAATTGGAGAGCTAGAGAGTGAAGGAGAGAGCGCCGTAAGGAGAGGAGAAGAAGAGGAGAGAAGTCGCACCCAAGGAAGAGCAAGGAAACGTGATTTTGTTGCTGTGGTCCTGTACGTGACTATCTCCGGAGCCTCCGTTCTTCAATTTCGAGGTTAGGGGAGCTCTATCATTCTATCTAATAATTCATATGATGGGTTCTAGATCTAGGGTTTGTATTAGAACCGTATGTTTCTTGATGTTCTTGATATTCTTGGTTGCCATGATGATGATCTTTATATATATGTTTATGTGTTGCCATATGCGAATTGACTTGGTGATTGAACCTTGAGATAGTGCGAATTTCATATGTGTTTGGATGATTTTGACATTTGTGTGTTCATGGACTTATGATTAGTATGTGGAATGATTGTGATTTTTCGCATTTTGGATGAATGGGTGTATAGGCGCTTAGGTGCCAAAGTGATGATGATGTTAGTGTTCCAAAAGAATTCTATCAATTGATTAAATTAAGCGTTATTTTGGGTGTTGAGAATTATAAGGTTTTTATGAGTTAAATAGCTAAAAATCAGTTTTTAGTGTTTTGAAAATTTGCTGGAAAAATGGTGATTTTCAGTTTTAGTGTTGAAAAATTTGTTGGACAAAATTCTGGGTGTGCTGCTGTTTTTCTGGGCGCTGAGCGCCTGTGCTGGGCACTGGGCGCCTGATGTTGTGTTGTGCTGTGCGTGTGTGCGCGCCTGGGCGCTAGGCGCCCGTGTCCTGTTGTGTTGCGCTGTGTGGCGCGCTGTTGCTCTTGGGCGCATGGCGCCCGTGTTGTGTTGCGCTGTGTGGCGCGCTGTTGCTCCTGGGCGCATGGCGCCCGTGTTGTGTTGCGTTGTTGTTGCCTGGGCGCTGGGCGCCTGTGCACTTGTTGCCTGGTTGCCTGGGCGCCTAAGGCGCCTGTTCCCAGGATGTTGCCTAATTTTTCCCAAAATTATTTTTATCATAACTTTTGACTCAGACGTCCGTTTTGAACGATTCAAAAAGTGTCGTGAAGCTCTTTACGTTGTCCATCTATGGGTATAATTTTTTAAAACGAAAAATTGTTATTTTCTGATTGTTTGTGGGAGCCCAAGTGGCCGTCCCCGGTGATCGTCCCCGTGACATTGAAAAATGATATGAAGCTCTTTAAAAATCCCTTTTGGTGTATAAACAACAGTTTTATCAAAGCAATGTCAAAAATGATGATTTTGACGATGATGCCTTCGGGGCTAGTTAAATGGCTGTTTCGCCCTTAGTGGCTATTATTATTATTTATGACGTGTAAAAGACTGTTTTGCCCCTAGTGGCCAAAGTTGTAGATAATGATGTGTAAATGACGAGGATGCCCTTGGTGGTTAGTCAAATGACGTTTTTGCCCTCAGTGGCTATTGTTGGAGTTGATTGATGTTTATGTGTAAGAGACGATGAAAAACCCGTGACGTTTGGGGCCCGAAGGGCTAAGTGATGTTAAGGTCTAAATGGCCAAGTGACGTTGTGTGATGATTATGAATTTGACAGGTGCTGTGCTCCGTGCGAGCAAACCGGTAAGTGACGGGTCACATCGTTGACTATGATCTGAGTAATTGTGTGATTATGTGTTGTGAGTGGTGCATGTCATAGTGTCTCATGCCCATATGCATAAAACCAGTGACGTTTTGAGGCCTGAGTGGCTAAGTGATGATGAGGCCTGAGTGGCTAAGCGACGTTTTGTAAAAAGGTACCTTCATGCATATACCCGCGAGAGGGTTGCACTTCATAAATTTACATGACATGAGATGAGTGATTGTAAATGATGTGAATGATGACTGTGATGTGGATGTTTAGTGTATTGGATGCTGATTGTTCTAGTGCGTAGCCTATGATTAGTCCTTATCATATTTTCTATTATATAGACTGAAATGATGCTCACCCTTTCCTGTTTGAATGTTACCCCCGTGTTGGTAACGTGCAGGTGATTCCCAGTGAAGGTCTTAGCTTCACTTTTTGAGTCGAGTCGTCATGCTCTGATACGTAGCACTCAGGGGGGAAAACGAACTTGGAATTTATTAATGATTTTTGGTTGTCATGTCCATGTGGACTATTTGGTTATGTTTTACTATTTTCCGCTGCGTAGTTGGTTTTGTTATGTTGAGTTTTATAAGCGACGTTAAATGAGGCTTGATATTTTTATGTGGACGTGCTACGTGGATGAATGATTATTGAGTTAAACTGTTTTTGAAATTGATAAACGACGTTTTGTTTGAAGTAGGTGTAACATTCCTTATGAACGAAATTCTTAAACTCTGATTTTCATAAACGAAGTAGCGGGTAGAAAGGGGTGTTACAGAGCCCATGACCCATTAGTTAGTCATAGGAGTCGACTCACTTAG
Source organism: Astragalus membranaceus (assembly GCA_039519185.1). NCBI lineage: Eukaryota > Viridiplantae > Streptophyta > Magnoliopsida > Fabales > Fabaceae > Astragalus > Astragalus membranaceus. Next base: position 137,813,630 of record CM076848.1, on the reverse strand, counting down.
GGGTCTTGGGAGTTAGTTGCATTTCACTCAAGTGTGCAAAAGAAAGAAAAAGAAACGTAAAAAGAGAGAGTGAGAAGAGGAGAAGTCGCGAAGTGAAGAAGAGAAGAAGAAAAGGGGCGAATCACTCAAGGAGGAGGAGAAGGCTTGTTGGTGTCTTGCAATCCCTTGGAGCTTTGCTAGTAATTTCAACTTCTAAGAGGTTAGGGGGTCCTCTTTTTATCTTTAATACCTTATGCGAATTAGTAATGCCTAGGGTTAGGGTTTTAGGATGATTTCTATGAATGAATTGTTTGTGTTGTTGATTAAATTGTAGTGTTGTGATATATGATTAGGAATTTCCTATGTTGAAATCGCAGAATTGGTGCTTTGATTATTGCTAATGTGAATTGTATGTCACGTATTTGAATATATGACTTGTTGGTGTTTGCTTGGTGAGAATTGAGGATCATGGTGATAATTTGATTATATATATATGATTGGGTGTTTGGTGAATTTAATTTGGTGTTCGAATTTGAAGAATTTGATTTTGGAAGCTCCTAGGCGCCTTGGGCGCCACATGCCTTGTTGCTGTTTTCTGTGTCTCAGTCATGGGCACCAGGCGCCCAGCCATTGTGCCCTGCGCCAGTTTACCAGTTCTGTGCCACTGTGTTGCTGTTTTGGCGCTAGGCGCCTTGTGTCATGGGAGCCAAGGGCCCCAATGTTCTGGTGATTGTTTTGCCAATTTTGGTTTCTGGTTTTCATATTGAAATAAAATGGCTCATATAAAATCATTTTTGAAGTCATAGGAGTTGTGGTTTGTCTTGGCCTTAGGCGCCTAGCCCATGGGCGCCAAGGATGCATGTCACTTTTTGCCAAAATTTTTATTGGGTTCTCATATTCTGAGCATTTGGCTCGTACAAAATTAATTTCGAAGTAAAATGAGTTTTTTTGCGTGTTGGCCTTAGGCGCCTAGTGCCTGGGCGCTGTGATCCCCTGCGCCAGTTCTTGCGCCAGTGCGCCAGGCCAGTGTTGCTGCTCCTGGGCGCCAGCGCCTATGTGCGTGTTGCTGATTCTGGGCGCCAGCGCCTATGCGCGTGTTGCTGTTCCTGGGCGCCAGCGCCTATGTGCGTGTTGCTGTTCCTGGGCGCCAAGCGCCCATGCGCCAAGTCCTGTGTTGCTCCTGGGCGCCCAGCGCCTGGGTGCCAGTTTCCAGAATGTCTAAGTATTTTTCCGGTTTTGTTTTTAACGTAACTTTTGACTCGGTTATCCAAATTTAACGGTTCAAAATGCGTTTCGAAGCTAATTTCGATGTCTATTTGTATTTGGTGACAGATCCGACATGCATGTGCCCGTGGAGTTTGGGTTGCATTCCATGCATAACCATATATTGTGTAGTGCTCATTGGAAATGTAATTTTGATGTGGTTGTTGCCATTGTTGTGAATCAATGTGCCTAGTTACCTTTTCCTATGCAGTGCTTATTTCCATATGTTATTAATTATGAAAAGAGACTCACCCTACTGCTTTTATGTTGCTTCTTATGTCGGCAACGTGCAGGTAATGATGAGTGAAGGTTACCCTTATGCCTTCGTCTGGTAGGAAGTGTCATGCTCTGATACGTAGCACCGAGGGGGCGTATTATGCTTATGTGTTATTGTCTTTATGATGTTAGACTATTATTGGTGCTGTATTTGGTTTTGTTTTTCGAACTTGTTATTATTCCGCTGCTGTAGTAACTGTACTTGGTTGATGCGAACTGAATGATATTTCAATGGTGCTATGTATCTTGTGGTTTTAACCGAACTATAAAAATTGAAGTTGTTGATTTGATGAAGTAAGTGTAGCACTCGCTTAGATTGTTTTCAAAAAAAAAGAACTCTGATTTTTATTAAATAGTAAGGTTATTAGAAAAAGGGTGTTACATTAGTGGTATCAAAGCAGTTCGGTCTGTCCGGCCAAGTCGTCCTGTCATAGTGTCTTATGACAAATAGGAATTGTTAGATTAGTTCTAAATTTCTGTTTGTGCTGCAGTGATAATCTGAAATGGCTGGGAGAAACGACGCTGCTCTTGCTGCTGCTCTGTAGGCTATGGCTCAGGCTGTTGGGAACCAGCAAAATGGTGCTGAGAATGCTGGGACTCGCAGTTTAGCCACGTTCCAGAGGGAGAATCCACCTGTTTTTAAGGGCATGTACAATCCAGATGGTGCGCTAGCATGGCTGAAAGAGATCGAAAGGATATTTCGTGTCATGGATTGTGACGATGCGCAGAAGGTCAGGTATGGTACCCATACGCTGGCATAAGAGGCTGATGATTGGTGGATGGAGGTTAGGCAGAGGTTAGAGACTGCTAATGAGGAGATAACTTGGGCTGTTTTCCGCAGAGAGTTCCTACGGAAGTATTTTCCGGAAGATGTGAGGGGAAAGAAAGAAATAGAATTCCTTGAGCTAAAGCAAGGAAGCATGTCTGTGACGGAGTATGCTGCCAAGTTCACTGAATTGGCTAAGTTTTATCCCCATTATGCTGATGCTGACTCTGAATTTTCAAAATGTATAAAGTTTGAGAATGGACCGAGGGCTGATATAAAGAAAGCTATAGGGTACCAGAAGATTCGGGTATTCGCTGATTTGATCGACAGTTGCAGGATATTCGAAGATGATAGTAATGCTCACTCCAAGGTCATGAGAGATCAGAGGGGTAAATTTCAGAACCGAGGTAAGCCATATGAGGTTCAGGCTGGTAAGGGTAAGCAGAGGTAAGCTGATAATAAGAAACCAAGTGGGGGAGATGCCCCTGCGAAGGTTGTGTGCTACAGGTGTGGCAAGCCGGGCCATAAGAGTTTTGACTGCTCGGAGAATAAATGCTTCAAGTGCGGTAAAGAAGGTCATGCGGCTGCGAAATGTGAGAAAAGGGATGTGGTGTGTTATAACTGTGGGGAGGCAGGTCATATTAGTACCAAGTGTACTAAGCCGAAGAAAGAGAAGTCCTATGGAAAAGTGTTTGCTCTCGCAGGATCAGAGGATACTAATGAGATTAGAGGTACATGTTTTATTAATGGTATTCCTTTGATTGCAATTATTGATACTGGTGCTACGCATTCATTTATTGCTGCTTTATGTGCTGAGAAATTGGACCTTGCTTTGTCTTCTATGATGAGGGAGATGGTTATTGACACTCCAGCTAAGGGTTCAGTAACTACCTCTCTTGTGTGTGCTAAGTGCCCTCTGTCAATCTTCGGCAGAGATTTCCTTGTTGACCTTATTTGTTTGCCGTTGGGAGGGTTGGATGTCATTCTTGGTATGGACTGACTAGTAGTTAACCATGTGCATATTAATTGTTTCCGAAGATCTGTGAGTTTCCTTTCTCCCGAAGAAGAAGAATCTGTTTTGTTGCCTGCTGGTCAGTTGCATAAGGTAATGAAAGAGGGAGTTCATCTGTTTGCTTTGATGGCGTCATTGTCTGCTGAGAATCAGGCGATCATTGAAGGGGTTCAGGTAGTGTGTGAGTTTCCTGAAGTGTTCCCGGATGAAATTCCAAGTGTTCCGCCAGAAAGGGAGGTTGAGTTTGCTATTAATCTTATACCTGGTACTAGGCCTGTGTCTATGGCACCGTACCGGATGTCGGCCTCAGAGTTGTCTGAATTGAAAAAGCAACTAGAAGATCTACTTGAGAAGAAATTTGTAAGGCCAAGTGTATCACCATGGGGTGCCCCGATATTGTTAGTGAAAAAGAAGGATGGGAGTATGAGACTTTGTGTCGATTATAGGCAATTGAACAAGGTGACAATAAAGAACAGGTATCTGCTTCCCAGAATTGATGATTTGATGGACCAGTTGGTAGGTGCTAAAGTGTTTAGCAAAATCGATTTGAGGTCGGGTTATCACCAGATCAAGGTAAAGGATGAAGACATTCAGAAAACCGCTTTCAGAACGAGATATGGGCACTATGAATATTCAGTGATGCCGTTTGGTGTTACAAACGCGCCGGGAGTGTTTATGGAGTACATGAATCGTACCTTCCATAGTTACTTGGATCGATTTGTAGTTGTGTTTATTGACGACATTCTGGTGTATTCTAAGACGGAAGAGGAACACGCAGAACATTTGAGGTTAGTACTAGAAGTGTTGAAAGAAAAGAAATTGTATGCAAAATTGTCTAAGTGTGAGTTCTGGCTGAATGAAGTAGGTTTCCTTGGTCATATTATCTCTGGTAATGGTATAGCTGTAGATCCAGCCAAGATTGATGCTGTGTTGCAATGGGAGAGCCCGAAGTCAGTTACAGAGATTAGAAGCTTCTTGGGATTAGCTGGTTATTACAGGAGGTTTATAGAAGGTTTCTCGAAGTTGGCCCTTCCGTTGACTCAATTGACGTGTAAAGGGAAAGCATTTGTGTGGGATGCTCGATGTGAGGAGAGCTTCAATGAGTTGAAGAAGAGGTTGACAACATCGCCCGTTTTGACTTTGCTTGTTTCGGATCAACCATTTGTTCTATATTGTGATGCTTCCAAGATGGGTTTGGGAGGTGTGTTAATGCAAGAGGGTAAGGTAGTAGCTTATGCGTCCAGGAAGTAGAGGACCCATGAGAAGAATTACCCTACTCATGATTTGGAGCTTGCTGCAATTGTGTTTGTGCTGAAAATTTGGAGGCACTATCTGTATGGTACTAGATTTGAAGTGTTTAATGACCATAAGAGTTTGAAATACTTGTTCGATCAGAAGGAGCTGAATATGAGACAGAGACGTTGGTTAGAATTGCTGAAGGATTATGATTTCTGCTTGAACTATCACCCCGGTAAAGCTAATGTCGTGGCTGATGCTTTAAGTCGGAAGAGCTTGCATATGTCGGCTATGATGGTGAAAGAATTAGAATTGATTGAGTAGTTCCGGGATATGAGTCTAGTATGCGAAGTGACACCGCAGAGTGTCAGATTGGGAATGTTGAAGATTGGCAATGAATTTTTGGTTAGTGTTCGAGAAGCCCAAAAGTCAGATGTAAAGTTGGTAGACTTGTTAGTTGTGAATGATCAAGCTGTGAATGGGGATTTCAAGTTAGATTCCCAAGGTGTATTGAGATTCAGGGATAGGATTTGTATTCCTGACGATGCTGAGATGAAGAGAATGATTCTTGAGGAGAGCCATAGGAGCAAGTTGAGTATTCATCCAGGGGCTACGAAAATGTACAAAGATTTGAAGAAGTTGTTCTGGTGGCCTGGTATGAAGAAGGATGTGGCACAGTTTGTGTATTCTTGTCTGACTTGTCAGAAGTCTAAGATTGAGCATCAGAAGCCCGCGGGGTTGATGCAACCATTAGAAGTTCCGGAATGGAAATGGGATAGCATTTCCATGGATTTTGTGACTGGTTTGCCCAATACAGTGAGAGGGTTTGATGCTATATGGGTGGTTGTGGACAGGTTGTCAAAGTCTGCTCATTTCTTACCAATTAATATGACTTATCCAGTTCCAAAGTTGGCAGAGATCTACATCAAGACAATTGTGAAGTTGCATGGCGTTCCGCTTAGTATTGTATCTGATAGAGATCCAAGATTCACTTCTGAATTTTGGAAAAGTTTGCAAGAAGCTTTGGGTTCTAAGTTGAGGTTGAGCTCCGCTTATCATCCGCAGACAGATGGTCAGACGGAGAGGACCATTCAGTCGTTAGAGGACTTGTTGAGGGCATGTGTTCTCGAGCAGGGAGGTTCATGGGATTCTCATCTTCCGTTGATAGAGTTCACCTACAATAACAGTTTTCATTCTACTATTGGAATGGCACCGTTTGAGGCGTTGTTTGGTCGGAGATGTAGGACTCTGTTATGTTGGTATGAATCTGGAGAGAGTGCAGTATTGGGGCCTGAGATTGTGCGAGAAACAACTGAGAAGGTAAAACTAATCCGAGAGAAGATGAAAGCGTCGCAGAGTCGGCAAAAGAGTTATCATGATAAGAGAAGGAAGGATTTAGAGTTTCAGGCCGGTGATCATGTGTTCCTGAGAGTCACTCCGGTGACTGGTGTTGGGCGTGCCTTGAAATCAAAGAAGTTAACTCCCCGTTTCATTGGTCCGTATCAGATTACGGAGAGGGTGGGAAGTGTTGCCTATAGGGTGGCTTTGCCGCCTAATCTTTCGAACTTGCATGACATCTGGGCGATCCTTCGAAGGGCCTCGGCCGAGTTTGGAACGACCCAAAAGAATTCTCTCTTCCACCCGGTCGTCAGTGATTCCAGATAAGGCTTGAAAAAATTGTATGTCGAGCGGTTTTTGAACGAAACTGCTTCCTTACGGGCGCCCTTGGAGCCTTTCTCATAAATGTAGCTCATTTCAAACAATGTGAAGAATAATTTTATGGAGACCGGTCGTTTCAGAACTACAAGAACATCTTCGTACGCCTGCAAGAACGCCCAAGCGTTCGGGTTCAGTTGAGAGGGGGTGTCCTGAAGATAACGTAAGACCTGGCATTGGAACTTGGTAAACGGCAGAATTATGCCCATGCGTTCGAAAACGATGCGGTACATCGTGAATTTTAGCACGTCTGTCCAGGCCGCGATGTCTTCCCCTTTGCCCATGCCTTCTATTCTCCATCCTTCGTTTAGTCCGGTCGCAAAATACGCTATGTCCTGGCTCCCCTGTTGAATTTTGCTACGTTGACCTCTCAGGCTAAGTGAAACCCAAGACATGTCCTTTTCAGCTGCGACCTCAGGATCTGCTCGCTGGTCGCCTTGTTGGCCTCTGTCGGCCGTCGCAGTGCCTTCGGCCGCGGCCTGGTCAAAACCTTCATCAGTGGCAACCCGTGCGTTGCTTTCTACGGCGTCATCGACTACAGCCTCAGTTAACGGCGCCCCATTTTTGTCCGGCCGAGTTCCGGATTCACCAGAGGAAGTCCAATTCAGGGTTGAAGACCCAGAGGAAGACTCATCGTCAGAAGAGGACGACCGGGATTGTACAGAACTTTGCCCCACTGGTCGGGTCATACTATGTGCAAGAGAAACGGCCGGACTTCCAGAGATACGGCGGGTATGTTTGGTCCGCACCAGAATAAACCTGTGAAGGGGAATAACGGTCAAAGTCTTGCTCGCGCGTGGAGAGGGGGCGACATGGTCGTCCCCAGACCTGACACCCCCTCCACCAGGTGGAACATAAAAACTGAAATAAAGAAAGGGCGGTCGTAGTTACCTGGAATTGGAGCGAGCTGATTGCGAGCGAGCTTTGGTAGGAGCGACCGATCCAATTCCTCTGCAACGAGCGATCAACGAGAGCGGAGGAAATCAGAGAAACGTACAAATGAGAAACTCCCTTGAACCCTATATATAATGGGCCAACTCACTTGAGAAACTCCCTTGAACCCTATAATGAGAAACTCCCTTGAACCCTATATATAATCAGAGAACCATCATCATGGGCCGGAAGCGAAGAGGCGCGACTCTTCGCGTACCATCATTACTCAAACGCTTCGAGTCTTTAAACGTCACCTCATTAAAGTAACTGTCGCCTCAGCATTTATGACAATTAATTGTCAGGCATCAAACCCGAGATGGCACCGGGCCCCGTGTGACCAGGTCGCGTGGCAGCGACCACGCAGTCGACCAGTTAGCAATCGACCAGTTAACGTTCGACCAGTTATCGTTCCAGAATAGTCGTTTGTGACCACGCTGGGGGACAAGGAATCAAGCCTTAGCCCGCCCCCAGGCGACCTAGTCTTGGGGGGCAACTGTTCCGGAGTGGGCTCGAAGCCCAATTTCACCCAACAGGCCCAGCGCGGCCCAACACATGGCTTGCTCCGCAAGACGCGGCCGGCTCCGAGATAAGCGCAACGGCTAGAACGCCTGCGCAGTCAATAGTATATATACCACACTAGCATGTGGCTTCAGGTACGTTTGACTCACCTTGTGACCCTACCCGTTGTAGCACCTCTGACTTGAGCGTTGGAGTGCCTTTGCAGGTACCACCCGCGTGCGGCCCAGAACTCGGTCCTTCATCCCAACGACCGAGCAACATCATCAGACAGCAGCAAGTCATCGTATTGATCAGGTACGATCAGGAGGAAACCAGAAAGGAGTAGGCGCTGGAACCTTGGGCGAGACTTCTTCTGGCTTCTTTTTCTGAGCAGGGGAAGATGCGGTGATAGCATTCCCCACAGCACTTGCTGGCTTGCCTGTTGGCTTCTTCCTCCCAGCATCCATCTTTGATTTGTTTTTTCTTTCAACAGCAGCACTCCTCTCAGCACTGCCTTCAGCACCAACACTACCATAGCCTTCCTAGGATCCTTCCTCCAACTTGCCTTTAGAATTGACCCCCCCCCCCCTTTTTGAGCTGAAAGGGGGGAACTGCTTGTGCTTCCTTGCTGAGTATTGTCCATAGGCACATCATCTTCATCACTATCAGTCATCACATTCTTTTCTGGAGGTGTTGTCGTACACTTGGAAGCACCAGGAGCATCAGTCTTCTTTGCAGCATCCTTGGATTTGGGAACATCAAGTTTGTCTTGTGCATGGCCACTAGGGCCAACATCAGGCAACACCTAATCAGGGAACATTGGGGGTGGTAGAATAGTTTCTCCAAACCCCTGGGTGTACCATTCATGGGTTGCCTTAACAAACACCCATACAGCTTCTTGTTTAAAAATATACTGCTGCAACAACAACAACATTTCATTACTTCCTTGAGGGACTTCCTCAGCAGCATTTTCTTTCTTATCTTTCTGCACTTTCTCTTCATCTTTTTTCTTTTCCTCTCCCCTCTCCCCCTTATCGAACTCAAAATCAAGATTAGCAGCAGGGTCTGAAGGGAACTCTTCTTCTTCTTGGTCAAATCTGGGCACCTCTTCAGTCTCACAAAGCAATCTTATCAGGTTGGGGTAAAACAGGCTCCCCGTTGTTCTCCTAGCACAAGCCATAATCTCTCTCTCCATCAACCTACCCACATTGATGTTTTGGAAGGAAAGAATGACCTCCAACAGAAACATACGCTCCTTATCCCAGTAGAAGTTATGAGTTGTAGGCAACGGAAAACTCATCACCCACAAAGAGAGAGTTTTAAGGAGTGGCTTCAGACATGTTCGCTTAACCTTAAAAACATTTGAAGTGTCTCTGATCCACTCAGTGCCAGGAAGAGATATCACCTTCAGTAAACGATCCGTATCATTTTCAGTGGCTTTCGACACCTAATCCTCCAAGCATTCATCCACATTTGGTAGGCCTAGTGTGACACCCCTTTCCCAAAAATAATTTAATAAAGAAATTTATGGAAAATTAGAGGACCTTCTGGAAATAAATTAAAATAACATGAATAAAATAAAATGAGAAAAGATTTACATATTTGATTTGACTAATTTTATCCGCACCTGGAAAAAGGCACCATGTGCATCATTCTTTCTTTACATCTATAGATATTTATAGATAATTCACTTTTAATAAAAATACATTGAAATAAAACCCATCATCCCGACATTACATCTAGTCAGAGCTTGACACCATATAATCACGAGGACATGAGGACCTGTGTCCCATATCCAAAAATGTCCGACTGAAATAGACTCCTAGGCAAGACACGCAACCCGTCAAAATTATCTAAAAAATATGGTTGTAGGGTGAGAATAACATTCGAGCCATATTAAGACCATAAAATAAACATCAAGGAAGACACTAGTCTCATTTAAGCACAACAATAAAGAAATCATTAAAGGACATACATGTGAGACAACGAGTATTTTAAAATACTTATAAGTTACGCCATCTTTTCATGTAAAAGGTTGAAAATTGATAAGCTCTTATATAAGGTAAATCTAGCAAATCATTACAAACATCAATCTTTTACAGAGATAATCACGAGTCATAAATCACCATAAATCATAATCATGTGTCACGAAGGTATGATATGCATGTCTCATAATGCCAACACAATAATGTCTCTCCCTAGACTCAAGAAAAAACTGAGAACCAACTTTGCCTCACTCTGGGCCAAATGACTCGGAATGACACGTAACCAAACACAGTAGCACCTGAGCACCATCTTCACCTCTCATGGGCTAGGTAGCTCAGACTTAATGAAACTAAGTGAGGTATATTTCACTTAAACACCATTATTGCCTCTCATCACAGGCTAAGTAACTTAGACTCGAAGACACTGGTCGCCCCTCAGAGGCTAGCTAACTGAGACTCAACCACACTAGGTCAACTATGGCATCACTTGAGTACTGAATCGCCTCTCACAGACTTGGTAGCTCAAACTCAAAGATAATAGGTTTGCCTTAACACAACTTAAATATTATTCTCGCTTCTCACATGCTATGTGACTCAGACTCAAGGATACCATATCACAACACGCACAACCATACGTGGTTGTGCGTGGTACCCATACGTGGTATTGTTAATTGTTTAGCTTAAACAATTAACAATACCAACTCAAAAGTTTAATAAAAAAAATCTTGCAAATAACATCAATAGCAAACATACAAGCTCCATAACGAATAATTAAATCGTTAATCACTTGCTTTAAAATAATTCTTTAGGTGCTGGCCTTGTTATACGAGGCCACTGCATATTTAGTTATGTGTTCAAGGGATTAATGGAAATCTCTACAGCCTTAATGATATCCTATAGCTCAAATATAACCCGATGATCATCCCCGTACCTGGTCCGACGTTCTCGTACTATACATAGTTAAATGGAGTTCTCGTGGCAGGTTCATAGAGTTAATGAAATATGACTGTAAAATTATGCTAAGTATAAAAACTATTGGTAAATAAATAATAAAATATTACATGTAAAAATAGAGTAAAAATGACATGAGAAGAATAATCAGAAAAAATCTCACCGACACAAGAATAAGGACGTCAACTTTGCCGTAATGTACGAACGAAAAGTGTTTACCGAAGAATTCGATGAGAACAATCCCAAAGATAACATTTAATTTCCGAAGTGACAACTATTGGAGTTGATATCGAAAAGAGAAGGTAACATACTGTGTGTCGCAAACTAAATTTCCAGAATACACAGCTTGTGTAACTAAATGGTAATAGGCTTCCAATTCCCTAAAATTTTATGTTTACAGGTTGCTTTAAAATACCCTTCACATCCACGTGGCTTCCAAAAAAATAATCAAAGGCCATGTGTTGGTTTTTCATTTCAATGCCACAATCAAAATCCTATTTCACCTTCAGCTGGCAAACCGTGAGGCTACTGGAAGGTGCTCCTCATAGCAATAATTTATTTCTTCAATTCCTTTCTAGTTTGAAAACTAATTCTCTGTCCTCTACTCCATAAATTAGATGATACTTTCATGTCTTCTTTTGTCTTCGGTTTTGAATGTCGAACCACACTCAAGCAAGTAATAACCTCTTTAAAAAAAGGTTCACCATAGCACATTTCTAAAAGCTCATCGATAGGATAAATCCTAATCTTCATAGCCTCTGTCCATACGGAAACGTAAGGTAAACAGTGGTGGAAATAGTGGTTTTTTGATGAGGACCATTGGTAGGGCAGCTATAAGGAATGGCTGATTTGAAAGTTAGAAGATGAGGTCTCATAGTGACAGCTTTGATTCCTATTGAGGGAGATGAGAAGGAAACAGTAGGAAGGGATTGATTGTAAAGGATTAGATAAATTAGGGTTCTCTTATCAAAAAGCAGTGCATAGCTATTGGGATTTGGGAATCGGGAATAAGGAATAGTGTCTTAAGTGAGAGGGGTGCAAGAAGAAAATGTGGGTTGTATTATAGTAAAAAGCCCCAAACTCCTTTAAAAGATATAAATTTCATTTAAATCATCTTTTTCTAACACCTTTAAATACTCATATCTTATATCCACACTTTCTTATATAAATATTAATTCCATGGTACTACTAATATATATTAACATAGTTATTTGTAAACTTAAATAAGATAATAAGAAAATACTTAGAATTAATTAAAATGCAATTAGTCATTCATAAATTACCAACCAAACGTATACCTAAATATCTATATAGAATCTATAGCACACATACATGTAAAATAATAAAAAATAATAATAGGATGAAGAATTTGGGGTGTTACACCTAGCACCTCATTGATCTTTTCAGCAGAAAACGAAACTAACCTTCCACTAACCAAAGAGAATGTGGGTTCAGGGTTGCCTTTATCTTTTCTGGGACTCCAGCATAAAACTCTCTTGTAAGGTCAGACAACACATATGGCGGTTGGTGCATGAGCCTTTCCCATTGCAGCTCTTTAAACATTTGCAGAACACCTGGAGCCACTGATTTCATGAGGAAATCACACTCAGGAAGAGGGGTACTGTATTGGGTGAACTGCTGGTACTAGTCACGAGCGTATTTGCTTGGCAATCCCCCAAGAATAGCTTCTGATACTTGCTTCGTTTTAGATTTTTGGGACTTGGCTTTTGGGGATTTCGTTTTGGGTGCCATTGTAAAGGTTTGGGCTTTGCGAAGGGTAAAGGTTGTCGAAATTAGGAATTTTGTTCTTTCAGAGTAAGCGAAAATGAAATGAAGTTAAAAGAAGGTGAAACAGATGGTTATAAGAGAAGAGAGATACGGTGTTCGGGTAAATGGTGTGGGAGAGTGGAATGGTTTTGTGTTTTTGGGGAAATGGTTTTACGATTTTAGGGAAAAAAGGAGTTTAATGGGGGTTATGGAATGGAGTCGCTTTTCAAGTGAGGATTGGAGAGAGAAAAGGAATGAAAGGATGGCGTTGAGGCGCGACGTGATAATACAAGACTGCACGACGTGCTGACTCACGCAATGCTCAGAGCAGCAATTGCTTTATGCACGCGCTTGAGTGCTTTTTAATGCCAGCACACCACTTTTCCCGTTATTCAAAAAAAAACTAAAGATTCCCTTCAACTTCCACAATGACAAGGCATCTTTTCTGGTGCTACCGGTGGGGGCTACCCAATACATTTCAATGCTACCAGAACAAGACACCAATAAATTTACATTTTCCATTGACTAACCAACTCAATCCCAACATCAATCACACATATTTATTCCTGAAATTCAAAATTTACACTAAAACAAGAAAAATTAGAGCCCGGCCTGCCTCCCAGTAGCGTTTGGTTTAAGAGTACTCAGTTTGACTAAGTACAACATAGTCAACTAAGTACAACTTAACTCTCTGGCCATTCATTTTAAACTCATTTCCATTTTCTTCATTCGTTAAATCCACAGCCCCATAAGGGTAAACCTTAAGAATTTTGAATGGGCCAGACCATCTAGACTTCAACTTTCTAGGGAAAAGCTTTAGTCTAGAATTGTATAACAGCACTATGTGACCCTCCTTGAGATCTCTTTTTTGAATCCTGGCATCATGCCAAGCTTTTGTCTTTTTCTTATACAATTCCGCATTTTCATATGAAAAGTGTCACATTGCTAGAAGTTCATTGGGCTGCAACATTCTGGCTCTACCAGCTTGTTGCAAATCAAAATTCAGCTTCTTGTTGCCCCAAAAGCCTTGTGTTGCAGCTCAATAGGTAAATGACAAGCTTTTCCTAAAACTAACCTATAGGGAGACATGCCAATAGGTGTTTTAAATGCTGTCCTATATGCCCAAAGAGCATCTCCAAATGAAGGGACCTGTCCTTTCTTGAAGGGTTAACCATTTTTTCTAAAATCCTCTTGACTTCCCTATTATGAAGCCTGGATACCGGATACGATACGGGATACGACGCGATACGGATACGGGGATACGGGAAAATTTTGAAAATCAAGATACGACACGGCTGGGATACTTTAATAAAAAATTAAATTAAAATTTAAATATATAAAAACATAACAGAAAAAATAAAATAGAATAGAAACACAAATAGAAAAATACAAAGATGAAAAACTGAAATATTGCATTTTATAGATAAAAAGTAATGGTGGACAAGTAACTGAGACCACCCGAAATCGTATAATACGAATAGTCAGTGGCAGAAATAGATGACTTTTTATAGACTAAGATATTCATATTAGTACGTAATTGGTCAATAAAACATAAGCATATCATTAGTCAATATATATTCATCACATTATAGAAATAAATACTTGTAATCTTGTCAAGTAGAGATAGTTATGTATATTTATCCCACTCATATCACAATGTATTATTTCTTCTATTACTATATTACGAAAAAACATATAATTTTGTCTTTTAGTTATTGAGGTATTATAGTGTATCATATATGAGTGACAATCATGTGCTTAGTTGGTAAGAGGTATCGAAAAAGTATCTGATAAGTATACTTAGTTGGTAAGAAGTATCAAAGATGTATCTGAAAAGTATCGAGTCAAATATTTTTTTAAAAAAAATTAAAAAATTATTAGATACTCTTTGGGTATGTATCGGGAAGTATCGGGTGCGTATCGGTATCGGATACGTATCCGACACGGGTACGTCTCCATTTTTGAAGTATCGGGGCTTTATAACAGCACTATGTGACCCTCCTTGAGATCTCTTTTTTGAATCCTGGCATCATGCCAAGCTTTTGTCTTTTTCTTATACAATTCCGCATTTTCATATGAAAAGTGTCTCATTGCTTGTAGTTCATTGGGCTGCAACATTCTGGCTCTACCAGTTTGTTGCAAATCAAAATTCAACTTCTTGTTGCTCAAAAAGCCTTGTGTTGCAGCTCAATAGGTAAATGACAAGCTTTTCCTAAAACTAACCTATAGAGAGACATGCCAATAGGTGTTTTAAATGCTTTCCTGTATTCCCAAAGAGCATCTCCAAATGAAGGGACCTGTCCTTTCTTGAAGCGTTAACCATTTTTTCTAAAATCCTCTTGACTTCCCTATTGGACAGTTCTGCTTGTCCACTTGTTTGTGGAGATAATCTAATGGAACACCCCTTTTCTACCCGTCACTTTGTTTATAAAATCAGAGTTCGAAAAAAAATTCGTTCATAGGGAATGTTACACATATCTCAATAAAACGTCGCTTATCAATTTCAAAACAGTTCAACTCAATAATTATGCATCCACGTAGCACGTCACAAATAAAAGAAATCTCAAGCCTCAATTTAACGTCGCTTATAAATCTCAACATAATAAAACCAACTACGCAGCGGAAAATAGTAAAACATAACAGATTAGTCCACATGGACATAACAACCGAAAATCATTAAATAAATGCCGAGTTCGTTTTCCCCCCCTGAGTGCTACGTATCAGAGCATGACGACTCGACTCAAAAGTGAAGCTAAGACCTTCACTGGGAATCACCTGCACGTTACCAACACGGGGGTAACATTCAAACAGGAAAGGGTGAGCATCATTTCAGTCCATATAATAGAAAATATGATAAGTACTAGACATAGGCTACGCACTAGAACAATCAGCATCCAGTACACTAAACATCCACATCGCAGTCATCATCCACATCATGGTTGTCAAACTCGAGAGTCTACATAGACTCGTGAGAGGACCGTAGACTAGACTCGTAGACTCGTAAGAGTTTATGAACAAAAAAAATTACACTAAAAAAATCGGTAAAATAATTACTGTAATGTCAAACAGTATCAAACTATCAATAACAATGAAGACATTTCATCAATACATAAATATGGACTTACTATGTCATTATATGCCACAAGATGATTTCAAATACTTAAGCATGTACAAAGATAATGATAATAATTAATAATACACTTGACTCAGTAGCTTTAGAACATTAATAATAATTCAAAGAGCAATAACATAGTAGCTTTAGAGCAATAACACTAATCCAGCAATAATAGTACTTGATTCAAAGAGCAATAAGACTATCATTTTACTAATTCTAATTCAGCAATAATACAATAATAAGTGATTATTTTAGTATGTGATTGTTTTATGAATTATTTTGATTTTATAAGATTAAATGATTTTAATTTATTGTGTGTTTTTGTTATTAAAATTTGTTGAAAACACATTTAGATGTATTTTTTATATGCTACCGACAATATATGATTGTATTATATATTTATTTTATTTTTATAAATATTAATATTTTAGATGTTATTAATTTACAAATTATTTTGGGTTATGGAGGTGTTAAAATGATATCTATATTTAAAATGGGCTTTAAAAATGAAAAAAAAAACTGATTTTGGGCTTGTTTACTCGCATACACCCCCTGCTTTGCTGATTACACCCCTGATTGTGGTAGATTCGATAGAATCGCTTCAGACTCGCGAGTCTATCCGAGTCTATCCGAGTCTATCCGAGTCTACCCGAGTCTATCCGAGTTTACCAAAATTGCGATTCTACATGAAATTTGACTCGTTTTGGGAGAGTAAACTCGTAAACTCGTAGACTCGTACGAGTTGACTCGCGAGTTTGACAACCATGATCCACATCATTTACAATACTCAACTCATGTCGTGTAAGCTCATGAAAATGCAACCCACTCGCGGGTATATGCATGAGGTACCTTTTCACAAAACGTCGCTTAGCCACTCAGGCCTCATCATCACTTAGCCACTCAGGCTTCAAAACGTCACTGATTTTATGCATATGGGCATGAGACACTATGACATGCACCATTCACAACACACAACCACACAATTACTCAGATCATAGTCCACAATGTGACCCGTCACTTACCGGTTTGCCAAATAAAGGCACAGCACCTGTCATTTCACAATTCACACACAAATAACGTCACTTAGCCTTTTAGGCCTTAACATCACTTAGCCACTCAGGCCCCAACTGTCACTTACACATAAACATCATTCAACTCAAACATTAGCCACTGAGGGCAAAAACGTCATTTGACTAACCACCAAGGGCATCCTCGTCATTTACACATCATTATCTACAACTTTGGCCACTAGGGGCAAAACAGTCTTTTACACTTCATAAATAATAGTAATAATAGCCACTAAGGGCGAAACAGTCATTTAACTAGCCCCGAAGGCATCATCGTCAAAATCATCATTTTTGACATTATTTTGCTAAAACTGTCGTTTATACACCAAAAGGATTTTTAAAGAGCTTCATATCATTTTTCAATGTCACTGGGGCGATCACCGGGGACAGCCACTTGGGCGTCCACAAACAGCCAGAAATAACAATTTTTCATTTTTAAAAAATTGGACCCATAGATGGACAACGTAAAAAGCTTCACGACACTTTTCGAATCGTTCAAAACGGACGTCTGAGTCAAAAGTTATGATAAAAATAAGTTTGGGAGAAATTAGACAACGTTCTGAAAATTGGCGCCTTAGGCGCCCAGGCAACCAGGCAACACGTGCACTGGCGCCCAGCGCCCAGGCGCGCAAGACAAGCAATACAACACGGGCGCCTAGCGCCCAGGGGCAACAACGCGCAACACAACGCAGCACAACAGGACACGGGCGCTTAGCGCCCAGGCGCAACAACGCACACACAACACAGCGCCACAGGCGCTCAGCGCCCAGGCGCGCACAACGCACACACAACACAACACGGGCGCCTAGCGCCCAGGCGCGCCCCCACGCGCAACACCACACAGCACAGGCGCCCAGCGCCCAGCACAGGCGCTTAGCGCCCAGAAACCAGCAACCAACCCAGAATTTTGTCCAACTCTTTTTAACACTAAAATTTGTTTTCTTAACAATTTTAAAGCGTAAAAACTCCAATTTTTCCAGCAACTAAAGACGCATTTATCTCATTCAAAATCACCCCAAACTCAGTTTATCAAATTCAATTAAACACAACAACACCACTAACACCATCATAGCGCCCTAGGCGCCCAAACACCTACAACCCTTATGCGACTTCACTTCCAACAAATCAAACGCATAGATCAACATTATAATTCTCATCACATACGCATAACACCATCAATAAGGCGAAATCATAGATCACAACCAAGCAAGGAATTAAAATCGCATTATTCTCATAACAAACATATATGAAAGTAAACATCAAGAACATCAAGAACGCAAAGAACATCAAGAACATCATGGAATCTAGGAGAAACCTTAGATCTAGGGCCTATCATAGAATGTATTAGATGGAAGGATAGAGCTCCCCTAACCTTTTCAAGAAGAATTCGATGCCTAGGATGCAGTCACCTACAGATCCACAGCAACAACGGAGATCCCCTCTTCTTTGCTCTTCGAATTCCTCTCTTCCTTCTTCTCTAGGCCGCCTCCTTGCTCTCTCTCTATCTCACGCTCTTTTCTTTCTTTCTTGCTTTCTCTTCTGATTTCGCGAATTGGCCACCAAAAACCTAGCCCCCAACTAAACTAACACTTCGCATACATTGGGAATCATGGGCTTGGGCTTTTCACTTAAGCCCAAGTCATGCAGGTGGCGCCTCCACTCCCTCCTAATACCACCACAACGAATAAAATTCTAATCAATTACATTATATCAAATAAGTTAATTTAAATCCCCAATTACTTAATTAAATAAATCAATTAAATAATTTTAGGGTGTTACAACTCTCCCCCACTTAGAATATTTCGTCCTCGAAATTTACCTGATCAAACAACTCTGGGTAGGATTCTCGCATCTTGCTCACTAGCTCCCAAGTCATACTCTCGCCTGCAGCTCCTAGCCAGACCACTTTCACTAATGCAATCTCTTTGCCTCTAAGCGCTTTCACTTCACGATCCTCAATCCGTACGGGCATCGTCTCCACAGTGAGATTATCCCGCACCTCTACATCGTCCATTTGGATCACACGAGATGGATCCGAAACATACTTCCGAAGTTGTGACACGTGAAACACGTCATGCAAGTTCGAAAGATTTGGCGGTAAAGCCACTCTATAAGCCACATTTCCGATTCTTTCCGAAATCTGATAAGGACCAACAAATCGAGGAGTGAGCTTCTTCGATTTCAACGCTCGACCAACACCGGTAATAGGAGAAACCCTCAAGAACACATGCTCACCCGCCTGAAACTCTAAATCCTTCCTCCGCTTGTCATGATAACTCTTCTGATGACTCTGCGAAGCCTTCATCTTCTCACGGATCATCTTGATCTTCTCGGTAGTCTCCCGGACAATCTCCGGACCCAAAACTACACTTTCTCCCGACTCATACCAACATAACGGTGTCCTACACTTTCGACCATACAATGCTTCGAACGGTGCCATCCCGATACTGGAATGGTGACTGTTGTTATAGGTAAACTCAATCAACGCAAGGTAGGAATCCCATGAACCCCGCTGTTCCAATACACAAGCCCTCAATAAATCCTCTAACGACTGAATTGTTCTCTCTGACTGACCATCTGTCTGAGGATGATACGCCGAACTCATTTTCAACTTCGAACCCAACTCCTTCTGCAAACTCTTCCAAAACTCAGAAGTGAACCTCGGATCCCTATCTGACACAATACTCTTCGGAACACCGTGCAGCCTCACAATTTCTTTGACATAGACCTCTGCCAATCTCGACACCGGATAAGTGATATTAATAGGAATAAAATGAGCAGACTTCGTTAACCTATCAATGATCACCCAAATAGCGTCATGACCCTTAGCCGTATTCGGTAACCCCGTCACAAAATCCATCGCTATGCTATCCCATTTCCACTCTGGAACTTCCAACGGTTGCATTAGCCCTGCAGGCTTCTGATGCTCTACTTTAGATTTCTGACAGGTCAGACAGGCATACACAAATTGTGCCACATCTCTCTTCATACCATACCACCAAAACATCTTTTTCAGATCTTGATACATTTTCGTCGCTCCAGGATGGATACTCAACTTGCTACGATGACCTTCCTCTAAAATTGCCTTTCTCATCTCTTCATCGTCCGGAACACAGATCCTACCCCGGAACCTCAACACACCACTGGAATCTAATTTGAAATCTTCATCTTCAGATTGACCAACCCTATTAATTAAATCTACTAGCTTGACATCTGACTTCTGAGCCTCTCTGATGCTGCCCAGGAAATCGTTATCGATCTTTAACATTCCCAGCTTGAAACTACGAGGTGTCATTTTACAAACCAAACTCAAATCTCTGAATTCCTCAATTAGCTCTAATTCTTTCACCATCATTGCCGACATATGCAAGGACTTTCTGCTCAAAGCATCAGCCACGACATTAGCTTTGCCGGGATGATAGTTTAAACCAAAGTCATAATCCTTCAAGAGCTCCAACCACCGACGCTGTCTCATATTCAACTCTTTCTGATCGAACAGATACTTTAGACTCTTATGATCACTGAACACTTCGAATCTCGAACCATAAAGGTAGTGCCTCCAAATCTTGAGCACAAATACCACAGCAGCCAACTCCAAATCATGCGTAGGGTAATTTTTCTCATGAATCCGCAACTGTCTCGACGCATACGCAACGACTTTCCCATCCTGCATCAACACACCACCGAGACCCATCTTCGAAGCGTCACAATACACAACGAACGGTTCCTCTAGATTAGGCAACGTCAAAACCGGCGACGTCGTCAATCTCTTTTTCAGTTCCATAAAACTTTCCTCACACCTAACATCCCAAACAAAAACTCTACCCTTGCAAGTCAACTGAGTCAATGGAAGGGCCAACTTGGAAAAACCCTCGATGAACCTCCTGTAGTACCCAGCCAAACCCAAAAAGCTTCTAATCTCTGTTACGGACTTCGGAGACTCCCACTCCAACACTGCTTCTACTTTTGCCGGATCAACCGCAATACCATTACCAGAAATCACGTGCCCAAGGAAACTCACCTCTTTCAACCAGAACTCACACTTCGATAACTTAGCGTACAACTTTTTCTCTTTTAAAACTTCCAACACTGACTTCAGGTGCTCAGCATGCTCTTCATCTGACTTAGAATAAACTAGAATATCATCTATGAAGATTACCACAAACCGATCTAGGTAATTATGGAAAATACGGTTCATATATTCCATAAATACACCAGGAGCATTGGTCACACCGAACGGCATCACTGAATACTCATAATGCCCATACCTTGTCCTGAACACTGTCTTCTGAACGTCTTCATCCTTTACTTTAATCTGATGATATCCGGACCTCAAATCAATTTTGCTGAAAACACAGGCACCCACTAACTGGTCCATCAGATCGTCGATCCTCGGAAGCGGATACTTATTCTTGATAGTTACCTTATTCAACTGACGATAGTCCACACATAACCTCATGCTCCCATCTTTCTTTTTCACTAACAATACCGGAGCTCCCCACGGCGATACACTTGGTCTCACAAACTTTTTCTCAAGCAATTCTTCAAGTTGCGTCTTCAACTCAGACAATTCCGACGCCGACATTATGTACGGTGCCATAGACACAGGCCTCGTACTGGGTACAAGATCAATCGAAAACTCAACTTCTCTTTCCGGTGGCACACCCGGAATCTCATCAGGAAAGACTTCAGGAAACTCGCGCACCACTTTCAGTTCTTCAATAACAGCCTGACTCTCAGCAGACAACGAAGCCATCAACGCAAACAACTGAACTCCTTCTTTCTTCAACTTCTTCAGCTGACCAGCAGATATCAAAACGGAACTTTCCTCATCGAAACTAACCGACTTGCTACGACAGTTGATATGAACGTGATTATTCTCTAACCAGTCCATGCCTAGGATTACATCCAGACCTCTCAACGGCAAACAGACAAAATTCACAATAAAGTCCCTGCCGAAGATCGACACGGGACACTGAGAACACACCTGGGACGTAATCACCGACCCCTTCGCAGGAGTATCGACAACCATATCCCCACACATAGCAGATAAAACAAGACCCAATCTTTTACAGCAATCAACAGAAATAAAACAATGGGTAGCACCAGTATCAATAAGAGATTTCAGAGAAGTACCATTAATAAAACACGTACCTCTAATCAGACCATCATCATCATCAGGCTCCTCTCCTGCCAATGCAAATACCTTCCCAGTAGACCTTTCCTTTTTCGGCTTTGTACACTTTGTACTGATATGCCCAGACTCACCACAGTTGAAACACACCACATCCTTGACCTTACACTCGGCTGCCATATGACCCTTTTTACCACAACGGTAGCAATTCCTGTCATCCGACCTGCATGTAGTACTCTTGTGGCCAGGCTTGCCACACTTATAACAGACAATGCTGGCAGGGGCATCTCCCCCACTAGGACCCTTACCTCCAGCAGCCTTCTGATAACCCTTACCCGCAGGAACCTCATACGGCTTGCTTCGACTCTGAAACTTGCCCTTTTTCTCAGAAGTAGCTTTGTAGCGAGCAGTACTGTCCTCCTCGAAGATCCTGCAACTGTCAACCAGATCTGCGAACACACGAATCTTCTGATAACCAATGGCCTGTTTAATATCAGGCCTTAACCCGTTCTCAAATTTTATGCATTTTGAAAATTCAGCTGTAGCCTCACTGTGGATAAAATTTTGCTAGTTCCACAAATTTTGCCGCATAGGCAGTCACAGACATACCACCCTGCTTCAGCTCTAAAAACTCTATCTCTTTCTTCCCGCGGACGTCTTCAGGAAAATATTTTCTCAGAAATTCTCTGCTGAATACCTCCCAAGTAATCTCTTCCTGCACAGCCTCTAACCTCTGCCTAGTAGCCAACCACCAGTCGTCGGCCTCCTCGGCTAACATGTGGGTACCAAAGCGGACCTTCTGCTCAACAGTACAGTCCATCACCCTGAAAATCCTCTCGATCTCCTTCAGCCAAGCCATAGCACCATCTGGATCATATTTGCCCTTAAAGGTGGGCGGATTCTCCCTCTGGAAGGTAGTCAGACTCCTAAAACCAGCATTATCTCCAACATTTTGCTGACCCTGCACAGCCTGAGCCATAGCTTGCAATGCAGCAGCAAGAGCAGCGTCGTTCCTTCCAGCCATTATGAACTATCACTGCAGCACAAACTAAAGATTTAGAACTAATCTATTGTCATAAGACACTATGACAGGACAACATTGGCCGGACAGACCGAACTGCTCTGATACCACTAATGGAACACCCCTTTTCTACCCGTCACTTTGTTTACAATACTCAACTCATGTCGTGTAAGCTCATGAAAATGCAACCCACTCGCGGGTATATGCATGAGGTACCTTTTCACAAAACGTCGCTTAGCCACTCAGGCCTCATCATCACTTAGCCACTCAGGCTTCAAAACGTCACTGATTTTATGCATATGGGCATGAGACACTATGACATGCACCATTCACAACACACAACCACACAATTACTCAGATCATAGTCCACAATGTGACCCGTCACTTACCGGTTTGCCAAATAAAGGCACAGCACCTGTCATTTCACAATTCACACACAAATAACGTCACTTAGCCTTTTAGGCCTTAACATCACTTAGCCACTCAGGCCCCAACTGTCACTTACACATAAACATCATTCAACTCAAACATTAGCCACTGAGGGCAAAAACGTCATTTGACTAACCACCAAGGGCATCCTCGTCATTTACACATCATTATCTACAACTTTGGCCACTAGGGGCAAAACAGTCTTTTACACTTCATAAATAATAGTAATAATAGCCACTAAGGGCGAAACAGTCATTTAACTAGCCCCGAAGGCATCATCGTCAAAATCATCATTTTTGACATTATTTTGCTAAAACTGTCGTTTATACACCAAAAGGATTTTTAAAGAGCTTCATATCATTTTTCAATGTCACTGGGACGATCACCGGGGACAGCCACTTGGGCGTCCACAAACAGCCAGAAATAACAATTTTTCATTTTTAAAAAATTGGACCCATAGATGGACAACGTAAAAAGCTTCACGACACTTTTCGAATCGTTCAAAACGGACGTCTGAGTCAAAAGTTATGATAAAAATAAGTTTGGGAGAAATTAGACAACGTTCTGAAAATTGGCGCCTTAGGCGCCCAGGCAACCAGGCAACACGTGCACTGGCGCCCAGCGCCCAGGCGCGCAAGACAAGCAACACAACACGGGCGCCTAGCGCCCAGGGCAACAACGCGCAACACAGCGCAGCACAACAGGACACGGGCGCTTAGCGCCCAGGCGCAACAACGCACACACAACACAGCGCCACAGGCGCTCAGCGCCCAGGCGCGCACAACGCACACACAACACAACACGGGCGCCTAGCGCCCAGGCGCGCCCCCACGCGCAACACCACACAGTACAGGCGCCCAGCGCCCAGCACAGGCGCTTAGCGCCCAGAAACCAGCAACCAACCCAGAATTTTGTCCAACTCTTTTTAACACTAAAATTTGTTTTCTTAACAATTTTAAAGCGTAAAAACTCCAATTTTTCCAGCAACTAAACACGCATTTATCTCATTCAAAATCACCCCAAACTCAGTTTATCAAATTCAATTAAACACAACAACACCACTAACACCATCATAGTGCCCTAGGCGCCCAAACACCTACAACCCTTATGCGACTTCACTTCCAACAAATCAAACGCATAGATCAACATTATAATTCTCATCACATACGCATAACACCATCAATAAGGCGAAATCATAGATCACAACCAAGCAAGGAATTAAAATCGCATTATTCTCATAACAAACATATATGAAAGTAAACATCAAGAACATCAAGAACGCAAAGAACATCAAGAACATCATGGATTCTAGGAGAAACCTTAGATCTAGGGCCTATCATAGAATGTATTAGATGGAAGGATAGAGCTCCCCTAACCTTTTCAAGAAGAATTCGATGCCTAGGATGCAGTCACCTACAGATCCACAGCAACAACGGAGATCCCCTCTTCTTTGCTCTTCGAATTCCTCTCTTCCTTCTTCTCTAGGCCGCCTCCTTTCTCTCTCTCTATCTCACGCTCTTTTCTTTCTTTCTTGCTTTCTCTTCTGATTTCGCGAATTGGCCACCAAAAACCTAGCCCCCAACTAAACTAACACTTCGCATACATTGGGAATCATGGGCTTGGGCTTTTCACTTAAGCCCAAGTCATGCAGGTGGCGCCTCCACTCCCTCCTAATACCACCACAACGAATAAAATTCTAATCAATTACATTATATCAAATAAGTTAATTTAAATCCCCAATTACTTAATTAAATAAATCAATTAAATAATTTTAGGGTGTTACAGTTGAAACCTTGTGTTTTACTACATATTTGGCCAACAGACCATCCAACAATTTATTTCAAAAATGAGTGCCTTCATCATTAATGATCGCTCTAGGTGTGCCAAATCTTGTGAAAATATTCTTTTGAGTAAATTTCAGCACCACCCTAGCATCATTAGTGGGAAGAGAAACTGCTTCAATCCACTTAGACACATAATCAACTACTACCATAATGTATAGATTGCCAAAGGAAGGAGGAAATTGCCCCATGAAATTTATACCCCAAACATAAAAAAGGTCAACTTCAAAAATATTGTTTACGGGCAATTCATGTCTATTAGAAATGTTTCCAACTCTTTGGCATCTATCACAATTCTTAACAAATTCATGAGCATCTTTGAAGAGAGAGGGCAAGAAATAACCTGTTTGTAGCACTTTAGCAGCAGTTCTGACTCCTCCATAATGTCCTCCACATGGGGAGGAATGGCAGTGATCTGGACACCTTTTCATAGCAAGTGATCTGGACACCTTTTCATAGCGTAAGAGTTCATCCCCAAAATATTTCTTTGTTTGGTGGAAGAACCTCTTCCTTTGTTGTGTTGTAAACTCTTCTGGCACCACATTGTTTCTAAATAATCCACTATATCAGCATACCAGGGCAATTATGCTATAGAATCAATAGGATCAGCAGATGCTGTTACCACCAGCAACTGTTCATTAGGGAAACTTTCCTTGGTTTCAGGGATAGAAGAGAGTGAGTCACCATCAGGGATCCTAGACAAATGGTCTGCCACTAGGTTTTCCACCCCCTTTTTGTCTCTAATTTCAAGGTCAAATTCTTACAACAGCAACACCCATCTTATCAATCTAGGCTTTGCATCTTTCTTGGCAATGAGGTATTTGATTGCTGAAAGATTAGTGTATACCACCACTTTAGCTCCCACGAGATAGGACCTAAACTTGTCAAATGCAAACACCATTGCTAGTAGCTCTTTCTCAGTGGTAGTGTAATTTAATTGAGCATCCACAAGAGTTTTACTAGCATAGTGTATAGAATGAAATACTTTGCCTGGCCTTTGACCAAGCACAGCTCCTATAGCATACACATTAGCATCGCACATCAATTCATAGGGCTTACTCCAATCAGGTGCAACTATACCAGGTGCTGTCACCAGTGCTTCCTTGAGAGTGATGAAAGCACTCAGCATTCACTAGAGCAAAATTAGGAAAAGAAATAGACATTTAAAGTCAGGCGCTCAAATGCGTGACTTAATACGTTGACGCGCGTGTTTTTAAGTCAAGCGTAAACATGCTTGACTTCAAAAGTGAAAAGTCTTAACATTTTAAGACAAGCTAGTATATAGTCTGACTTCAAAAGTACTTCACCATAAAAATTAGAATACTCCTCCTATCTCACACTTTCACTTCTATATCTCTCTCATAACCCTATCTTTCTGTGCATACAAGTTACGCACCACGCCGTCGCCGCTAGCCTCTGCTCCACCACCACCTGCTCCGTGCTCCGCCGTTGCTAGCCTCTGCTCTGGCGCGAATCTTTCATCATTTTTCGCTTCTATTCTTCTCACGGTTGGTGCATTTCGTTCACTTCTGTTTCCGTTTCGTTTTTCATTTCGTTCTTCTTCGGTTCATCTTCTTTGTTTTCCTTCTTAATAATTTCGTTTTCATTTTCGTTGCAGCACATCAGTTTAGGGTTTGTGGGATTTGGGAATTGAGAACTTAGTTTTGATTTGGGAAGAGAGGCATCAATTTAGGGTTTGCAATTTTTGCATCATTTTTTGCATCAATTTAGGGTTTTGATATGTATTGTTACCAGCTATTGTTACTACT
Organism: Astragalus membranaceus; assembly: GCA_039519185.1. NCBI lineage: Eukaryota > Viridiplantae > Streptophyta > Magnoliopsida > Fabales > Fabaceae > Astragalus > Astragalus membranaceus. Next base: position 137,786,872 of record CM076848.1, on the reverse strand, counting down.
TTAGGGGCTGATTCAAATTACACGGGTAAAGCTTACTTTACTAATTGAATTGTATTTCATTTAAGTATTCAACAGGCCTTTTTATCTCGAGTTTTTGAACTTCTGCTTCGAGAAATTTGAAGTGGGCGTGTGGTCTTCAAGAACCAAGTACTCTTCAACTTCAACCGTGTTTTTATAAAATGTCACTTGATAATTCTTGTGTTCTGTTTTAGTTTGTCTGTATTTGTGTTTCTGCAGCTGCCTTAACTTCTTGGTTTTAGTATTTTGTAGGAGAAATATCGACAAAGCCATTGATCATTTGATGGGAAACATGAGGCAGAGACTGCTTTTCTGTTGGGTGAGCACTGAGTAGTTCATCCATTTTCTTTGATTTCCCAACTGATACTTTTGTTGTCACTCATTTTTAAATTAGACAAGCTGCTTTGGAAAATTTGGTATAAAACATAAATGTTTAAGCTTGTCAGTTTTTTAATTTCAGTTGTTTTAACTTTTAATCATGTATACTTTTAATCTGTAGTTCCATTTCTTGGCAGTTGTTTACTGTGATTTTTAGTAAACACCGCTAGTTTCACTACACGTGTTACTTGCGAGATCAACTAGGAATCTCAGGCCATTTGTGATCAAATTTTACTAAGAATTGTTGATATTTATTCGTTTATTATGAAAGAAAGAATAGAGTTCCAAACAGTACAAGTGCAGAAACTTAAGAAATACGATAAAGTGCAAGAATTTGTAAATGCGGGAAGAGGAATCAAATGCAGTAAATTGCAGTAATTGTAAATGAAGAAGATGACAAAGTGCAGAAATCTAAAAGAAATGAAAACAATTATATAAAGAAATGGTACGCAGAATCATACATGAATTCCTGTTGACTCTGTTTTCTCTGTTTGCGGAAGTAGAGTGTTTTAGGAAATGTGTGTAATGAAATTTGCGACCTCTTTTTCTATCTACAGAACCCCTATTTATAATACAAATAAGACTATAACCGTTCGGCGGTTTTCTAAAACAAGATAAGGCAGAGTAACTGCTATTTCGACGTGCTTCTACTTCGATTGTCTAACTGCTCTTTCTTTTCGACCAAGGAATCAATGTCCCTTTTGACAGATCTCCATAGGTTTGCTTGTTTCGCTGTTTATAATCTTCTCTCTATCGAAGTGTGGCCTCTTTTTCCAAATTCGCTAAGTTATGCATTAGGCTGCTTTCCCTTGGTTACTACCTCTTGAAGTCGAAATTATATCTTGGTGTCGAAGACCTGTTTTCTTTCAGAAATTATTAAGTCAAACCCTGTTGACTGCATTTAATATTAGCCTGTCGAAAATGCAGGCTAACAAATTGCCCCCCAAAAAGGCTTTTTCGACTGAGTTTTCAAAGAGGGTAGAAAATGACTTTTTTGAAACATCTTTCGACCATTCTGTGTCAAATCTTCAATCATCATTAAATATCTTTTTTTTTTCAGAATATGATTAGATGTTTCTGTGTCAAGCCCAGTCCCACTATCGCTTTCTCCCATTTAAATCACGCCACGTGTGAAAATAACTGTTGGGACCTCCCATGATCCCACGTTTCCCCACCAACGTCTTGGGGATTCACACCTTTTGAATTATTTTTTAATTAATAAATTCAAGCTAAACACGGCTATAAAAGGTAACTGCACCTCTTCATTTCCTTTTTCTGTTTCTTCATCTTCTTCTCCGTTTCACCTTTGCGACTATTTCCATTAAAAAACCTTCCCAAACAACTGTATTTCTTTCTTCTTCTTTGCTTCTAACAATGGCTTCTTCCTCCACTGTTAAACCTCGCCCTGTATCTTCTGCGAAGACAAACCTCGTCTCAGAACCCGCTTTATCTTTGGAGGAAACACATATATCGCTCCCAGGTACTTATTCCTTTTCCTAAACCTTCAACGCATGCATTTCTAGGTCCTCTTCCTCTTGTTGGTGATGATTCACCAAAGGTTACGAGCGTTTTCCCAAGCTACTACAGGCAAAGCGCTAGGGTTTTCGACGAAGGCCCTTTTGTGATGGATTTCATGGGCAACCCAAATAGGGTTTTTCGATCTTCACCACCAACAGAAAAGGCTTCACCTTATATCGATTGGCTTAACAAAGTTGAATCGAAGAAGGGTGATCTCTGGAAAAGTCAGGGCATTTTCGACTTGATCCAGATCTCAAGATATGGGCCCAAGTATCAAAGCTCGATGCTTATCGCTGCTTTACACTTTTGGGACTTGACCACCAATAGTTTGCACTTGAAATGTGGTATGCTTACCCCCACTCTGTTTGATGTGGCGGCTATCACGGGCTTGAAACCGTTGGGAGATATTTTCGATCCTGCTACCACTGGAGATCGGTACACGTTTGACTTCAAGAAAGCCACCTTCAAGGGCTATATTGAGGAGAAGCATAATACTCAGTCGACAGAGGTTTTTGATGAAGAGCATATTGCTTTTCTCACCCTATGGTTATCATCTTATATATTCTGTTCTTCGTCACTTCAGGTGGCCAAGATGTATATTCCTTTGGCCATTCAGCTACACGATGGTCGAAGCATCAATTTGGCCAAATTGATTTTGGGCTCTCTTTTCGACCACTTAAGACAGGGAGTCATTCACTTGAGAGAGTTTAAACCAAAAGGCAAACAATTCTTAGTTTCTGGGCCAGTATGGTTATTTCAATTGTGGCTCCTTGCCACCTTTGAGTCGAAATTAACAATGTTCATTCCTGATGACCAATTTGATGTGGTCTCTGACCGAGGGGTTGAAGGCGATCGACTTGCTTTTTTGAAACCTAGACAAAGAGGAGAGTCAGTCGAAGACCTTTTCTCTCAAGCATTCAACATGTTTTTAAACTGCGCAGAGTTTACACCTTCGATGGCACCCTTCGCAGGAAGATCTTATGGGCCGTCTTGGTTCACAAGAGAATTTCCCGCGCCCAACCCTGTCGAAGAGAGGGAAACTAACCGTATTTGGCAAGCCTTTTTGACTCGTAGCTTGCTATCATCTCGCGTCTCTCTTGGGAAGGCTTCAACTCTTTTTGGCGTGTATCCTTATCATCCAAGCTTAACTGCGCGTCAATTTGGGCTATGTCAGCTTCGACCTAGCCCTTTTGCCAGGTCAAAAAGGGAATTGGAGATTCCTGAGAATGAAGAGGAGTGGGTGGATCGCCTCAACAATTTTTCTGGAGACTCTTTTCGACTCACTTCTATTCCTTTCGAGCCAATATTCTCTTGTACCCACAGTTTTTTTCAGTGGTGGACAGAGTATATTACCAGGAAATCTGCTGGTGTCGAAGAGGCTACTTTGCTGGCAAAACTAATATCTGCTTTTCCTTCTTCGCAGAAAAAGAAGGCCAAATCAAAAGGTATACATATTCAAGAGATTCAAGCATTTCACAAATACTTTGAAACTGTGTATGACCCAAACAATCTTCGTCGAACTGTTTCTCAAGCTGCCAAAGTTTTAAAACAAAAACTTCTTGATAAAATTCCCACGATGGTTTTTCCATCTTATGTGCCTGATAAATATTTTTTCGCTTTAACACAAAACAAAATTAGGTTTCCACCTTTACCAACCAGTAAACTGGCATTGGCAATTTGGTCACCCATTCCTGAGTGGTTTGTGTGTGGTTCGATCAAGGCCATGTTCAATTTTTCGAACAAAATGGCTGAGAAAGTAGTTTCGACGAAGGAAAACATATACACGTTTGAGGGTCATCTTCATTTAGATATTCGGCATGTTCAAATCCTGTCTCCCAGTAGAGAAGGTGAAGTACAAGATCTTGTCTTATAATTGAATTTCTCTTTTGTGTTTTATATTAACACTTGTTTGTCGAATACCTGTAGCTCTTCCCATCACATCTTCTTCGACTGATGACGCTGCAATTAAAAAGAAAGAGAAGAATGTTGAGGTCTCATCGAAACAAGCAAAATCTCCTCCAGAGGACAAACCAAAGGTAAGCATGTTTTTCTTTATCTCTTTGTATTCCCTCATTATACTTGTTGCCTGATTGATCTTTCATTTCGTAGAGTCGAAAAAGAGTAAGCAGCTCTCATATCCCCAAACCAAAAAAAACAAAGAAAGCTACTCCAACAGAGAAAGTTATTTCTCCAATATCGAGCAATTCTGAGGTCGAAAACTCTTAACCTTTTGTCTATTTAAGTTTACATTATCATTGCCTGTGCTCATATGAGTTATATTTTCAGTCAAAGGAAGTGCCATTGATCAGGACCAGGCCTGTTAAGGTTCAGGACCCTGGATTGGAGAGGGAGAAAAGATCAAAAAATTTCCAAGATATCTCTATATCTACCCAACAACAAACCTCTGTCGAAGAACAGGAGGTAAAAGATGCAGGTGAAGCGAAGAAACAAACCCTCCTCAGTCTAGAGAAAGCTCCAAAAAGGAGACTTGTTAAAAAGATTAAGAGTGCACAGTCCCTGGTCGAAGATCTCAAAACTCAGGTGATTGGTCGAAGTTTGTATCTGCTTTTGGATATTTTATTTATGTGATGATACTCATTTTGCTTCATTTTAAGGGAGTTGAAACTGCTGATTTTCCAAGTCCAAAAGATCAGGCCATACCCCTCTTTACTCACTCTCCTCCACCTACATCAACTGCTCAGAAAGATGTCGAAGAAGATATATTGGTTCAGAGCCAACCCTCTGTTGCTGTTGGAGATACTCCAATGACTGAAGCAGCTAACCCTATTGATGTCCTAGAGGAGGTTTCTGAACATGGCAAAGAGCATGCTGACGTTGACATGTATTTTAACGAAGATTATGAAGCTGGCCAAGGTGGTGCTGAGATTAGTATCTCTTCTTCTCCAAATGCAGAGGAACAAGAGTGCAGTGAGGAGGAAACAGAAACAGGGGCTAAAGAAGAAGAGCAAGAAGAGAACAAGGGATCTCCCTCAGTTGTCAAAACTCCCCACTCTGAGGCTTCGACGCCTTACCCTATTTTGAGCCCAAAGGAACTCTCTGATTTGAAGAATAAGAATCCTCTCGAAGCATTTAGGCGAATGGTGAGTATGTCTTCGACAGAGAGTAAGCCTAGCGCTTCGACTGCCTCTGCTGGAGACATTTTTATAAGCCCTCATGATGCTTTGATACGTGATTTGCGAGCACATATCCTGGAGGTAGACGTATTTGGGGCTATCGAAGCAGATCATGTACTTGCTTTTAAAATTAAAGATTTGCTTCACAAACTCAATATCCCTGAGTCTACTGATTCTCTCATAGGCTTCATTGTCGAGTTTGAACCTTTGTTGGATCAAATTTCGAAAGATATTCAAAAGAAGAAAAGCATTGTGGAGAACAAAGAGCGTGAGCTTGATCTTCTAAAAACAGAGAGTGCTGCAGTCGAAAGTGCTGAGGGTGAAATTTCAACATTGGAGCATAGCATTCAGGCCACTGCTAGGTGTCAAGAGGTTGCTGATTATGACGCCCTTATCTCTGAATACCAAAAGCAAATTAAAGAATTGCAGTCGAAGATCGCAATGACAGAGGAGAAGAAAGCTAATGTTTTAAAAACAACTCTGGCTCCATTGGAGGCATCACTGCGATCCAAAGCGACTTCAGCAATCGAACACCTGGAAAGAGTTAATGAGCATGATGCAGCACTTCGGAAGTTGAACACAGATGAAAAACTCATTAACACTAGATTGGCCTATGCTAGAGCTGCCTTTGAAAGGCTTAAGAACACCTATGTAATTTGAGATTTGACTTTTTGTTACTCTTGGTGCTCTTCTTGTATAAATGACAATTTTTTGGCACTTTATTTTTTAATGTGCCATGTTTATATTCTCTTTTGATCTTACTCTTGCGTTATTTTAATTTCTTGCAACGTTGGCTTATACCGTTTTAAGTATTTGCCATTTATACGCAAAATTCGACCATCAATGCTTAGCTCTTCGATTTCATAAGCGCCATTTGAGAAAACTTGTAAAATTTTAAATGGTCCTTCCCAATTTGGTGACCATTTTCCCAAGGCTCTATCTTTTTTGTCCATGGGTAATATCACTTTCCACACTAAGTCTCCTGTAACAAAAGCTTTGAATTTTACCTTCTTGTTATAAGCTTTAGCTACTCTTTCTTTTTGCCTTATAAGGATATCTAATGCAAGTAACCTTTCTTCATCTATGTCAACCAATTCATCTAAAATCATGCTCCAATAATGGTCTAAAGGAATTTCAAATTGCCTTTGGATCCTGGTTGATTGTAAATAGATTTCGACTGGTAAAACTGCATCATGCCCAAAAGTGAGACGAAATGGAGTAGTGTTAATTGATTCTCTAGGAGAATTTCGACAAGCCCATAATGCTTGATCCAGGGTTTTGTGCCAATTCTTAGGCTTTTGCCCAATATGTTTTTTAATCAAATTAATGATAATTTTATTGGCTGCTTCTACCTGACCATTTGCCTGAGCATAATATGGTGTCGAACTTAATAACTTAAATCCACTTTTGGAGGCAAACTCAACCATTTTTCGACCAGTAAACACTGAGCCTTGGTCTGTAGTGATGGTTTCTGGAACTCCAAACCTGCATAGAATGTAATTTTGGATAAAGGCTATTACTGCCTCTTGGTCTACATTAGCTAAAGGGATAGCTTCGACCCACTTAGTAAAGTAATCGATACCCACTAATATGTAGCGGTGACCTTTCGATGACGTTGGTTTAATTTCGCCAATTATGTCTAAAGCCCATCCTCTAAATGGCCAAGGCTTTATTATTGAGTGTAACTCATTTGCAGGTACATGTTGTATTCCTGCGTGTTTTTGACATTCTTGACACCCTTTAGCAAAATCTATGCAATCTTTAAGCATAGTAGGCCAGTATACTCCTTGTCGAAATAAAAGCCATTTCATTTTGTGCCCCGCTTGGTGGAGAGACTCACTGAGTTTTGTTGGAGAGACTTTATAACTTGAAGCATCCTTACGATCTGTCGAAATCAATTTCTCTTTAATTTCAATTAACTCACTGAGTTTTGTTGGAGAGACTTTATAACTTGAAGCAATTTGTGCCAAGTCGTTTGCCTCTTGATTCTCAATTCGAGGTATATGCTCAATGTGAACATTGTCGAAACGTTTTAACAAAGTATTGGCAGTGACGAAATATAAGATTAAATTTTCTTTGATGCACTTATATTCTTTGGTTAACTGCTTCACCACTAATTCAGAGTCACCTTTAATTTCGACAGCCTTTGCCCCCAACTCTAACAAGATTTCCAATTCTGCAATTAAGGCTTCATATTCAGCCTCATTGTTAGAGCAGCGCTCTTTGATTTTAAACTTATACTTTGTTGGTATGTTTACTGGTGAAACAATTAATATACCAATTCCAGAACCATTTTTATGGCTTGATCCATCGAAATAAAGTGTCCAAGGTCGATTATTCATTTGACTAACTGTCACTTCGACCAATGAATGGTCAACAATAAAGTCAGCAACAATTTGTCCTTTGATAGCTTTCAAAGGCTGGTATGTTAATGAATACTCAGATAAAGCTAGTGCCCATTTGCCAATTCTATTATGCAATATAGGTTTCGACAGCATGTGTTTAATAATATCGAAATGAGAATGCACATACACATCAACTGGTTTGATATATTGCTTTAATTTGGTACAAGAAAAATACAGACAAAGGCACCATTTCTCCATTGGCTGATATCTAGTTTCAGCATCATTTAACACTCTACTCAGGTATATATGGCTCTTTCGACACCATTATCATCCTCTTGTGCTAGCATACTACCTATTGTTAGCTCTGATGCTGCTATATACAATTTCATCACCTTATCTCTGATAGGTGGCAACAATATAGGTGGTTTAACTAAATAAGCCTTAATGTCGTCGAAGGCCTTCTGGTGCTCTGGATCCCACCTGAATAAGTCTTCTTTCTTCAGTCGAAGCAATGGCGAGAACACTTGAGTTTTGCCACTTAGGTTGGATATGAACCTTCTGAGGAATTAATCTTCCCTAATAATGACTGAAGCTCTTTTTTAGTCGAAGGGGCTTTCGTTTCCATGATTTCCTTCGTCTTGTTTTGATTAATTTCGATGCCTTTTTTGTGAACAACAAAGCCCAAGAAATCACCTGCACGTACACAAAAGGCACATTTGATTGGATTCATTTTCAATCCATATTTTCTCATTCTTTCGAATGATTGTCGAAGATGGTCTAAATGGCCATTTTCTGTTGAAGATTTGACAACAATATCATCTATGTATACTTGCATAAAATTTTCAATAAAATCATGAAACATAGAATTCATTGCTCTCTGGTATGTTGCACCAGCATTTTTTAAACCAAATGGCATTACTACCCATTCATAAACACCTAATGCCCCTGGGCATCGAAATGCTGTTTTCGACACATCTTCTTCGGCAATAAAAATTTGATTATATCCTGAATATCCATCAAGCATACTTAGGTATTCAAATCCTGCTGCCGAATCAACTAGCATTTCTGCCACAGGCATGGGGTATTGATCTTTGGGTGTAGCATTATTTAACAGGAACAATGTTGGCTAGCCAATCAACATACCTGGCAGTCCTGATGAAGTTGCTCTTGAGTAATCTTTCGATTTCTTCTTTGATCTTCGACAGAACCTGAGGTGCGAACCTCTTTGGTGTTTGCTTCACTGGTTTTTTGTCTGGTCGAATGGGCAGTTTCAGTTCGACTACTTCTCGACGTAGACCAGGCATCTCATTGTAGTCCCAAGCGAAGCAATCTTTATACTCTTTGAGTAACTCGATAGTTCGACCTTTCAAACCCTTGTCGATTTTAGCACTGATAAATGTTGGCCTTTTTATGGGGCCATCTGCTAAATCAATTTCTTCAAGAGGGTCTTGAGCCTGCATCTTCTTAGTCGAACCCATTGGGTCTTTTTCAAAACCTAAAGGCTCATCATCGTATATGCAGTCAAGTCTCTGGCCTTCGGCCATTTTATCTTTATTGTTAACTTCTGGGTTAACTTTTATGGCTTGTTCAACCATATTTTGTTGCAATTCGGCCTCCAAAGCCATATTTTGTTTATTTTCGGCCACATAAGCCGTAATTCTTTCCCATACGGTGGGTATAGACATCATCACCGTTTAGGGACCATCCCACCCTGTAGGCTTGCAAAATCCTATTGAAGGTGATGCCTCATCGATCACTTCCCTCTCCCATATGAAGCCATGGGTAGGGTGGAGATCTAGGGATTCAAACACATTGTCCATAGGGACATATGCAGTGTCTGAAGGTGTGCATGGTGTAACACCCAAAAATTATTTAATTAATTTAATTAATTAAGTAATTGGGGATTTAAATTAAATTATTTGATGTATTATAATTAATTAGAAATTATACTAATGTGTGTAGGGAGTGGTAGAAAGTGGAGGTGCCAAACCAAATGGACTTGGGCCTAAGTGAGAAGCCCAAGCCCATTATCCTTGTCATATGCGAAGTGGAGTAGCGCATAGGGGGTTAGGGTTTTGCTAGTGGTTGCGAAATCAAAAGAGAAAAACAAGAAAGAAAGAAAAGAGCGTGAGATAGAGAGAGAGCAAGGAGGCGCCGTAGGAGAGAAGAGGAAGAGGAGAAGAAGTCGCAAACAAGGAAGAGCAAGGAGCTTGATTTTGTTGCTGTGGTCCTGTACGTGACTATCTCCGGAGCCTCCGTTCTTCAATTTCGAGGTTAGGGGAGCTCTATCACTCTATCTAATACATTCTATGATAGGTTCTAAATCTAGGGTTAGACTAGATTTCTTGATGCATTGTTGATGTTGGTTTTTATATATAGATGTATGCGAATTGAGGAATACATGAGTTCTTGATGTTTCTTGATGCATTGTTGGTAATTGGTTATTATGTGTACATATGTATGCGAAGTGGACTTAATCATGAGACTGGAATTCTTGATATGTATGCGTTTGTGTTAGTGACTTGTGGCATTCGAATTGATCATGAAACTTAAATTGTGTTGGATTTGCTTGTGTTGTTCGCAAAATTGAATGGATGGGGTATAGGCGCCTAGGGCGCCAAGGGGATGGGGAAGACAATGCCCAATTGAATTTTTGAGAAATTGATTAAAATATGTGTATGTTTAGTTGCTGGAAAATTTTGAGTTTTATACTTTAAAATTGTTAAGAAAACAATTTTTAGTGTTGAAGAAATTGTTGAACAAATTCTGGGTGTGTTGCTGTTTTTCTGGGCGCTGAGTGCCTGTGCAGGGCGCTGGGCGCCTGATGGAGTGTGTGCTGTGCGTGTCTGGCGCGCCTGGGCGCTGGGCGCCTGGGGCGTGCGTGTTGCGTTGTTGCGCCTGGGCGCTAGGCGCCCGTGTCTTGTTTGTGTTGCGCTGTGCGCGCGTTGTTGTTCCCTGGGCGCATGGCGCCCGTGTCTGTGTTGCGTTGTGCGCGCCTGGGCGCTGGGCGCCTGTGGCGCTGTGTTGCGTTGTGTTGTGCGCGCCTGGGCGCTGGGTGCCTGTGTTGCCTGGGCGCCTAAGGCGCCAAGTTTCAGAACGTTGTCTAATTTTTCCCAAACTTATTTTTATCATAACTTTTGACTCAGACGTCCGTTTTGAACGATTCAAAAAGTGTCGTGAAGCTTTTTACGTTGTCCATCTATGGGTCTAATTTTTAAAATGAAAAATTGTTATTTTCTGATTGTTTGTGGGCGCCCAAGTGGCTGTCCCCGGTGATCGTCCCAGTGACATTGAAAAATGACGTGGAACTCTTTAAAAACCCCTTTTTGTGTATAAACAACAGTTTTAATACGGTAGTGTCAAAATGACTGTTTTGCCCCTAGTGGCCAAAGTTAGTGATATTGATGTGTAAATGACGAGGATGCCCTTGGTGGTTAGTCAAATGACGTTTTTGCCCTCGGTGGCTAATGTTTGAGTTGAATGATGTTTATGTGTAAGTGACATTTGGGGCCTGAGTGGCTAAGTGATGTTAAAGCCTAAAAGGCTAAGTGACGTTATTTGTGTGTGAATTATGAAATGACAGGTGCTGTGCCTTTAATCGGCAAACCGGTAAGTGACGGGTCACATAGTTGACTATGAATTGAGTATTTGTGTATTTGTGTATTGTGAGTGGTGCATGTCATAGTGTCTCATGCCCATATGCATAAACCCAGTGATGTTTTGAGGCCTGAGTGGCTAAGTGATGATAAGGCCTGAGTGGCTAAGCGACGTTTTGTGAAAAGGTACCTTCATGCATATACCCGCGAGTGGGTTGCATTTCATAAATCTACATGGTATGTAATGAGTTATTGTAAATGATGTAAGAGATGACTATGATGTGAGTATTTGGTGTTTGGATGCTGATTGTTCTAGTGCGTAGCCTATGATTAGTGCTTATCATATTTTCTATTATATAGACTGAAATGATGCTCACCCTTTCCTGTTTGAATGTTACCCCCGTGTTGGTAACGTGCAGGTGATTCCCAGTGAAGGTATTAGCTTCACTTTTGAGTCGAGTCGTCATGCTCTGATACGTAGCACTCAGGGGGGATAACGAACTCGGCATTTATTTATGATTTTTGATTATTATGTCCATGTGGACTATTTGGTTATGTTTTACTATTTTCCGCTGCGTATTGGGTTGTGTTATGTTGAGTTTTATAAATGACGTTGAAATGAGATTGGAGATTCTTTATTTGTGATGTGCTACGCGAATGCATGAGTATTGAGTTGAACTGTTTTTCAAAACTGCTAAGCGACGTTTTATTGAAGTATGTGTAACATTTCCCTATGAACGAGATTTTCAAACTCTGATTTTTATAAACGAAGTAACGGGTAGAAAGGGGTGTTACATTAGTGGTATCAGAGCAGTTCGGTCTGTCCGGCCAATGTTGTCCTGTCATAGTGTCTTATGACAATAGATTAGTTCTAAATCTTTAGTTTGTGCTGCAGTGATAGTTCGTAATGGCTGGAAGGAACGACGCTGCTCTTGCTGCTGCATTGCAAGCTATGGCTCAGGCTGTGCAGGGTCAGCAGAATGTTGGAGATAATGCTGGTTTTAGGAGTCTGACTACCTTCCAGAGGGAGAATCCGCCCACCTTTAAGGGCAAATACGATCCAGATGGTGCTATGGCTTGGCTGAAGGAGATCGAGAGGATCTTCAGGGTGATGGACTGTACTGTTGAACAGAAGGTCCGCTTTGGTACCCACATGTTAGCCGAGGAGGCCGACGACTGGTGGTTGGCTACTAGGCAGAGGTTAGAGGCTGTGCAGGAAGAGATTACTTGGGAGGTTTTCAGCAGGGAATTTCTGAGAAAGTATTTTCCTGAAGACGTCCGCGGGAAGAAAGAGATAGAGTTTTTGGAGCTGAAGCAGGGTGGTATGTCTGTGACTGCCTATGCGGCAAAATTTGTGGAGCTAGCCAAATTTTATCCACATTACAGTGAGGCTACAGCTGAATTTTCAAAATGCATCAAATTTGAGAATGGGTTAAGGCCTGATATTAAACAGGCCATTGGTTATCAGAAGATTCGTGTGTTCGCAGATCTGGTTGATAGTTGCAGGATCTTCGAGGAGGACAGTACTGCTCGCTACAAAGCTACTTCTGAGAGAAAGGGCAAGTTTCAGAGTCGAAGCAAGCCGTATGAGGTTCCTGCGGGTAAGGGTTATCAGAAGGCTGCTGGAGGTAAGGGTCCTAGTGGGGGAGATGCCCCTGCTAGCATTGTCTGTTATAAGTGTGGCAAGCCTGGCCACAAGAGTACTACATGCAGGTCGGATGACAGGAATTGCTACCGTTGCGGTAAAAAGGGTCATATGGCAGCCGATTGTAAGGTCAAGGATGTGGTGTGTTTCAACTGTGGTGAGTCTGGGCATATCAGTACAAAGTGTACAAAGCCGAAAAAAGAAAGGTCTACGGGGAAGGTATTTGCATTGGCAGGAGAGGAGCCTGATGATGATGATGGTCTGATTAGAGGTACGTGTTTTATTAATGGTACTTCTCTGAAATCTCTTATTGATACTGGTGCTACCCATTGTTTTATATCTGTTGATTGCTGTAAACGATTGGGTCTTGTTTTATCTGCTATGTGTGGGGATATGGTTGTCGATACTCCTGCGAAGGGGTCGGTGATTACGTCCCAGGTGTGTTCTCAGTGTCCCGTGTCGATCTTCGGCAAGGACTTTATTGTGAATTTTGTATGTTTGCCATTGAGAGGTCTGGATGTAATCTTAGGCATGGACTGGTTAGAGAATAATCACGTTCATATCAACTGTCGTAGCAAGTCGGTTAGTTTCGGTGAAGAAAGTTCGGTTTTGGTGTCTGCTGGTCAGTTGAAGAAATTGAAGAAAGAAGGAGTTCAGTTATTTGCGTTGATGGCTTCGTTGTCTGCTGAGAGTCAGGCTGTTATTGAAGAACTGAAGGTAGTACGTGAATTTCCTGAGGTCTTTCCTGATGAAATTCCGGGTGTGCCACCGGAAAGAGAAGTTGAATTTTCGATTGATCTTGTACCTGGTACGAGGCCTGTGTCTATGGCTCCGTACAGAATGTCGGCGTCGGAACTGTCTGAGTTGAAGACGCAACTTGAAGAATTGCTTGAGAAGAAATTTGTAAGACCGAGTGTATCACCGTGGGGAGCTCCGGTATTGTTAGTGAAAAAGAAAGATGGGAGCATGAGGTTATGTGTGGACTATCGTCAGTTGAATAAGGTAACTATCAAGAATAAGTATCCGCTTCCGAGGATCGACGATCTGATGGACCAGTTAGTGGGTGCCCGTGTTTTCAGCAAAATTGATTTGAGGTCCGGATATCATCAGATTAAAGTGAAGAATGAAGATGTTCAGAAGACAGCGTTCAGGACAAGGTATGGGCATTATGAGTATTCAGTGATGCCGTTCGGTGTGACCAATGCTCCTGGTGTATTTATGGAATATATGAACCGTATTTTCCATAATTACCTAGATCGGTTTGTGGTAATCTTCATAGATGATATTCTAGTTTATTCTAAGTCAGATGAAGAGCATGCTGAGCACCTGAAGTCAGTGTTGGAAGTTTTAAAAGAGAAAAAGTTGTACGCTAAGTTATCGAAGTGTGAGTTCTGGCTGAAAGAGGTGAGTTTCCTTGGGCACGTGATTTCTGGTAATGGTATTGCGGTTGATCCGGCAAAAGTAGAAGCAGTATTGGAGTGGGAGTCTCCGAAGTCCGTAACGGAGATTAGAAGCTTTTTGGGTTTGGCTGGGTACTACAGGAGGTTCATCGAGGGTTTTTCCAAGTTGGCCCTTCCGTTGACTCAGTTGACCTGCAAGGGTAAAGTTTTTGTTTGGGATGCTCGGTGTGAGGAAAGCTTTATGGAACTGAAAAAGAGATTGACGACGTCGCCTGTTTTGACGTTGCCTAATCCAGAGGAACCGTTCGTTGTGTATTGTGACGCTTCGAAGATGGGTCTCGGTGGTGTGTTGATGCAGAATGGGAAAGTCGTTGCGTATGCGTCGAGGCAGTTGCGGATTCATGAGAAAAATTACCCTACGCATGATTTGGAATTGGCTGCTGTGGTATTTGTGCTCAAGATTTGGAGGCACTACCTTTATGGTTCGAGGTTCGAAGTGTTCAGTGATCATAAGAGTCTAAGGTATCTGTTCGATCAGAAAGAGTTGAATATGAGACAGCGTCGGTGGTTGGAACTCTTGAAGGATTATGACTTCGGTTTGAATTATCATCCCGGCAAGGCTAATGTCGTGGCTGATGCTTTAAGCAGAAAGTCTTTGCATATGTCGGCTATGATGGTGAAAGAATTAGAGTTAATTGAAGAATTCAGGGATTTGAGTTTGGTTTGTAAGATGACACCTCGCAGTGTCAAGCTGGGAATGTTAAAGATCGACAATGATTTCCTGGGCAGCATTAGAGAAGCTCAGAAGACAGATGTCAAGCTGGTGGATTTAATTAATGGGGTCGGTCAGTCTGAAGACGAAGGTTTCAAATTAGATTCCAGTGGTGTGTTGAGGTTCCGGGGTAGGATCTGTGTTCCAGACGATGAAGAAATGAGAAAGGCAATTTTAGAGGAAGGTCATCGTAGCAAGTTGAGTATCCATCCTGGAGCGACGAAAATGTATCAAGATCTGAAAAAGATGTTTTGGTGGTATGGTATGAAGAGAGATGTGGCACAGTTTGTGTATGCCTGTTTGACCTGTCAAAAGTCGAAGGTCGAGCACCAGAAGCCAGCAGGGTTAATGCAACCGTTGGAAGTCCCAGAGTGGAAATGGGATAGCATAGCGATGGATTTTGTGACGGGGTTACCGAATACAGTTAAGGGTCATGACGCTATTTGGGTGATCATTGATAGGTTAACGAAGTCTGCTCATTTTATTCCTATTAATATCACTTATCCGGTGTCGAGGTTGGCAGAGGTATATGTCAAGGAGATTGTGAGGCTGCACGGTGTTCCGAAGAGTATTGTGTCAGATAGGGATCCGAGGTTCACTTCCGAGTTTTGGAAGAGTTTGCAGAAAGAATTGGGTTCTAAGTTAAAAATGAGTTCGGCGTATCATCCCCAGACCGATGGTCAGTCAGAGAGAACAATTCAGTCGTTAGAGGATCTGTTGAGGGCTTGTGTATTGGAACAGCGGGGTTCATGGGATTCATATCTTGCGTTGATTGAGTTTACCTATAACAACAGTCACCATTCCAGTATCGGGATGGCACCGTTTGAAGCGTTGTATGGTCGCAAGTGTAGGACACCGTTAAGTTGGTATGAGTCGGGAGAAAGTGTAGTGTTGGGTCCGGAGATTGTCCGGGAGACTACAGAGAAGATCAAGATGATCCGTGAGAAGATGAAGGCTTCGCAGAGTCGGCAGAAAAGTTATCATGACAAGCGGAGGAAGGATTTAGAATTTCAGGAGGGGGAGCATGTGTTCTTGAGGGTTTCTCCTATTACCGGTGTTGGTCGAGCGTTGAAATCGAAGAAGCTCACTCCTCGATTTGTTGGTCCTTATCAGATTTCTGAAAGAATCGGAAATGTGGCTTATAGAGTGGCTTTGCCGCCAAATCTTTCGAACTTGCATGACGTGTTTCACGTGTCACAACTTCGGAAGTATGTTTCGGATCCATCTCATGTGATCCATATGGACGATGTAGAGGTGCGGGATAATCTCACTGTGGAGACGATGCCCGTACGGATTGAGGATCGTGAAGTGAAGGCGCTTAGAGGCAAAGAGATTGCATTAGTGAAAGTGGTCTGGCTAGGAGCTGCCGGCGAGAGTATGACTTGGGAGCTAGAGAGCAAGATGCGAGAATCCTACCCAGAGTTGTTTGATCAGGTAAATTTCGAGGACGAAATATTCTAAGTGGGGGAGAGTTGTAACACCCAAAAATTATTTAATTAATTTATTTAATTAAGTAATTGGGGATTTAAATTAAATTATTTGATGTATTTTAATTAATTAGAATTTATACTAATGTGTGTAGGGAGTGGTAGAAAGTGGAGGTGCCAAACCAAATGGACTTGGGCCTAAGTGAGAAGCCCAAGCCCATTATCCTTGTCATATGCGAAGTGGAGTAGCGCATAGGGGGTTAGGGTTTTACTAGTTGTTGCGAAATCAAAAGAGAAAAACAAGAAAGAAAGAAAAGAGCGTGAGATAGAGAGAGAGCAAGGAGGCGCCGTAGGAGAGGAGAAGAAGAGGAGGGAAGTCGCAACCAAGGAAGAGCAAGGGCGTGATCTTGTTGCTGTGGTCCTGTACGTGACTATCTCCGGAGCCTCCGTTCTTCAATTTCGAGGTTAGGGGAGCTCTATCATTCTATCTAATAATTCCTATGATGAGTTCTAGATCTAGGGCTTGTATTAGAATCGTACGTTTCTTGATGTTCTTTGCGTTTCGAAGTCCTTTGCGTTTTGATGTTCGTTGCGTTCTTGATGTTCTTGATGTTTACCTTCATATATGTTTGCTATGAGAATAATGCGATTTTAATTCCTTGTTTGGTTGTGATCCATGAATTCGCCTCATTGATGGTGTTATGCGTATGTGATGATAATTATAACGTTGATCTATGCGTTTGATTCGTTGGAAGTGAAGTCGCATAAGGGTTGTAAGTGTTTGGGCGCCTAGGGCGCTATGATGGTGTTAATGGTGTTGTTGTGTTTAATTGATTTTGATAAACTGAGTTTGGAGTGATTTTGAATGAGATAAATGCGTTTTTAGTTGCTGGAAAAATTGGGATTTTTACGCTCTAAAATTGTTAAGAAAACAAATTTCAGTGTTAAAAAGAGTGGGACAAAATTCTGGGTTGGTTGCTGGTTTCTGGGCGCTGAGCGCCTGTGCTGGGCGCTGGGCGCCTGTGCTGTGTTGTTGTTGCGCGTGGGGGCGCGCCTGGGCGCTAGGCGCCCGTGTCTGTGTTGTCCGTGCGTTGTTGCGCGCCTGGGCGCTGAGCGCCTGTGGCGCTAGGTTGTGTTGCGTTGTTGCGCGCCTGGGCGCTGGGCGCCAGTGCCCGTGTTGCCTGGTTGCCTGGGCGCCTAAGGCGCCTGTTCCCTGGATGTTGCCTGATTTTTCCAAAAATTGTTTTTATCATAACTTTTGACTCAGACGTCCGTTTTGAACGATTCAAAAAGTGTCGTGAAGCTTTTTACGTTGTCCATCTATGGGTCTAATTTTTAAAATGAAAAATTGTTATTTTCTGATTGTTTGTGGGCGCCCAAGTGGCTGTCCCCGGTGATCGTCCCAGTGACATTGAAAAATGACGTGGAACTCTTTAAAAAACCCTTTTGGTGTATAAACAACAGTTTTAACACGGTAGTGTCAAAATGACTGTTTTGCCCCCAGTGGCCAAAGTTAATGATAATGATGTGTAAATGACGAGGATGCCCTTGGTGGCTAGTCAAATGACTGTTTTGCCCCTAGTGGCCAAAGTTAATGATAATGATGTGTAAATGACGAGGATGCCCTTGGTGGCTAGTCAAATGACTGTTTTGCCTTAGTGGCCAAAGTTAATGATAATGATGTGTAAATGACGAGGATGCCCTTGGTGGTTAGTCAAATGACGTTTTTGCCCTCGGTGGCTAATGTTTGAGTTGAATGATGTTTATGTGTAAGTGACATTTGGGGGCCTGAGTGGCTAAGTGATGTTAAAGCCTAAAAGGCTAAGTGACGTTATTTGTGTGTGAATTAGGAAATGACAGGTGCTGTGCCTTTATTCGGCAAACCGGTAAGTGACGGGTCACATAGTTGACTATGAGTTGAGTGATTGTGTATTTGTGTATTGTGAGTGGTGCATGTCATAGTGTCTCATGCCCATATGCATAAACCCAGTGATGTTTTGAGGCCTGAGTGGCTAAGTGATGATAAGGCCTGAGTGGCTAAGCGACGTTTTGTGAAAAGGTACCTTCATGCATATACCCGCGAGTGGGTTGCATTTCATAAATCTATATGACATGGAATGAGTTATTGTAAATGATGTAAATGATGACTGTGATGTGGATGTTTAGTGTATTGGATGCTGATTATTCTAGTGCGTAGCCTGTGATTAGTCCTTATCATATTTTCTATTATATAGACTGAAATGATGCTCACCCTTTCCTGTTTGAATGTTGCCCCCGTGTTGGTAACGTGCAGGTGATTCCCAGTGAAGGTATTAGCTTCACTTTTGAGTCGAGTCGTCATGCTCTGATACGTAGCACTCAGGGGGGATAACGAACTCGGCATTTATTTATGATTTTTGATTATTATGTCCATGTGGACTATTTGGTTATGTTTTACTATTTTCCGCTGCGTAGTTGGTTGTGTTATGTTGAGTTTTATAAGTGACGTTGAAATGAGACTGGAGATTTTCTTTATTTGTGATGTGCTACGCGAACGCATGAATACTAAGTTGAACTGTTTTTCGAAACTAATAAGCGACGTTTTATTGAAGTATGTGTAACATTCCCTATGAACGAAATTTTCAAACTCTGATTTTTTTATAAACGAAGTAACGGGTAGAAAGGGGTGTTACACCAAAGCCCGGGCATGATCAGAGGATAGTTTATTGCCCTCGAAGTCCTGCAGCTTAAGGCAGATTGCCTTATCTTCCGAGTACAACTTTCTGAAGAATTTAACAATCTCCTGCTTGACTCCACTAGGATGTGACACCACACCTCTCTCCCCTCTCAAGGATTTGGTACACTTCCTACTTTTCTTGAAGGAGGCTAAAGAGTGGAAGTATCCAGTGTTTTTGTCTTTATTTTTCAGTGACTTGGTTCTCGCCATTGCAACCAGTACTGTTCTTTTCGCTGAAGCCAGCACCATAATTGAGACTTTAGAGTGTTGCACCTAACCAATTCAACCTCATCTAGAGGCCTTTCCTCTCCCAGGATATCCAGATCTCTTAGTTCCTTTTCAAACTCCTGGATTTTCAAATTGATGTTACCAAACACTTTTTTGTTCCAAGCTCTCATCGGTTCTTTTAGTCTTCTGAGCTTCTCCTGGATTGTTTTTTGCCACCCTTGCCCTATAAGATTCTTAAATCCTGTGTTTGTGAACCACACATCAAGGCTTCTTAACAGTTTTGGCCCCCAGTTTTGATATTCACATTCTATTAGTAAAGGACAGTGGTCTGAAACAGATCTATTCAAACCCAGCAGCTTAATGTCCTTGAAGCTTTCTAACCAGTAACTCTCAAGGAAAATTCTGTCTTTCCGACTTGCCTAGTTATTCCTACACCATGTAAACTTTCTACTTAGCAGGAGAAATTCTGCTAGTTCCATGTCATCCACCCAATTCCTGAAATCCTCCATACTTGTCGTGACTTGACTTTGACCTTTCCTTTCGCCTGGTTTTACAATCTCATTAAAATCTCCCATGATCAGTAATGGATGGGCTGAAGTTGCCTTGATCTCCCTGAGTTCTTTCCACAGGATATTTCTACCAAGCCTATCGTTAGGAGCATAAAGTAATATGATCGAAATCAAGTGTTTTTGTTCACCCAGTTCACCAGTAATCCAGATCCATTTATCCCATTGACGGTGGAAGGTATTAGCGAATGAACTTTTGTCCCAAATTAAGATGAGACCCCCCACTCCCATTAATTACTAGCTTCACTAGTGCAAAATCTGCTTTAAAAAGCACTATTTGGAATCGGTTGTTTGGATAACCGATTCCAAATGTAGGCACGGTGGCAATCTTGCAATTAAATTGATGTTGGAGAGACTTTTTTAGACATTTTGAATCGGTTGTTTAAACAACCGATTCAAAATGTGCTTATTTAGACATTTGGAATCGGTTGTGTAAACAACCGATTCAGAAACAGTTAATTTGGAATCGGTTGTCTAAACAACCGATTGTTAAAGTCTGTTTTTCACTAAAAAACCCTAAAATTTAAGTTCCCTCTATTCACGCCTCTCCTTCACCAACACTCCATTCACTCTCTCACTCCCACGCACTCTGTTCACTCCCTCACTGTGCCGCACTCTGTTCACTCCCTCACTCCGTCGCATCTCTTTCTCTCGCATCTCTTTCTGGCATCGTTTTCTCTATCTCTGTATCTCTGTATCTCTTCCCTCTCACATTCTCTTTATCTGTATCTCTTCACTCTCTCGCATCTCTTCCATCGCTTCCTTCAGGTACTGAGAGGAAGAACATTGCCGTCACCGGACCTTCAAGTTCCTCAGGTTCCTCTCGCTGCCTTCAGATTCAGCTTTGCCTTTCTCTACTTTCTAGGGTTTACTTCAAAGGTGATTTCTTTCTCTCGTATCTCTTTCTCGCATCGTTTTCAGGTATTTTTGTTTTCTCTATCTCTGTATCTCTTCCCTCTCACATTCTCTTTCTCTGTATCTCTTCACTCTCTCGCATCTCTTCCACCGCTGCCTTTAGGTACTGAGAGGAAGAACGTTGCCGTCACCGGACCTTCAAGTTCCTCAGGTTCCTCTCGCTGCCTTCAGATTTAGCTTTGCCTTTCTCTACTTTCTAGGGTTTACTTCAAAGGTGAGTTCTTTCTCTGTATTTTCTTTCCCTTTGGTTAGGGTTTTCTTTCAAATCCATTATGTTGCCTTTAGATTCAGTTCTAGTAAAGAAACATTTGCTAGAATCTCCGGCTACTGTGAACAAAATGATATCCATTCACCTCACGTTACAGTTTATGAGTCATTGCTTTACTCAGCATGGCTTTGTTTACCTTCAGGAGTTAATTCCATGACCAGAAAGGTTAGTTAGTACCTGCAACACAGAACTTCCCCTATGATTTCTTTCTCCTATTACA